>JABMLP010000011.1:0-1200000 GCA_013176395.1 Venturia oleaginea
ACCCTAACCCTAACCCTAACCCTAACCCTAACCCTAACCCTAACCCTAACCCTAACCCTAACCCTAACCCTAACCCTAACCCTAACCCTAACCCTAACCCTAACCCTAACCCTAACCCTAACCCTAACCCTAACCCTAACCCTAACCCTAACCCTAACCCTAGAAGCAATTGGACATCGTACACAATCTGGGCCAAATTACTTGTGTGGTCTTCAATCTCCACCCACCTATTGTTCCGACTGTCCCAAGCAATCACCGCTGCAAAGGAAATGATTGCTGAATCGAATGCCCTGTGCTGGAGTCCATGTTGAACCAACTCGAGAAGAAATACGAGTACCGACCGATCGAGCTGCTCTTCTAGCTGCCATAGCCGCTTCTCGTCATCCGGCTTGCATCTTTCTCCACATGTCGACGAGAAAATAGTTTCTGCACAAACCTTTGTTGTCTCCCAATGTGAAACTTGACTTGAGGTTGGGTTGAACATCTTCTTTTGCTGTAGATACTGCTGCCTTGTGACTCGAGAATAATAACAGACCAAATTCTGCCCTGTTCCGATATATCTCTGCTTTGACTTGGCCTTCTGCAATGGCAAGATTGGATCTTGCGACATCTCTGATCGCCTGAAAGTATTCAAGAGCTTGGCATTCAGCTTGCTCACCTGCCTTTTCTCCATCTTGTCAAAGTCCAGCACTTGCATGGCTTTGCGAAGAACCCGATTGACACTGCTGCATACCACAGAAAGTATCGGCTCCTTGTCGGCAACCGGCAGTCGATAAGCTAGCGAAATCTCCCCAACTTCTACGCCTTCAAGATGAGCATGATAGCCTGATTCGCCCAGAAATCCTGTCAACTCAGACACATCTTCAATCTTCTCTACCGTGCTATACCGTTGCATATGCTCCTCCTGGGCCTGCGTGTAGCTCTGTTGGAGAATATCGGCTGCACTATTAGAAAATGGAGTAGTGTTCTTTCTTTGGCGTTGTTGTTGCTGCAGATTCTTTGTCGAAAGTCCTGGGCTGGTCTGTTCCTGGTCATTTTCCTCCTGTTCAACATTTACAATAAAATAATCAATGTATTTCTTTTCCGCAAACAATGTCTGAACTCGATGTTGGGAGTATTCCGCCTGAACTAAACTGTCTTTTCTACCTCTTCCTTCTAACCCCGACTCTACATGGTGTCTAGACCGGCAATCTTTGTTCATAGCGTCTTTGTTGATGGAGAGGTGGCGGTAGTCTTCATTGTCGAAAGGACAAAGAAATGCAACGTAAATAGGGAGACCAGGAATTGGCCTAATTCTGTCAATTGGACCGACTACATCATCTATCCCATTGGCAATACCGATAGAGTTGATGTGTGCAAGGACAGGCGCTCTCGCTTTTGAGTTGAGAAGGTGCCCATCGCGAAGCTGTCGATCCAAGTTTGTCTTCACGTAAGACGAGCCATGGTCAGAACAGACAACCACGCCAGAATCTGTGCGGGCACTTAAGAACGAAGGTAGTTGATATGGTCTACTAGATATTATCAGTGGTGTTTTGGGTGTCTACAATAGGTGGAATGGTAGAGAATCTTGTGAAACGGATTATGGTGTAGATTATGGTGGACAATGTTTGTGCTTCTTATCGATAAGTCCGAATCAACCAATGATAACTCGGATTACGGCGTAATCCCCAAGAATCTATGTGTTAGGAAATGAAATCTTCAGTCCCAAGATTTGTGACAATTCCAATCTCATCCAAAACCAAGAGAGTTGAAGACCGCCCGAAACAAGAACACAATTCATGCAAAAAGCTGTACAAGTCGATAAGGTAACATCAGTTGTTGTTCTTTCTGCACAATTCCATTTCCTTGCTTCCTGCCAGGGGAATCTCCTACCTCCATTCCACCCATCGAAGTAGGGGATCCCATCCAAGTCACAATCACAATTCCATACAAATTCCGTTCCATTCCGTAACATGGCAGGAGCCTAGCCCATCCTGTTCCTCTTTGCTTCCCCCAAACGCCCATTCAAATAAGATGTAAATATCATAGCCTGTCCCGTTGAGTTCACCCCGCCCATTGATAGAAACGAAAAGGAAACCAGCCGCCCAGCGAGGTTGTGGCATGAGCTCAAGCAGACCGAGGAGAGTTGCCAAAAGGTATATACATGGTTTTCTTGCACTTTTGCGGCCTTGTTCTGTTGTGACGTCCCAAAGCTGCGATCGGACCTGGTTTCAGCGATTTGAGCAAGTAGCAAGCCCCGCCAGTTCCACCCCCTGCGTATAAAGAACGTGACGTGCTATGTCGATTTTGATGGCCTGCGATGAGAAATGGTTGCATATTGCCTGGCACTTCAATCCCCGTTCTCCCAGATGGTCTCCAGATTCAAGTCTGACCGCTTCTCTGCGCCACAAACACTCCATCTCTTCCTCTTGTCCCTGATACCAGGTCCCGATCGTCCAGTATCGAGACTGGTTCGACGGAAGATATCTCCGTGGTTCTCCGATGCCCTTCGAAACCGCTCCACCTTCTCCGCTTCTGTGGCTTCAGCTTCCTCATCAGGTGTGTCCGGGATTGTCTCCAAGCTGGCAATGCTAGGACTGCGTGATCGTGCAGAAGTTGGTGTCGAAGGCATGGAGGAGATTGAAGAAAAAGAGCGGTTGTAGGTCAGGTCCCCGGGAAATCCTTCGCTGGACCTCTGCGCGGACAGAAGCGGAGAATGTGCAGCCGAGGTGGATGCGCTGGTCGAGGAGCTGAACCCGCCAGCAGAGGATACTTGGTGAAGTGGTGAGGCGGGTCGTCGACGGCGTGGGAAGGTGCTGCCGTGATATAGCTGAAGACTCTGGATACTGCTGTCGGGTATGATGATGGGCGCTACAGGACGCGGCGTGATGTCCAGTTCATGGTCTTCATCTATGCTTTCGATGTCTGAGATAGCGGAGGAGCCTGGGTAGTATTCTTCCGGGGAAACTCTAAAGGGACTGCGTACGCGTTTGGGTGAGCGGAGAGGGCTTGGGGAGCGTCCCGCCGGGGGTAATGAGAACTGGGGCGAGGAGAAGGCCGGCGAAGAGTGTGCTCTGGTCATGGGAGGAGCTGCAAGTGAGGCAGCGCTCGACTGTGATCGCAGGTGGGATCTTGAATATGGTGATCTGTTTCGTGGTTTGGGGAACTGGGAGGGTTGTAGTAGTGTTGGCTGTAGTGTCTCGGCGGCGCTTCGAGGTGAGTAAGGTCGTGGATGACACATCTCCAGGAGGGTATCTTCTTGTTCAGTCTCGTCGAGGGTGAGCAACTGCATTTCGGGGATGCCGCGTGTGGCCTTTGTCGAGGCGGGTGGGGTGTAGTCGAAGGGTTCGAGGAACGTTTGGCGCGTGTTTGGTGGAGTGGAAAGGGGACTTGACGAGGAATGGGTCGCCATTGCAGTCACCATGTCTCCTGACGCTGTTCGGGAGTCCAGGGCGGAGTCAGGGAGTTTGCGTATCTCATCGAAGAGAGATTGATGTCTTGTCGGTGCCAGGGAGGGCGGATTTCAATGTACCGAGGGAAGTGTCTGGACTTTGGACGGCGAGAATGGCGAGTGGGATTTAGTTAAGGGGGCCAGAGACGGTGACGGTCCTACGAGGGATGTTAGGCCCATTCGTAAGTAGGTGTAGGCGGAATGGTGGTGTTTGACATTCCTAGCAGGGAGTTAGTTTGGCAAGGTCTACGTGTTCGTGGGTCAGGGTCAGGCTGCACTCACTGTCTCGGCGATTCTAGCAACAAGGCAAGGCATGGCAAGGCAGGACAGGGCAGGCACAGCTTGCTCGGGCAGTCAATACCTTAATGGGACAAGACGGATCTCATCTATTCGTATACTACTACACATAAATCTCCTCCGCAGGACTTGTCTTTGTTCCTAGCCGTCGCCGTTTGCCTGTAGTTCCATGCAGGGACGGCAATCTACCTCCTAGCTCCATAGGAACGTAGTAAACCCCTAAGAGCTAATTAAAATCTCATCCCCTTCGATACTCGTCTCGTACCGTGTTTTTGTTCCGGTCATCTGCCTGCCTCGTCCTCCATGTGGGAATGGCATGCGCCCAAACATCTGGGGTCAATCTATACACTTATGGACGCATCCTTGTGACTTCCATGGCATTTTCTTTGCCTGATTCGTGAATGTCCTCCGCCACCCGATCATTCGCGATACATCCCGCGGAAAAACATCGTGCTGCTTTCATCTCCATCCCGCCGACACAATGGAGGTCAACCGACGACAATTTCCAATTCTCCGTTGAGTTTGCTATCAGGGAGTAGTTAATAATTCAAGAGGATATTTTCTGTACCCCCTCTCGAACAAGCCAGGTCGAAGAATGTAAATTGGTGGGTTGGGAAGAGACGGTCAGGTCAGATGTGGTAACTTATTAGTACAATCTCATAACCATCCTCTTCTTTTGCTTAATTAGGCTTCTGGTAGCACGGTGGCTTCATCAATTCCCTGACCCTCGACAGCATCGCTTGCAGCTCGATATCGATAGCTTTCTGGCGAAGTCATCTTGTCAATGCAAAGCCAATTCGTTCCGATTCGAGGAATCGGTTCTTCCCCTTGAACTCATACCCAAACTCAACCTCACCTCGCAACACCAAAAGCATTTGGAGCGTTACTCTGTCTCTCGCCTCAGTTTAAGGGGTCGTGTGACGTCTTTGAGGTGAAGGGGCAGAATTCTGAGCCCCCTCCAGGTTTCACTGTTGCTGAGGGCTCAAAACCCTTGTCGTGGGACAGTTTTGGTGCTGTGACGAGGAGGCACAGCACCAAAACTGTGCCTCGCACAACAACTGCGCCTCGTCGCGGCACGAGCCATACTGGCCCGACGGGTGTATTGAATTCATCCATCCATCCATCGTCGCGGCACAACGAACCACGAGAGCATCCTCGACGACTCATCTCGAGCCAACCAGAGAGCGCCCACACCGGAGAGTGATGAAGGTCGATCACAACCCCTTGTATAAGCAAGCTTTGACCATTCCTTGCAGTACAGCTGAGTTGAAGTAAACACGCGCAAGTCCAATGCGCATCTGGACTTGCGGGACTGTGCAAAAAATGATACCTTGGACTTCAGGACACCCATTGACAGCTGCTAACGCGTTTCCAGTCGCTACCACCAGTTGCGGCTCCGAGGTCGGAAAACTACAGAAAACTGTCCTTCGACGATTGTGCGCCGTGGCCACCAGGCTTCACCAAAAAACCTGAACCTCTCCATGCTACATCTGCATGTACCGAAGCCCACCAAATGCACAAAGTCATCGATACCATCCCCATAAGTGGTGCGATAGCCACAAGCACGCTGCAAACTGGTGGAAGCGGCACATGGACGCTATCCAAGTTCTACAGATCATTCGTGGGAACATACCACCACCGCCACCCCAAGCTCAAGGCTATCAGGGCAACACCAACAACCGCAATGGCGGTAACAACAATATTCCGCGCAGTCGCGGCAATGATGATAATGATGATGATACGCGCAGTCGCGTCCGCCATAGAACTTCCCGCATTCGGGACAACTATCAGAATGACCGCAATCGGTCCACCTCCAATAACAGCCGCCAGAGCGGACAGCAAACCCGACCTGTTCCTCCTATGAGGGGACAGCCTGAAGCAGGTCGGGAGGGGTACTCGACGACCTCCACCAGACCCAGATCCACCAGCGAGTCGCAAGCGCGACCGCGATCTGGCAGATGAAGGGGACGAGTACGAGGATGTGTTCAAAGAGAACATACGTGAGTCCAACCCCAGGCATTATCTACAGAAAGAGGGGTACATAGAATAAAACAATTTCCAACCACTTCATTTCTTTGACTTGTGCTTCTCATACCTTGTACTTCGTTGATTTTATTGGTGACTGCTTGAGCATGGGACCAGAACGCACTCACTGCAGCTCTTCTTCGATAGATTCGGTTGGAATTTCGAGCACAACAATGGATTATTGCGCCCAACCAAGCCACAGGTCAGTCGGTCTACCTCAGAATCTGATATTCTAAAATGAGCACATCTTGACTTTAACATAGCAGAAGCGGGAATCTTGACGGTTTCAAGCATTAGGGCCTAGCGTCAATCAGAAAATTGCTGCTCTGGATTCTTTGTTTAAGTCGGTGGTGACACTCCAAGAGTGAAAGAAGCCTGGCATGCAGCAGAAACTAAACCATCACTCTGGCATGTTCGATAGCGAGTCAGAGGGAGCTCGAGTCATAGGGCTAACAATCTATTGGTTGTAGCTTGGAACAATCTCAATAAACTTGGGATATAATATATTCGCGACACCATGCAGGCGATTTCTTGGCCGTCATGTATTTTCAAGCATTCTCTTTTTTGTGAATCAGCTTTTCGTATCGTTACTGGCAAGTTTCCATTCTTTTCGAAATTCAGTTGGCTGCTTGGTCGCTCACTTGTTGCGATGGGTCTTTCATTTCTGCCTCTTTTCACACTCGCCTGCCTCGGCCTGTCTTCAGCGCACAATGTTAGTATCGACAGTCAGGTACATACAATAGAGCTCTCTGCACGTCAAGGGAACGTTGTCCAGCGGCGATTCCAGAGGCGGGATAACTTGCCATTGAACAACTACTTCTTAGGCACGGACCTTCAGGTTAGTCACACCAAGTCCATGAACTTGACTTGAAAAGAAATCTGATTACTTTCAGTGGTACGGGACTATACAAGTAGGCACGCCGCCGCAGAATCTGTGAGTTACAGATGTCCTGTCTTTGAGGTTGTTGGGCGTTCTTGAACCATTAATCCTTTAACAGAACCGTTGTCTTCGACACTGGCAGCCCAGATATCATCTTCCAATCTGACCAATGTACTGCTGCATTAGGTTGCACAACGCCAATCAAATTTGACACCAAGAAGTCAACGACTTATGTAGATAGTGGAAAGGCCTGGCCAAAACCACTGGTATTCGGGACTGGCATTGGAGTTGGAGTTGGTTCTGAAGCAACGCCGCGCTGTAACGGGATCATATCTCAAGATACTGTCAGCGTTGCGGGTCTTACAGTGCCCAAGCAGCCCGTTGGACCCATCACGAGCCAGTCTCCAGATCTTTTTGGAAAAGACAGCGGGATCAATGGCATCTTCGGTATGGCGCCCAAGGGAGGCTATCGATCGGGGAGTAGCTTCATGAAAGCTCTCGTCGCTCAACAAAAGATACCGAAGAAGATATTCGGTCTTTATCTGTCCCCAAAGAAAGTGGGAAACGCCGAAATGTCGCTCGGTGGCTTCAACAAAGCCCGCACAACAGGAGAGATGACCTACATCCCCGTGGATGCCTCCAAAGGCGCTTGGAGCATTCGCTTCAGAAGCATCGCCGTCAATGGCCAGATAGCAGATATACCAGGTCAAATGGCCGTTGCCGACAGCGGTACCTCGAACATGATTGCACCACGTGCCAATGTCGATAAAATCCACGCCCTCATCTCTCCAAAAATCAAGCTCATCGATCGCAGTGGCGCGTACGGTATTCCCTGTGCTGACCTTCCTGGCATCAACGCGTCCATCACGATTGGATTGGGCGATGGACTTTTCACGATCCCAAGCCAGGAACTGAGTGTCGGTCCATTCGCGGGAACGCCAAAGATGGGGGAGTATGCTGGCCAGGAGGGGATTTGTCAGACGCTGTTCAATTCGGCGTCTGCGGGTGTGCCCGTTTGGATCATTGGGGCGAGCTTGATGAAATACTACTACACGGTTTGGGATATGGAGACGCCGAGGATGGGATGGGCGAAGACGGAGCAGTCACCAGCCTGAAGAGGAGTTGTATATTTGATTTGTATGCATCGCAGACGATGGAATGTTTGCAGTATGTACGATACGAATGAAGCATCTAGGCATCGATGATTAGAGTAACAGGCCATTTCGAAGGTCCTGCAATCGTTTGGTGAAGAATTGGAATAGATGAATGCTCAATGCAGCAATGGTAGTGTTATGCCGTATATTATGTCATAGTAATGTAACCTATTTGATGACTCACTGCCTCTTGTCTCTCGTCCTTCCTCCACCTCTGATCGTCTCTAAAACTCTATGGCCAAAACATCATTACCCGCCATACCGACTCGGTCTCCATAAGCGCTCCCCTGCCAAAAGTATCGTTCCCTTTATCCCCGCGATATTGGTATATCTCAAAACAACAAACAGCATGAAAACCGTGGCGGTTTATGTAACGCCGAGACTACCCCCACTGTTGGCGGAGAGACTGATGGGACCTCCCAAATCGTTGATGATGGAGCTGCCTTTGACGGAAATGAGAGATCCGACAATGGAGGCGAGGAAGAGAAAGCTGAATGCGAGAATGGACAGAACGCATTCCGCAATGATGATGGAGCGCCTGTCTTCGCCCCAGGTCGTGGACCATATCCCACTGACAAGCAGCGTCCCGAAGGTTGAAAGAATGGCCAGAATGAAGAGAACCATGATTCCAGTGAATAGAACCTCGATCAGTCCGAATCCCTCTTTGATCTCCTCGCCTATTCCCAATTGGTCCAGCGAAATGGACAACCCACTCCCATTCAAACTCTTCTGCAATGCTTTCTCTGGGTCGAAGTGGTGGAATCCTTCACGGCTGGAACATTTCGTGATTTTCTTCCTGGCATTTGGCGCAATTGAACTTGGAACGTGTTTTCCCTCGCAGTAACCCAGAACGTAAAATGCATAAAAGTCTTGGATGCCAAGTTTCGATGTGAAGGAATTGGTTGCATCGTGGATTGCAGATTGCGCTGCCCCTGTAAAGAGATTCTGTAACGTTGTTGAGGAGTGGGGCGAGCGGGTCTTGTGGTTTTATTGCAGATTGGACGTCTATCGAGAAATTGTCGCCGATTCGCAAGGTATTTAGCTGATGCGCATTAGATCTAGGTGCTGAATGGGAACTAGAGCTGTAAATATACTGTTAAGATGGGATATTGATCTAGGCCTCCAAGTCCGTATCCAGCGAAGAGAATAACAAAGCTTAATATCAAGGATATGAAGGAGAATAGTACTGGAATAAGAGAACAGTATTGTGGTTGTTTCTCCATTATGAAGAGATGAGCTGCGAGGGCCTGGCTATCTTGCTTGAAAAAGCAGTGGAGATGGAACCATGGGATTGTCTATGCAGGATGGCATTCGAGTTGTATTTAATCCATCTCCCTTAAAAGAGCGAGCCTCCTGACGACGACAGCAAGGGAGGATCTGGATTCATTCGTGACATTGAATGCTCGAAGATGGTAAATATTGTTTGCTTAATCTCGAATTCTCCTAGAAGACTTCGCGTTGACTCGCAAACCTAACATGGCGGAAAGCAGATGATAAGCAGATGACGGCATTTGTTTAGTGACATTGGAACAATCATATGCTTGAAACAATGGAGTGTTTGGAAATCGTACTTGAATTTAATGCCTTTTTACTCAGGACGCTATTTAGTGGTATCCTGTATAATACGTTAATGTCTCTGTTACGGGGAACTCGTTTCTCAACACAGTTGATTATGTCAAGACCTTCTTGACACCTGTGTCCTCTTGTTCTGGTCCGCGGGTTTGGGGTAAGGGCAATATCAGTCTGGGAGTACTTACCTTAAGTACCTTCCCTTGCTCAGGTTCTTTGGAGGCTCACTAGATTCTAGCCGTCCGATGTATCTTCCAATTCAATTTTCGTCTAACCGATTTGATCCTCAGATCAATCCTGAACGCTTGTCGGTTAGTATGAAGGTTGTGGGTGAGCTTGCTTCATGTGCATATGACTTGTGCTGCTTTGAATGCTGGTAGGAAGTCTTCTTTTGATATATGGTAGGTATGGTTGCGTGCCAAGGCCGAGATCCCATCGCCGTACCTACGCTTCAATGGCGAGAAGCAGGCAACTTCAAGAGGCTGTAACAGGTGCGACGAGTGTGGAGGCATACAGAGAGTAATAATCTTCCTCTCTCTATATAGATCCTCGAAATTGACCCAGCAATGGCTCTCATGGCCGTCGATAATAAGTAGTCTGTATACTCCAATTGGTTTCGCATACTTGTCGAAGTGTTCAAGCCAGGCAAGCGCTAGGTTATTGTTCGTCCAGCCATTTGGGCTAACTTCAATAATCCAGTCGCGGGAAATGCCTTCGAACCAAGTAGAGAGATGAGGACCTTGCCCGCAAAGATAAGAAAGGGTGGGATCGCCTTCCCTGTTGAACCGACGCCTTGTATCAGGGTAACCTACTCACGATCGCCTGGCTGTAGTTTTTTCTGCTTGCCAGGTTTCTCTGAGTCTGTAACGACTAGCTGAGACGATATCTTGCCTATTAAGAAGCCAGATTCATCAAAATTGTAGGTGTCACGGGAAGGTATCCTATATCCATTTTATCCTAGGTGGATTCTTAGCAATTCCTGGTAGGTTCCTGATAGTTTCTCACGTGCGCCTAGCAGGGATTATTCAGGGACTGTTTCACATGCGCTTCTACTCCTTTCTATTCTCTTCTCAGGACACCATGTTCTTTTCCTACTTAAAAGATTATATATACAAGTTGTCCTTCCTATACCTACAGTTTCTTCTTTGTACTTAGATACTTCGAAATACAATCAGTCTTCTCTCACTTGCGAAACACCTTTGAGGGTTGAACTCTTACAGTAGGTATCCTCGCCTATGATACCGTACTCTGCCTTTATCCTCTGAACATGTGTGAACCAGGGTATAATAACCGCCGGGTCTTCGCAGGTAGCTCGCTGGCAATCGTATAGACGGCTCCATTGGGTGGTAAGCTCTGGCATACGCTTTACCAAGTTGTTAACCCAGTTCTTGCTAACAGGCTTTCCACCCCACTCTCTTAGTAGTTTATTAGCCATATCTTGTAGGTAGGCCTTCGACGGCGGTAGGCCGCGTAAGCCTTCGTTAAGAATACGCTTTATAACCACCTTCTCTTCTAGCTTTGTCAATCGCTTCGAGTTCGGCTCGCATTCGCGTCGAGGGCGCTGTCCGGCGCGTCGGCGTTGTACTGTTGTTCGAGGTACGCTATATATTACTGCAGAGCGTCTTTCGCTTTGGATTTGCTTTGAATTGATATCTGAGATAATAGTGTGGGAAGTTGCTGGAAGGTAGTGAATAAACAATGGTTGACTAGCTGGAAATCCGAGACAAAGGGGAAATCCACGAAGAGATACACACCTAAGCCTACTAAAAGGGTGCTCCAACTCCATCAAGACCGGAGCAAGCGAGAAAGTGCGATCCTCGTACAGATGAGAACTGAAAAGATAGAGCTCAAGGCCTTCCTCTTCGGCCGACGTGTCCAAGGTATCCCAGACTCTAGGTGTGACTGCCGTGAAGGGACGCAGACCGTAGCCCATATCCTCCTGGAATGCCGCAAGTTCCGGGACATCCGGAGAGACGAGTTGGGTCGCTTCCCAGGACGAAACAACCTCCGGAATATCTTGACTACGCATAAGTTAGCCACAAAAGCCATCAGATTCATGGAACAGACGCGGGTCCTTGGGCATAGTGGGATCGAAAACGCGCAGACAACGCTGAGCATTGAGGGGAGACTGTAGGTAGACGGAAAGCGAAATATGAGGCATTGCCTCCCGGAATCTAGATAGCACAGATGTCAAAGGATAGATCCTTTCTCAACTTATCCTGGATGGATTCTTAGCACTACCTGGTAGTCTTTCACGTGCGCCTAGCAGGGATTGTTTGAGGATTGTTTCACATGTATTTCTATTCCTTTCCATACTTCTCTGGACAGCATGTCCTTTTTTCTTATACGGAGGACATATATACTAGTCGTCCTTCCTACACTTACACATTCTTCTCTGTACTTAGATACTTCGAAATACAAGCAGTCTTCTCTCACTTGCGAAACACCTTTGAGGGTTGATGTCACGGGCTAGACCCTTGAGCCTTTATCTAGGCTTTGCCTATCTCTCTAGGGTAAGCTTGTGAATGGCTTGGCATCTCCTGTCAAACCTCGGAATAATTCTGCGGCAAGCATGTGAATGGTTTGGCATCTCCTTCAAAAGGAGTTTGCAACTGTGTATCTATCTTTTCCTCTTTAGCTAGATTGAATTGCACATTTGGGTGGTTCTCCCTGGTATCCAGGCATGATCTTAACCTGTCACATTACAATCTAGCTCTCTCTCTCTCTTTGTCGAACAAGCTGGACCGTGCCAGTATCGGCGCGGACTTGTTACGACTCTTCCAACTGGGATTAGCCGCGGATGAGTACGCGTGCTTTGCTTCCTAAGTAAGAGGAGGTTTGAGCGTTATAGTTGCATAAGAAACGAATGCGCAGCTATGGAAGACGGTCCACAGCAGCAACAACAGCCCACGATGGAGTCGCTGATTATGACGATTCAGGAGCTCCGGGCAAGGAACGAAGCCTTGAAACGACAGAACCAGGAAGTGGTATCTCAAGTCCGGGCGAATCAATATCCCGAGAGCGAGCTGGTATCTCGCGCTGAAACTACCACCGCAAGCCTCTGACCGCTTCATTGCGCGTTGACAGAGAGACCGATAAAGCCCTCCATGAAGCGAGGCACCACCGAAGAACCTCAAGCGACAGGTAACGAGACGAATCTCAAGCACGAAGCACGACCCGACGAGACGCACCTTTTGACTTACTGACACACGACGTTGCAACCGAAAGAAACGTTGTATGGCACTGCAAACGGCTGAGTTTGGTGATACAGCCTACGCAATCAAGAGACCCTCGAGAAAGAAGAACCGAACCGCAAGAGACCGTCACAGCAAGAGAAGACAAGAACAGCTGGCACCTTCACTGCCACACTACGAGAACGACTTTGCGACACTAGCAGTCACCCGCAGCTGGCACCTCACTGCCGCGTCAAGAACAAAAGCCCTCTATCGAGAGAGGCAACGAGAACGACTTCGAGAGAACCATTCAGTCACCGCACAGAGCTGGCACCTTCACTGCCGCAGCAATGTCATGATCGAACTATGTTGGTATTCGAATGCAGTTAAATGTAGTTAAATGTGGTGGTTCTGCTCGATCAGGTCTAGCGCGAGACTGGTCGCAAGTACTTAGACTCGTCTCTACCTCTTAGTTAGCTCCTCATCCTTACAACTTCGCACATTCCATAGAATTCAAGTCATGCTTCCAAGTCAAGTCCAAGGTCAAACGTGACAAGCAATACCTTGGCTATATTGTGGAAGTGGACAAGGGTATTAGCATGGATCCAGAGAAAGTTCGAGTGTAAGAGTTCAACCCTCAAAGGTGTTTCGCAAGTGAGAGAAGACTGCTTGTATTTCAAAGTATCTAAGTACAGAGAAGAATGTGTAAGTGTAGGAAGGACGACTAGTATATATGTCCTCCGTATAAGAAAAAAGGACATGCTGTCCAGAGAAGTATGGAAAGGAATAGAAATACATGTGAAACAATCCTCAAACAATCCCTGCTAGGCGCACGTGAAAGACTACCAGGTAGTGCTAAGAATCCATCCAGGATAAGTTGAGAAAGGATCTATCCTTTGACATCGAGCAATCTCTGAATGGGCACCATCAACCACTGTGAAAGGTGTGAGAGGCTTCCTTGAGTTTGCCAATTATTACCGACGTTTCATCAAAGACTACTCAACATTAGCTATCCCCCTCACCCAGCTGACAAGGAAGGGATGCAAATTTGAATGGAGCGAGGATTGTCAAAACGCGTTTCAAACGCTCAAGGACCGTTTTATTTCCGACCCGGTGTTACTCCACTTTGACCCAGATCGAGAAACAATTGTTGAGCCTGAGGCCTCCAATTGGGCAGTCGGAGGGGCTCTATCACAGATCGACGATGAAGGAAATGCTCGACCAGTCGCTTACTTCTCAAAAAAAAAAAAAAAAAAAAAAAACCCCCGGAATATTACGCCGAACGAGCAAAACAGAGTTATTCGGAAGTAGATTCAACACGAACTTAACGACAGGAGCCGATGAACAGACCGAGTGTCACCCTGTGACTTGACTGTATTGACTGCAGAGGTTAAGTACACCGTTGCATCTGCATGCATATATATGCATGTCAATGCATTCCTTGGCATCTATCACGTGCACTATGCCTGAGGTATCAAGGACTGGCATGCCACTGTTCAACACGGAATGGAAAAAACAGCACTTACAGCGAGAACTCAATTTTTGGAATTTACAGAAGTATTATCTAAAGATCATCAAAACACCTCTGCCAGTGGCCGCTCCGGCCTCTAGAGGCCATCGCGCGTCCCTCAGCGTCGATGAGATACCTCTAGAGTCGCCGTCGCGGCCACGGCAGAGCAAGCAGACGAATACATGAGCAAGCTACACGAACGATGCGTCCACCAAAGACAACAGCAACCATCTAGTCACTATCTCCCGGCTAGTCCATCACCCCAGATGACACTGCAACGCTCCGAGTCGACGAGTCACTGCTAGAACGGCAATACCTTCGACACAACTCAAACACCAGACGCCCGGTGTGCAACAATCGGCACCACACACCACTGCAACGACTAGACAACCTCTTCCAACGTCTTGGCAAACCGTCCTGCTACAAGCTGTTGCCCATAGCCTTGAGCCTCTCCCCAAACTGTTGCCTCCCAGTTATGGCATTGGCAAGAGTAGGTGCGCGACACAGTAAGTAGTAAGGACGCATAGAAGGAGCCTATTGGCGGCAAATCCCCTCCCTGTAAGCTAGCAGACGTAGCCTTGAGCCTCTCCCCAGACTGTTGCGTCCCAGTTATGGCAGTGGCAAGAGTAGGTGCGCGATATAGCAAGCAGGGAGAGCGACTAGCAGCAGATAGGCTCCGACTATAAGACGACAGGTCTACAACACAATCGGTGCGACACGATACAGCAGCTGCTAGAGAACCTCATCTGCTATCGTCTCCGCAAACCGTCCTGCTACAAGCTGATGTCCAGAGCCTTGAGCCTCTCCCCAAACTGTTGCCTCCCAGTTATGGCATTGGCAAGAGTAGGTGCGCAACACAGTAAGCAGTAAGGACGTATAGAAGGAGCTTATTGGCGGCAAATCCCCTCCCTACAAGCCAGCAGACGTAGCCTTTGTTGGAAGGAGTATTCTCATGCTATTGCCTCCACCTGCGCCAGCGTGGCTACTCTCTGTCACTGGAGTTTGTTTACTGCCCAATTGGGCTTAGTGTATTACTATATAGCTGAGATCCTCCGGATCTCACCCTCAATACACTTTTTACTCAACTTTCATACTTCAACAGGTTATGAGCCCGGCATCACGCCGCGCGCTCCTCCGATATACAGCACCTTACTGAGCATCACTGCTTCAAATTTGTTGTTCATCATCGCTGCTGTTGTTGCTGCCGACGCTCCGCTACCCGGCGTACAGCACACCGTACCAGCACAGCACGGCACCCACCTTTACCTCTGAAGCAGACTTCAGACCACCTCTGTCATCATGTCATCTTCCTTCAGCTTCAAGCTTGACCCCAACTCGCTGCCCAAGCTTTCTGCCTGCGGCGATAACTACACAGAATGGCGCTCCGCGTGGACTGTCGCACTCAGGTACGCTGGCCTCTGGCCGATCGTGTCTGGCAAGAAGACAAAGCCCGCCGCCGTCGCTGGGACTGGCGCAGAAGCTCGCGAGGAGCTCATCGACAAGTGGGACGCCGACGACAACAAGGCCATGGTCATGCTGCTCTCGTCGGTACACAACGACCTCACGATGTCCATCGCGTCGTGCGACACGTCACCCGAGGCCTGGAAACACCTCGGCAGCCGATTCGACCGCGATACCGGCAACGCGTCCATCACCCTCTTCCGGTCGCTCACAAACCTTCGCTACGCGGATGGAGACGACCTCAGACTACACCTGGACGAGTTCCATCAGCAATGGACTCGCATGGCAAAGCGATGCGCTGGCTCTTCACAGAGCGTCGCAAAAGCCATGAAGGCCATGTTTGAATCGGATGAGGTCAAGGGCTCATTCTTCCTGGCCACCCTACCAGATACTATGGACCACGTCATCGACAACCTCAGCTCTCGTGACGTTACCAAGTTTGTCGACATCGAACCCAAGATCCTCGACATCTCCGACAAGCACTCCCTCGACGCTGACTCCTCTACCGCGTACGCTGCGAAACAATCCGCCGCGCGCGGCGCCAAACAGAACCAAGGTGGCGCACGCGGAACGCGTCCGGCTACTAATACTACCGAATGCTCCTGGTGCCGCAAGCACAACATGACGTTCATTGGGCACGCCTACACGAACTGTAACGAGCTCAAGAAACACAAGGAGCAACAGCAGCGCAAAGGCAACGGCGCGCCAAAGGAGACGAAGAATGGCGCAAAACATCAAAAGGCGAACAACGCGAACGCCGCTGAATCATCAGACGATGAGGACGACGAGGACAGCGCAACTGAGGTGGTGAGCTTCATAGCACATTACCGCGCCACCAACGCCACTGCCGGCGCAACCATTGACCTGACTGGATCACCACCGCAGTCGACGCGGACCACGATGATCAACGTAAACGGCAAGCAATCACGCGAAACTATAAGTGCTCACGCCGCAATACGTCGGCCCTCAGCAATCGACCTCCCACGGTATGGCTTCTTGACACTGGTGCCTCGCGGCACATGACTGGCTGCGCCGATGATTTCGTGTCCTTGTCACCCAAGCAAGGAACGATCACGGTGGCCGGCGGTATCAAGTTACCCATCAATGGTGTTGGACTCGTTCGATTACGCTGCAGAATGCCTGACAGATCCACCAAGATCGTCGAACTGACCAACGTCCTCTACAGTAGCGAGCTCTATGGTACACGGCTCTTCTCCTGGAGTTATGTCCGTCACCATCACAACCTCGAATTGCACGGCAAAGCAAACGACATCTTCCTCACGCGCAACGGCGCCACGGTACTGTGGGCACGGCACGCGGACGGCGTTGTACAAATCCAAACTAAAACGAAACAAACAGCGCACGTTGCCTCGACCGAATCCCACGCGCCAACTAACCGAGACCTGACGCGCAAATCGTCACTACACAAAACCGAGACCGCACCTGCTGCAACCGTCAGTGCACCATCTTGGCCAACACTGGCGCAGAAGACTGCATGCTTCTCATCGTATACGGAGTTTCATCACTCAGTCGGTCATCTTCACGTCCCAAACCCTGCAAGGATATACAATGATGGGCACCTGGTACCGGCGAAACCTCATGACTTCCACTGCGACATGTGCTCCCTCAGCAAGTCCAAGCGACAGCGGCCTGCGCCATCCCCACCAGTACTGGCGCGCACCATCAAGCCGCTCGAAGTCATACACTCAGACTTGTCAGGGAAGTTTCCTCGCCCAAGCCTTGGAGGCGCGCGTTACTTCATATCCTTCATCTGCCAAGCAACTCGCTACTCCTGGATCAAGCTTCTTAAGCTGAAGTCTGATGGCCCCCAGGCGATCCGCGAATTCATCGCCTTCGCCAATACTCAATACAACGCTCAGATGAGTACTGCGAACATCCACATACACAGCTCTACGGTAAAACGCTTCAAGTCTGACAACGGCGGCGAATACCGCGCCGCTGCCCAGGACCTTCGGCGCATGGGCATACAACATGACATGGTCCCACCTTACCATCATGAGCTCAATGGCGTCGCAGAACGGTGGAATCAGTCCATCATTCAGATCGCTCGATCAATGATCCCTACTGACAGTCAGCTGTTCCTTTGGGGTGAGGCTGTGCAGACAGCCAATTTCCTCAAGAACATATCCCCTCACGCTGCTGACAAACTGGGTCGTACGCCGCATGAATTACTCATTGGCGCGAAACCATCCATCAAGCATCTGCACCCATTCGGCTCCAAAATCTTCGCTCACATACCTGTAGAAGCTCGCAAGCCTGGCTCCAAGCTCTTGCATAGAGCGGAGGAAGGCATCTTCGTTGGGTATGGGCGCAACACCAAAACTGCGAGGATCTACATCCCATCGCGTCATGTCATCATGGAAACTCGCAACCTGCGCTTTGAGCCTTTCTCAAGGTCTCAAACTGCGCCGTATTTCCAACCTGTGGCGGAGAATGAGATACCAGCTGCTGAACCAGTCTCTACATCTCCAAGACGGCCTCAAAACAAAGATCGTCGGCCGTCGGGGGACACTTTTGCCACACCTCCTACATCACCAACGTGGTCCACGACGACAGCGTACACCCCATCCCGGCTTGAAGCTGGGGTACCTTTGGACCACTCGTACGATCAGCCTGCGCCAACGCCTGTGCAGCCCAGCGCAGAAAATGGACAACACACGCGCTCCGCTCCACCCACCTCTGCACCCGGCGCTGGAGCAAGAGGAACTCGAAGGGAGACGCGACCGTCACAGGACCTGTCTGATCCAGTCGAGCTCCGACGCTCCAAACGAGTTGCTAAACCTTCACGCAAAGCCGCAGACAACGCTGAAGCGTCATTGGCTTTGGAAGACATGCTTGCGCCAGATGATGAGAACATGGCGCACGCTGTGGCTTGCGTCACCAAGGCAGACATCGACCACGAGATACCTCGCACGTTCAATGAAGCTGTCAACGCCCCTAACTCCCCTTTGTGGGTTACACCGATCAACAAAGAAATCCAAGCACATCTTGACAATGGCACATGGGTGATGGAACACAATCCTCCGCCAAACCTCAAGCTCGTTGGCACACGCTGGGTCGTTGACATCAAGCGCGACGAGCATGGAAAGGTCGTCAAGCGCAAAGCCCGCCTGGTGGCACAAGGCTTCTCACAACGTCCTGGGGTGGATTTTGACGACACATATTCCCCAGTGGTGCGCTACGACAGTCTAAATTACCAGAGAGCCAAAGATGCACAAGACTCTGCGTTATTACTGACCGCTTGGGTAAAGGAACTATTCTGTTCCCAGTGCCTAAAGAACAGTTTGGAGCTGAAGGATTTGCAAAACTATTTATACAGAACTACGTAAGATTACACTGGCTTCCTAGATCTCTAGTCTCAGATAGGGACACGCAGTTTGTTAATGCTTTCTGGAAAGAAGTTTGTCACCTTCTTAAGATAGAGAGAAGACTCTCTACAGCGTATCACCCTGAGACTGATGGATCTACGGAAAGAAGAAATCAAGAAGTTGAAGCCTATCTACGTAAGTTCTGTACATTTAGTCAGAACGACTGGGTCGAGCTCCTGCCTATTGCTCAAATATGCCTCGATAATAGACCAAACCAAGCTACGGGCCTATCGCCTTTCTTCTTAACCCACGGTTATAACATTGAGCATATAGGAACTGTTGAAGCTCCCCAGGAAACCCCTAAGAATCCAAAAGAAAAAGCACAAGATCTTGTAGCAAAATTGAAGGACGCACAAGAATGGGCAGAAACGTCAATGGTATCAGCTCAGCAACAGCAAGAATACTACTCTAATAGAGATCGTGCTCCGGCTGACTCTTTTAAAGTGGGAGACAAAGTCTGGCTCAACCTAAAGAACGTAAAAACCCTACGTCCTTGTAAGAAACTAGACTGGATTCATGGGAAGTATACAGTTACACGAGTTATCAACTCAATGTCTTACGAGCTTGATACACCCAGAGGAATCCACAACCGATTTCATACGTCTTTACTTAGGAGAGCTGGCACAGATCCCCTACCTTCACAAATACAAGATAATACACAGCCGCCTCCTATAGTAACTGAACAAGGAGACGAGGAATACGGTATCGAGGCTATTCTAGCCGCAAGATGGCGCCGGCGAGGTCGACAACAAACGCGAGAAGTCTTAGTTAAGTGGGTAGGCTACGTTGATCCTACGTGGGAACCCCTTAGCGAACTCCAACAAACTACAGCTCTGGACGCTTTTGAAAGTGCCCACGGCAACGTTCTTGAAAACGACGGACCTATACTACGCCCTCAGAGACTACGCTCACATCGATCTACAAGAGAGGGGGGGAGGGGATAATGTTAAGGGATGGAATCCTTCTCTCTAGCTTATCCATGACTGGATTTCCAATTGTTCTCTTGTTATTCTGCAAGCTGTCATGTTCTATTTTGCAAGCTGTCATGTTCTATTTTGCAAGCTGTCATGTTCTATTTCGCAAGCTGCCATGTTCTATTTTGCAAGCTGTCACGTTTCCATTTAAAGATACTTTCTAGAAGGATCTATTGTAAGAGGAGGATTATATATACGAGCTATCCTTCCTGTACTTACACTTTCTTCTCTGTACTTAGATACTTGAAATATAAGCTGTCTTCCCTCACTTGCGAAACACCTTTGAGGGTTGAACTCTTACATATTGACGCTACTGCAATGGGACGTCAAGTGCACAAAAATGACAGATAGAATAGCCACGGAGATTTGGGATACTTATCAGCTAGTTCTCCAGGAAAGAGGCCATCGCAGTTAGCCTCCAGAGCGGCAGAGTCGTCTGGAATAGATAATATAGAGGATGACGATGTGGATGAAGAGTAATATGTATAGTTACGAAGTTTGTTGTCAACAGTCGGAGCTAAGGTTGTAAATACACGTTTTTTGAATATATTCCGATCAACTTTTGGACAAGAACTGAGTTCTATATACAATCCTTTCTACACCAACGCCACCACCTTCAATTCAGGCAATTGTAGGCTCCAAACAACCGGGAAGTTATTAAAATTCTAAGTACTTAACAGTATTAAGTTCTGTTTGGGCTATCTCTAGCGATAAGCTTAGGAGTAACGTGTATTTTGTTGTGATAAAATATGGGTGTTACGGATACTGTCACGTGAGCGTGTACAGGATTATATTTGATGCATTCGTATGCATTTGGATTCCTAAGTGCATACCATCATGTCTTCTTATGATTGGATGATTGTTACACGGGGTTGAAGGATCACGTGGTTGATCATTCTTGGCAAGGTAAGCAGAATGAACGTTTGTGTTCATTCCGCTCAGGCTGTTCATCATGATCGGGATGATCATAATGAACGGAGAATTTTCATAGAGATGGGATCTCTATATAAAGGACGAGACTGTAAGAGTTCAACCCTCAAAGGTGTTTCGCAAGTGAGAGAAGACTGCTTGTATTTCAAAGTATCTAAGTACAAAGAAGAAAGTGTAGGTACAGGAAGAACAACTTGTATATATAATCTTCCAAGTAGGAAAAGGACATGCTGTCCTGAGAAGAGAATAGAAAGGAGTAGAAGCGCATGTGAAACGGTCCCTGAATAATCCCTGCTAGGCGCACGTGAGAACTACCAGGTAGTGCTAAGAATCCATCCAGGATAAGTTGAGAAAGGATCTATCCTTTGACAGAGACACTGCTCCCTCAGTATCTCGTATCTTCACTCTCATAGTTACTTCGCTATTGCTTTAGTTACTTAGCACAATTCACGACTCTTATATCTCACAAACTTCGCTACACTTGTTTGATACGATATTGTCGCCCCAGGATTACTTGAACCTCACTGTACGGAATAGCCAATTCCAGCTATATTACTTGAGCCATAGCCTCTGCGTAACATAGTGAAGATACCGCTCTATACAGTAAGGTTGACGAAGTATCCAACAAACCTATGTCCACGGTTTCATCCAAGGGTCAAGGGAAACGAAAAGAATCCGTTCCGCCACCGCCGCCGCCGCCTCCACCGCAAAGACAACGTACGGTAGAACCAGAATCGAGCGACGACGAAGAAGAGATGGCACCTCAAGCTACACCAAGCTCTTCGGCACAGAACGAAACCCGAAACGATCAAAACAAGGTCAAGGTCAATCCACCCGAAGTGTTCAAGGGAGAACGCGGAAAACTTAAGACATTCCTTACACAATGCAATCTTTACATGTATTGGAACGCTTCCGAGTTCGCTACCCAAGAAAAGAGAGTCATGTTTGTTATCAGCTACATGCGAGGAACAGCTTACGCATGGATTGAGGACCGCCTCAACGAGTATCTTACGGATCCCGACGATTACGAGTACAGGAGACTCTTCCTTTCATACGGAGAGTTCTTGAAAGAAATCAACATGGTCTTTGGAAATGTTGATGAAAAGAGAATCGCCGAAAGAGAACTGAAGGTTTTGAGACAACATACATCAGCTGCAGACTACTCCGCCCACTTCCAGCGCATCGCTGCACACCTTAATTGGGGAAGTGAGGCTCTGCTCAGCCGATACTACGATGGCCTCAAGGAGGATATCAAGGATGAAATCAGTAGGAAGGAAGATCAGCCTCAGGACCTACACTCGATGATTGAGTCGTCAATCAAGATCGATAACCGCCTTTTCGAAAGAAAACTCCAAAGGAAGGGAGCAAGTTCTTATCGAGGAAACGGAAACCACGGGCGAGCTAATACAAGCGCTCGACGCGTTGATCCGTACGGACCACAGCCGATGGAGCTTGACAAGATTCAAAGCGCTCCACGTGGACCCAAGAAAGGCACAGGTCAGAAAGGAAAATGTTATAACTGTGGTAAAACAGGACATTACGCCAACAAATGTCGACAGCCTAAGAAGAACAACAATGGACGTTTCACGAATCAGGGACAACGATTTGGAAACCCGTCCATAGGACACCTCAACGCTATCCGATCCAACGCTGTAGTACTGTCAGTCAAACCTTCAGACCACGACGTACTAAGCTGGACAGCTTGCTATGAGGACGACTGTGAAGTACACCGATCCGAGAAAGAGGGTTCCGGATACTACCCAAGGGGTAGGAAAGGTTACAACGGTCAAGGCAAAGGACATCTCGCAATGATGAGTTCGTCACCCGACAGCATCGCGAAAATCTGCGAACGAGCAGAATTACCAACACCAGAGTACGGGGTTAACCAAGCTCGGGTCGGTAATACAGCAACGGCCGTCAAACTCGTTAGTAGACGCCCGAATGTTCGAACAGATGCAGGACACGATCTCCACTGGATCATTCCAGCAAACTGGTGCCAGCTTAAAGAGTGCCTGATGTGGGAGCACAAATCCGAGCAGGACCCAGGCGAGAAAGATTGGGTATTCCATCCTTTTCACGACGAAGAGATTAATCATACAACCCGTCGAAAGATCATGGAAATCCCCAACGTCCGAACCGACGCTACGAGCGAATACCATAAACATGTACCTATGAACTGGTGCACAAGCGAGGAGTGCGATCTCCCCCAGCACCAGGACTTCCGAAGAATCGGATGATTCCGACGTTCCGGAACTCGACCTCAACGCTGCATTGGCGAATGCCCCGGGAGGAACGAACAACGAGGAACTACCGATTGCTTACAAGAACAACTCTTCTCAAACCGTGCCTAGCGACGACGACGGATCTGAGGAAGAAGACAGTTCTGAAGAGGAATCCACAGACGACGATGAGGAAGATTCAGAATTCAAGACATTCCGAATTAATCGCTTTGTCAGGGACATCAAGCGAGCCATCGATCAGGATGACCCTCACCATAAGGGACTCAACCCAGATGCTTGTATCGACTTCACCTGCCCACACCATCCGAATGGGACAAGGAACCTTCGACACCTTGTCCGACGATTGGACATCGCAGTCAACACGAAGCATGCATGCAAATGGCACGAGAATTCGGGAAACGAGGTGGATCAACAGTAGAGAGGCCTCTGTTGAATCCAATTGAAGCGCCTCATTCCCTGAATAACCTTGGTATACCTAAGATGCTGGTCGAAGCAAAGATCGACTATGTACCAGCATTGGCCTTCATCGACACTGGCGCCGATAGGAACCTCCTAAGCGAGTCCTTAGTGAATGAATGGAAAATACCTATAAGTCGAAACGGTATCCATATTCATTAACGATCGCTGATGGGAGACCTGTCGACTCCAATGGAGGCATGGTGGTTTATGAAGCAGACGTAACCTTGTGGATACAAGGGAGAAAAGAACGGATCGTTCTAGACGTCACGAATATTGGAGACTCGGATCTGATCCTTGGTCTGCCATGGCTTCAAACTCACAATCCGCATATCGACTGGGGGACGTTGACACTTACGTTCCCAGATCATCGATATCCCGTGCAGGCTAGCATGCGCGCTAGAACACGGACAGCACAAAGACCTTTGCGGAAAAGGCCTACACACGTTGAAGTGGCATACTGCTATCGTCTCCAGACAGAGGAGGATAGTCCAGTATTCCAAATTCCCAATGAGTACCAGGAATTTGCGGAACTTTTCAAAGAGGAATCAATCGAGGATTCTCTTCCACCACACCAACCATGGGATCATGAGATCAAGCTCAAAAACAACGAACAACCCAAGAAGTTCAAGATCTACCCGCTGCGCGAAGATCAGCTTGAAACCCTTCGTGAGTACATCGACGATTTCACGAAGAAAGGGTTTATCCGGGAGTCAAAGTCACCCGCCGGATATCCAGTTTTCTACGTACCCAAGCCCGATGGTTCACAACGATTGTGTGTCGACTACCGACATCTGAACGAGATTTCAGAGAAGAATGCGTACACGCTGCCTTTAATCCAGGAGTTGAGGGACAGACTCCAAGGAGCCAAATGGTTCACAAAATTCGATATTCCTGCGGCTTTTCATCGAATTAGGATTAAGGAAGGTGACGAGTGGAAGACAGCATTCCGCACTCGCCTTGGGCACTACGAATACCTTGTCATGCCCTTCGGATTGACAAACGCCCCTGCTACGCTGCAAGCCTATATGAACAATGTTCTTCGTGAACATTTAGACAAGTTTGTGTCTGTTTATATGGACGATATTTTGGTTTACTCTCGAACGTTCGAAGAACACGTCAAACACGTTCGAACAGTCCTCCGCGCACTGATGAAATTTAACTTACGGCTAAAACCATCGAAAAGCGAATTCCACAAGCAACGAATCAAGTTCGTTGGATGTTTTGTCTCTCAAGCTGGACTTGAGATCGATCCGGAAATCTACCAGAAGGTCCGCGATTGGCCAGTACCCTCGAACGTCAAAGGAGTACAGTCATTTCACGCCTTCGCAAACTACTACCGACAATTCATCGAAGGCTTTTCCGAGGTTGCAGAACCCCTTACGGGATTGATGAAGAAAGGGATTACTTTCGAATGGAATGAGCATGCGCAAAAGGCCTTTGACGCACTCAAGACACGGTTAACCACACCACCTATTCTGCAACTGTTTGACCCAAAAAAACCAGCCACAGTCGAGGCGGATGCATCCGATCGAGCCCTCGGAGCATGCCTCAGCCAACCCGATTCAAATGGAAAGCTAAGACCGGTAGCTTACCATGCACGAAAATTCCTGAAAGCAGAAATCAACTACTCCACGTCAGACAAAGAACTTATGGCAATAGTTGATGCCTTCAAGCACTGGAAGCATTATCTTGAAGGAGCGAAACACAAGATCACTGTGTATTCCGACCATAAGAACCTGCGGAATTTCACGACAACAAAGGAATTGAATCGACGGCAACTAAGATGGTCAGAAGAGCTGTCATCTTACAGTTTCCAAATCCTTTACAAGAAAGGAAAGGAAAATATCAACGCCGATGCATTAAGTCGAAGAGAAGACTTTATGGCAGGAGAAAAAGAGAGAGTCGAACGCGCTTTATTCCGACAGGAAGGTAATGCCCTTATACACCAGGTATCATTACTCCAGTCTGGAAAGCCCTCTTATTGGCAAGAGGTCAGGAACGCGCAACAAAAGGATCCAGATGTACAAGGCTATATTCAATCAGCGGATCTGAATACCCGTATTGAAGATGGCTTGTTTATCTTCAACGACCTGGTATATCTTCCCGCAAGCCTAAGGAAACAGTACATCCTACACCAACATGAATCTCCGCTTAACGGTCATTGCCGACCAGAGATTGTCCTTTCACGACTCCAGAATACCTTCTACTTCCCTCACATGCGACAGGAAGTTTTCAAGGAAATAGGAAAGTGTGTTCTTTGCAAGAAAGCCAAATACGAACGACACAAGCCCTACGGACTTCTCCAACCCAACAAAGCGCCTCACGGCGCATGGAAAACCATATCCATGGATTTCGTTGGACCTTTGCCACCTTCTCCAAGCTTGGATGGTGTTCAGTACGAACACATCATGGTTGTGATAGATCGACTCACGAAGTACGCGATCTTTATCCCACTACCAAAAGGCTACGACACGCGATACTTGGCAGGAGTATTCGTACGAGATGTCGTCAGCAAGCATGGCATTCCTGATAATATTATCTCAGATCGAGACAGCCTCTTCACCTCTCATTTCTGGGAAGAGCTCTGTGAGATGCTAAAGATCAGAAGAAGTTTATCAACAGCTTACCACCCTCAGTCGGATGGACAAACAGAAAGAATGAACCAGACAATGGAACAGTACCTTCGCATATACGTCGATGACGATCAAAGCAATTGGGTATCGCTTTTACCTCTTGCAGCATTCGCTTATAATGCTTCTGTTCAAGACACCATCAGGATGTCTCCATTCTTTGCTAACTTTGGACGAGAACCTCAATTCGAGATTGAGCAAGGAAACCTATTACCCACAGACGCAACGGTTGTTGCATCTGAGTTGTCACAGCTTCACGACCAATTGAAGTATGACATTACCTTCTTGAACATGCGCATGGCTATGCGTGTGAATCAGAAAAGAACAGTGGGACCTGTTCTTAAGAAGGGGGATAAAGTTTACCTATGGCGACGCAACATCAAGACAAAAAGACCAAGCGAGAAACTTGACTTCAGAAAGCTCGGCGCTTTCGAAATCGACGAAGTTAAAGGTGCAGTCAATTACAAACTCAAGCTACCTAAGGGAATGAGAATACACCCGGTATTCCATGTCTCCCTGCTTGAACCAGCACATCCAGACGCCCCGCTTGACCAAAAAACGATACTCCAAGGCGATCAACTCGAGCCTGAGTATGATGTCGAAACTGTCGTTAACCATGCTATTGTGCAACGTCAGCACAAGTACCTCATTAAGTGGAAAGGCTATCCTACCTCGGAAAACACTTGGAAGCCTATGTCACACTTGAAGAACTCTCTCCAAGCTCTGCGGGATTTCCATCGGGAACATCCAGAGCATTCCAGACCTCCATCCCTGAAGTCTCGATCGAACCAAGGAAGACGGAAAGATCGTTAGAAGCTTCGGCGAGCTCACCGTTCGAAAGCCCACCGTTTACTCTCCGTTCCTCTTCCTCCTCTTCCTCGGGTTCCTCTAATAAACAAATTGTTTTCGTTTTTGCTCTCGCCTCAGCCAACTCCAAGATTTTGCGATTCCTTGATATCCGAGACAACAACTCTTGTTGCTCACTCAACACTCTTTGCATTTCAATAAGGATTTTCCCCAGCTTCTCCTCGTCACGAGATAACGACTTCTTTGTTTGTTCTCTCGTTTTGTCTAGGGAAGCCCAGGACACATCGACACACTTAATTCCCTTCTTGGCGCAGCTTGCGCATTTCAGCGACTTCGACGACGGCATAATGATGCAAAGGATGTTATGTTTGAAGCAGTATTCGCAGGCGATAGCGGATGGATCACCTTGTTGTTCGATCTCGTCGGCGATACGTTTGCGTCGTAAAGATGATGCAGAAGACATCTTTGGTTTTCTGTGCGGGGTCCGTGTGACTTTAAGTAAGCGCTGTGGGACCAGCTTACTAAGAAGGAGGGCTATGTTACGGATACTGTCACGTGAGCATGTACAGGATTATATTTGATGCATTCGTATGCATATGGATTCCTAAGTGCATACCATCATGTCTTCTTATGATTGGATGATTGTTACACGGGGTTGAAGGATCACGTGGTTGATCATTCTTGGCAAGGTAAGCAGAATGAACGTTTGTGTTCATTCCGCTCAGGCTGTTCATCATGATCGGGATGATCATAATGAACGGAGGATTTTCATAGAGATGGGATCTCTATATAAAGGACGAGAAACTGCTCCCTCAGTATCTCGTATCTTCACTCTCATAGTTACTTCGCTATTGCTTTAGTTACTTAGCACAATTCACGACTCTTATATCTCACAAACTTCGCTACACTTGTTTGATACGATATTGTCGCCCCAGGATTACTTGAACCTCACTGTACGGAATAGCCAATTCCAGCTATATTACTTGAGCCATAGCCTCTGCGTAACACACCACACCAACCATGGGATCATGAGATCAAGCTCAAGAATAATGAACAACCAAAGAAGTTCAAGATCTACCCATTGAGGAAAGATCAGCTTGAAACCCTTCGTGAATATATCGACGATTTCACGAAGAAGAAGTTCATCCGGGAGTCGAAGTCACCCGCCGGATATCCAGTTTTCTACGTACCCAAGCCCGATGGTTCACAAAGATTGTGTGTCGATTACCGACATCTAAATGAGATTTCGGTGAAGAATGCGTACACGCTGCCTTTAATCCAGGAGTTGAGGAACAGACTCCAAGGAGCCAGATGGTTCACGAAATTCGATATTCCTGCGGCTTTTCATCGAATTAGGATTAAGGAAGGTGACGAGTGGAAGACAGCATTCCGCACTCGCCTTGGGCACTACGAATACCTTGTCATGCCCTTTGGTTTGACAAACGCCCCTGCGACGCTGCAAGCCTATATGAACAATGTGCTTCGCGAGCACTTAGACAAGTTTGTGTCTGTTTATATGGATGACATTTTGGTTTACTATCGAACGTTCGAAGAACACGCCAATCACGTTCGAACCGTCCTCCGCGCACTACAGATATTTAACTTGCGGCTGAAACTCTCGAAAAGCGAATTCCACAAGCAACGAATCAAGTTCGTTGGATGTTTTGTCTCTGTAAAAGTTCAACCCTCAAAGGTGTTTCGCAAGTGAGGGAAGACAGCTTATATTTCAAGTATCTAAGTACAGAGAAGAAAGTGTAAGTACAGGAAGGATAGCTAGTATATATAATCCTCCTCTTACAATAGATCCTTCTAGAAAGTATCTTTAAATGGAAACGTGACAGCTTGCAAAATAGAACATGGCAGCTTGCGAAATAGAACATGACAGCTTGCAAAATAGAACATGACAGCTTGCAAAATAGAACATGACAGCTTGCAAAATAGAACATGACAGCTTGCAGAATAACAAGAGAACAATTGGAAATCCAGTCATGGATAAGCTAGAGAGAAGGATTCCATCCCTTAACATTATCCCCTCCCCCCCTCTCTTGTAGATCGATGTGAGCGTAGTCTCTGAGGGCGTAGTATAGGTCCGTCGTTTTCAAGAACGTTGCCGTAGGCACTTTCAAAAGCGTCCAGAGCTGTAGTTTGTTGGAGTTCGCTAAGGGGTTCCCACGTAGGATCAACGTAGCCTACCCACTTAACTAAGACTTCTCGCGTTTGTTGTCGACCTCGCCGGCGCCATCTTGCGGCTAGAATAGCCTCGATACCGTATTCCTCGTCTCCTTGTTCAGTTACTATAGGAGGCGGCTGTGTATTATCTTGTATTTGTGAAGGTAGGGGATCTGTGCCAGCTCTCCTAAGTAAAGACGTATGAAATCGGTTGTGGATTCCTCTGGGTGTATCAAGCTCGTAAGACATTGAGTTGATAACTCGTGTAACTGTATACTTCCCATGAATCCAGTCTAGTTTCTTACAAGGACGTAGGGTTTTTACGTTCTTTAGGTTGAGCCAGACTTTGTCTCCCACTTTAAAAGAGTCAGCCGGAGCACGATCTCTATTAGAGTAGTATTCTTGCTGTTGCTGAGCTGATACCATTGACGTTTCTGCCCATTCTTGTGCGTCCTTCAATTTTGCTACAAGATCTTGTGCTTTTTCTTTTGGATTCTTAGGGGTTTCCTGGGGAGCTTCAACAGTTCCTATATGCTCAATGTTATAACCGTGGGTTAAGAAGAAAGGCGATAGGCCCGTAGCTTGGTTTGGTCTATTATCGAGGCATATTTGAGCAATAGGCAGGAGCTCGACCCAGTCGTTCTGACTAAATGTACAGAACTTACGTAGATAGGCTTCAACTTCTTGATTTCTTCTTTCCGTAGATCCATCAGTCTCAGGGTGATACGCTGTAGAGAGTCTTCTCTCTATCTTAAGAAGGTGACAAACTTCTTTCCAGAAAGCATTAACAAATTGCGTGTCCCTATCTGAGACTAGAGATCTAGGAAGCCAGTGTAATCTTACGTAGTTCTGCATAAATAGTTTTGCAAATCCTTCAGCTCCAAACTGTTCTTTAGGCACTGAGAACAGGATAGTTCCTTTACCCAAGCGGTCAGTAATAACGCAGAGTCTTGTGCATCTTTGGCTCTCTGGTAATTCGACTATGAAGTCTACTGAAATATCTTGCCAGATACGGCTAGGGACAGGAAGAGGTTTAAGTAAACCTTTCTTTTTGTCTCGCCAGACTGAAGTTCTTCCGCAGACGTCACAATTGCGTATAAACTGACGTATATCTTGAGCAAATCCCGGCCAGTAGAACTGTCTGGAGAGAATAGCAATAGTAGCTTCTCGTCCAGGATGCCCTGATAGGACTGAATCGTGTATTTCTTGAATTACTCCTGTTAAGAGAGGCTCGTAGGAGGGCAACCAGATTCGGTCTCTATAGTAGAGCTGGTTATTTTCGACTTTACAATCTCCTATAGAAGTAGGAACCTTTAGCTTAGATGGGAACTGCCTATCTTGCTTTAGAACGCTTTGGAAAATACGTCTGTAGTCTAGATCTCCTTCGAGTGCAGTTTCCCATCTATCCCTTAGATCACCTGAGAGAAAGGGATTTTGTATAAAGGGGATAGGTTCTTTGTCTACTTCTTGAGCATTTTCTTGGGCAGCTTCTTCTCTTGCAGGAGTCTTATCCTCTAGAACGTTAATCCAAAGCTTTGGAGGTAATAACGTTCTAGTTCTTTCAACGATTCTTGGGTCTTGAATATCCTTTGGGAGATCTTGATCCCTTCGAGTTAAGGCGTCTGGAACTACAGATTCAGAGCCTGGGCGATAGCCTAGTTTGAAGTTAAACTTAGCTAGTATCTGCGCCCATCTCATTTGCCTTTCATTTAGTTCCCTTTTTACCATAAACTTCTCAAGGTTCTTGTGATCTGTGAGGATAATGAATGGCTTACTTAGGCTTAGTAGCTCGCTAGTCCAATGGACTAGAGCTTTGACTATAGCCATAAGTTCTTTGTCGTGGATATCATAATTGCATTCGGCTGGCAAGTGCTTAGTAGAGAAGAAAGCACATGGTTTCCAGTTACCTAGCTCATCTTTTTGACTAAGTACTGCTCCGGAAGCCCAGCCTGAAGCATCAGGTTCTACTCGCGTAGGCTTATCTTCATCAAGTGCAGACAGGACAGGTTCTTTGCAAAACTCTGCCTTAAGTTTTTGAAAAGATTCTTCTTGCTCCTTTCCCCATAAAAATGGAGTATTCTTCTTTGTAAGGCGAACCAGAGGCTCCCTTATTGTTGAGTTATCTTTTACAAAGTCACGGTAGAAGTTTGTAAAGCCTAGGAAGCCACGTACTCCTCGTAGAGTAGTAGGACGTTCCCATTCTTTAATTGCTTTGATCTTCTCCGGATCCATGTGTAGGCCCGTTTCAGTATCTATAACGAAGCCTAGATACTTGACTCGTTTGGTATTAAACTCGCACTTCCGAATATCAAGGTATAACCCAGCGTTAAGGCAGCTTTGAAGTATCTTTTCAGTCTTTTCTTCATGGTCTTTAAGGTTCTTTGAAGAGTATATTACTATATCGTCTAGATAAGCTGAGCAGAACTCGTCTAGGTATCGTCGAAGGATATAGTTTATATACCGTTGAAAAGACGCAGGTGCACCGGTTAAGCCAAAGGGAGTAACTAGCCATTCAAATAGACCATATCTAGTTCGAAAGGCAGTTTTGAACTCATCTCCCGTTGCGATTCGAATCTTGTGGAAGGCAGCATTTACATCAAGCTTACTAAGATACTTAGCACGAGCTAAGGTTAGTAAAGTCTCTTTTACTAACGGTAGCGGGTACCTATCCTTTCGAGTAATTGCGTTTAAGGCTCGGTAGTCTACGCAAAAGCGTAAGCCCCCTCCTGGTTTCTTCACAAAGAGAACTGGAGACGCAGCAACTGATTTACTCTCTCGGATAAAGCCTTTATCTAGTAGCTCTGTAAGAGTCCTTCGCAAAACAAGGAGTTGTTCTCGACCCATACCATATAGAGGTCCCCAAGGAAGTGGTTTTCCTTCTTCTATAGGTATTTCGTGATCAATCCCAGGGCGATGCGGTGGTAGTCTCTCGGCCCTTTTAGGATCAAAGACAGCAGCGTACTTATGAAACCTCTTAGGTAGCAATTCCAGTATTTGCTCTGTTGTCAAAGGGACTTTCGGCTTCAAGGCAATATCAATATCTCGAAGAGTAACAGCAAATACTCTAGACGCGTCTTTGATTTTCTCAAGTGTAGAAGTGACAAGGCGGTGGAATCTTACGGGCGCTACTTGTTGTATATCAAGTTTGTCTTCAAATTTAGCATCGCGAATGCTAATCCCGTTTGCAAAGGTAAGAGTACCTTTAGATTCATTGATAACGGCTTTGGTGTCCTTGAGAAAAGGCCTGCCTAGTAGAAGATCCTCAAATTGTCCCGGGACTATATAAGCAAAAGCGTTGCATATAAGTCCCCCTAAATCTAGGTTCAACTTCGCAATTTTTGTCACTTGGGTCTGTCCTTCTTCCTTAAGAACTCCACCTATAGTACGCGGACTAATAGGGAGTACTTCAAGGTCCATCTGCGAAGCTTTCTCCTCGTTTATTGATGCGTAGCAGCTAGATCCATTATCAAGGAGAGTTTTAAGAGAGTATATATCGTTCACTATAGTATTTGTGTAGAAAAGGCGGGAGAGCATCTTGGGTCTGAACTGCTCCCATTCTTTTTCTATCCGAGAACGGTGTGAATCAGTGTCTTTGTTCGAATTCAAAATACTATTTACTCTCTCAATTGACTCCTTTGACAATTTTGCTCTATCTACTCTACGCCTCCATCCACGACTTTGGATAGAGGCTACTCTTTTTCCGAGTAGTCCTCTTCTTCAACTTCTTCATTCTCCTCAGTGGTTCCTTTGGCCCTTTTTGAACCAAGTTGCGTGACTCTTTCTACCTCTGTATCCAACCAGCAGTCTTTCATTCTATGGCCGGCCTTCCCACAGCGTAAGCAGAGGTTATTTGCCTTCCTATATTCATAGGCTTTAGACGAAATTTTTAACTTGTTTACGCGTGTAGGCTCCCAGTCCATAGCGTTCAGATCTTTAAAAGACTTCTCTTTATCTCTGAATCGTAACTTATCTTCTGAGGAAGAGAGCATCTTTGCTGTAGTGATTTGCATACTTGTATTCAAAAGATCGGACACAAACTGCTGGTAGGAGGTACTCTGAGATTGGCCTATTCTCTGGTTTCGCAGCTCTTGATTTATTGCTTTGTGTAGAAATGCAATTTTAACAGCGTCAGGCCAAGTCATTCCTCCAGCATTAGCAAGAGTGGTTTCAAAACGGGGAAGAAAAGAGAAGAAGGGTTCTTTCTCTTTTTGTTTGATTGTGGACAGGCTTACAGTAGCTCTTTGTTGTTGTACTGGATCGCCATAGAAGTTGTCCATATACTGTAACAATTTCTGTCCCGTTTTATCTTCCTCTGGAGCTGTCTTTACGTAGGCCAGAGTAGCCTGAGCTGCGGAGCCTCGTAGAGAGGAGAAGATGTAGGCAAATTGGTTCCTACTATCCCCTATAGATTCTGCGTCTATCTCCAACTTCATCCTTGCTTGTTGAAACCACTGAGCCCATTCAGAACGCTTGCCATCAAATTCTTGGAGCTTAGGAAGTACAGCTTTCTTCCTATGTATTCTGTCTTTTTGTGAATTCTTAGTCTCTTGTCCTTCTACTACGTTCTCAGAGCGAGTAGTGTTAGGCAAGATTGTAAGAATACGCGTAATAGCATCGTTCTGAATGGCTAGTTGATGTTGTAATGCTGCCATAGCTTCTTGTAGGGCTTGGGGTTCTTGAGGAACTCTTTGTTCCTGATCTTCTCCTTCCATATTTTCACCTATGAGAGATAATAGAGAGCACTACTATACACACTCCTAGGCTCTACTCTAGAGATTTGCTAGGCAGTATAGAGTCAATGCCTATTAGTATAGGAAGGTGACTATAGAATCCCAGAAGGATTTTTTACACTATAGTCCGCTCTGCAATCCTTATTACTAAGGACAGAGCTCCCAGGGACTGTGAAGGCCAAGTGTATTAAATCTCTCTCCCTAGCTCTTTCTTTCCTCAGCTTATTACAGCTTCAACTCCTAAGACTACGCTGTCTTAGGATGACCTGCCCTTGCTTCTTGGAGATTCTAGCACGTTCTAGAAAATCTCAGTTTGAATTCTCTTGAATTCCCTTTTTGGATTGGCCCTTTCGGTTGGCCCTTGCTTCTTGGAGATTCTAGCACCTTCTAGAAAATCTCAGCTTGAATTCTCTTGAATTCCCTTTTTGTTTGGCCCTTGAGGTTGGCCCTTGAAGTTGGCCTTTGAGGTTGGCCCTTGCTTCTTGAGTTAGGACAAGTGTCCTCTTCTTGAAATTCCTTTCTGTTTGGCACTTGAGGTTGGCCCTCGCTTCTTGGATTAGGACAAGTGTCCTCTTCTTGAAATTCCTTTTTGGAGCTTGCTCTCTGTGAGCCTTTCTTCCTTTGTAAGACTGAGGTACTTGGATAATGTAAAAGTTCAACCCTCAAAGGTGTTTCGCAAGTGAGGGAAGACTGCTTATATTTCAAGTATCTAAGTACAGAGAAGAAAGTGTAAGTACAGGAAGGATAGCTAGTATATAATCCTCCTCTTACAATAGATCCTTCTAGAAAGTATCTTTAAATGGAAACGTGACAGCTTGCAAAATAGAACATGGCAGCTTGCGAAATAGAACATGACAGCTTGCAAAATAGAACATGACAGCTTGCAAAATAGAACATGACAGCTTGCAGAATAACAAGAGAACAATTGGAAATCCAGTCATGGATAAGCTAGAGAGAAGGATTCCATCCCTTAACAGTCTCTCAAGATGGACTTGAGATGGATCCGGAAATTTACCAGAAGGTCCGCGATTGGCCGGTACCCTCGAACGTCAAAGGAGTACAGTCATTTCACGCCTTCGCGAATTATTATCGACAATTCATTGAAAGCTTTTCCGAAGTTGCAGAACCCCTCACGGGATTGATGAAGAAGGGGATTACCTTGGAATGGAACGAGCATGCGCAAAAGGCCTTTGACGCACTCAAGACACGATTAACAACGCCACCCATTCTGCAACTGTTTAACTCAGAAAAAACAGCCACAGTCGAGGCGGATGCGTCCGATCGAGCCCTCGGAGCATGCCTCAGCCAACCCGATTCAGATGGAAAGCTTAGACCAGTAGCTTACCACGCACGAAAATTTCTGAAAGCAGAAGTCAACTACTCCACTTCAGACAAGGAACTCATGGCGATAGTTGATGCCTTCAAGCACTGGAAGCATTATCTTGAAGGAGCGAAACACAAGATACGGTGATGTTTTTCAAAACGACGGACCGAGTCTACGTCCTCCTAGGCGTACAAAAGGCAGAACCGCCCCAACGGAAACGGGGAAGAAGAAGGGTAATGTCAAAGGATAGATCCTTTCTCAACTTATCCTGGATGGATTCTTAGCACTACCTGGTAGTCTTTCACGTGCGCCTAGCAGGGATTGTTTGAGGATTGTTTCACATGTATTTCTATTCCTTTCCATACTTCTCTGGACAGCATGTCCTTTTTTCTTATACGGAGGACATATATACTAGTCGTCCTTCCTACACTTACACTTTCTTCTCTGTACTTAGATACTTGAAATATAAGCTGTCTTCCCTCACTTGCGAAACACCTTTGAGGGTTGAACTCTTACAGTATTTGAGAAATTGAAGTAGCAATAACAAAGCCTTTATCTACTCCATCAGACATAGCTAGTATCTCTGAGGCTAGAACACTTCTTGTTACTCTTTTTGCCTTAGTAGAAGACCAATGAATAATATTTCCTTTCAGTTGAAAAGAAAAATTATCCAGGTATTCATTACCAAGTACAATCAGAGAACCAATCCGGCTAGAAAGGTCTTTGTTATTTGCAAATGAGCCGTCAACGAAGACATAAAGTCGTATTTGAGTAAAATTCAGTGGTATAAAGGTCAAACCTCTGGAAAGGTTCTCCTTTTGCCAAATAAGTCTTTTATTCAAAGCCTTTACATCATCGATATCTGGATCTTGTTGTTGGGCAGCTACTGAAAGGTCGAATGCAGCTTCAGGTTGGCAGATTGATGCTATGTATGCTCCTCTAGCACGTTGCTGAACATAGCTTTCCTGTTATGGGCATGGCCCATGGTTGGTATAGGCTAAGAGCCTAAGCCTGATTGAGCCTAGTATAGAGAAAGAACCTCATTGAGGTTCTCTGTTTGTAGATACCTTCACTCCTTAACTGAATCTAAACAATCTTTGGCTACGAGTATGCTGCGTCTTTCCAGCTACCGTCCCGTAATATAGATTCAGTTCTTTACAAACCTAGGTGTACTTGATGCGTAGCAACAGTACCCTATCGACTCCTACAACCTACAACCCTACTACCGACGACGACCCAATCGCGAGCATTACGCAAGGAATCGACAAACTCTCAATGGCTCGAGCAAATTCGCCTGACACCGTACAACAATTGGTGGCAGCTCTGACCGCAGTCAGTGTTGATGGGAACACCGGTGCAAAAGCTATTGCATGGCCTAAATGGGACGGGAAAAGAGACAACTACACGCTGTTCAGATGGCAGATCAAGACAAAAATCACTGTTGAAAATGGGAAGCTTGGAAGCAATCAAGGAATATGCGCGAACATCTTCAACGGGCTTCCGACAGAGAAACAACAACGCGTCATCCAATGGCTAAGCAATGGAGAGCAACATGACAACTACGAACCCGAGTCCTTTATCAAGCATATGGACGACAAGTTCTTAGATCATGAAGCGGAAGCTAAAGCTCTCGACGAGCTGAACAAGATTAGCCAAGGCAGCAGACAACCGTTCGAAGATTTCCGCCAGCAGTTCGAACAACTGACATCGCAAGCTGGATCCCTAGCGCCGCAAAGAGCCTCAAAGATCACTATCATGAACAACGCGCTCAACTACTCCCTCCAACAGACCTTGAAATCAGTGCGATTGTCCAGGGACGACTACGACACTTACGTAAAAGATGTACAGTACTTCGCGACGAAGACAGAGGCTCTATCCCACCAACGCCGCTATCCAAGTACGGATAAGGAGACGCCAACGACTCGAGGGAGGCCACAATCACCCCAAACAGTCAGTCGTGACGCAGAAGGCGATGTCGAAATGACTGGCATCAACGCCCTTTCAGCGCAGATCGCAGCACTGATAGCTCGGGTCGATACACTCGGAAAGGATGCGAAGAAGGACCGACGACCTAGAGCGAAATGGCGATCCCAAACAGAGTTCTTGGCACTTATACAAGCGGGCAAATGCGGGCGCTGTAAGAAGCCCAAGCACCATCCGAACGTATGCGAATTCCGACCAGCAACACGTCCAAAGACTCAGGTCACTGCGGTAATCACACAGCATACCGATGACTCCCTACAGGAAGCCTCATCAGAGTCGGAAAACTAGCTACCCTTGTGCATCGTCGCGCACGAGGGTCTGAAGTAGATGTACATGGCGAAGACATTACAAAGCTACCAGGCATAAGAGAAATCAAAGCAGCAAAGGATAGGATGGAAAGTACACCCTTCTTGATAGATACCTTGATCAATGGAACTTCTTTCACCGAATCCTTCTTTGATAACGGCTGCCTCCCTTATGCTGCTTTCAGCGAGAAGAGTGTCCAAACACATCGTCTACCGCGCATCCCAATTGACACCAAACAATTGGCACTGGCTAAAGAGAGCCACGAGAACGGAGAAGACCTCCGTATTACGCACACGACCTACGCTACGATCGACATTGATGGTCGAGCAGAGCGAGTCTATGGGTATATAGTGAAAGGATTGAGCTTCCCTATTATCCTAGGCAAGGCATGGGCAGAGAGAAACTGGGTGCGATATATAGCAGCTAAGAGAAAGCTGCTTATTGGTCAAGGGTCCCAGCGCATCACGGTAAGAGAAAAGGGGTGGCTAGAACAGAACACCAAAGCGCGAGACCGGCTCGCTCACGTGCGGGCGGCTTGTCTAGTGTCAGGATCTGTATTTGCAGCTATTGTTGGAAGGGCCCAGCGACGGTTGAGAAGAGATGGACCGGATGGTACACAAGTGCTGGCTATCTCGATGTCGGATATCAACAAGGCCCTAAGCAAGTTAGCAGAAAGAAAACAGAGAAAGACTGAGGAAGAAATCCGACAAGAGATACCAGAAGAAATAGCAGAGCATGCTGATGCCTTTCTCGACGACGAAGACGGAGAGATCGCGCCCCATCAAGAGGGTCGCGATCACGTTATCGAATTGATACGAGATGAACAAGGTCGCGAGGCAGAAGTTCCTTGGGGCCCATTATACGGCATGTCGAGGGAAGAGCTATTAGTCCTACGAAAAACACTTTCGGACTATATGGACAAGGGCTGGATACGCGCCAGCAACTCACCAGCGGCAGCCCCAGTCTTATTTGTAAGGAAACCAGGTGGAGGCATTCGGATGTGTGTAGACTATCGGGCACTGAATCGAATCACTCGATCGGACCGCTACCCATTGCCACTAATCCGAGAAACCCTACGAAATCTAGCAACAGCGCGTTGGTACACCAAACTTGACGTCAGAGCGGCATTTCATCGGCTCCGCATCAAGCACGGCGATGAGTGGAAAACGGCTTTTCACACTCGATTTGGACTATTCGAATGACTAGTTACCCCCTTCGGACTAGCTGGCGCACCCGCGAGCTTTCAACGATACATCAACGGAGTCCTACGGGAATCCCTAGATATCTGCTGTTCAGCCTACATGGACGATGTCTTGATATGGAGCGACGGCGACTATCTGGATCACATGGTTAAGGTTAACCAAATTCTTGCCAAGCTCAAGACTGCTGGACTTCGGCTAGACTTAAGCAAGTGCGAGTTTGCTGTTCAGGAGGTCAAATATCTGGGGTTCATTATCACTGCAGGAGAAGGGATCAAAGTCGACCCAGAGAAAGTTGCCGCGATTAAAGAATGGGAGGCTCCAGTCAATGTCACAGGCGTACGCTCCTTCCTAGGCTTTGCAAATTTCTACCGAGACTTCATCGACAACTTCTCAGAGCTCTCCGACCCCTTAATCAAGTTAACACGGAAGGCCGTCGCTTTTGTCTGGAACAAAGAACATGAGAACGCCTTTCAAGTCTTGAAGGAGCTATTCATCTCCGCCCCAATACTGGCTCACTGGAATCCAGACCTGGATACGGTACTCGAGTGCGACTGCTCTGGCTACGCGCTGGGAGGCACGTTGTCGCAGAAGGATATGAAAGGAAAACTACGACCAGTAGCATACTTCTCCCGCAAGCTCACTGTGGCTGAATGTAACTATGTAAGAGTTCAACCCTCAAAGGTGTTTCGCAAGTGAGGGAAGACAGCTTATATTTCAAGTATCTAAGTACAGAGAAGAAAGTGTAAGTACAGAAAGGATAGCTCGTATATATAATCCTCCTCTTACAATAGATCCTTCTAGAAAGTATCTTTAAATGGAAACGTGACAGCGTGCAAAATAGAACATGACAGCTTGCAAAATAGAACATGACAGCTTGCAAAATAGAACATGACAGCTTGCAGAATAACAAGAGAACAATTGGAAATCCAGTCATGGATAAGCTAGAGAGAAGGATTCCATCCCTTAACATTATCCCCTCCCCCCCTCTCTTGTAGATCGATGTGAGCGTAGTCTCTGAGGGCGTAGTATAGGTCCGTCGTTTTCAAGAACGTTGCCGTGGGCACTTTCAAAAGCGTCCAGAGCTGTAGTTTGTTGGAGTTCGCTAAGGGGTTCCCACGTAGGATCAACGTAGCCTACCCACTTAACTAAGACTTCTCGCGTTTGTTGTCGACCTCGCCGGCGCCATCTTGCGGCTAGAATAGCCTCGATACCGTATTCCTCGTCTCCTTGTTCAGTTACTATAGGAGGCGGCTGTGTATTATCTTGTATTTGTGAAGGTAGGGGATCTGTGCCAGCTCTCCTAAGTAAAGACGTATGAAATCGGTTGTGGATTCCTCTGGGTGTATCAAGCTCGTAAGACATTGAGTTGATAACTCGTGTAACTGTATACTTCCCATGAATCCAGTCTAGTTTCTTACAAGGACGTAGGGTTTTTACGTTCTTTAGGTTGAGCCAGACTTTGTCTCCCACTTTAAAAGAGTCAGCCGGAGCACGATCTCTATTAGAGTAGTATTCTTGCTGTTGCTGAGCTGATACCATTGACGTTTCTGCCCATTCTTGTGCGTCCTTCAATTTTGCTACAAGATCTTGTGCTTTTTCTTTTGGATTCTTAGGGGTTTCCTGGGGAGCTTCAACAGTTCCTATATGCTCAATGTTATAACCGTGGGTTAAGAAGAAAGGCGATAGGCCCGTAGCTTGGTTTGGTCTATTATCGAGGCATATTTGAGCAATAGGCAGGAGCTCGACCCAGTCGTTCTGACTAAATGTACAGAACTTACGTAGATAGGCTTCAACTTCTTGATTTCTTCTTTCCGTAGATCCATCAGTCTCAGGGTGATACGCTGTAGAGAGTCTTCTCTCTATCTTAAGAAGGTGACAAACTTCTTTCCAGAAAGCATTAACAAACTGCGTGTCCCTATCTGAGACTAGAGATCTAGGAAGCCAGTGTAATCTTACGTAGTTCTGTATAAATAGTTTTGCAAATCCTTCAGCTCCAAACTGTTCTTTAGGCACTGGGAACAGAATAGTTCCTTTACCCAAGCGGTCAGTAATAACGCAGAGTCTTGTGCATCTTTGGCTCTCTGGTAATTCGACTATGAAGTCTACTGAAATATCTTGCCAGATACGGCTAGGGACAGGGAGAGGTTTAAGTAAACCTTTCTTTTTGTCTCGCCAGACTGAAGTTCTTCCGCAGACGTCACAATTGCGTATAAACTGACGTATATCTTGAGCAAATCCCGGCCAGTAGAACTGTCTGGAGAGAATAGCAATAGTAGCTTCTCGTCCAGGATGCCCTGATAGGACTGAATCGTGTATTTCTTGAATTACTCCTGTTAAGAGAGGCTCGTAGGAGGGCAACCAGATTCGGTCTCTATAGTAGAGCTGGTTATTTTCGACTTTACAATCTCCTATAGAAGTAGGAACCTTTAGCTTAGATGGGAACTGCCTATCTTGCTTTAGAACGCTTTGGAAAATACGTCTGTAGTCTAGATCTCCTTCGAGTGCAGTTTCCCATCTATCCCTTAGATCACCTGAGAGAAAGGGATTTTGTATAAAGGGGATAGGTTCTTTGTCTACTTCTTGAGCATTTTCTTGGGCAGCTTCTTCTCTTGCAGGAGTCTTATCCTCTAGAACGTTAATCCAAAGCTTTGGAGGTAATAACGTTCTAGTTCTTTCAACGATTCTTGGGTCTTGAATATCCTTTGGGAGATCTTGATCCCTTCGAGTTAAGGCGTCTGGAACTACAGATTCAGAGCCTGGGCGATAGCCTAGTTTGAAGTTAAACTTAGCTAGTATCTGCGCCCATCTCATTTGCCTTTCATTTAGTTCCCTTTTTACCATAAACTTCTCAAGGTTCTTGTGATCTGTGAGGATAATGAATGGCTTACTTAGGCTTAGTAGCTCGCTAGTCCAATGGACTAGAGCTTTGACTATAGCCATAAGTTCTTTGTCGTGGATATCATAATTGCATTCGGCTGGCAAGTGCTTAGTAGAGAAGAAAGCACATGGTTTCCAGTTACCTAGCTCATCTTTTTGACTAAGTACTGCTCCGGAAGCCCAGCCTGAAGCATCAGGTTCTACTCGCGTAGGCTTATCTTCATCAAGTGCAGACAGGACAGGTTCTTTGCAAAACTCTGCCTTAAGTTTTTGAAAAGATTCTTCTTGCTCCTTTCCCCATAAAAATGGAGTATTCTTCTTTGTAAGGCGAACCAGAGGCTCCCTTATTGTTGAGTTATCTTTTACAAAGTCACGGTAGAAGTTTGTAAAGCCTAGGAAGCCACGTACTCCTCGTAGAGTAGTAGGACGTTCCCATTCTTTAATTGCTTTGATCTTCTCCGGATCCATGTGTAGGCCCGTTTCAGTATCTATAACGAAGCCTAGATACTTGACTCGTTTGGTATTAAACTCGCACTTCCGAATATCAAGGTATAACCCAGCCTTAAGGCAGCTTTGAAGTATCTTTTCAGTCTTTTCTTCATGGTCTTTAAGGTTCTTTGAAGAGTATATTACTATATCGTCTAGATAAGCTGAGCAGAACTCGTCTAGGTATCGTCGAAGGATATAGTTTATATACCGTTGAAAAGACGCAGGTGCACCGGTTAAGCCAAAGGGAGTAACTAGCCATTCAAATAGACCATATCTAGTTCGAAAGGCAGTTTTGAACTCATCTCCCGTTGCGATTCGAATCTTGTGGAAGGCAGCATTTACATCAAGCTTACTAAGATACTTAGCACGAGCTAAGGTTAGTAAAGTCTCTTTTACTAACGGTAGCGGGTACCTATCCTTTCGAGTAATTGCGTTTAAGGCTCGGTAGTCTACGCAAAAGCGTAAGCCCCCTCCTGGTTTCTTCACAAAGAGAACTGGAGACGCAGCAACTGATTTACTCTCTCGGATAAAGCCTTTATCTAGTAGCTCTGTAAGAGTCCTTCGCAAAACAAGGAGTTGTTCTCGACCCATACCATATAGAGGTCCCCAAGGAAGTGGTTTTCCTTCTTCTATAGGTATTTCGTGATCAATCCCAGGGCGATGCGGTGGTAGTCTCTCGGCCCTTTTAGGATCAAAGACAGCAGCGTACTTATGAAACCTCTTAGGTAGCAATTCCAGTATTTGCTCTGTTGTCAAAGGGACTTTCGGCTTCAAGGCAATATCAATATCTCGAAGAGTAACAGCAAATACTCTAGACGCGTCTTTGATTTTCTCAAGTGTAGAAGTGACAAGGCGGTGGAATCTTACGGGCGCTACTTGTTGTATATCAAGTTTGTCTTCAAATTTAGCATCGCGAATGCTAATCCCGTTTGCAAAGGTAAGAGTACCTTTAGATTCATTGATAACGGCTTTGGTGTCCTTGAGAAAAGGCCTGCCTAGTAGAAGATCCTCAAATTGTCCCGGGACTATATAAGCAAAAGCGTTGCATATAAGTCCCCCTAAATCTAGGTTCAACTTCGCAATTTTTGTCACTTGGGTCTGTCCTTCTTCCTTAAGAACTCCACCTATAGTACGCGGACTAATAGGGAGTACTTCAAGGTCCATCTGCGAAGCTTTCTCCTCGTTTATTGATGCGTAGCAGCTAGATCCATTATCAAGGAGAGTTTTAAGAGAGTATATATCGTTCACTATAGTATTTGTGTAGAAAAGGCGGGAGAGCATCTTGGGTCTGAACTGCTTCCATTCTTTTTCTATCCGAGAACGGTGTGAATCAGTGTCTTTGTTCGAATTCAAAATACTATTTACTCTCTCAATTGACTCCTTTGACAATTTTGCTCTATCTACTCTACGCCTCCATCCACGACTTTGGATAGAGGCTACTCTTTTTCCGAGTAGTCCTCTTCTTCAACTTCTTCATTCTCCTCAGTGGTTCCTTTGGCCCTTTTTGAACCAAGTTGCGTGACTCTTTCTACCTCTGTATCCAACCAGCAGTCTTTCATTCTATGGCCGGCCTTCCCACAGCGTAAGCAGAGGTTATTTGCCTTCCTATATTCATAGGCTTTAGACGAAATTTTTAACTTGTTTACGCGTGTAGGCTCCCAGTCCATAGCGTTCAGATCTTTAAAAGACTTCTCTTTATCTCTGAATCGTAACTTATCTTCTGAGGAAGAGAGCATCTTTGCTGTAGTGATTTGCATACTTGTATTCAAAAGATCGGACACAAACTGCTGGTAGGAGGTACTCTGAGATTGGCCTATTCTCTGGTTTCGCAGCTCTTGATTTATTGCTTTGTGTAGAAATGCAATTTTAACAGCGTCAGGCCAAGTCATTCCTCCAGCATTAGCAAGAGTGGTTTCAAAACGGGGAAGAAAAGAGAAGAAGGGTTCTTTCTCTTTTTGTTTGATTGTGGACAGGCTTACAGTAGCTCTTTGTTGTTGTACTGGATCGCCATAGAAGTTGTCCATATACTGTAACAATTTCTGTCCCGTTTTATCTTCCTCTGGAGCTGTCTTTACGTAGGCCAGAGTAGCCTGAGCTGCGGAGCCTCGTAGAGAGGAGAAGATGTAGGCAAATTGGTTCCTACTATCCCCTATAGATTCTGCGTCTATCTCCAACTTCATCCTTGCTTGTTGAAACCACTGAGCCCATTCAGAACGCTTGCCATCAAATTCTTGGAGCTTAGGAAGTACAGCTTTCTTCCTATGTATTCTGTCTTTTTGTGAATTCTTAGTCTCTTGTCCTTCTACTACGTTCTCAGAGCGAGTAGTGTTAGGCAAGATTGTAAGAATACGCGTAATAGCATCGTTCTGAATGGCTAGTTGATGTTGTAATGCTGCCATAGCTTCTTGTAGGGCTTGGGGTTCTTGAGGAACTCTTTGTTCCTGATCTTCTCCTTCCATATTTTCACCTATGAGAGATAATAGAGAGCACTACTATACACACTCCTAGGCTCTACTCTAGAGATTTGCTAGGCAGTATAGAGTCAATGCCTATTAGTATAGGAAGGTGACTATAGAATCCCAGAAGGATTTTTTACACTATAGTCCGCTCTGCAATCCTTATTACTAAGGACAGAGCTCCCAGGGACTGTGAAGGCCAAGTGTATTAAATCTCTCTTCCTAGCTCTTTCTTTCCTCAGCTTATTACAGCTTCAACTCCTAAGACTACGCTGTCTTAGGATGACCTGCCCTTGCTTCTTGGAGATTCTAGCACGTTCTAGAAAATCTCAGTTTGAATTCTCTTGAATTCCCTTTTTGGATTGGCTCTTTCGGTTGGCCCTTGCTTCTTGGAGATTCTAGCACCTTCTAGAAAATCTCAGCTTGAATTCTCTTGAATTCCCTTTTTGTTTGGCCCTTGAGGTTGGCCCTTGAAGTTGGCCTTTGAGGTTAGCCCTTGCTTCTTGAGTTAGGACAAGTGTCCTCTTCTTGAAATTCCTTTCTGTTTGGCCCTTGAGGTTGGCCCTCGCTTCTTGGATTAGGACAAGTGTCCTCTTCTTGAAATTCCTTTTTGGAGCTTGCTCTCTGTGAGCCTTTCTTCCTTTGTAAGACTGAGGTACTTGGATAATGTAAAAGTTCAACCCTCAAAGGTGTTTCGCAAGTGAGGGAAGACTGCTTGTATTTCAAAGTATCTAAGTACAGAGAAGAAAGTGTAAGTACAGGAAGGATAGCTCGTATATATAATCCTCCTCTTACAATAGATCCTTCTAGAAAGTATCTTTAAATGGAAACGTGACAGCTTGCAAAATAGAACATGGCAGCTTGCGAAATAGAACATGACAGCTTGCAAAATAGAACATGACAGCTTGCAGAATAACAAGAGAACAATTGGAAATCCAGTCATGGATAAGCTAGAGAGAAGGATTCCATCCCTTAACAGAGGGTATCGTCAGTTTGCATTCCAACAAGACCGAAAGGGGTAGAAGCACTTGAACTTGCAGTTGGCTTCGTGATAAGAAGACAAGAATCATAAACAGAAGTGGTCATGTTGAGGTTGACTTTGTGATGTTTCTGGTATGTGTTGAACCAGTGCAAGCCTGCTTCTGGAATGCCGTATAGAGGTAAGATTATCTCCATAATGGTACCTCTGGGATATTCAGATTCGAGTTCTTTCGGAGGTAAACATGCAAGGTTCGATTGAGAGGTGTTTTCGACTGGATATATGCTTGTGAAATGTCTCTCAGACATAAGGAGAACTGTCTTTTTGGCGTTGGAAGTCCATGTGCAGGCGATGCAAGTAAGGTCGCAGCAATTGCAAGAATAATGCGTTGGCTTGCTCGCTGAATGGTTGGTGATTGGCATAGAATGAACTCCTTTCCTGTATCGTTGAAACCTTGAACTACAAGTCTCGATTTCTCTCTCAATTGATCAATTCCTTTGCCTTTGATCTCTCTGACCATTCTGGAGCCGTAAATTCGTGTATTAGCAGTAGCTGGTTTTTGGATAAACCGTATTACTCCTCCAGAGATCAAACCTTCGATTTCTTCTTTGTCTGAGATATGCCACGGAGGATGTTTCGTTGGCAGTTTCATTTGCGCACGCAAAGAGAGACAAAGCTCCTGGTCAGCCTTTTCTTTTGCGGATAGAAACTGGTGATGAAGTGAAGAATAGAAAGTCTGGTAATCTTCGAGTTGGCGACGTGTGTTATGGGCATGGCCCATGGTTGGTATAGGCTAAGAGCCTAAGCCTGATTGAGCCTAGTATAGAGAAAGAACCTCATTGAGGTTCTCTGTTTGTAGATACCTTCACTCCTTAACTGAATCTAAACAATCTTTGGCTACGAGTATGCTGCGTCTTTCCAGCTACCGTCCCGTAATAACGTGCCGATCTTGTTCGAAGGGGCTGGATAACAACTTGGCCATGGGTTCCAGTAACTCGTTCGTTGCCTGCACCTGAAGATGCAATAGCCATTGGCGTAGAGACCGCAGGTTCTGGTAGCGTAGAATTTCCGGAAGTTGGATTTGAAAGTTCTCTTAGCTCGGTTGGCTCAAAATCGGGATCTGAAGTATTTCCACTGTCGTGTGGTGCATGCTGATGTGCAGGGCTTTCGTGAAATCTTTTGACGCTCGTAGATCTGAAAATGACGTCCCTGTCATTTATCCGAATGGTACAGTCATTTCCTTCTATCTTTTTCAAGATAAAAGCACCTTTCCATCCTCCCTTTTCTCTCCATACCAAAACCTGACTACCAATTGGTATAGATTTAGGCACCAGAGGAATAGGACCATTGCGTTGAGAAAGAGCTAAAGATACCTGCTCTTTAGCCTGAATTTCACGCAATTCCTTCATTGCCTTTTCTACTGCAGCAGCTCTCTGCATAGTAGTTTGGCTTGGGGGATAAGATCCTGAGATCTTAGGGTAAGCACCGAAAACAAGGAGGGTAGGGACTAGGCCGTTAGGCCCTGCAGTGTCATTAATAGCTTTGATAGCTAATCGAAGACATTTCTCCTCGCTTTCCCAGGGAATATCTTGACGAAAAATGGTGTATACACGACGCAAAACAGCATGGTATCTTTCTGCCTTACCAATACTGTGATGTGCCTCAACTGGAACTTCCTTTACTTGAATATCAAGTGAACTTGCAGCCCTATTGAATTCAGTAGAAGCGAAGTTAGTGCCAGCATCGGTGATGATTGTATCCTGAGGGCCGAGATAGATATCAATCCATGAGCTTCGAACAGCATCCCACACTTCTCCTACAGTATGACCTTTCAAGAAACAAGCTGCTGCAAATGCAGTTGCAACATCTACAATGTGCAAAACTGGCCGTTTGTCTAGGAATAAAATATCCATGACAATCTGGATGTTGAAGATTAAATCATCCTTCAGGGAGAACTTGAATCTTGAAGGAGATTTGGCATTGAGTTGACAATGCTTGCATGCACTTGAGATTGCATCAACAATCTTGGTATCAACGTCCTTTAGCCCAGCTCTAGATAGAACTGTCATAAGCCTTTGGGCAGAAGGATGGCCAAAACGTCGATGCAACTGCCTCAATTGCTGCTCGTCGAGGTCTGAGAAGAATGATTGGTTGAATTGGTAGCATGATACATGCTCCTGATTGGTTGGATTGATTTGATTTGTTGTTGAAATAGATTGGCCCGATAATGAAACATCCGAAGTTTCCGACGTTGCTGGGATCAAAGATGTGGCAGTTGAAATTGAGGTATCCGAAGTGCCGAAATGAGTTGATGAGCTGTGCACTTCGTCTTGCACGTCCTTTTGCTGCGTGGTTCGCACTGATTGGGTTGGTATTCGGGATGGTTGAAGGTTCTGTTGTTGTATTTGAGGATCCTGGGGTATTGGTAAGATCTTTGCTCCTGGAAGTGCTGGTGGTGGATTGGCTGCTATTGCAAGAGCACGTGCATTGAATTCCTTTTCAATCGCATTGATTGCATTGCTCATTTGAAAGGCGTAAGGTAGCGAAGGGTTATGGTTTGGTGGTAAGATTTCTCGAATTACTGTTCTCAACACACGTAGGTATGCTTGTCCAACTCTTTTCCATGTACCTGTGGTCCATCGATGGAATGAGTTGTAGAAGCTCTCTTTAAGCATCTCGCTATTAGGCTCAAAGCCATAGCAGTATGCCTCAAAAGCCACGTAGGTTTCGAGTTCCTCAGTAGTAGTATTTTCGTTCAATACTAAATCTGAGTGTAGGTATCTTTTGTCGACGAAGAAAGGTTGTCCTTGGAGTTGTATAAGGTTGTCGTCGTCTGCACTTGTGTATGCAGTTCGCGAGGCAGAGAAATTGTTGTCATTTGGCTGACTTGAAGATTCCTCAAAGTCTTCCTGGGAATTGGCTGATCCTGGTCCTTCTGGCATGGCGAATCGATTGAAATGAGTATTGCACCTTGATGTGCGGATACTTATGATCTGTGAGATAAAACCTTGCGGATCTGTGGTGATAAATAACCACTGATCAGTGTTGGTGTATCTCCACGGATCCTATCAGGTATATAGGAAGGTGGTTGTCATTAGGTATATTAGATGGGTAACAAGTACTTGTTGTAAGTTGGTATGTGTTAAGGGATGGAATCCTTCTCTCTACTAGCTTATCCATGACTGGATTTCCAATTGTTCTCTTGTTATTCTGCAAGCTGTCATGTTCTATTTTGCAAGCTGTCATGTTCTATTTTGCAAGCTGTCATGTTCTATTTCGCAAGCTGCCATGTTCTATTTTGCAAGCTGTCACGTTTCCATTTAAAGATACTTTCTAGAAGGATCTATTGTAAGAGGAGGATTATATATACGAGCTATCCTTCCTGTACTTACACTTTCTTCTCTGTACTTCGATACTTCGAAATATAAGCTGTCTCCTCTCACTTGCGAAACACCTTTGAGGGTTGAACTCTTACATTATCTAAGTACCTCAATCTTACAAAGGAAGAAAGGCTCACAGAGAGCAAGCTCCAAAAAGGAATTTCAAGAAGAGGACACTTGTCCTAATCCAAGAAGCGAGGGCCAACCTCAAGGGCCAAACAGAAAGGAATTTCAAGAAGAGGACACTTGTCCTAACTCAAGAAGCAAGGGCCAACCTCAAAGGCCAACTTCAAGGGCCAACCTCAAGGGCCAAACAAAAAGGGAATTCAAGAGAATTCAAGCTGAGATTTTCTAGAAGGTGCTAGAATCTCCAAGAAGCAAGGGCCAACCGAAAGAGCCAATCCAAAAAGGGAATTCAAGAGAATTCAAACTGAGATTTTCTAGAACGTGCTAGAATCTCCAAGAAGCAAGGGCAGGTCATCCTAAGACAGCGTAGTCTTAGGAGTTGAAGCTGTAATAAGCTGAGGAAAGAAAGAGCTAGGAGAGAGATTTAATACACTTGGCCTTCACAGTCCCTGGGAGCTCTGTCCTTAGTAATAAGGATTGCAGAGCGGACTATAGTGTAAAAAATCCTTCTGGGATTCTATAGTCACCTTCCTATACTAATAGGCATTGACTCTATACTGCCTAGCAAATCTCTAGAGTAGAGCCTAGGAGTGTGTATAGTAGTGCTCTCTATTATCTCTCATAGGTGAAAATATGGAAGGAGAAGATCAGGAACAAAGAGTTCCTCAAGAACCCCAAGCCCTACAAGAAGCTATGGCAGCATTACAACATCAACTAGCCATTCAGAACGATGCTATTACGCGTATTCTTACAATCTTGCCTAACACTACTCGCTCTGAGAACGTAGTAGAAGGACAAGAGACTAAGAATTCACAAAAAGACAGAATACATAGGAAGAAAGCTGTACTTCCTAAGCTCCAAGAATTTGATGGCAAGCGTTCTGAATGGGCTCAGTGGTTTCAACAAGCAAGGATGAAGTTGGAGATAGACGCAGAATCTATAGGGGATAGTAGGAACCAATTTGCCTACATCTTCTCCTCTCTACGAGGCTCCGCAGCTCAGGCTACTCTGGCCTACGTAAAGACAGCTCCAGAGGAAGATAAAACGGGACAGAAATTGTTACAGTATATGGACAACTTCTATGGCGATCCAGTACAACAACAAAGAGCTACTGTAAGCCTGTCCACAATCAAACAAAAAGAGAAAGAACCCTTCTTCTCTTTTCTTCCCCGTTTTGAAACCACTCTTGCTAATGCTGGAGGAATGACTTGGCCTGACGCTGTTAAAATTGCATTTCTACACAAAGCAATAAATCAAGAGCTGCGAAACCAGAGAATAGGCCAATCTCAGAGTACCTCCTACCAGCAGTTTGTGTCCGATCTTTTGAATACAAGTATGCAAATCACTACAGCAAAGATGCTCTCTTCCTCAGAAGATAAGTTACGATTCAGAGATAAAGAGAAGTCTTTTAAAGATCTGAACGCTATGGACTGGGAGCCTACACGCGTAAACAAGTTAAAAATTTCGTCTAAAGCCTATGAATATAGGAAGGCAAATAACCTCTGCTTACGCTGTGGGAAGGCCGGCCATAGAATGAAAGACTGCTGGTTGGATACAGAGGTAGAAAGAGTCACGCAACTTGGTTCAAAAAGGGCCAAAGGAACCACTGAGGAGAATGAAGAAGTTGAAGAAGAGGACTACTCGGAAAAAGAGTAGCCTCTATCCAAAGTCGTGGATGGAGGCGTAGAGTAGATAGAGCAAAATTGTCAAAGGAGTCAATTGAGAGAGTAAATAGTATTTTGAATTCGAACAAAGACACTGATTCACACCGTTCTCGGATAGAAAAAGAATGGGAGCAGTTCAGACCCAAGATGCTCTCCCGCCTTTTCTACACAAATACTATAGTGAACGATATATACTCTCTTAAAACTCTCCTTGATAATGGATCTAGCTGCTACGCATCAATAAACGAGGAGAAAGCTTCGCAGATGGACCTTGAAGTACTCCCTATTAGTCCGCGTACTATAGGTGGAGTTCTTAAGGAAGAAGGACAGACCCAAGTGACAAAAATTGCGAAGTTGAACCTAGATTTAGGGGGACTTATATGCAACGCTTTTGCTTATATAGTCCCGGGACAATTTGAGGATCTTCTACTAGGCAGGCCTTTTCTCAAGGACACCAAAGCCGTTATCAATGAATCTAAAGGTACTCTTACCTTTGCAAACGGGATTAGCATTCGCGATGCTAAATTTGAAGACAAACTTGATATACAACAAGTAGCGCCCGTAAGATTCCACCGCCTTGTCACTTCTACACTTGAGAAAATCAAAGACGCGTCTAGAGTATTTGCTGTTACTCTTCGAGATATTGATATTGCCTTGAAGCCGAAAGTCCCTTTGACAACAGAGCAAATACTGGAATTGCTACCTAAGAGGTTTCATAAGTACGCTGCTGTCTTTGATCCTAAAAGGGCCGAGAGACTACCACCGCATCGCCCTGGGATTGATCACGAAATACCTATAGAAGAAGGAAAACCACTTCCTTGGGGACCTCTATATGGTATGGGTCGAGAACAACTCCTTGTTTTGCGAAGGACTCTTACAGAGCTACTAGATAAAGGCTTTATCCGAGAGAGTAAATCAGTTGCTGCGTCTCCAGTTCTCTTTGTGAAGAAACCAGGAGGGGGCTTACGCTTTTGCGTAGACTACCGAGCCTTAAACGCAATTACTCGAAAGGATAGGTACCCGCTACCGTTAGTAAAAGAGACTTTACTAACCTTAGCTCGTGCTAAGTATCTTAGTAAGCTTGATGTAAATGCTGCCTTCCACAAGATTCGAATCGCAACGGGAGATGAGTTCAAAACTGCCTTTCGAACTAGATATGGTCTATTTGAATGGCTAGTTACTCCCTTTGGCTTAACCGGTGCACCTGCGTCTTTTCAACGGTATATAAACTATATCCTTCGACGATACCTAGACGAGTTCTGCTCAGCTTATCTAGACGATATAGTAATATACTCTTCAAAGAACCTTAAAGACCATGAAGAAAAGACTGAAAAGATACTTCAAAGCTGCCTTAACGCTGGGTTATACCTTGATATTCGGAAGTGCGAGTTTAATACCAAACGAGTCAAGTATCTAGGCTTCGTTATAGATACTGAAACGGGCCTACACATGGATCCGGAGAAGATCAAAGCAATTAAAGAATGGGAACGTCCTACTACTCTACGAGGAGTACGTGGCTTCCTAGGCTTTACAAACTTCTACCGTGACTTTGTAAAAGATAACTCAACAATAAGGGAGCCTCTGGTTCGCCTTACAAAGAAGAATACTCCATTTTTATGGGGAAAGGAGCAAGAAGAATCTTTTCAAAAACTTAAGGCAGAGTTTTGCAAAGAACCTGTCCTGTCTGCACTTGATGAAGATAAGCCTACGCGAGTAGAACCTGATGCTTCAGGCTGGGCTTCCGGAGCAGTACTTAGTCAAAAAGATGAGCTAGGTAACTGGAAACCATGTGCTTTCTTCTCTACTAAGCACTTGCCAGCCGAATGCAATTATGATATCCACGACAAAGAACTTATGGCTATAGTCAAAGCTCTAGTCCATTGGACTAGCGAGCTACTAAGCCTAAGTAAGCCATTCATTATCCTCACAGATCACAAGAACCTTGAGAAGTTTATGGTAAAAAGGGAACTAAATGAAAGGCAAATGAGATGGGCGCAGATACTAGCTAAGTTTAACTTCAAACTAGGCTATCGCCCAGGCTCTGAATCTGTAGTTCCAGACGCCTTAACTCGAAGGGATCAAGATCTCCCAAAGGATATTCAAGACCCAAGAATCGTTGAAAGAACTAGAACGTTATTACCTCCAAAGCTTTGGATTAACGTTCTAGAGGATAAGACTCCTGCAAGAGAAGAAGCTGCCCAAGAAAATGCTCAAGAAGTAGACAAAGAACCTATCCCCTTTATACAAAATCCCTTTCTCTCAGGTGATCTAAGGGATAGATGGGAAACTGCACTCGAAGGAGATCTAGACTACAGACGTATTTTCCAAAGCGTTCTAAAGCAAGATAGGCAGTTCCCATCTAAGCTAAAGGTTCCTACTTCTATAGGAGATTGTAAAGTCGAAAATAACCAGCTCTACTATAGAGACCGAATCTGGTTGCCCTCCTACGAGCCTCTCTTAACAGGAGTAATTCAAGAAATACACGATTCAGTCCTATCAGGGCATCCTGGACGAGAAGCTACTATTGCTATTCTCTCCAGACAGTTCTACTGGCCGGGATTTGCTCAAGATATACGTCAGTTTATACGCAATTGTGACGTCTGCGGAAGAACTTCAGTCTGGCGAGACAAAAAGAAAGGTTTACTTAAACCTCTCCCTGTCCCTAGCCGTATCTGGCAAGATATTTCAGTAGACTTCATAGTCGAATTACCAGAGAGCCAAAGATGCACAAGACTCTGCGTTATTACTGACCGCTTAGGGTAAAGGAACTATCCTGTTCCCAGTGCCTAAAGAACAGTTTGGAGCTGAAGGATTTGCAAAACTATTTATACAGAACTACGTAAGATTACACTGGCTTCCTAGATCTCTAGTCTCAGATAGGGACACGCAGTTTGTTAATGCTTTCTGGAAAGAAGTTTGTCACCTTCTTAAGATAGAGAGAAGACTCTCTACAGCGTATCACCCTGAGACTGATGGATCTACGGAAAGAAGAAATCAAGAAGTTGAAGCCTATCTACGTAAGTTCTGTACATTTAGTCAGAACGACTGGGTCGAGCTCCTGCCTATTGCTCAAATATGCCTCGATAATAGACCAAACCAAGCTACGGGCCTATCGCCTTTCTTCTTAACCCACGGTTATAACATTGAGCATATAGGAACTGTTGAAGCTCCCCAGGAAACCCCTAAGAATCCAAAAGAAAAAGCACAAGATCTTGTAGCAAAATTGAAGGACGCACAAGAATGGGCAGAAACGTCAATGGTATCAGCTCAGCAACAGCAAGAATACTACTCTAATAGAGATCGTGCTCCGGCTGACTCTTTTAAAGTGGGAGACAAAGTCTGGCTCAACCTAAAGAACGTAAAAACCCTACGTCCTTGTAAGAAACTAGACTGGATTCATGGGAAGTATACAGTTACACGAGTTATCAACTCAATGTCTTACGAGCTTGATACACCCAGAGGAATCCACAACCGATTTCATACGTCTTTACTTAGGAGAGCTGGCACAGATCCCCTACCTTCACAAATACAAGATAATACACAGCCGCCTCCTATAGTAACTGAACAAGGAGACGAGGAATACGGTATCGAGGCTATTCTAGCCGCAAGATGGCGCCGGCGAGGTCGACAACAAACGCGAGAAGTCTTAGTTAAGTGGGTAGGCTACGTTGATCCTACGTGGGAACCCCTTAGCGAACTCCAACAAACTACAGCTCTGGACGCTTTTGAAAGTGCCCACGGCAACGTTCTTGAAAACGACGGACCTATACTACGCCCTCAGAGACTACGCTCACATCGATCTACAAGAGAGGGGGGGAGGGGATAATGTTAAGGGATGGAATCCTTCTCTCTAGCTTATCCATGACTGGATTTCCAATTGTTCTCTTGTTATTCTGCAAGCTGTCATGTTCTATTTTGCAAGCTGTCATGTTCTATTTTGCAAGCTGTCATGTTCTATTTCGCAAGCTGCCATGTTCTATTTTGCAAGCTGTCACGTTTCCATTTAAAGATACTTTCTAGAAGGATCTATTGTAAGAGGAGGATTATATATACGAGCTATCCTTCCTGTACTTACACTTTCTTCTCTGTACTTAGATACTTGAAATATAAGCTGTCTTCCCTCACTTGCGAAACACCTTTGAGGGTTGAACTCTTACATATTGACGCTACTGCAATGGGACGTCAAGTGCACAAAAATGACAGATAGAATAGCCACGGAGATTTGGGATACTTATCAGCTAGTTCTCCAGGAAAGAGGCCATCGCAGTTAGCCTCCAGAGCGGCAGAGTCGTCTGGAATAGATAATATAGAGGATGACGATGTGGATGAAGAGTAATATGTATAGTTACGAAGTTTGTTGTCAACAGTCGGAGCTAAGGTTGTAAATACACGTTTTTTGAATATATTCCGATCAACTTTTGGACAAGAACTGAGTTCTATATACAATCCTTTCTACACCAACGCCACCACCTTCAATTCAGGCAATTGTAGGCTCCAAACAACCGGGAAGTTATTAAAATTCTAAGTACTTAACAGTATTAAGTTCTGTTTGGGCTATCTCTAGCGATAAGCTTAGGAGTAACGTGTATTTTGTTGTGATAAAATATGGGTGTTACGGATACTGTCACGTGAGCGTGTACAGGATTATATTTGATGCATTCGTATGCATTTGGATTCCTAAGTGCATACCATCATGTCTTCTTATGATTGGATGATTGTTACACGGGGTTGAAGGATCACGTGGTTGATCATTCTTGGCAAGGTAAGCAGAATGAACGTTTGTGTTCATTCCGCTCAGGCTGTTCATCATGATCGGGATGATCATAATGAACGGAGAATTTTCATAGAGATGGGATCTCTATATAAAGGACGAGACTGTAAGAGTTCAACCCTCAAAGGTGTTTCGCAAGTGAGAGAAGACTGCTTGTATTTCAAAGTATCTAAGTACAAAGAAGAAAGTGTAGGTACAGGAAGAACAACTTGTATATATAATCTTCCAAGTAGGAAAAGGACATGCTGTCCTGAGAAGAGAATAGAAAGGAGTAGAAGCGCATGTGAAACGGTCCCTGAATAATCCCTGCTAGGCGCACGTGAGAACTACCAGGTAGTGCTAAGAATCCATCCAGGATAAGTTGAGAAAGGATCTATCCTTTGACAGAGACACTGCTCCCTCAGTATCTCGTATCTTCACTCTCATAGTTACTTCGCTATTGCTTTAGTTACTTAGCACAATTCACGACTCTTATATCTCACAAACTTCGCTACACTTGTTTGATACGATATTGTCGCCCCAGGATTACTTGAACCTCACTGTACGGAATAGCCAATTCCAGCTATATTACTTGAGCCATAGCCTCTGCGTAACATAGTGAAGATACCGCTCTATACAGTAAGGTTGACGAAGTATCCAACAAACCTATGTCCACGGTTTCATCCAAGGGTCAAGGGAAACGAAAAGAATCCGTTCCGCCACCGCCGCCGCCGCCTCCACCGCAAAGACAACGTACGGTAGAACCAGAATCGAGCGACGACGAAGAAGAGATGGCACCTCAAGCTACACCAAGCTCTTCGGCACAGAACGAAACCCGAAACGATCAAAACAAGGTCAAGGTCAATCCACCCGAAGTGTTCAAGGGAGAACGCGGAAAACTTAAGACATTCCTTACACAATGCAATCTTTACATGTATTGGAACGCTTCCGAGTTCGCTACCCAAGAAAAGAGAGTCATGTTTGTTATCAGCTACATGCGAGGAACAGCTTACGCATGGATTGAGGACCGCCTCAACGAGTATCTTACGGATCCCGACGATTACGAGTACAGGAGACTCTTCCTTTCATACGGAGAGTTCTTGAAAGAAATCAACATGGTCTTTGGAAATGTTGATGAAAAGAGAATCGCCGAAAGAGAACTGAAGGTTTTGAGACAACATACATCAGCTGCAGACTACTCCGCCCACTTCCAGCGCATCGCTGCACACCTTAATTGGGGAAGTGAGGCTCTGCTCAGCCGATACTACGATGGCCTCAAGGAGGATATCAAGGATGAAATCAGTAGGAAGGAAGATCAGCCTCAGGACCTACACTCGATGATTGAGTCGTCAATCAAGATCGATAACCGCCTTTTCGAAAGAAAACTCCAAAGGAAGGGAGCAAGTTCTTATCGAGGAAACGGAAACCACGGGCGAGCTAATACAAGCGCTCGACGCGTTGATCCGTACGGACCACAGCCGATGGAGCTTGACAAGATTCAAAGCGCTCCACGTGGACCCAAGAAAGGCACAGGTCAGAAAGGAAAATGTTATAACTGTGGTAAAACAGGACATTACGCCAACAAATGTCGACAGCCTAAGAAGAACAACAATGGACGTTTCACGAATCAGGGACAACGATTTGGAAACCCGTCCATAGGACACCTCAACGCTATCCGATCCAACGCTGTAGTACTGTCAGTCAAACCTTCAGACCACGACGTACTAAGCTGGACAGCTTGCTATGAGGACGACTGTGAAGTACACCGATCCGAGAAAGAGGGTTCCGGATACTACCCAAGGGGTAGGAAAGGTTACAACGGTCAAGGCAAAGGACATCTCGCAATGATGAGTTCGTCACCCGACAGCATCGCGAAAATCTGCGAACGAGCAGAATTACCAACACCAGAGTACGGGGTTAACCAAGCTCGGGTCGGTAATACAGCAACGGCCGTCAAACTCGTTAGTAGACGCCCGAATGTTCGAACAGATGCAGGACACGATCTCCACTGGATCATTCCAGCAAACTGGTGCCAGCTTAAAGAGTGCCTGATGTGGGAGCACAAATCCGAGCAGGACCCAGGCGAGAAAGATTGGGTATTCCATCCTTTTCACGACGAAGAGATTAATCATACAACCCGTCGAAAGATCATGGAAATCCCCAACGTCCGAACCGACGCTACGAGCGAATACCATAAACATGTACCTATGAACTGGTGCACAAGCGAGGAGTGCGATCTCCCCCAGCACCAGGACTTCCGAAGAATCGGATGATTCCGACGTTCCGGAACTCGACCTCAACGCTGCATTGGCGAATGCCCCGGGAGGAACGAACAACGAGGAACTACCGATTGCTTACAAGAACAACTCTTCTCAAACCGTGCCTAGCGACGACGACGGATCTGAGGAAGAAGACAGTTCTGAAGAGGAATCCACAGACGACGATGAGGAAGATTCAGAATTCAAGACATTCCGAATTAATCGCTTTGTCAGGGACATCAAGCGAGCCATCGATCAGGATGACCCTCACCATAAGGGACTCAACCCAGATGCTTGTATCGACTTCACCTGCCCACACCATCCGAATGGGACAAGGAACCTTCGACACCTTGTCCGACGATTGGACATCGCAGTCAACACGAAGCATGCATGCAAATGGCACGAGAATTCGGGAAACGAGGTGGATCAACAGTAGAGAGGCCTCTGTTGAATCCAATTGAAGCGCCTCATTCCCTGAATAACCTTGGTATACCTAAGATGCTGGTCGAAGCAAAGATCGACTATGTACCAGCATTGGCCTTCATCGACACTGGCGCCGATAGGAACCTCCTAAGCGAGTCCTTAGTGAATGAATGGAAAATACCTATAAGTCGAAACGGTATCCATATTCATTAACGATCGCTGATGGGAGACCTGTCGACTCCAATGGAGGCATGGTGGTTTATGAAGCAGACGTAACCTTGTGGATACAAGGGAGAAAAGAACGGATCGTTCTAGACGTCACGAATATTGGAGACTCGGATCTGATCCTTGGTCTGCCATGGCTTCAAACTCACAATCCGCATATCGACTGGGGGACGTTGACACTTACGTTCCCAGATCATCGATATCCCGTGCAGGCTAGCATGCGCGCTAGAACACGGACAGCACAAAGACCTTTGCGGAAAAGGCCTACACACGTTGAAGTGGCATACTGCTATCGTCTCCAGACAGAGGAGGATAGTCCAGTATTCCAAATTCCCAATGAGTACCAGGAATTTGCGGAACTTTTCAAAGAGGAATCAATCGAGGATTCTCTTCCACCACACCAACCATGGGATCATGAGATCAAGCTCAAAAACAACGAACAACCCAAGAAGTTCAAGATCTACCCGCTGCGCGAAGATCAGCTTGAAACCCTTCGTGAGTACATCGACGATTTCACGAAGAAAGGGTTTATCCGGGAGTCAAAGTCACCCGCCGGATATCCAGTTTTCTACGTACCCAAGCCCGATGGTTCACAACGATTGTGTGTCGACTACCGACATCTGAACGAGATTTCAGAGAAGAATGCGTACACGCTGCCTTTAATCCAGGAGTTGAGGGACAGACTCCAAGGAGCCAAATGGTTCACAAAATTCGATATTCCTGCGGCTTTTCATCGAATTAGGATTAAGGAAGGTGACGAGTGGAAGACAGCATTCCGCACTCGCCTTGGGCACTACGAATACCTTGTCATGCCCTTCGGATTGACAAACGCCCCTGCTACGCTGCAAGCCTATATGAACAATGTTCTTCGTGAACATTTAGACAAGTTTGTGTCTGTTTATATGGACGATATTTTGGTTTACTCTCGAACGTTCGAAGAACACGTCAAACACGTTCGAACAGTCCTCCGCGCACTGATGAAATTTAACTTACGGCTAAAACCATCGAAAAGCGAATTCCACAAGCAACGAATCAAGTTCGTTGGATGTTTTGTCTCTCAAGCTGGACTTGAGATCGATCCGGAAATCTACCAGAAGGTCCGCGATTGGCCAGTACCCTCGAACGTCAAAGGAGTACAGTCATTTCACGCCTTCGCAAACTACTACCGACAATTCATCGAAGGCTTTTCCGAGGTTGCAGAACCCCTTACGGGATTGATGAAGAAAGGGATTACTTTCGAATGGAATGAGCATGCGCAAAAGGCCTTTGACGCACTCAAGACACGGTTAACCACACCACCTATTCTGCAACTGTTTGACCCAAAAAAACCAGCCACAGTCGAGGCGGATGCATCCGATCGAGCCCTCGGAGCATGCCTCAGCCAACCCGATTCAAATGGAAAGCTAAGACCGGTAGCTTACCATGCACGAAAATTCCTGAAAGCAGAAATCAACTACTCCACGTCAGACAAAGAACTTATGGCAATAGTTGATGCCTTCAAGCACTGGAAGCATTATCTTGAAGGAGCGAAACACAAGATCACTGTGTATTCCGACCATAAGAACCTGCGGAATTTCACGACAACAAAGGAATTGAATCGACGGCAACTAAGATGGTCAGAAGAGCTGTCATCTTACAGTTTCCAAATCCTTTACAAGAAAGGAAAGGAAAATATCAACGCCGATGCATTAAGTCGAAGAGAAGACTTTATGGCAGGAGAAAAAGAGAGAGTCGAACGCGCTTTATTCCGACAGGAAGGTAATGCCCTTATACACCAGGTATCATTACTCCAGTCTGGAAAGCCCTCTTATTGGCAAGAGGTCAGGAACGCGCAACAAAAGGATCCAGATGTACAAGGCTATATTCAATCAGCGGATCTGAATACCCGTATTGAAGATGGCTTGTTTATCTTCAACGACCTGGTATATCTTCCCGCAAGCCTAAGGAAACAGTACATCCTACACCAACATGAATCTCCGCTTAACGGTCATTGCCGACCAGAGATTGTCCTTTCACGACTCCAGAATACCTTCTACTTCCCTCACATGCGACAGGAAGTTTTCAAGGAAATAGGAAAGTGTGTTCTTTGCAAGAAAGCCAAATACGAACGACACAAGCCCTACGGACTTCTCCAACCCAACAAAGCGCCTCACGGCGCATGGAAAACCATATCCATGGATTTCGTTGGACCTTTGCCACCTTCTCCAAGCTTGGATGGTGTTCAGTACGAACACATCATGGTTGTGATAGATCGACTCACGAAGTACGCGATCTTTATCCCACTACCAAAAGGCTACGACACGCGATACTTGGCAGGAGTATTCGTACGAGATGTCGTCAGCAAGCATGGCATTCCTGATAATATTATCTCAGATCGAGACAGCCTCTTCACCTCTCATTTCTGGGAAGAGCTCTGTGAGATGCTAAAGATCAGAAGAAGTTTATCAACAGCTTACCACCCTCAGTCGGATGGACAAACAGAAAGAATGAACCAGACAATGGAACAGTACCTTCGCATATACGTCGATGACGATCAAAGCAATTGGGTATCGCTTTTACCTCTTGCAGCATTCGCTTATAATGCTTCTGTTCAAGACACCATCAGGATGTCTCCATTCTTTGCTAACTTTGGACGAGAACCTCAATTCGAGATTGAGCAAGGAAACCTATTACCCACAGACGCAACGGTTGTTGCATCTGAGTTGTCACAGCTTCACGACCAATTGAAGTATGACATTACCTTCTTGAACATGCGCATGGCTATGCGTGTGAATCAGAAAAGAACAGTGGGACCTGTTCTTAAGAAGGGGGATAAAGTTTACCTATGGCGACGCAACATCAAGACAAAAAGACCAAGCGAGAAACTTGACTTCAGAAAGCTCGGCGCTTTCGAAATCGACGAAGTTAAAGGTGCAGTCAATTACAAACTCAAGCTACCTAAGGGAATGAGAATACACCCGGTATTCCATGTCTCCCTGCTTGAACCAGCACATCCAGACGCCCCGCTTGACCAAAAAACGATACTCCAAGGCGATCAACTCGAGCCTGAGTATGATGTCGAAACTGTCGTTAACCATGCTATTGTGCAACGTCAGCACAAGTACCTCATTAAGTGGAAAGGCTATCCTACCTCGGAAAACACTTGGAAGCCTATGTCACACTTGAAGAACTCTCTCCAAGCTCTGCGGGATTTCCATCGGGAACATCCAGAGCATTCCAGACCTCCATCCCTGAAGTCTCGATCGAACCAAGGAAGACGGAAAGATCGTTAGAAGCTTCGGCGAGCTCACCGTTCGAAAGCCCACCGTTTACTCTCCGTTCCTCTTCCTCCTCTTCCTCGGGTTCCTCTAATAAACAAATTGTTTTCGTTTTTGCTCTCGCCTCAGCCAACTCCAAGATTTTGCGATTCCTTGATATCCGAGACAACAACTCTTGTTGCTCACTCAACACTCTTTGCATTTCAATAAGGATTTTCCCCAGCTTCTCCTCGTCACGAGATAACGACTTCTTTGTTTGTTCTCTCGTTTTGTCTAGGGAAGCCCAGGACACATCGACACACTTAATTCCCTTCTTGGCGCAGCTTGCGCATTTCAGCGACTTCGACGACGGCATAATGATGCAAAGGATGTTATGTTTGAAGCAGTATTCGCAGGCGATAGCGGATGGATCACCTTGTTGTTCGATCTCGTCGGCGATACGTTTGCGTCGTAAAGATGATGCAGAAGACATCTTTGGTTTTCTGTGCGGGGTCCGTGTGACTTTAAGTAAGCGCTGTGGGACCAGCTTACTAAGAAGGAGGGCTATGTTACGGATACTGTCACGTGAGCATGTACAGGATTATATTTGATGCATTCGTATGCATATGGATTCCTAAGTGCATACCATCATGTCTTCTTATGATTGGATGATTGTTACACGGGGTTGAAGGATCACGTGGTTGATCATTCTTGGCAAGGTAAGCAGAATGAACGTTTGTGTTCATTCCGCTCAGGCTGTTCATCATGATCGGGATGATCATAATGAACGGAGGATTTTCATAGAGATGGGATCTCTATATAAAGGACGAGACACTGCTCCCTCAGTATCTCGTATCTTCACTCTCATAGTTACTTCGCTATTGCTTTAGTTACTTAGCACAATTCACGACTCTTATATCTCACAAACTTCGCTACACTTGTTTGATACGATATTGTCGCCCCAGGATTACTTGAACCTCACTGTACGGAATAGCCAATTCCAGCTATATTACTTGAGCCATAGCCTCTGCGTAACAATGGGAAAATAACAGGGTTTAATTTAGGGTATAGTATCCGAGCGCCGGACGGTCTATTCTAATACCTCAACTTCAGAGCTAGCTGGAGTGAGTAGCACCTTACCGTTTTAGGCAAAATATTATTTATTAAGAAGCCCTGCAAACGCGGAATGCAACGCATTCAAAATCATTATAATCCGATCAGTACGAGGTTACTGAACAGGGGCGGGAAGTAGATGACCATTTTGACAACAGGTAAGGCTGAAGATCCCGCCTTGCAGCCGTTAGGGTCTAAAAACACCTCGAATTCCAGCAATCTTCCTAATAACGCAACCTACAAAAGGTCAGTTCGCCTAACATTGGTATTAAAAGATGCGCAACACTTGGAAACGATAGCATCCATATTCTCTGGTAGCTTTTACTTGAAGCGGAAGCACTTTCTGTACTTCTTATAGTGTGCCTTCATCGTCTCTACGTCATTCACAAGGACACCTGGCTCGATGTGAGGATAATCGCGAAGAACGCCATTCTCGCGAGTCCCATTTCGAGTCCACCCAGAGCAGTGACCCGGGTTGCCGTAGTGAGCGCAATATGCATTCCAACTGTTCTTTATCGTCTGCCACTTGCTAACCAGTCTCTCTTTTGTCATAGGCGGAGCTGCCGGGTTTGTCTGCGCTTGATCTACTCCAATACAAGCGTTATCGTATGCCTCATCCTTCCAAGAAGCGCCATTCTGTAGACCACAGTTCTTTGACTCTACAAAGGAATCAATCATGGCAAGGAGGGTCGGTGAGTTCCACGGATAATTCGCTTGCTTCTCCTTCTTTTTCGACGCTGATGACGAAGGCGTAGGCGTAGAACTCTCACTGCGCGTAAGAGTCTTCACTCTAGCCGCAAGGCTTCGAGCAGAAGTAGATTCGGTTGTTGACCGCACTGAAACGCTTCTATCTCGTGGTTGTATACTTGGAGGTTGTATACTTAGAGGTTGTGTACTTGAAGGTTGTGTACTTGAAGGTTGTGTACTTAGAGGTTGTGTACTTGGAGGTGTAGGTGGAGGGAACGGCGATGTAGGACTATCGAGGGCGCTGGTAGGGTCCGGATAAGTCGACTGCAATGCTGGGTCTATTGCAGTATCTTCTTTGGCTTTCTTCTTATTCTTGCTAATACTTGGTATAGCAGTAGCAGCCCTTTTTCGAGGCTGTTTTTTGAAGCTCCTCCGCGGGCTTTTGGGAGCCAATTTCGGCGCCCTCTGGCGACGTAGAACGCCCGCCAAAGGGTACAGTTGATTTGCGATCTCTAGAACGGCGGGTCATTGTATAATGCAACGTATGTAGCTGTCACGGTGTGACACTGAGAGTGTTACCATGAACTGGTATACACGTGATTCTAGCGCACAAACCGAGGAATCCCTTACCTACCTCGCGATTCCTCCACTGTGCTTAGATTCTTCACGCAATGTCTTGACTCTTAGAAAGATAATACCATTTGACTTCTATCCCGCTCACTCATAGCTAGTACGGCTAAATACTCGTCAACGTGCTTTACAACTACTTCTATCGCTCCCGTGACACTACATTGCGTCCTCAGAAACAATGGCTACCGCCGCTGAGATCCAGCAGATGCTTTCCGCTATGCAAGCATCCTTTACCGATACGATGGAGAAAGCTATCAAGTCCCAGAAAGCTTTGGAAGAGAAAGTAGACTCACTACAAGAAGAGTTTATGGTTCTCCGCTCCTCGTCAGCTACTTCGTCGAAAGGTAACCCTACACCACCGAATACTACGCAGCAGCAATCCGTAGACAGCTTGCCAGAGCTCGAGAACGGAACACCTCATACGATCCCGAGTGCGACCGAACCAGTCCCCTATCAGCGCCAGCAACTGTCCGAGCGACTTCCCGACCCTTCTGTATTCACAGGCAAAAGATCCGAACTGTCAGAGTTTCTTTACCAGTTAGACAACAATTTACGACGCAATGCAGACCGTTACCCAGACGGCGAGAGCAAACTACGCTACGCACTGAGTCGAATCGAAAAGGACGCCTCCGCGCTTGTGACCTCCCATCGTCCACCCACTCTCGAAGCCTTCGTCTCTATCCTCAACCTTTCCTACGGAGACCCGAACAAGAAGACAACTGCTCAAACCAAACTGAGCGTGTTGAAGCAAGGAAAGAAGAGCTTCATAGCTCACTTCGCAGAGTTCCGCCGTCTCGCGGGCGACGCTGGACTAAATGAGGAAGGACAAATCATGCAGCTTCGTATGTCATTGAATCACGACCTGAAAAGGAGCATGATCGGCGCCCAGATTCCCTGCTCGTTGAACGATTATGCCACCCTGATCTGCACCTACGACAATGACCTTCGCTTCCTCCAGAACGAAAATAAGAGCTCGCCGCGTACACCATTTTCCTCCCGAACGTCAAAGGACCCAAATGCTATGGATATCGATGTCGTCGAGAATTCCTATGCTCCGTTGGGCTCCCGGGAACGCGAACGACGAAAGAAAGAAGGCCTTTGTTTTAGATGTGGTTCTTCTAGACATATATCGCCTGACTGTAAGGTACTGATACCTACTACACGAATCTGTTCCGCCTCCTTGAGTAGGCCTAATCGAACCACTTCACCTCGTCGAACCCCTCGCTCTCGTTCCTCATCTACGACCTCCTCTCAATCCGACTGTTCATTGAAATCACGATCAAAAGGCAAGTCCCGAGAGTAAGTCGCCGCTCGGGACAACACCGCAGGGTCTTTGTCAACTATACCTCTCTCACGAGTACCAACTGGGAAAGACTCATCACTATTCCTTGTCAACTTACCCAAGGAACTACCTCTGTTAGAGTAGAATCCATGGTGGATAGTGGAGCTACTGGTATAGGCTTTATCAACAGACCCTTTGCGCAACAACATGGCCTGAAACTGAACCGACTCTCACGACACATCGACGTCATTGGCTTTACGGGAAAACAGACCACTGCTGGGAGGATTACACATGTAGTCTCTCTCAAACTCGAACATGAAGGGCATAAGGAGAAGATCTCTTTGTATGTTACCACACTGGGAAAACACGACGTTATCCTGGGTCTTCCTTGGATGAAGAAACACGAAATTGTCTTCGATTGGGCAAAACACAGACTACACTTTACAGCACCCGGCTGTAAGAAACACCGACCCGACCTGGTAGGAGATCCTCTCTTGCTACCTGCCCAACCTGAATCACGGAAACGGAAGAACCGAACTTCCCTCTCTACACGGAGGAAACACGATGACTGGAAGTATAGCTTCAAACGTGCCCTTACCAACCCCGAACACGAACCCGAACCCGAACACGATCTCGGACCCGAATCCGATCTGGAACCCTTCTCTGAGATAGATGACGAGATTGATGTCTACGCCATAGGAGCTGTACCATTTACCCGACTTGCACGAAAACCTGAACACGAGCTCTTCGCCATTACGATGTCCGATATCGAGAAGGCTCTGGCCCCGAAAACGCATACTGACCCACGCACGAAAGTACCTACAGAGTACCACGAACACCTTGACGTCTTCTCCGGAAGAAGTCCGACGTCCTCCCTGATCACCGACCTTACGACCACAAGATCCAACTTGAACCCGGTAAGCAACCCAGTTTTGGACCTCTATACAGCATGTCCCAGAACGAGCTCAAGGTTCTACGAAAGTACCTTGACGAGCACCTCGCTAAGGGATTCATCCGAGCAAGCTCCTCCCCTGCTGCCGCGCCTGTAATCTTTGTCAAGAAGCCAGGAGGTGGCCTCCGCTTTTGTGTCGATTACCGAGCACTGAACGCCATCACGATCAAGAACCGATACCCGCTCCCGTTGATCCAAGAAACACTGAACCGCCTTAGCAAAGCGAGATACTATACAAAGCTCGATATTATCGCTGCGTTCAATCGGCTTCGCATTGCCAAGGGAGACGAATGGCTGATCGCATTCCGAACACGATATGGCCTCTTCGAATACCTCGTTATGCCCTTTGGATTGGCCAACGCCCCTAGCACTTTTCAGCATTACGTAAACGACGTTCTTCGCCCATACCTCGACATCTTCTGCACCGCATACATTGACGATATTCTCGTTTACAGCGATTCTCTGTCCGAACACCGAACCCACGTAGAACTGGTTCTGAAAGCCTTGCACGAAGCTGGGCTCCAGCTCGACATCGACAAGTGCGAGTTTCATAAGACCGAAGTCCTCTACCTTGGCCTTATCATTACAACAGATGGGATCCGGATGGACCCAAAGAAAATCGAAGCGATTACCGGTTGGAAACACCCTCTCAATGTAAAGGACGTCCGCGCCTTTATTGGGTTCGCCAATTTCTACAGACGATTTATATCCAACTTCTCTCGAATCGTTGCTCCTCTCGTGAGACTGACTCGCAAGGACGTTCCGTTTACGTTTGACGAAACCTGCAGAAGAGCTTTTGAAGCTCTCAAGAAAGCCTTTACCTCCGCACCAATTCTAAGACACTTCGACCCCGAACTAGCCTGTGTCGTGGAAGCCGACTCGTCCGATTACGCCTCAGGAGGCGTACTCTCCCAATATGGAACTGACGGGAAGCTCTATCCTGTAGCTTACTACTCGCACCGCCTATCGCCCGCAGAATGTAACTACGAGATTTATGATAAGGAGCTGCTCGCTATTATCCGATGCTTCGAACAGTGGCGCCCAGAACTCGAAGGAGCCGCCTTTCCGATCAAAGTCCTCAGTGACCATAAGAGCCTTCAGTACTTCTGTACGACGAAACAACTCAGTCACCGACAAGCTCGCTGGTCTGAATACCTTTCCCGATTCCAGTTTTCTATCGTCTACCGACCAGGATCACAAGGACAGAAACCTGATGCCCTAACTCGGAGGTCGCAAGATCAACCTGCTCAAGAAGAAGCTCGCCTGTACCGAAAGCAAACGCTCCTACGTCCCGAACTCTTTGAGGAACTAAACCCTATCGATACAGATAGGTCGATTGAGCAAATTATCGAAGATGAATATGACAACGATGAGTTCGTCCAAGAGATCTTGAGACTCCTCCGAATAGGAGTTCGGAAATCAAAGAAAATCAGTCTTTCGGAATGCGAAGCCCGAGGTAACCACCTGTATTTTCGAGATCGCCTTGTCCTGCCTAGTTCAGATGAACTAAAGGTTAAGCTACTACGCTACGTTCACGAATCCCCCGTTGGTGGTCACCCAGGCCGCACAAAGACTTTGGAAATCTTGTCCCGCCAGTACTACTGGCCGCAAATGTACGACTCTGTCCGACGCTTCGTACGAAGCTGTCACGTCTGCCAACGCTCGAAATCCTCCCGAGAAGCCTACAGTGGCTTGTTGAAGCCCCTACCAGTACCCGAGAAGAGATGGAAAGACATCTCTATCGACTTCGTCGTCGAACTACCAGAATCAGAAGACTGCACAAATGTGATGGTTGTTGTAGATCGCTTGAGCAAGATGACTCACTTTATCCCCTGCGCCCAAACCAAGGCACCCGACGTAGCACGACTTTTCCTTACGCACGTTTAGAAATTACACGGACTCCCAGACACAATTGTCTCCGATCGAGGAGGCCCGTTTGTGTCCGCCTTCTGGGATGAACTCACGAAGCAGTTGAAGATTGAAGCCTGCCTTTCTACCGCCTTCCATCTTGAAACAGATGGATAAACCGAGCGAATGAATTCAGTAATGGAACAGTACTTTCGTGCCTATGTGGCCTATCTGCAAGACGACTGGGTTCGCTGGACTCCAATGGCCGAGTTCAAGGCCAACAATACCGCCTCCGAGACAACAGGAGTAACACCATTCCTTGCCAACAGTGGTCAACACCCGAGAATGGGATTTGAGCCCCCCACCAGAATAGTACGGCCAGCTTATCAACGACAACAAGTCCAAGATGTTCATAAATTTGTCGAAGATATGAAAGACATCGACACGTTCCTTCACGACGAAATGAAATGGGCCCAAGCAGTCTACGAAGAGAAAGCGAACCGACGACGCCACCCGGCGCCCGCGTACCAAGTTGGCAATTTCGTCATGTTAGACATCCGAAACCTGAAAACCCGAAGACCAGCCAAGAAACTTGACTGGAAGTCCGCTGGTCCGTTCCGAATCAAGAAAGTCATCTCCTCTCACGCTTACCGACTCGAACTTCCTGTGAGCATAAAGATACACCCCGTTTTCCATACCTCGTTGCTCCGACCAGTCCACGATGATGAGGCCTTACCGGGGCAGATTCAGGAACCACCGCCGCCAGTTGAAATTGACGGCGAACAGGAATACCTCGTTGAGAGGGTCAACGACTCTCGGTACAATAAAAGACGACGACGCCACGAGTATCTGGTATCATGGCGAGGATATGACGAAGAATCATGGGAACCAGCTTGCGACGTATGGGATACAGCTGCAGCAGCCGCATTTGAAAGGGAGCATCCGGAGAAAGTGGTTCCCCATTGATCAATCATTCTTTTCTTTTCTCTTCCATTTAGGAGGGGGGTACTGTCACGGAGTGACACTGAGAGTGTTACCATGAACTGGTATACACGTGATTCTAGCGCACAAACCGAGGAATCCCTTACCTACCTCGCGATTCCTCCACTGTGCTTAGATTCTTCACGCAATGTCTTGACTCTTAGAAAGATAATACCATTTGACTTCTATCACGCTCGCTCATAGCTAGTTCGGCTAAACACTCGTCAACGTGCTTTACAACTACTTCTATCGCTCCCGTGACACCTGTAGGCTTTCTTCGCATTGCGCAGTTCGAATGGGTCCTGGAATCGTTCCCGCATAGCTTCAAACATATGCTCAGCAGTCAGTTTATCCAGTTCCATGCCTAGAGCATTATGTAGAACTATGAGGGCATCCTTGGCATCTCCCTTCACTCGGTTCAGGATGTAGGCTTTGGCACCAGCATCATCGTACTTTTCCTGACTGATCTTGTTGTGCATGTCCATATTCCAGTGCTTCCAGTCCTTTGCGGTAGACTTCTCTGACAGTTCATCGGGATTTGGGAGGCGGAGACTACTCTTTAGGTTTGAGAAGGAACCGTTGCTGCTACCGCCACCTTCTCCATTCATCAGTCGCTTGGTCAACTCTTGATTCTTGACCAAGGTCTCGTGGTGCTTGTCGAACCATTCTGCCTTCAGCTTTTCTGCAGTAGCCAACTGTGTTTCAAGGTCTATAACGCGGGACGTCAAGTCCGCAATGCGCGTCTCTGCTGTGGTAGTTTCTGTCTGGCTGACTTCCAAATAATCTTTCAAGTTGGCTACTTGGGTCTGTAGGGAACCTACATCGGTGTCGTACAGTTGCTTTGCTCGGTCGACTACCTGCTCAGTGATTTCTCGTAAGATCGGTATTTGTGCTGTCCAGGCTTGTTCTTTTCGGTTCCACTTGATAACTTGAGCTGCGAATGTATCGGAGTTGGTAAGCATTGCGGCCTTGATTTCGTCGGCCTGTATAGGTCAGCTTGTCCTTTTGGAAGTCCACATTTCTCATAAGAGGCCTAGTTCCTGGCAACTTAAGGTATTCATATCGCGTCTGAGAGTCATCATTGGAATCCTCTCGTGTAGGGACTACCTTGGTCAAGTCTGACATCTCTACAATGTCGACGACTCCATCCCGCAATAGGGTAAGGCGCGTATCGCCTTCATAGAGGGTAGTCATTCTGAGATAGGGTTTGAGGATTTCGTCGGTCGGAGGTTCGTAAGGTTCGTCGGTCGAAAATTCGTAAGGTTCGTCGGTCGGGGGTCGGCTGTCGCTAGCAAGTCGGGTTCTGGGTTCTTTTTTGAGCGCAGTCTCTCGTGTTGAAAGCGTCAATGTTCTTTGTTCGTGAAGCTGTTCGCGGGGCTTCAAAGACTGTTCAAGAGTCTCTAGTTCGAAGGCTTTTCGTAGGGCCTTAAGGTGCAGAGACTTTTCGTAGAGTCTCAAGGTTCGTGTTGACCTGCGCAGTTTTCAGTGTCTGCGTCAACAGTTGCGGATAATACACGATACGTACGTGCAATGGACTTCCCAGGCAAAAGGTAGACCTAAGATAATGTCACAGCAAGCAAAAGAGATCATAGATCGGTCTATTGCTCTAAGTACTGGGTGTGATAAGGGAATCTTAGGTAGAGAGCAAAAGACCTCGGAAGCGCGAAGATGTAGCGCTTTAGCCACAGGTGGCTGTGCACGCCACGCTAAGGCCACGAAGTAACGTGACTGCAGGATAGCCATGCCGTGCCGTCACACTTGCCGTTGAAACGACAGAAAAGAATCACGTACATAGGCCCTGAGACGACCTCTACGGTATACGCAGCAGAACTGCAAGGAATAAATCTAGCGCTGGATATGGTCCAAGCAGACATCGGGCGGGAAATAACCAAAGAAACATCAACATCTTCACTGACAACCAGGCAGCGATAGGCTCGCTGACCAGGCCAGAGGGTCGATCAGGGGCATACATAGTCAAGCAAATTGTTGAACGTATCACACAGATCCACGACTACGGAACAATCGTGAATGTACGATGGATCCCCGCCCATGAGGGGATTGACGGGAACGAGGCCGCCGACAAAGCCACGAAGGAGGCTACCGGATGGAGAGAAGAGGGAGAGGAAGGACCGAGAGCTGACAGACCATTCGAGCTGTACCCACTAAGAACGACACTTAAGACATGGTGCTGGAAGATGGCAAACAGACTATGGCTGACCAGTTGGAGGGCCGAGACAAAGGGGAAAGCCACGAGGAGACATACACCCAAGCCTACTAGGAGGGTGCTCCAACTCCATCAAGACCGGAGCAAGCGAGAAAGTGCGATCCTCGTACAGATGAGAACTGAAAAGATTGCGCTCAAGGCCTTCCTCTTCAGCCGACGTGTCCCAGGTATCCTAGATTCCAGGTGTGACTGCCGTGAGGGGACGCAGACCGTGGCCCACATCCTTTTGGAATGCCGCAAGCTCCGGAACATCCGAAGAGAGGAACTGGGCCGCTTTCCAGGACGAAACAACCTCCGGACTATCCTGACTGCGCACAAGTCAGCCACTAAAGCCATCAGATTTATGGAACGTACGCGGATCCTTGGGCATGGTGGATCGACAACGCGTAGACGACGTCGTGCATTGGGGGGAGACTGTAGGTAGGCGGATAGAGAAACACAAGGCATTGCCTCTCGGAGCCTAGACAATGCAGATTTGCTAGCAGGACAATCAGTATCTACAAAAGCAGGCAAGGCATTTGGAGATAGTGGTTGAGGGAAAGAAAAGAGGATGGAGGGGACAGCTGGTCTTTTTTACATTGATTGATTGATTGATTGATTTTATCCTACTCGGTTGCAGCCGCTTAATCACGCAGCTATGCCCGGTTAGGGGGACTTCATCAGACAGCCGACACGTGATATGATCTACCACGTCCCACTTCGCCCTGCTTACCACAACAAGACCAGCTATCCCCTCGATCCCCCCTCTTTTCCCTCAACCACTATTTCCAAATGCCCAATGGCTCTTGTAAATGTCGGTTGTTCTACCAGTACATCTGTGCTATCTAGATTCCGAGAGGCAATGCCTCATATTTCGCTTTCCGTCTACCTACAGTCTCCCCTCAATGCTCAGCGTTGTCTGCGCGTTTTCGATCCCACTATGCCCAAGGACCCGCGTACGTTCCATGAATCTGATAGCTTTTGTGGCTAACTTATGCGTAGTCAAGATATTCCGGAGGTTGTTTCGTCCTGGGAAGCGGCCCAACTCGTCTCTCCGGATGTCCCGGAACTTGCGGCATTCCAGGAGGATATGGGCTACGGTCTGCGTCCCTTCACGGCAGTCACACCTAGAGTCTGGGATACCTTGGACATGTCGGCTGAAGAGGAAGGCCTTGAGCCCTATCTTTTCAGTTCTCATCTGTACGAGGATCGCACTTTCTCGCTTGCTCCGGTCTTGATGGAGTTGGAGCACCCTTTTAGTAGGCTTAGGTGTGTATCTCCTCGTGGCTTTCCCCTTTGTCTCGGATTTCCAGCTAGTCAACCATTGTTTATTCACTACCTTCCAGCACCACGTCTTGAGTGTCGTTCTTAGCGGGTACAGTTCCGGTGGCATATCAGCTCTTGGTCCTTTCTCTCCGTCTTCTCTCCATCCAGTGGCCTCCCTGGCGGCTTTTTTTTTACATTGAGCAAGGCGAAGTGGGACGCGATGGATTTGTAATTCATCACGTGTCGGCTGTCTGGTGACCGGGCATAGCTGCTCATTAAGAGCGGCCAAAACCGAGTAGGAATCAATCAATCAATCAATCAGAAGCCATCGAAGAAACTCAACCTGGAGTGTCCCGAGTTGTGCCAGAACCATGCCAGCAGACCGCTTCCGACGCACATGATATGAAGTTCAAAGAATATCGCGGTCGGACATCTGAATCCAACGACGAGTGCCAATTGCGGCAAGATGTTCTTCAGATTGGGTCTCGTTCTTCGGCTACTAGGCCTTCAACACATCAAGGCTTTGTGGATCAATTGAAGATGGCTGTTTCGCAACTCAAGTCCGCGGAAGAAACTTTTCCAGACGGTGCTCTTGCTTGACGCAGTAATGAAATTGTTGGCCAATTATAGAGTTTTACAGACAGGATGGTCGCCCATATCGTCTGCAATACCCCTTTGGCTAGAGTCAGGGAGCTTTTCTCTTGTCAGCTGTGGAAAAGAGTCTGGACCTTTCAAGAGTTTGCGTCTGCCGAAAAGTGGGAGATTCGGCACGCAAACTCAGTTATATCCTTCCAAGCTCTACTCATTATTTGGGCTGCTCTGTAACTACTATGTATACGAGCTTACGGACGATCCCCCACGACCTGACTGGCAAAACATTGAGATGAATGTCAAGGGCATGAGTTCTTTATTCATTCAGTCTAAAACTTGGCAAACAGTACGACCCGGTAGCTGCACACTGTTTGAACTACTACGACGAACCGGTAGTCTACTTGCCACCGGCCCTCGGGACAAGATCTTCGCCATCGTGGGTGTGCGACTGGATGTTGCCTATAACTTACACTATTGACTGGAAAGTCAATAATGGATCAGATTTTGTTGCTGCACAGAACAGAAGAACTCGTTTGCACGTCTCGTTACCAACTCTATTTAGCATCCTTCTATCGGCCTCTAAATTGGGCAGGATCAATGCGACCGGCACCGCTTCCCTTGAACGGTATCTTACGAACGATCTGTTTAGTCTGGCTACCTGTATTCTTCGTAAATCTCGAAAACCTTGCTTCCGAAAGGCAGCGCAGTCATAAAGATAATGGTCTGACGCCTATGGAATCGTTCCATATCCTAATCGCCCATCTCACGTCCTCGACAGGCTCGGAACAGCTACTGAGATCCCGCCACGCACAGATCGAATAAACCATTAACTCTTCATTACCATACCTACAGAAATGTGCCATAGCTCAAGGTGGCAAAGACGCCCAATCATACTTGTTGGAGATGCTCAGATATGCTCTTGGTAGGAAGCCATTTCTTTGTGATCGATCCCTGGGTCTTTGTCCATGGGAAACACTGCCAGGCGATGTTTTATCACTTTTTCTACATGGGAGCGTACCATTCATCATCAGGCCAGTGCAAAACGGAAAGCACCTCCTTGTTAGTAAGGGTTATGTTGAGTGGGTCATGTATGGAGAATTGATGACTGGTAGTGATCTTGTGTTCGAAGATAGAATCCTAGAATGAGAATAATACACTCTCGCTATCCCATCAAAACCTGGGCATTTCGGTTTCTACTGTACCTAATATAATCCTTTTCTAGCTTATCCATTGATGTTTGAATGTACGCGTATATTGTAGAGAGTATTGTCTTAAGCCGGCACACCATCTTCGCCGAATCTACCCGGGCATTTACCTTTCCGTGCAAAATAAGATCTTACTACTGTTTTCCTCTTCTTTGAAATTCTCTACTTGAGAAGATTTCATTCAATCTGTCACAACATCCTGAAGATTGTTTGGCAGAAACTTTGTAGAATCGATCTCGGGTAGAACGAGACTAATTCTGTCTATAAGCTACTCTCTTGGTAATATACTTACCGACAGCCTAAGGCCGGCCTTTTCCCTACACTTTATCCTAGTCTTGGAGATTCCATATTCTATTTCGTTCGTCATTGTTTTCAACTTGCCCTTATTGTCAAATCCTTACGAATATATATAATTTTACGGCTACTAGAGGATTAGCAATCCAGTCCTTCATTAGACTCGGAAGATGCTTCTGTTAGAATAAAGGCGATCACCACATTGTGCACTTGATTGCATGTGACAGCACACGATGCGGCATATATATTCCTCACTTCTGCCACGTAGATTAAATCAAGCTTGATCATCTTCACTCATTTTATCAGCTTCGTCCATGAAAACCCAGCATGGACATGCACGCGGCTTCAAATAGTGAGCAGCTTGAAGTCGATGATTACGGTAGCAGATCCTTTCTTCCGTTTACAGCTCGAGTCACTTGTATATATCACGTTAACTTCTTTGTTGCACAACACTCTTCACTTCACCACTTACTTGCTCATACTCCAGCTCTTCTCTAGTACGGCCCAAATGATCTCACTGACATAGGCTTCACCTTCCCACTTCTGCAGCCGCGACTACAAAGCCAATCTAACTATCGAAACCTCGACATCAACTCAACAATCTCAACTTGTCACTGTCAAATTAAACACAAAGATGAACCGCTACCCCGACTCACCCCGCGACGAAGTCTTCACCCTTGCCCGCCGCATCACTCCGACCTGGGACCGCGATTACATCCGCGACTTGGAGAATGGAATCAGGACAGTTGGGCGAGTACTAGACAGCTATAAGGATGAAAACAGGCGCTTGAGGATGGAAGTTGATGGTTTGAGAGAAAGGATTTACGGGAGAGTTGCTATATTCGAGTGTGAGAGGATTGATGAGAGACGAAGTAAGGCGGCGGATACAAGAGATGAGCATGCGAGGGGAAGAAGATTAGTAATGGAGAAGGCGGATGATGGAGGTAGAGATGAGAGCTTCGAGACTGGGCGGAGGCATGCGTGGTCAAGATCTAATCTCAGTTTCAAGAGAGATGCAGAAGAGATTTCGTTACCGCGGTATGAGGTCTGTCAGAGTATTCGTCTCAGTCATGGTTTGGAAGACCCAACTACTGGATTTGAGGCGCCGATGGGCCGTTGCAGTGGCCAGCAAGATTTTAAGCCTCAACTACAATCCGACTGGAAGCGGGAGAATACGGAGAATGCAATGGATGTCCACGATTACGTTTACTCGCAAGAACCAAAGCCTGAGCCAGCATCCGAGCCCTGGACCAGCCCACTTCCAGATAACAACAATAAGAGGTGGCAGGCGTACGAGAGAAGAGTTCTAGCCCGTGATTGGGAAGCGCCCGAAGAAGATTATGACATGCGAAGTCAAGACAAGAGCGACCAACAAGATTATTACTCTCCGCGCCCATGCGACCGAGGCCGAGACGATAACGACGTTGAACCAAAAGCTAGCGAGTACACCTACCCACAGGAACCATCACCAAAACTTCTCGTCGAGGACCAACCCAGAGCAATCTCTTCCGACGAAAAAACAGTCTGGCAAGGCCACTGTTTACCATCCTCGTCTCACACTACAGAGCGGCCGCAAAACACATCCTCAACTTGGGAGCGAAGAGAGACACTGGATGGCCTCTACTGTTACTATTTAAACACAAAAGATGGGCGGATGACAGACCCGCAACCGATTCCACGAGAACAGTTCGGAGATGAGAAATTTGACTCGAGTAAATTGAGGGTGACACCACAATCACCACCGGCCTCTCGAAAAGATGCGCCCATAGTCTCCAAGGCAAAGGATATTTCACCAGCCCTACCCGTGCAAGTTCCGTATCGATATAAAAACGTCGTTGGTTTGAGGGATGGCGCGAAAAACCCTGCACAAATTTTGGGATCAACATCAACAAACGAATCCAAGACCTCTCAATCAAGCGCAGAAAATCTTCCGCCTTCTCCACGCTCTTACTATAGAAATCCCGCTTCTGCCCAACACGATCTACGGAGGAGTGTTTCCTCGACAAATACACATCCGGTACTTCCGAAACCGCCCAATGGTATATACAACAATCGAGAATATGCACAACATCGATCTTTTGAAAAGATGCCACCATCAAACCAGCCTCCGGAACCGAGAGCCACTTCAAAAACACCGGCCTTGAATTCTACTTCGACAAATACCTCAAAAGTTTCGGATATCATCCCACCAAGTCCACGATCTCACTATGGTCATGCCCAAGGCACGACAAAGAAACCTTCTACTCCACACCGGCAAAGCCAAAACGATAAAGACCGGCCAGGCCCAGTCAAGCCAGGTCAGCTGCCCCATTACAAGCATCAGCCACCAAATCCCTTCGAGGACCGTCTATCAACCTTCGCGGAAGCATACGGAGAATCGCGCAAAAACTACAAAGTCCCCTTCGTAAACACGGTTACCGATATTGATGAAAGGGATAGACAAACTCGAGATATTCTCCGGCTGGTAGGAGTGCAATACAGCAAGAATGAAGCTGGTGTCGTGGCACCTCCTAGCGTCCGAAGAGAGGAGCTAGTTGTACCCATCCGTCCACGTGTAAGCACACGAGGATCAGGACACGCTAATGAGGTGAATGGGAGGAGCCAGGGAGTGGCGGAGGCGGACAGGGAATACAGGAGTGGAGGAAAGGTGAGGTGGACGGGAAGTTCACATTAAATATGGAATGTCAGCCAGGGATGGTGTAGTGAAGCTACGTGATCTTCGGTATGAATCTAGACTGCCAGAGAAAGCAATGACAACTCGACATTTTATTGTGATTTCTCCTTATGCTCGGTTCTGGGTTTTCTTAGAGCTAGCGATCCAGTCATGTTTATGAATGGAGTATCTGCTTGATCAAGAGCAAAGGGGTCATTCAATCGAGGAAAGAGAATGCAGCGGTTCGTATAATGATAGATAAGGGGTGAAGAGTACCGTGAAACTTCTGGACAACTAAGAACCGAAGACTTTCGCACAGTTGAGAAAATCCAAGTTAGGTCAGCGGAACACGTTTAGTCAAGTGTGTGGGGCACAGAGGTCAAATCCGCTGACGTACCGCAGGTCAGAGGATTGGCACGTATTTGGGGTGATATACCCCGAGAAGACATTCACTCAGTGCTGGAAGGGGATGCTAGAAGACAGCTTTAGTGATTCTCAGCTTCTAGAAGGCTAAGAAACTTTCGCCGGTTGCAATTTGTCATATTGTCCTACGGAACACGGTTGTTAGCATCTTCATCCAAGCAAACGTAAACGTAGGACTAACCTGGTTTGACAGCAACAAGGACAATAGAGATAGCCATGACCTCTCCAGGTGCTGTCTTCCCGGTTTCCTTGTGTCTAACTTCATTTGGCACAGCTTTGTTGTAGTCATAATACCCAGTAGTTGTCCACTTCTGCCCCAGTTTCATTTGCTTGCCGACCACATCTTTTGTGCCGCAGCCATCCATGATCGAGATATGATTCACGGCAACTTTGTCACCAGTGGGCATGAGCATACCTCCCATTGACTTGTATACATACTCCGGCTTTGTGGCGTAGGCAGCGGTGGAGTTGCAAAGCATGCCGTCGGAGGCGGTGATATCAATATGAGTTCCTCCATCATGAAGATGGCTACAGCTGTTAGAAAAAACAGTAGGTGTGAAGACTGCGAAAGCTTACCCGATGGAGTCAACAATGCGGCCTTCAATATTTGCAGGCCAAGGGGCTGGGGATTTAATATTGAAAACTTTCTGGTCATGAGGTGACTCAAGTTCCGAAGAGCCACAGGAGTTTGCGTCCAGGAAAACTGTCTTGATAGCATCCCATCCCGCGGGAAGAGCACCAGGGAGCACATCGTAGGTCATGGTAATGTAGACTTTTGCATCTGGATCATTCATGTTCATGAGTTCCACGAGGTAGAAGAATCGATCAGCAGGGTCGAGATGGTAAGCACTGGGTTTGTCCTTCTGATCCGGCGAAAAATAATTGAAAGGAGTGCGCTCGTTACCTGTGACAAAAAAGCGCTCAGTGTTTTTGGCGCTGGTGCCCTTCAGCTTGCCCTTGGTGCCAACAAATGTATTGGTAGCCATGTTGAGACCGTCCATGGGAACACAACCGTCGCATTTGGCCCCGGTCTTGCCGTTCACATAGCCATTCACGCCAACGGGATCCCAGCGAAGACCGCTGGGATTGTAATTCATGTGGACCATGTGGTGTAGCCAAAGACCGGTATCAATGTTTGCATTTGTCCCGTTTTCGTACTCGAGCCCGCCGACTTGTCGAAGGATATTGCAGTTTGTACATGGCATCTCCACGTCTAGATCGTAGTACGACTCGAGCATACCATATAGCCCGGATTCCCGATTTTTCTTGGCCATGCCTGGGGCTGTGTATGGGCCAGTCCGGACTGTGATGCGTTTGGCACCAGGGACAAGGGCTGCGAGCGGCGATTCCGACTCTGTTGGCTTCGCTTTGAGATTCTTTTGGCGGCCAGCGCCTGGGGGATCTGGTGACTATCAGCACAATTGCAGCTTCCACGTCCATGGCTTGTACCTACTACCAGTAGATCCCATAACGGCGGTATCACCCTGTTTACAGAGGCAGCCAACGACGCCTGGGAGGAAACTGCAGACGGACGACAATTGGCGCTTCTCCTCAGCCGAAGGTTCTGAGAGGACAGCCTCCGTGAGGAGTAGCCCAACCAGCGCGGTGAATTTCATCTTGCCGTGATGGAGAGACACGTTGATGAACGAGGGAAGAAGTACAATGCCGGTCAATGGCCAGAGACTCGAAGGAACGTATAGAGACGAAATCGGACTTACAATAGTCTTCTGCGGGCGCCAGTCTGTGTTTAGTAGCTCGCGGGAGGTGTGCAACGCTTGGACCAGTCAAGCTGATCATGATTTGGATTTAATCATGGTGGCCATATGAATCCGCATTTTCGGGCGTATGTACGGATGGGGTGTTGCGAGTTGATCGCCGGTAGCCGATTTGACCATCCAGAGTCAAGGAGGCAAGCTTCATTCTATTACAGACGACACGGGCCATGATTAGCTAACCTGGCGGGATCGCTTATCGTCGGTGATGTTTAATTTGGGAGTGTTAGGTTGTGGCTCAGGAAGGGTTGGAGATAGATTGCCTTCGAGTTGATATCGCACGAAGATTCTACTTGGGGAGAAAAGCTCCAAATGGCGCTGTCTGATATTAGATTGATGAGTGATGTAAAGTTGGACAACTACATGATAGCAGTGGCTCTGGAAGGGAATAGTTCTAGGTCGACCTGGAGCAAGTTGGAGGACGGAAATACACAGGCGTGCCGAGTAGACGAGTTGAAGCATTCTATGCGGCTCAATGGGAGCCCCTCAACAGTTTGGCTCCTTGTGAGAGGAGTGTGAGACCATGTCTGTGATTGTGTGATTGTGTGGTTATGGTTTTGATGTTGTCGTTGAGCACAATGGAGAGGTTGCGACAAGCGGGTAGAATGCTTCTAGAACAGTGGGTGGACCCCTGAATGGCCCCGGAACAAAGCCCGACGCGCTCTCCTATCTTTTAACCCGGCAGATTCCGAAAGCCGGGTAATGAATCAGCGAATCAAATCCCACCCAAACTTCGAACAAGATCCAGTACTCTGCGAACTGCCAGCTGGCCAGACTTCAACTCTTTGTACATTCGGTTTTGTTCACAAGATTCGGAGATAAACAAACACCAGTGCTGCCTTTCACGATCATCAGACCACCCTTGGCTGCTTCGACAATGCACAATCTCCCTGAATCCAGCGACAATGAAAGCGAGCGCCGCCAACAGCCATGTCACTTGGCATCAAGTTTGTGCTATGGAAGGAAATGGTAGCTCCAACGGCTTGCTGACCAGTTCATGGGCGATGGAGAGAATGCTTACCAACACTCCAATATCAACTCCTGTCAAGAACAGCTAAGGCGGCCCAGGTCAGATTGTCGCGAATCCTGACCACCAGAACGCCCATTGTGAAGATCCCCTTCCTCCCTGCAGACAAGGACATACTACAGCTGCCCTCTTTTCGCGGGGAACCAAGATCCTCACCGTCTCTCTTTTTCCGGATTGCTCTCGCGCTGTTGTTGAAACCAGCGCCATCCAGCCTTTCATTACCCAATGTGCAACAGTATCCATCGAAATTGACGGCGAATGGAAGATCATCCATCCTCCTACGCCATCAACAAATCCTCAATCGCCTGAACGCCAGGCCAATCTTGGACAGTATGCATCATGGATCGTCCCATTCAATACGGCACTACTCCCTGCACTCATTGCAAGAGTGACTCCGATTGGTGCTAATGGCGATACCGTTTCTCAAAGCGGGCCTAGCCTTGGACCTGGGCCCGGCTTATTTCACGAGAGTATCTTGATAGAAATAACACATTTGGGACATGGCCATGGTCGCGAAAAGAATGGCGTGAACTCAAAACCAGATCCAGCACTTGTGGGATAGCTCGCATTATCAACGGTGAGTACTCTCGTACCGCCGGGAGGAGAGAAGCAGACGTTTCCAAGAGCCGATCATGCCGCCGCATAAAATATCGCGATTCTGGAGAATGAAAATCAGCTTGACTCCATCGTACTTGCAGCGGCACTAACTAAGCTCTATCTGAAGTTGGAACAACACCAAATGTGAGAGGTAAACTGAGGTAAGATATCGATTCAATGAGTGACTGCATGCCCTCAAACCGAGTGGAAAATGAGGGCTATATATACACTATTGAAAGTACTGAAATAGGTTCTGATGGCTCGGTCGGTCTTGAGGCCGCCGGAGATATCACCATATTGCACCATATTACACCATATTGCAACAAGCTCACCTCTTCCAAGACACCAATACACAACTCGCCCACTTTCTCCATCCGCTCCTCCCACGGCCTTCACAAACTCTGTTTCCCCAGCACCTTGCCAGGCAAAAGCGCCGTCCAGATAATACAACCCAACGTCACACCCCCAGCCAAATAAAGCACAGAATTAACATCTCCCTTCCCATCCGCCCCACTCCTAGCATAAAGATGCTGGGCAATCAACGGACTCACAATCCCAAAAAGCCGTCCCCAGAAACTAGCCACACCACACGCCGTTCCCCGGATCGGCGCTGGATATGCCTCAGGCGTCCAGCCATAGAGCACAGAATTGAACATACTTTGGAAGAAATATTCCATGGCGTTCAAACCAATGTTGGAGGCGCGAGAATTGACGGTGGAGAAGATGAAGATGGAGGCGCCCATTAGGCCAGAGGAGAGCATCATTGTGTATTTGCGGCCAATATTGGGGAGGTGGTAGCAGAGACCGCCAAGGAGAACGCCGACGATGCCGGGGAGGTAGATGTAGACGTATGAACGGTATGTGTCTTTCAAAGAGACTTTTAGAGCGCCATTCTTTTGGGCCACAATTGTTGGAAGGTATGTGCCTAGCAAGCTTGTTATCCGAGTTTTGAATGGTAGAAAGGGGTATCAAACCTACCGGCTACTGTGAAGCCCCAGAAATCACAAATGTAGGTTAGCCAGATTAATAACGTGAGACGGGCCATTTGGAAGTCTGAGAACAACATTTTGTATCGACCAAGTTCGCGTAAAATTTTCTCTTTGGTAGTTCTTGTCTCGAGTTTTGATCCCTCTGCGATATCGCTCGCTGTCTCAATATGTTCTCGAGTCAGCTGGTCGAACATTTCCAGCGTGATGCCGCACTGCATCTTGTTCGTTTTGGCGATATTTTGCAACACATCGACGGCTTTGTCGTCCCTCCCTCGGTAGACCAAGAATTTGGGAGATTCTTGGAAGCGAAATAGGGCGAAGCGCACAAAGAAGACGGTCAAGGTGATGGCACCGAGCGTGTACAGAAGATATCTGTAACCCATGTTCTGCGACTTGGAGCAGCAAGCAATTCCACTAGCCATGTTTCGACAAGAAGGCAAAGGGTCGGCAGTGGAGAAATCAGGTTTGCAACTCCATTTCGGTATGAAGCCATAAGCGATGGCAGAGCAAAGAACGACACCGATGGGCTGGAAGATGGAGAGAAGAGCGAGCAGAAATCGCCTGTTCTGTGGGATGAACTCCAGACAAATGGTAGTGTCGATTGGGATGTTCCCCCCCACGCCAAAGCCGACGAAGGCGGTGAGGACCAAGAAGGGGGTGTATGAGTTGGGGATGCCTAGACAAAGGCCAAAGATGGAGGAGATGAGGCAGGTCAGGTTGAAAGCCCATTGTCGACCTGTATGTCTGTCAGTCGGGGCTCAGTGAATGGAGAGAGTGATTGGTACCGATGATGTCGACAAGGAAGCCCCATACAAAGGCACCGGCAGTCAAGCCAGACGAGAAGGCTACGGAAATGTTTCCGGATTGGTCATCTATGGATGGTCAGTATGCATCATAGCCCCAAGCAACAATGGCTATTGTACTGCTGAAACCGAATTCTTGCTGAATGGGGCTAAGCACGAGACCAAAGGCTTGAGCCCACAACAGATCGAGCAGATAGCCGAATCCGCACAGGCACCAGATATACCACTGGTATCGAGCCATGCCATGCGAATCGATTTCCCGGTTGATCAAGATACATTTCTTCTCGTACAAAGACACATGATGATCAAAGCCCAGCTCTTCGGTCAATGAGTCGACGTGATGGTCATGGCTGTGAGGACTGGTGAGTTCTTCGCCTGTCTTCATTGTTGGCGAAGCGGTGTCGAGTCTGGAGTAGGAGTGCATCGAAGCGACGACATTCACAATTGATTACATGTAGCCTCTACCAGCGCAATGCGACTCGGTACAAACCTGGAGAGTGTAGATAAAGAACGGAGCTAAGCCATTATTGGGCGAGTCAATGACGCATTTCCAGAGCGTTTCCGGGGACCCCACACACGGAGCGGATAAGAAATCACGTGATCATGCCCCGCTAGGAATGGCAGGGTCCTGGCTATGGTCACGCGACAACAGTCAATGGAGAAGAGGATCCATATCGCACGACTGCAGAGATGGAATGAAAAACACCACAACAGCGAGAACTGAGATCTTTGAAACTGAATAATTATAACGCAAATACACATCGCCTCAAGAGGGCTCAGGTTGTTCTAGGCTCGACGCGTCGCCCAGCGCGTAGAAACGAGAGATGACAATACCGTGGCCTCAAGAGGTGGTCTGGCCGACCGGACTTCATGAGCACGCTACACAAATCACAAGGCACCTTCGAAACGCATTACTCTACCTCGAAAGCGGACAGGCTCTACCTGTACCCCCAGACCAAGTAAAGGCAATTATCACGACGATGCTGCCCTTGATTGCAAAGGTCCAAAGGACCCCCGATATGACAACCGTCCACGATCAACTACGCATTATACACACTGAGATGACTCAAGACACAAAGGAAACGGCGAAGGAGATAGCTGGGATAAAGGGAGAACTTAAAGCTTTGAGAACAGACACACAGAAGAACATCACTATTGGTGAGGAAGCGAAAACGGCAGCGAAAGAGGCAACAGAGGTGGGCAAGACCGTTGCAGGAATAGCGAGTGATATCAAGAACAAAGGGACACAATTTCAAACAGGCATGCCAATGAGCTATGCTGCTGCCGCTACCCGAGGAGGGCTAGCTACAAGCACACATAGCATACAAACCCAAAGTGTCAAGACTCCCGCGACGGTCCGACGTGAGATTATCGTAAACATCAGGAACGCACAAAAGATCCAGAGCCTGCGCGCAATGAATCCACGCAATTTAAAAGCCCACGTTGACCGAGCCATTTCCCAAAGTCAAAACGAACATATAGCCAATCTAAAGATCATGTCTGCTAACCAGCTCAAAAGCGGAGATCTGAGCATCAGAACGGCGACAAATAGTGAAATGCAGCTTCTCAGACAATTCACGGAGAACTGGACCCCACGTATTGGGAACGGGACGTCAGTACGAAATCCAACGTATGGCGTTCTTGTACATGGCATACGTACTAGTACGATGAATACAGACAAATTCGAGGAAACTAGAGACGCCATTCTGCAAGACAATAAGCCGTTTATTCCAACTGCGGACATCAAATACATTGGATGGTTGACCCGGAAGGCGCCAACAAAAGCGATGTCGTCGGTCATCATCGAGTTCACCAAGCCTGAGGACGCAAACAAGATCATCGATGAAGGTCTGGTGTGGCAAGGGGAGATGTGTCAAAGCGAACGATATGAGAGACAATGCCGACTGAAGCAGTGCTTTCAGTGCTACAAATACGGCCACATAGGAACTCAATGCAAAGCAGCGAAAACATGTGGCTACTGTGCGCAAGAACATAGTTCTAGGGACTGCCCTTCGAAGACTGGACAGACCACACCTAGGAAATGCGCCAACTGCCAGGGAGCCCATGAAGCATGGAGTCAACAATGCCCAACTAGGAAGGAGGAACTCACTCGGACAAAGGCAGCGTACGCGAATAGACCTCGGTATCACCCTACGATGTTCACCTGTGATGAAATACCTATTCAAAATTCCGCCCGAGAACCTCCTGGAAGAACGAGGTCAACCACAGACCTGACCTCACGCCAAGGGCCAAAGACCAGAGGGATGCAACTATTACCTGGAAATGGACAAAAGAGACCTGCTCCAAGAGACAAGGAGAACGAAGGATCACACCAGAGTCAAAGGCCACAAAGAGCAACGAAGATGTCGAGGAGGGCGCTTGAGGCGCTAGAGGGCAATACCCTAACATGTAGAAACACACAATACATGGAAATCGATGAGGACTCGGATCTATGAAAGAGAAGGACCAACTTAATATACTACAGTACAACGTACGCAAATCAAGGGATACGATTATGGCAACTCTACTCCGTGATCCAAGAGTAGCAGAATACGATATTATTGCTATCCAAGAACCGTGGCGCAACCCCTTCATGTCGACAACACACCACCCAGCGAAGAATATATTCCACTTATACTATCCGACAACGAACAAGGAGGATGGTCCAGCAAGGGTGTGTTTCTTTGTCAACAAAAGGCTAGACCACGGCAGCCTGCAATTCGAACAGCACACAAGAGACGTCTGCTCATTGAGAATCAGTATCAACAATGGCGATCAAACAGAAAACGAGCTGGTAATACACAACGTCTACAATACGGTCCAAAACATGCCAAACCGCATCAGCTCACTGCCGACCCTAAGAGCTCGATTGGAGGAACACGCGCTGAAAGAACAGATGGTATTAGGCGACTTGAACTTACACCATAGAATGTGGGGTGGAGCGCAGGTCGTACACGAAGACCGAGAAGCGGAAGAACTTATCGAAATTATGGAGAGATTTGATATGTCAAGCATGCTGCAGCCCGGAACGGTAACGTACGAAGAAGGCAGCAGCAGGACGACGATTGATATGTGCTGGATGACATTAGGCTTGATTGACAGGACCATCAGTAGCAGAGTAGACAGAGAGCTAGACCACGACTCAGACCACCTCCCCATCAGCATCATACTGGATCTCCGGACGCGTTCCACGGAAATCAGGCCAGGATGCAACTGGAAACTCCTAGACTGCAAGGAGTTCTGCGGGACGCTCAGAGACACCCTACCGGCACGAAGGAGACCAAGGACGAAAGCAGCGCTAGACATGTACACGATGGAGTTAGTCAAAGCGATCAAAGATGCAGCAGCGAAGACAATTCCCCTCACAAGACCATGCACCAAGGCGAAAGAGGGATGGGACGGAACATGCTCGAGAGCATTGGCAGATACAAAACGTCTAAGGCGCATACACGAGAGAAGACACACGGAGGAGACATGGGAAAACTACCGCGAGGCGAGGAACCACAAGACACGGACGATCAAGAAGGCGCTCCGGCAAGCACACAGAGACCGCGTATAAATGGCAGCAAGCTCCACTGAATCCCTCTGGAAAATAGCCAAGTGGGCGCGCAATAGAGAAAGCCAGCCCCCAAGTGTGACGCCAATTATCAAGTGTCCGACGACCGGCAACCAGGCTACTACACCCTCGGCAAAAACGATTCTCCTTCGGGACGCCTTCTTCCCAGTACCGCCAGAAGCAGACCTCGACGATCTACAGGATGCAAGATATGATGATTGTATACCAATGCCAAACGTTACTGAGAAGGAGGTACTGGACGCAATACAAGCAGCGTCACCCTTCAAGGCCCCGGGACCGGATGGGATCCCAAACAAGGCCTTGCAGACGGTATCTTATATGTTGGTGGGACACCTGGCGACAATCATGAACCAGAGCCTACAACTGGGCCACTACCCGACACATTTCCAAAGCTCGACCACGGTAGTGCTACGCAAACCAGGGAAGGACGACTACTCGACTCCAAAGGCATACCGACCTATTGCGCTCCTGAATACGATTGGCAAGGCCATGGACGCAGTAATCGCTAAGAGACTTAGCTACCTGGTGGAAACACACCAAGTCATCCCAAGGATGCACATGGGAGGCAGGAAGTTAAGGTCAACGGAACACGTACTACACGCTGTAATCGAGAGAATCTACAACGCTTGGAACAACGGAAAAGGACAAGTCGCTAGCCTGCTGCTCCTTGACGTGTCAGGCGCCTTCGACAACGTATCCCACAAGAGACTCCTACACAATCTTCGGAAAAGAAAAGTTGATGAGAGAACAGTACGATGGATTGCTAGCTTCCTGAGCGATAGACGCACGCGAATTGTCATCGATGGCTACGAATTTGACGAGTACACGGTTGAGACTGGGGTACCACAGGGATCGCCCCTATCCCCCATCTTATACATATTCTACAACTCTGACCTTATTGAGCAATGCGACTCAGGCGACGATACTGCAGCTACAGGCTATATCGATAACGCAGCCATACTTACATGGGGCAACACAACAGAAGAAACGTGCAAGAAACTCGAAAACGCGCTGGAAAAGGCAAACTGTTGGGCAAAGACACATGCATCAAAATTCGCCCCAGAAAAGTTCCAACTGACACACTTCACAAGAAGACGCACCCGTATAAACACACAACAGCCCGTTCAAACGGCATGGGGATGCATTGCGGCTAAGACAACGTGCAAATATCTAGGCGTGACGCTAGACAGCAAACTCCAATGGAAGAAACACATCGAAGAAATCAAGCGGAAAACTAAAAAAACAGTGAACGCACTGTGCTCTCTGGGCAGCTCAACATGGGGCGTCAGTCTGCTAGATATGCGAAAAATCTACCGCGGAGTAGTAGTCCCTCAGATGATGTACGCGTGTTCAATCTGGTCGAATTCAGGAATGAGGGGGAAACCATACACGAGAAAAACGCTCGACAACACTTCAGTCAATCCAAGCACGTGCAGCACGAATTATCTGTGGAGCGTTCAAAGCGACATCCAGAGTCGCCCTCGACATAGAGACCTACCTGCTCCCAGTCGAACAACAGATCTGGAAACACAACACCGAAACCCTCAGCCGTATACTCACGTGCCAAGACCTCCCTAAACTGCTAGATACTCAATTCGGAGAACCAAGGTCAAGACAACGAGCAAGCTACGATAGCCCATTATACAACATATATCGAGATGCCGAAGAGAAAGGAGCAGCAAATCTCGACAAGCGAGAGACAATCCCGCCGTTCGTAGCAGCACCATGGTGGCAAGGCCCAAAGACACATATCGCACCAAGCGATGAAGCGGCACACTCTGAGCACGACTCCGTTACTAGAGTCGAGGGTAATATTTGCATCTATACAGATGGGAGTAGCATAGACGGACATACAGGTGCTGCAGCAGTCTGGCCGCTGAAAAGACAGACGAGAAGCACGTATATGGGCCCTGAGACGACCTCCACGGTGTACGCAGCTGAACTTCAAGGAATAAATCTAGCGCTGCATATGGTTCAAACAGACATCGAGGCAGGAAACGAACGGAGAGACATCAATATCTTCACCGACAACCAGGCAGCGATACGCTCGCTGACAAGGCCGGAAGGCCGATCAGGAGCATACATTGTCAAGCGGATTGTACAACGGATCACACAACTTCACGAGTACGGAGCTATCGTGAACATCCGATGGATCCCTGCCCACGAGGGAATTGACGGGAACGAGGCCGCTGACCAAGCCGCCAGGGAGGCCACTGGATGGAGAGAAGACGGAGAGAAAGGACTAAGAGCTGATATGCCACCGGAACTGTACCCGCTAAGAACGACACTCAAGACGTGGTGCTGGAAGGTAGTGAATAGACAATGGTTGACTAGCTGGAAATTCGAGACAAAGGGGAAAGCCACGAGGAGATACACACCTAAGCCTACTAAAAGGGTGCTCCAACTCCATCAAGACTGGAGCAAGCGAGAAAGTGCGATCCTCGTACAGATGAGAACTGAAAAGATAGGGCTCAAGGCCTTCCTCTTCAGCCGACGTGTCCAAGGTATCCCAGACTCTAGGTGTGACTGCCGTGAAGGGATGCAGACCGTAGCCCATACCCTCCTGGAATGCCGCAAGTTCCGGGACATCCGGAGAGACGAGTTGGGCCGCTTCCCAGGACGAAACAACCTCCGGAATATCTTGACTACGCATAAGTTAGCCACAAAAGCTATCAGATTCATGGAACAGACGCGGGTCCTTGGGCATAGTGGGATCGAAAACGCGCAGACGACGCTGAGCATTGAGGGGAGACTGTAGGTAGACGGAAAGCGAAATATGAGGCATTGCCTCCCGGAATCTAGATAGCGCAGATGTACTGGTAGAACAACCGACATTTACAAGAGCCATTGGGCATTTGGAAATAGTGGTTGAGGGAAAAGAGGGGGGATCGAGGGGATAGCTGGTCTTGTTGTGGTAAGCAGGGCGAAGTGGGACGTGGTAGATCATATCACGTGTCGGCTGTCTGATGAAGTCCCCCTAACCGGGCATAGCTGCGTGATTAAGCGGCTGCAACCGAGTAGGATAAAATCAATCAATCAATCAATCAATGCAGAGATGGAATAAAAAACAGCACACACAGCAAGAACTCAATTCTTGGAATTTACAGAAGTATCATCTAAAGATCATCAAAAAACATCTGCCAGTGGCCGCTCCGGCCTCTAGAGGCCATCGCGCGTCCCTCAGCATCGGGGAGGTACCTCTAGAGTCGCCGTCGCCGCCACTGCAGAGCAAGCACACGAATACACGAGCAAGCTACACGAACGATGCGTCCACCAAAGACAACAGCAACCATCTAGTCACTATCTCCCGGCTAGTCCATCACCCCAGATGACACTGCAACGCCCCGAGTCGACGAGTCACCGCTAGAACGGCAATACCTTCAACACAACTCAAAAACCAGACGCCCGGTGTGCAACAATCGGCACCACATACCACTGCAACGACTAGACAACCTCTCCCAACGTCTTGGCAAACCGTCCTGCTACAAGCTGTTACCCAGAGCCTTGAGCCTCTCCCCAAACTGTTGCGTCCCAGTTATGGCATTGGCAAGAGTAGGTGCGCGACACAGTAAGCAGTAAGGACGCATAGAAGGAGCTTATTGGCGGCAAATCCCCTCCCTACAAGCCAGCAGACGTAGCCTTGAGCCTCTCTCCAGACTGTTGCGTCCCAGTTACGGCATTGGCAAGAGTAGGAGCGCGATATAGCAAGTAGGGAGAGTGACTAGCAGCAGGTAGGCTCCGACTATAAGACGGCAGGTCTGTAGCACGATCGGTGCCATACAATACAGCAGCCACTAGATAGCCTCGTCTACGGGCATACCCGGAGTATCACACTCAAGTAGCGAAATCACGACTACGATGGTTACTATTGTCTCCAGCATCACACAACCAAGTACACTGCCGCTGTGACGGCACGGCATATCCATACGAAGGCACAAGGCACTTTAGAACATGTCACCGAATTACACTTAGGATCTAAGGTAGAGAGGTAAGAGTTTCGTAAGGAAACTTCGACTAAGTAGAGAAAGTGCACTAGCCACGGCACGTGATTTAATGGTCACGTGCCGTGCCGTCACAGCCGCATAGGAATCTGGTGCAAGGCAACAATCACAAGCGGAAACACATTTCGGGAACAGACAAGCCTTGAGGGAAAGGCAAAACAGACAGACGAAGCTGAGTACTGGAGGGAGACTGTAGGTAAAAGGTTAGCGAAACACGAGGTATTGCCTCTTGGGATCTATATAGCACGGATATACTAGCAGAATAACCAGTATCGACAAGAGCCAGTGGGCATTTGGAAATACTGGTTTAGGGAAAAGAAGGAGGACGGAAGAGACAGCTGGTCTTGTTTTAGTGAACGAGGCGAAGTGGGGCGTGGTAGATTTTATGATTTATCACGTGTCGGCTGTCTAGTGAAGTCCTCCTGGCCGGACATAGCTGCGTGATTAAGCGGCTGCAATCGAGTAGGAATCAATCAATCAATCAATCAATCAATCAATCAATGCAGAGATGGAATGGGATGGAAAAGGAGATGGAGACGGACTTGAGAGAAGGGCTTCAAGTTGGGAGAAAATTCGCGTCACTGGAAACACTATTCTAGCCGCTTTCGGCACGGAACCGATCCAGCCCTTCCGCCGCTCTCGTCGCTCTCGTCACATGCTCGTTTCGGCCCCTTCCGAGTCTGGACCCTTCTTGGCCACCACGGTTACTGTCATTCCGCTACAAGCGAATGCTTTGTATGAACCTCTTCAATATGAGGAGCGAAAACGAGCCCTACAACTCGACCCAAGACATTCATAATCCATTTTACTGCTGAAGCGCGAATCACGTCCCCGGCCTCTCGCTATGCGCTCTCAATCTCATTGGCTTTACGAATCACTTGCTCTCTACTCGCGGGCATCATGGTGCCGGACCCGAGTATATGAGCAGTGACTAATATAGGGACATCTGAACCGCAAGTAAGAAAATTTGACAATTAGTCTTACTCCTACGGTCCTTACCACCGAAAACCTCTCTCTCATTATGCGTTCTTCCTTCTCTATTGCCGCCGTTGTGGCCTCTTTGCCAACGGCTCTGGCTGCCGCCGCCTGCCCTCCTCTCGAACTAATATACGGTATGTCAGCTCAAGTCTCAAGCCCCATTTCGTGTGCCTGATCTACGCCCAGCCAGAGCAACTACAGAACCAAAGGGCCTCGGTGCTGCAGGAGGATTACTGGCCAAGAATTTGGTCAAAGACTTCCCAGCTGCCACGGTTTATGCCGTACAATATCCTGCAAGCATGGGCAGTGTCAACACGTGCGACGGGCCCATAGATTTGATCAAGCAGGTCAAAACCCGTGTCGATTCATGCCCAGGTATCAAACTTGCACTCGGAGGTCATTCTCAAGGCGGTGCCGTTGTCACTGCCACCATCTCCAAGATTCCCGCCAAATATCTCTCCAGCATCGTTGCCGTCACGCTCTTTGGTGCCCCGCCGTGCTCGGACTTAACAAAGTCCACCGTTCCAGGTGTGGCTGAGGTCGGAGCTCATTGCAAGTCCTTTTGCAACTACAAAGACCAGGTAAGATTTTTCCACGGGTAGTTCGTTGTCCGTAATTAACGAGTGGCAGATTTGTGATTCAACCGGGCCAATGGGAAATGGTGGTCCCCGTGCCTCTTGCACGCTTCCAAAGTCATTCGTCCCAAGAAGAAGAGACCTCGAGGTCAAGGAATTCGGAATGGGATATCCAGCGTACGTTGAGCCTAGGCCGTTGAGCGAGCAGGAGTCGCTTCGGGTCAATCAATTCAATCAGCAGGCTGCTGCCACCTGCGGCGAAGATGAGCGCGGTCATAAAGCAGGTTCGGCAACAGGCTTGGCGGCGCATATGGCCTACAAGTCGGATGGCTACTATGTGGCCGCCGCTTCCTGCTATATCACGAAGATGTACAAGGCCGCCGCTGGCGCTGCTCCCGCTGCTGCAGGCGCAGAAGCCGTCAGGTAGTGTAGAAGCTATCAACTTTTATTCCAGTGTCGCGACTTTCTATCCTCACTTCTGCACTTTCTACATCCGCTCTATGCTCGTTGATAGGACGATAGCCTCTTACAAACAGCAAAAACTTGAAACATTTTAGTAAGCGTAACAAGCTTTGAAAAGGCATGTACGGTGTCATTCTTCCCACGTTTCACCTGTTCATCGTTTTCTCACCGCGAACAGTACCGCAAGTTCCTATTCAGACATCTAGGAACAGGCAGTATATCAATGTGATAATCGATGACGCCAAAAAAGAGACGACGCTGGCATACGCATGATCTCTCCATGGTTATCTTCTCCTGTAGAGGGTGAAATCAGAGGTCTTAAGGTTTTTCTCCTGGTTTTTCTCCTTACGTATAAAGAGTCTAAAATTACTAATACTACTTACTACCATACCTACCTAGCACATCGAGCATTCCTTTCGCTAAAGCTAATACCTAAAGAGCCTATAGAATCAATATTTACCTACTAATACTACTTAAGATATAACGTATTCCACCACCGAGTCGGTCACTTTCCCTTGGCACAGCCCTTATCTTCTTTAACACGTAATGTCTCAACAACGCAACGCGATAGCCGTTCAAGAAGAAGGTAGAATTGATCTCGCTCTTCAGGCTTATACCTCTGGCCAATTTCAAAGCCTACGGCGCGCTGCTACAGCCTTTAGCGTTAAACACCAAAGGCTCTCTGATCGGCTCCGCGGAATCACCTCTCGATCTCAAACTCACCCAAACTCTCATAAGCTCACTTGTTAAGGGATGAAATCCTTCTCCCTAGCTTATCCATGACTGGATTTTCAATTGTTCTCTTGTTATTCTGCGAGCTATCATGTTCTATTTTGCAAGCTGTCATGTTCTATTTGCAAGCTGTCATGTTCCATTTAAAGATACATTCTAGAAGGATCTATTTGTAAGAGGAGGATTATATATACAAGCTATCCTTCCTGTACTTACACTTTCTTCCTTGTACTTAGATACTTGAAATACAAGCTGTCTTCTCTCACGTGCGAAACACCTTTGAGGGTTGAACTCTTACATTACTACGATAGAAGAGCAAACGATTATCCGATATATCCTCGATCTCGATTCGCGAGGATTCGCACCCCGACTGTGTGAGGTGGCAGATATGGCGGATAAACTACTGGGTATACGCGGTGGAGAGCCAGTAGGCAAAAACTGGGCTGAGAGATTCGTAACGCGCTCAGATGAGCTCAAAATAGCCTTCAATCGAGCAAAGGATAGGCAGAGGATACTACAGGAGGATCCAGAAGTAATTGGCGCGTGGTTCAAGCTCGTTGCAGACACTAAGGCAAAGTACGTCGTCCACGACGAGGATACGCACAACTTTGACGAGATTGGCTTCCAGATGGGCGTTATTGTCACGTTTGACCTTGGACTTGACTTGGAAGCATGACTTGAATTCTATGGGATGTGCGAAGTTGTAAGGATGAGGAGCTAACTAAGAGGTAGAGACGAGTCTAAGTACTTGCGACCAGTCTCGCGCTAGACCTGATCGAGCAGAACCACCACATTTAACTACGTTTAACTGCATTCGAATACCAACATAGTTCGATCATGACAGTACCCCCCAACAAGGCCGAGGCGCAATGGTTCAAACTGAACTATTTGGCGAGGTGACTGACAAACTTGAAGCATGATCGAATCCTAACCAGGCCTGTACCCGGTTGGCTTTGGTTTTCTTGGATATCTCTGGTGAAATTCATCAACCGCGCTCTTTGCGTTGTGCAAGAATTGAAGGGGTTCCCATGTCGGTAAGTAATAGCCTTCCCATTTAACCTTGTAGTCAAATCTCTTCGTAGCTTTGTTGAATCGTGAATCAACGACTTCATCCAGGGTGTAGATTCCATCGTTTTCTTCAACATCGACGGGAGGAGGTTGCGAGTCATTCTGGTTTGGAAACATCCTGTCGGAAGGGGGGTAGGCAGGGAGCAGTAGATTTGTATGAAAGACGGGATGGCAATGCATAGAAGTAGGGAGCTCGAGTTTGTAAGCGTCGTGGTCTAGGGCTTGTAGAATCTTGAATTTGCCGGCGAACTTGCAGTCGAACTTTTTGGATGGGCGCGTGGTCTTGATATTCTTGAGGTTTAGCCAAACCCAGTCACCAACTTTGTAGTTTGGAGAACCAAGCCGATGTTTTTTCTTGAAATATTCGTAGGTAGCGCTGGCGTGGCGAATCTCGTTGTAGCAAATCTTCTCAAGGTTTGCCATGAAGTCAGCCATGGAATTAGCTTTTCGTGTCTCGGTAATTTCGTGGCGAGAGGCGTTACGGTCTGGTTGAATTGGCGCTTCCAATCCGGAGCGTGGATCGTAGCCGTAGGCGGCAAAAAATGGTGTGAGTTTTGTTGCATTGGAGGGTGTGTTGTTGATCACGAATTCGCAGAGTGGTAACCATTCGTCCCAATCATCTTGTTGATAATTGCACTAAGCACGGATGTAGATTTCGACTTGGGCATTCGCTCGCTCGGTCCCGCCATCTGTCTCGGGGTGGAAACTGGTAGAGAGGCGGATTCGGATTCCGAGGCGTTTGCAGAGTACTTTCCAGAGGATAGCAACGAATTGGAATCCTCGGTCGGAGATAGTGCTTCGAGGTAAGCCGTGGAGGCGGTAGACGTGTTGGAGAAAGAGTAAGGCGCATTCGCGGGCTTCTGGGAGTTTTTGGCAGGGGATAAGGTGCTTGATTTTGGTGAGGCGATCGACAATTACTAAGAGGCAGGTATTACCTCCTTTGCGTGTAGCAGGTAAATCGGTAATGAAGTCCATCTGGATGTCTTCCCATCTTCGTTGAGGGGCTTCGAGAGTGTTGAGGAGTCCTTGGTACATTAGGTTGCTCGGTTTTGCGCGTCGACAGGCGTCGCATCGTGAGACCCATTTGTCCGAGGTGGCGTGTATGCCATGCCAGTAGTAGAACTTGCGGAGTTTGAGGAAGTTGTTAGCTTTACCCGGGTGACCTGCGACATTACAGTCGTGGTTCGCTTTCAGAATGTATGCTTGTAGTGTATCGTCTTGGGGAATAAATAGACACTTTTTATACCAAAGGCGGCCGTCGCGTTCTTCGCAGTCCTGCATCCGCAACGTTCGGTGGTGAGTTTTGCCGTCGCGTAGTTTTTTCAAGACTTCGCGTGGTTCTTTGTCTTTAGTCAACGCTCTAGCGTAGAGTTCTTTAAACTTGTCTTCGTCCCAAATAAGCTCTTCGTCGTCTGGGTCTTGCGAAGGGATGAATATGTCCGGAGGGGAGAACGGGGTGGTTGGGGTTTGTTCTTCAGCTACTGCGTCGTTGCTAGGTTTGTTCCATATATCGTTGAGGGGCTCAAGGGATTCGTCCCCGTCATTTTCGGAAGAGTCGCGGTAGTCTGGGTTTTTCTCGAAGTCTTGTGGAGAGGAGTGGTCACGAAGCGTAACTGGGCATAATGAAAGATTGTGGACTTGGAGCGCTAGTTCTTTTCGAATCTTAGGGTCAAGTGTATGGGGTTTAAGCATAACCTGTGACTGGTGCTGGATACGCGGGTCGGATACGTTTGAGGGGAGGTCTTGGGAGCGGCGGGTCAAGGCGTCGGGTTTCGTAGTATCTTTTCCTGGTCTCCATTTGATTTCGAAGTGGAATTGGGAGAGGAATTCGGCCCAACGGGCTTGTCGGCGAGTGAGTTTTTTGGTTGACATGTAGTATTCGAGGTTTTGGTGGTCTGTAATAACTTCGATCGGGTCTTCAGTTCCTTCGAGCTCTCCTCGCCACTCTTCAAATGCGCGAATGATTGCTAGGAGTTCTTTGTCGTAGATTTCGTAATTACACTCCTGGGGTGTGAACTTGTGAGAGAAGAAGGCGACGGGGTGTAGCAAACCGTCATTGCCGATTTGTGAGAGTACTCCAGCGCCTACCCAGTCGGAGGCGTCTGTTTCGACAATACACTTCTTTGTAGGGTCGAAATGTGCGAGGATTGGTGCGGAGATGAAGGCTTCTTGGAGTTTATCAAAAGCGGCGCGCTATTTTTGGCCGAAGTAGAACGGCTTGTCTTTTTTCAGTAAGTTGGTAAGAGGTTTCGCGGTGGAGGAGTAATTGAAAATAAAACGGCGGTAGAAATTGGCAAAACCGAGGAAGGATTGGACGTCATGGCGAGTGGTACAGTATTGCCAATCAATGATTGTTTTGACTTTGTCCGGGTCCATCCGGATTCCGTGGTCTGTGATAATTAAACCGAGAAATTTGACTTCTGTCTGGTAGAATTCGCATTTGTCGATGTCGATGTTGAGTCCTGCTGCGTGCATTCGTTCGATAACCTGCCGCACTTGAATTTTATGCTCTTCGAGAGTTTCGCTGTAGATTAGGATGTCGTCGAGGTACGCGGTGCAGAAAACGTCGAGGAAGTCTTTAAGTTGTTCGTTAATATACGACTGCCAGGTCGCCGGGGCATTGCAGAGGCCGAAGTTCATAACTAGAGATTCGAACAGACCGAAGCGGGTTCTGAATGCAGTGAGAGGAACGCTGTCGGGGTGGACTCGGAGTGCGTTGAATGCTGAGATAATATCGATCTTCGTGAAGTACTTGGCTTTGCTGAGTTTGTCTAGGGTTTCGCGGAGTAAGGGAATAGGGTATCGGTTTTTTCGAGTAATGGCGTTGAGTTTTCGGTAGTCTTCGCAGAATCGCAGACCACCACCTGGTTTTTTGACAAAGATATATGGGAAACTGACGTCGGACTGGCTTTTTCTGATAAAGCCTTTTCCCAAATTCTCCTCCAGCCATTTCCGGAGGCATCTGAGTTCGTTCTGGGACATACCGTAGAGAGGAGCGTTGGGTAACTGGTCTTTCTTGTCTTCTTGAATTTCGATTTTTTGGTCGACGAGGCGTGAAGGGGGCAGTGAATCAGCAGCTTTTCTGTTAAAAGCGTGCGCGAGGTCGTGAAGGTCTTTGGGTAACTGGGGGCGAGGGTCTTTGTAATCTGGTTTCTTCGCCAGAAATTTATCGATATCTTGAATACTGATTGCGTAGATTTGAGCATTGGGCTGCTTAGAATTCCATTGAAAAGCGTGAGAGTTGACAATCTTCCAATCGCGAGAAGAGTCCGGGGTTTCTTGAGGGGGTGCGCGGGCACCAAACGGGAGCGGGATATACTCAACAGAGCCCTTGTGGCCCTGAAGATATTTCTTAGAACAGTGGGTACCGAAGTGAATACTACGATTCTCAAAATCGACTTTCACACCGTGGAGGTTCATCCAGGGAGTGCCAAAGATGACTGCTGCGGAGCCGAGACGGGTAACAAAGAATTCCGTGGTTTCGAGGTGGTGTTCTCCGGTTCTGACGGAGACGTGGATTTCGTGAGTAACGTAAGAGAGTGCAGAGGATGCCTGTTCGCCGTCAAAGGCTTTGAGGCGGCGGGGGTTTTCGAGGGGAATAAAGGGAAAGCCGTGGGATTGCGCAAAATCGAGGTCTATGAAACTTCCTGTGGCAAAGGAATCAGTAACGGCGAGGGTTTTGATCGATTCATTAAGCGTAATTGGGACTATGATTGGTCTAGAGTCTACTGGTCCATCAATATCTCCTGTTGATTTCTCTGAGTAACCTAGAACTGCCGAACTGATGTGAAGAACATGTCGTTTCGATTTGTTGTCGTGTCTCGATGAACGTCTTTTCAACGAGACTGTGAGTTTTCCGAACTCGGGGTGTATGGGGCTGATCCGAAGCCGTAGCTTGTGGTGCTAGAAGAGGCGGTAGAACCTGAGCGTTCTTCAGGGCCTTGAGTGATCCGGGGAGTCTGGACGTTCTGTGGATACGCTCCCGATGCTCCTGACATACTCATATTGCTAAAGCTCATAGGGGGAATGAAGTTTCGAGCTCCGGAGTTGCCAAACTGCATGGGGTCACTGGCGAACTGGTTGGGAGTAGTGAACTGATTGGAGGGGCGTCCACGCTGGGCTTTCTTAGGGCATACGGCGGCGATGTGCTTCTGACCATTAGGCATAATTACTACGGGCTCTCCGCAGTATCCGCAACGGTTGTTGGTCTTTCGCCATTGGATATTGGCGGCTTTCTCTTCCAGGGTCCAGGATGCAATTGGTTTCATCTGGAGAGACGGGAGGCAGGTACCTATGTCGGCGCCGGCACTACCGTTGAGGTTCATAACTGAAATGTCCATGGCATCTCCGAAAGCGTGAGAAGTGGCGGGGGAGACTAGGAATGCGCGTTGGGATGCAGAGGGAGCGGTAGTTGATGTAGATGATCCTGAGAATACGGGAGCTTTTCGAGCTCGAGAGATTTTCTCGAATTGTTTCATGTTGGCTTCGCAGTTGTGGCACAGATCGATTAACTCCTCCAGTTTCTTTGTCGTAGGGACGTGAATCATTGCTCCGCTGAGTTCTGCGCTCAGGCCGTTGCGAAAGTTGACAATCATAAGTTGTTCCAAGGGGTTTGCGGGTTCTGAGACGTGAGGGAGGGTGATTCCGGCTTCTTGGAGTAGGCGTCGGAAGTCTGCGGCGTAAGTAGCAAATGTTCGGTTTGCCATCTTGTGGTTCTGCAGCTTATTCATAGCATCTTGAGTATCGAAACGAGGAGCGTAGCTGTCGTTGAGTTTTGAGATAAATTCGTCGAGGGATTCAAAAGGCCATGAATTCGTAGTTTCGTTGTAGTATGGGCGAATTGTGGATTTGCACTTGTCGTCAAGTCGATTGAAGGCGTAAGTAACTTGGGAGTTTACTGAAGGGAATGCTTTGGAGTCTGCGCTGAGTTTTATCCGGAGGTCTAAGAGCCAGCTCTTGTATTTGTTTTTATCTCCTTCAAAGATAGAGATGTCGCCTTGGGTTGGTCGAGGGGCGGAGATTTCGCGAGAAATAACGCCCTGGAGTTCTGCTCGAAGGGCGCGAGCTTCGTTCTCAGAGGCTTCGAGCTTGAGTTCTTGAATTGAACGGGACATGGTATCCTGGTCTCGCTGGGCTGTGTTGAACATATGGGAGATAGTAACTAAAAGCTGGAGGAGTGGGAGCGCCGAAGCGCGGTCGAGAGTAACGTGTGAGACTGGGACGTATTCATTTTCGTTGACTGAGGCTTCGTCCGCCGGGGTTGCAAAGGTAGCTTGGTTCTTCTGAGTAAGGGTTGCTGCGAGTCTAGGGGTTATAGAGAAGTCGTAGAAGGCTAGGGGGTTTTCGAGAGTACTGTTTTCGAGGGTGGTAGTATCGTCCGCAAGGGAGGGAAGGTCGAGAATTCGGGGCATAGTTGGTGAGGTTTGTCGGCTGCGTAGACAATAGCAGCCCGACTTTTATCGTGAAAAGGGATCCTTACAAACTGTCACGTTTGACCTTGGACTTGACTTGGAAGCATGACTTGAATTCTATGGGATGTGCGAAGTTGTAAGGATGAGGAGCTAACTAAGAGGTAGAGACGAGTCTAAGTACTTGCGACCAGTCTCGCGCTAGACCTGATCGAGCAGAACCACCACATTTAACTACGTTTAACTGCATTCGAATACCAACATAGTTCGATCATGACAGTTATTGGGTCAAGGAAGGTCGTTGCAGCCTCTGAAAGACGCACAAGGCCTGAACTCATCCAGCCGGGCGATTGCGAATGGGTTACGGTTATTCAGAGCATCCTGCGCAGCTGGGTATGCGACCCCGCCATTCATTATTCATAAAGGACGCGTTCAAATCTCTGCGTGGTATGAGGACGCAGATATACCACAGAATTGGAAGCTCTCAGTCTCCGAGAACGGCTGGACAAACAAGGCGCTTGGTCTTGGATGGTTGAAGCATTTTGACGCGTATACAAAGGCGCGGCAGGTGGGGGGTATAGGATACTCATTTTGGACGGCCATGAGAGCCATCTCAACCAGGATTTCAAGGACTACTGCCTCGAAAACAAAATCCTGACTTTCTGTATGCCACCGCACTCGTCGCATATACTTCAGCCTCTTGAAGTGGTCTGCTTGTCGCCATTGAAGCGCAAGTACTCCCAACGCGTCCGGGACTTGGCACGCCGACGCGTCTACCATATCAACAAGGAAGGCTTTCTCCCTGCCTTCAAAGACGCGTTTTTCGACGTGTTTACGAAAGAGAACTGTCAAAAGGCTTTTGAGGCAGTAGGGCTAGTCCCTATCGACGCGCAGGTGGTGTTGGATCGCCTTAAAGTACGGCTACGAACCCCGCCAGAAACCCATCTCCCAGAAACGCCGTGGCAGTCCAAGACTCCAAGTAATACTCAAGAATTTGGATCCCAATCCAAGCTCGTAAGCGAGTCTTTTACTCGGTCACCAGTTACTGCGCAGGCAGGCTTTTTCCAGCTTGTTAAAGGCGCTGAATTGATGCTGCACCAGAACGCCCTGCTTGTTGCAAGAAAACACGAGCTTGAAGAGCAATTGGCAGTAATGACGAAGCGAAAATCGCGTAAAAGAAAGCGGATCCAGCAAGGTGGTACTGTAGAGTATGGGACTGCAGCAGCGCAGGTAGCTGCTGAGGCGTCTGTTGCGCCTCAGGGATCAAAGAATGCTCGTAGTAGTAGTGGTTAAGAAACAGCCCGATCAACTCAAAGGCGCTGTGGGAACTGCGGCGCGACCGGGCACAATGCGCGAACGTGTAAAAAGGATATTGAGATATCTTCTGAATCAGATAGCAGCACGACAGACTTGGAATCTATTGTTGATAGCGATAAAATTGAAGAGTCGTAAGATGAGTTGGTCGTGCCAAGAGATTTTGGCAGGTTGGGTGGTGTGGCGGTTCGGGTGGTGGAATACGTTAATAGTACTAAAAGATATCTCAACCGAAGCGACACTACCATTTAAGCGGAAAACCCCCCTAATATCCTAGGGTTGGAAAGGGAAAGGGGGAATAACTATATCTCAACGTATCTTCCCAAGCCGCCTATCCATCCATCCTCCGGCCATGTATATCATATATCTAAGGGTGCATCCATTATGTCACCATTGATCCTAGGAACGCCATACCGACTAAATACTATTATCCACCATCCTCACTTCTTTCCACACCTAGGAGCAGGCTTGCCAGCTTTGCGCCCGAAGAATCCAACAAAAGAGGCATCTTTCATTGGCTGTGCGCGGTTCAGAGCACAGCCGCACGTCTTCATCCCGATAGCCTTCCTGCCAAAGAACTTGCTGCCGAGATCCTTGGCATTGCGTTGACCTCTTGCCAAAGCCTTCAATGCAAGAACGCTAATCTGCTTGGGCAGCATATCCTGGATACTGATATCCCTCAAACGATCACCAGCTCGGGACTGGATTGATGTAACAAGCTGCGCTGCATCACTGGCCTTCTGGGAAAGCTGATTGCTTACTTCTTTACCCTTAGGAGTCTGTCGGAGCTGCTGGAGTGTCTTCCAAGGTGCCATTGCTGTCTCTGTGGAGATATGGACGAAACTCTTGCCAGTGTCCCCGAGAAGTTGCTTGGTTTGCTGTCCAATATTGGTAAGATTCTTGACATATTGTTGCAGGCTTGTTGTCATGCGGAGGGAAATGTCCTGTGCGCTGTGCTGAGCGCCATCAGCAGCTCTATTCCATTTTGCTGCTTTTAGCCACGGAGAACCGAGGTCAACAGTAAGTCCTTGATAGTGTCGAGCTTTGTTCATTCTGCAATTAACCATAATGCTGACCGCTCCGTATGCCTCCGCCGGATCGAGTTTCACCACAAATGATCCGGTGGAAAGACGAGTAAATCGAGACTCTAACGGCTGTGCGTCGCGGCTCATGCTGAGTTGGATCTGTGATTTGCTGGTAGATGAGAACTCGGGAGTTGGGGTGAGCGTGAGGATATGCTTATCATCTAGAACGCTAATTTCGAACATCTTTGACAGTCGTGGAACCGGATCCGGTTGGGTCCAGAACTTTATTCGTTCATCGATCAAATCAAGAGTCTTCCTATCATCAAGCATGGTAGACAAAGCTTGTGTAGAGGTGGACGTGTGGGTGGATGGCGCGATCACCACCTGTGTGGCGGCAGCTGTTGGCGTCAGGTTCGTGGAAACGAGTTGCACGGCTTCTGGGGTGGCGGCAGTTTGAAGGATCGGAACCCCTTGGAAGTATAGCGCAACCAAAATGGATGACATGGCAATCAGGACCGATGCCCATTTGAGATCCACGATCGACGCCAAGTATCGAAGCTTCTGTCTCGCTGGCTCCGGCCATTTGCTGATGTTTGTATGGACAGTTGCAATAGACTCCGAGGTCTTGTTATAAACTTGCGAGGCAGCATCCGAGGCTTTCAGGGAGATATTTGGGTACCAAGACAGCTGAGCGCCTTCACGAGGGTCGAATTTGGGTAAGATACATGCAAGATGACGGCCAAGAGTCTTTGGATCGATGGCCAGAAACTTATCCAGATCGACTGGTAATTGCTCGACGACTGCCTTCTCAGTTCCCTGACCAATCTCGACTTGCAAGTATAAGCTATTTAGGCGGCACAGATATGAGATCGGCTGAGCTTGGAAGAGTGGATGGTACTCTGAGAGATCCATTATTGGGACTTTGCACTGAATCATCGCATCTCTCATACGGGCAAATGTCTCCTCCATGTGTTCGATATCCGTGGCCGCGACATGGGCTAGCGACGGGTGCAAGAACAAGGCGAGATCAGGAGTGGGATGTCTGCCAGATCGACCAACGAGTCCTCCAGGGGCGGTTTTCAAGACACCGGCATCCTCAATATCAAGATGGATGGTACGACGGTCTTTCCCAAAGGAAGCTGCCCGGCAGCGTTCAATCACCATACCCATAGGAGGGCTGGTAATACCAACACGCTCCAGGGCCTCTTGAATATGCAGTGCAATGTCGTGGACCAGGTGTTCATTGTAAGCGGCCACAATCATACGGAATGACCCTTTCCGGCGAGGTATAATTGGCGAGGTTGTAAGGTGCATGGATAGGCCGACATGCGAAGAGCCGTAGACAGATAGCTCGCTCATCATGTTCTCATCGTCCGTGGACTGGAAAACATGCCGCTGTTTATCTTCCCACAGCACCAGTGATTCTGTTGGATCCTTCTCAAAAACAATATGTGGAGGGATTTGAGACACGGACTCATCTGGTCGAGCAGTTCGTGCACTGTAGCCACTGTCGTCGACGGAAGGATATACATCCACGAGTGTGGAGCGTCGTGACTGATGTGCTTGTGGCTCGTCTTCATGCTCTTCTTCAGACTCTTCCGAGTCTGTGCTGTATGCTTCGACGTTGTCCGGTGTTTCTCGGCCACTCACAGATGCTAGAGATTCTGTTCGGCCATCTTCATCGTCGGAAAGTAGGCCTCCCTCAGAAGCCTCACCTACGGAAACAATATCGAAATCGTCGACGGACGAGGAGAGGACCTCGCTGGGAGAGCGGGACGGAGGTTGCAGACGCATGTCTTGGGTGGCGATGGTCTCTAGAGATGGGTGGGTTTGAGGGGTAGGAAAGTCGAGTTCGTAGCTACTTGAGATGCTGCCAGCGATAGCCTCGTTGTCCGAGCAGTCTTCCATGGTGTATGTTAGCTTGTGCAGCGGGAACTTTAGTGGTGGAAGAAAATGAGAGAAAATTGAAATTTCTTCCAAGCAAAGCCAGAATCTACAGTGATTAGGGTTGAGCGTACCGAAGTTGAGGGATGGATGGATCGTATGGTATTGCAGCCTGTGTCGGTGAAGTGCGGGGCGTTACTGGGTGCGAGGGATATAGGGAGAGTCAGTGTTGTGGTGCCCGGAAGAGGGCGAATTCAGTTCTTAGGGAGCAGCTGGAGTGTTGAGAGAGGTGACAGGCGTGAGAGGGTTCCTGGGCAGTTGTTGGAGTCGATGAGTCGGTATCGTCACATTCACCCCACCCCACTTACCTCCTAGAGCACCCGTATCTTAGCGTTGTGTCTATACGTGTCACGCTCCAGCTGCCACTCTCATTTCCCCGCGACCGTCAAGACGACATCGATATCACCACTAGTCAGACAAGATAGCCCGTCAAATTCACCCTCAACCATTATTCAACATCCTCTCATCCCGTCGACTCGTCAAGAGTCCTTCATCTCGTATTGCAGGGGTGAACTCATAACAAAGGTAGGATCAACGGCCTTACGACAATGGCCACAACGGGGAGGACGTTATGCATATCAATATCGATATGGAATCCATTACATCGACTCTGTAACATCCGCTTGTCTCTCAACAACATACCGTCAGCTATATTGCTCAGGACTGTAGCTACCCATGGAGGCATGATAAATGATAGCCCATCAAGGTGGACACCATGTATGACTGGATGTCGCCTCAAATATCTTTCCAGAAATCACCAGCATAAAATTCGAACAACAAGCCAAGAAATTCGAGATCATCGCTGTGAGATCATCGTATCAAAATTATCTCCTTAATAAGTACAAGACGCCATCACATATCAGTCCCATGAGACCCAACTCCTGGCCTGAAGGCATGCAATAACTCTTGCTGGGAACGAATTCGCCCAATCTCAAAACCTCATCGCCTGCGCAGATACCCGAAAAGGAGGGACAAGCCCAAAGAGAAACCGTCCTGGAAGAAAGAACCTCCGACCCAAAAGAAGAGTGTATCACACACTATGGTGAGCTCCAACCACCAGCAACGTCCACCCATTCATTCAGACAACTACCCTCTTTACCTTCCACATCCACAATATCTGTATCGCATTTACATCTGCAACCCACTCCGTTCTCGCGCTCTTTGTCCCACGACTCGAAGTATTCGTCTTCCTCCTTGCGTTTCTTTTCGTCCAATGTTGTCATTTCGAGAAATGGCGTTCGAGGAAGCTGGCGAGCGGGCGCGTTGGCAGGACAATGCTGAATAGTTGTGTGTCGGTAGCCAAAGTCTCGGAAGTAGTGGACGTCTTTGACAGACAGGAGGGCGCCAGCGGCGAGGGAGTGAATAGGGGCATCACCCCACTGCGCAGACTGTTAGCAGGCTGGTTACCGAACATCTATCATTTGCAGACTTACTCGCTCCATCCAGAAACCACCACTGCGGTCCATCATGTCAAAGAAATCATTGTACTCCTTACTCCTGAACCAGTCGAGTCGTGCAATCTCGAAATTACTCCAGAAATGACACATGTTATACGTCTCGCCTTCCATCGCATCAGGGTCAATATCCGGCAGCGAGCCAGTTCCGGGTTCCGTTTTCAGGATTTCTTCGGGAAGCGGCTTCTTATATTTGGGATCGTCCTTGGGCAATTTCTTGTCCTTCTTTTTCTTGTCATCCTTCTCAACAAACATCTCCCACAGTCCCTTGGATGTTAAATTGTTGGTTCGCATGTAAGCCGAAGCGTAGCGGAAAATGTTAGGAACCGTCTCTTTCAATTCCTTGACCGCAATAGTAAACCCGTATGTTTTGTTGTTGTTCTCCATCTCAATGAAGGGGTCGTAAGTAATGTCGCAGAAGTATTTGATCTCAGGTTCCAGTCGCCAGTACCACTTGTACTTTGCGAGAAGAGGATGTTTGTAGAAATGACCAGAGTAGAAGCGACACATGTGGTGATAGCTTTCCATGCCTCCATACTGCGCAATCGTTAGTAGCGTCTCTGACCAGTGTGATTACGAATAACGTACCATGATCGCCGCATCGCCTTGCTTCCTGATGCCTTCTCTTGCAACCTCTTTGTCCACCCAGTCCGGATATCCCCACATTGCTGGATCAATCTTTCCAAATTCGACTGTGCCGCTGGTGTAGTTTACAATCGTCTCTTTGAAGGTGGAATTGAAGTCTCCGTCGTTCAAAAAGACGTACGGATAGTGAAACCAGCGATTGAAATGCCTCTCGATTGACTTGATCGACTGCAGCACCCCATCCAACTCCTTATTCCTTGCCAACACCACAAAGGCTGCGTTGGCTCGAGGTTTATTGGCCTCCCGTTCAGGCTCCAGACATCCTGTCGTGAAGACGCTGTCATGTTTCCTACTGATTTGCCTGTCGAGGTCATTAGCTTAGTGAAATTAGATGTGGAGAGGTATGACAAACCGTATCGAAGGAGGAGATCCAGACGGAATCAGCACGCGCCCTGGCGACTCTGGATGGCGCAAAAGTAGAACAAGTACTAGTATTATCGCAGCAATTGGGAATATCAGAACAACAACAAAGGGTATCGAGATTGTTTTTATGCGTATCCGCCGTCGCAGGAGAGCTCTGGGTGAAAAACGACTGCCATTCTGCGAAACATCGCCAAACGACGAAGGTAAAGACGGTTTTTGTAGATTATTGGTGAAGTATTGTAGAAAGCCCATTAGGGACTTTTCGTGAAGAGGTTGTGAGGGAGGAGGAGCTTCGACGTCGTCCAGAATGGTCTCTGGTATGTTGACGGTCGGAGGATTTGGCCGCGACACCGTCGAGCGTCGGCGGGCTTTATCCCGCCCGCTGTTTGAATCCACCTTGGAGGCTTGAGATGGGCTACGGCCTGAAAGACCTTAGAGGATGACAGCTTGTTATCTGGCAAGACGATGGTTGGGCGTTGTGGTGGTGGTGGTGGTGGTGTCGGGGGAGGTGTTTGTTTGGTGGTAGGTAGGTAAGGAGGTAATAAGTGACAAGGCAGAGCTATCTTTTGAGCGATAAGCTGGTCGAGGGCGCCTTGAAGTACCGAAATATAGTTGGGCCTTTTGCAACTGGAATTGAATTGTAGGCGGTTGCGATGTGTAGAAAATGGCGCGGGAGGGTTAAGAGGTCTCCTGTTCGTTATGGTGAGTAGATGTGGATACAACTTTTACATGGCCCAAGCGAGACGCGGCTGAGGTGTCGTCCAATGTGGTGAGTCCTGTTGTTCGTGGTTTTCCTGAGCGAAGATCAAGATCTCCGTTTCGTATGCACGATAGATGCCAGCTCGGACGGACCCGTGGTGTTAAATTAAGGATTAATTGAGACAATCGAGGGTGAATGCATGTCAGCAGAGAAGTGCTCTGATGCTTTTGCTGTCGCTGTTGCTGGGCGCTGCAGGTGTGCCAAGGAGCTTTCGGGGGCCAAGAATACTAAGATATTTCAATTCGACCATCATATGCTCCAGCCTGCAAAGGGGTAAACAATATCATACCAACCGCTGGCCCTGAGAAGATCCTGCACGCTAACAAGAGGCAGCTGTTCCGCCGAAATAATTATTAAGAATCATCTCTCCACAAACAACCCCTCGCCAAAATGTCGTTCAAATCAAACCAGCTCTCCTATTCCCAGAATGAGCCCGCCTTCCTGCGAAGAATCCGTGGCGACATTCGAGCATCCGTTGACGACCCAGACCGCCAGATCAATCCAGTTGCACGTCCGACAGTATCAAAACGCCTCAAAAAACATGTGGAAGATGATGATGCGCCAACCTATGTACTTGAAGAGACCAACCAGGACCTGTCCAAGGAGGAATACGAGGCTATGTTGAAAGGCGAAGAAGCTGCAGCAAAGGATGCTGTTGAAGCAAAGGCTCCAACCGAATCCGATTCAGCCCTCACCACTTCGGAAGACGCTGGCATTTCCAGCGCCAACTCAAAGCGAAAGGTCGCTGAGGTTGGAGGCCTTCCGAGAAAGAGAAAGGCCGCGAAGATTGTTGGTCAGGACAAGGACGGAGATGTCGACACCTTGAAGATGCAAACCGGAAAGGCGCCAGAAAAGAAAGACGCAAAGAAGCCACCAAAGAAGAAAAAGACGAAGGCTATCAAGCTTTCCTTCGGCGATGATCAAGAGCCTTGAGACGATCGCATTGTGACGCAGCCAAGCCTTTGACTCTGCTACTCCTTGGTCGAATCACTGGGGAGCTATCTACTTACTCGTACATACAACCGGCTGCGGATCACTGCATCAGAACTCGAGACAAACCATGTCCATCACGTGTCCATCACATGTGGTATTCATTTGGGAGTGCCGTTCATATCGATATCGATGTTGTGCACAGAACCCCTCGTTCAAGGGCCACGAGCCATCACTCCGAAATCACGTTTAACACTCAACTACTCGCCCAATTTGAAAAAATTAAAAATGTGAGATCACTCCCACGAAAAGCTACCCTGGTTTCGCAGTAGAAATTCTCTGCTTATGTTCATTTCATTCGAGAGTAGTTTAGAGTGGCGGCAGACTCTCTCTACATATAGGGCATTGTAACCTGTACCTCATCGCGCTCTCCAGACACTTCGTGTGAAAAATATGACGGCAAGGTGTAACCATATACATCCTCCTTGCCAGAAGATTTCCCGCGAATGAACTACCCTCCACCTCACTGGCTCCAGCAGGGACAACAGGAGCCTCGATAAGACCCATGCAAATGGCACAATCTGATGTCCACTTACCCTTCATTTCCTTGTCTTTGTTTTGCAAGTTGGACGTCGACCTTGTCGACACAAGGGAAAGCGCGTTATCATCGACGGCAGCTTGCGTGAAGCCAATGGGCATACTAGCACCTTCGTCGTCTTCACGGAGAATTGGATGATAATCATAAGCCGGCGGAACCCAGGAACTTGGCACAAAAAGTCTCGGCCCCAGCGCTTCCTGCACAAACAAAATCCAGACCTGACACCAGACCCATCCCGCTAGCACCAGAAATGTGAAACCATCCGTCTTCCCCCATAGGACATTATCTTCCACAGTGTAGAAGTACCAAATCGGCAATAACCGCAGGGCACTTTGTCCAATGACGAACTTCCAGAGCAGTGCCTTTCGACAATTTCGTATGGCATTTCTGTAGATTTGTGGAGCCCAGAAGGAGAGGTAGATGAAAGAGATGGTATTTGAGTAGGCGGAGCGGAGGACAGGGTACCATGATGTGGCGTGGAGGGAGAGAAAAACGATGCAGAGTAGGGCAAGGTAGAATTTGCCGTATAGCGAGCCTAGTTCACGACGGGCGTCATTTGCTTCTGTCGGTTGGGTTGTTGTTACAACAGGAGTGGTCTCATCGGTTGATTCGTCTTGGTCGAAGGGAAGGGACATCGCTGATGCGCCCGAAGCAAGGGCTGCCCGCGATGAGATTGGTAATGGAAGAGAGTCTACTCCTGCTGCCGTGATGATGGGTACAGGAGCGGGCAATGTTACTTGCCGTGGGTTGTCCGCGGGTTGGTCGTTTGGGCTCGTAGACGCAGGCGCTTGCTGACGCTCCTGCCGCCTTCTTTCTTGTACCTGAATCGTCCATATATCTAAAAAGAACCTCATGTCAAAGAAGCACACCGTGAGAAATGCCACGAAAGCTGTGCTGAGCAGAACTGGCGAGGCAGAGTCTATCAGCATGCCGAGGGGTAGAAATGCCATGCCCACAAAGCCATCACCCAGCGACAAGAGACCAATCGTGTATGTACTGACTCTGCTTCGAGTTGACGGTGTGAAAGACTGCTTCATCTGGCCCACTGTGAGGTAGAGCTGCCCGGCCAGTATGATGCCAAAGAGAAGGGTATAATTGATTCCAGCCCGGATGTATACCTCCTGCTTCTCTCCCACCAGATGATTGTCTTCAGACGGGGTATAGTCCGGTGAGCCCTTGGACTCAATTACAAAGCCGCAATCTGGCGAGAACACCAGAGCTGACACTGTCAACGGTGGAGGACGAAGGTCATTGTGGCCGTTTGGGAAGCGCAATTCCTTTTCTATATCCGCGATCTTGGAAGAGTTTACAGAAACTGAAGCACCATTCTTCTGCTTGGCTTGCAAAGGGTGTTGCTGAAGATATACGATAAGATCGCAATGAGGAGAGTAGGCGTTGTCAGAAGAGCTGTCTATGGACGATGAGTAAGGATTAATAGTTTCCAACTCCCTAGAGCCCTGCAACTTGATAATCCTTCGCAGTCGGGGCTGGAGGGCTTCTTGGCCCGCCCTGAACAGGTCCTCATTGAGTCCAAGATGTGGGAGGGCGAAGATGCCAGCAAATTTTGTGCTAGAAGTAGTGAGGATCGCGTGCCCGGCATCAACGAAGTGGTGTCCATGTAAGACGACGCTCCACCCATCACCTGCAGAAGTCTCATCCGCGATTACTGCGGTCGCTTTCATATCAAGCACATGAATGCCATTGTATGACTTCCCATCCCCCCTTTCTTCAAATTCGAGACGAAATTGTCCACCCTGGCCAGTGATGTTGCGTTCAAACGAATGGACTAAACGCGCATCTGCAGGCAGAAGGGCGGTGAGATTGAGCTGTGGGCGCTTGAAATTGGACTCAATCTGTGAGCGCACCCAGCTTCCTCTTACGTGTCCTGAGATGTTGTGATAGATGGGCAGGTTGGCTGACGAGTGGCCTGCAAGTGCCCTCGCAGCCTCTTCTCGTCCAAGAACGTGGTCGACCTGTTCCCTTGCCCTTGCTTTTACGGCGTCGAGGGCGTTCCAAGCAAAACCATCCTGCTCTTGGAGGCCGGTGATATTCAGCCAGCGATTGTTTGAAGGGTCGAATTGGCCATAGTGAGTTTTGTTCAAGAGGTCCAGGGCAGCCCGCTCGCGCGCGACAGCTTGATCCAGTTGGTCGTCTCCTCGGCCGACGACGCTAGAAGGCGGCGACTCTGGAACGAGGAGGAAGAGGATGACCAGGATGATGATGATAATCGCCCGTGGATCCGAGAACATTGCGTAGAGGTCGTAGTCGACTACATGTTGTGCTTGGACTTCGAAAGACGGAACCAGAGTAGGAGGTCTACAAGGTATGCTAGAATGCATCAGGCAACCGTCACCTGACTCCTCAGTTCTTATTCTACTAAGTACCTCTCATCTCACTGCATCTTTATCTTCCTTCTGCCTGTCTCCATCTCCGTCTGTTACCATCATCATACCCTAGCAATCCCACCACTCTACACCTCTCCTCAGATGTCCGCCTGCAGATGTCAATCGGGAGCCATCACCATGTGATTTGAAGCTGTAACACGTCCCCTTCGCCAAGCTGTTGTTATACAGTCTATTCTCAAACCACAGCCTTGCCTCTTGTTGCAGACAGTGCCTCTGGTTACACCTGAGCCTGGTCGGACTGGCAAGCCGCTAAAGGTGCGAAACAATGTTGGTCTCAACGTCCAAACATGTTTGCTAAGCACAGCGCAGCGGGACGTCCACCACATTCGATAGCTAGACAGGCCTCATTATGGTTTAGAGCCTTGTCAAACGCAGAAAGATACACTCCTGATCTCTGCAATGTTTCTGGATTGAGCCTGTAGCCGGCCACAAAGCACGAAAGAACGTCACTCATTATAATACTTGTTGAAGGTACTTCAATCCATACATTGCCTACTCTTCTTTCTATTTGCGTAGATGGTACCTCGTGGACTCTTCTTGAAATCCAAAAGTCAAATCCCTTGTGTTGACAAGGGCGCAAGGATACACCCTCAACTCGACTGTAACTCCATACGCCATACCACTCTACGCAGTCACCTCTTGGCCGGCGCAGAATGGGATCAATCCAGAACGACGGACCTGGCTTGCGCCTCTATCTTCTTGCCTGTTAGGACTGTCAACATTGGTCTAATTTGTCCGCATCTATTCGCTCATAGCCGGATTCCCAGGAAAGTTGGGACTTGATGATGCACTAATCACTGTTCCATGGGTATAATAATTATCAAGTCTCTCAGAACTCAGGTCAACAATCAGCTTACCGTCGCAGGTCTTTGCCAGCATTTTCACAGGAACCACCATCCCAGGTATAACTCTGAACACCGAGCCCCAAGAAATGCACATTAATATGCTCAGGAGTCGTACGGCCCGGATGACGTGTAAGCTCCGCCTCCATCAATAGTCTGTTCGTCAACTGATCGAGACCAGGGACTGCTTGCAATGTTCTAGTTTTGTCACATCTGGAACTCCACTCCACCCTAATCTGCGCTTCTACCCCAGCGGTCAAAGGTATCATCGTTGCGGCCGCCCAAAAGTTGTCACAGAAGCTGGGTGTCAGGAAGAAGGAGCCCTTTTCGTCTCATAGTTTATATGCTGAGTGTGGTAAGGGCGATCTAGAGAAGTTGGCAGTCGACGTCTCTGTCACGACGATTCATCAATATGAATATTGACTTTCTCCATCTTATCTTTGTGGGTCCACCTCGCACTGAGCAATAAAATATCAAAGCCGCATGATCCTCGAAGGAATTCAGTTGGCTCTTTCACCTGACACCAATGCGGCGAGCAGGAAAGGTCGGCCTCTGGCAGGAATCGCAGTTCGGGGCTGTAGGAAACAGCAGTCATCCGCTCAAGAGCTTGAATACTGATCCTTGTGTTGCTACTGGATATACGACTGGCATGACGACGCATCCGTTGAGCAGCTACCTCCCTAACAAGCCTAACAGTCTTAAGCTCCCAAGCCTTGCGTTTTTCAAAAATGCCAAATCAGTCCTCCCCAGCCCACGATTTGAGAAATGATTCCAACACCGGGTTGTTCATTGCTAGGAGAAGGGACCCGTCCTCGTGCTTGCTCTTGGTGTGTAGATGTTATGTGAAGATTGTACCTCCCTAAAATTGGGAGAGATCTTTTGTTAGACACAAAACAAGAATCATTCATTTTTATTTTATCTGCCTAGGGGCTTTGGTTGGCTGAATCCCGCTTGCCAAACTGTTCTTCTATCCACATTGGTACTTGTTCTATTCGCACAGTACAGGAAATAGCATTTGTTTCTCTTCCCGGAACCGAAATTGTGTTTGAAACCCGATCGCTTAGGCTTCAACCGATGTTGTTAAGTTTCTAGCAATTTGAATGTTGGAAAATTTGGGAAATTAGCGTTTCAATTCTTTTGGTTTGGGTAGAGAATGGGCCGGCATTCAAGATTATCTACCCGACATGAATGTTCTCTTTGTTACCACATTTTAGCATCGTGCTAATGGTCTCCCATGAACCCGATGCCTTGCCCTCGTCGCTCCAGGTCGCACTGGAATGACACTCCACATTGCCGATGTTCTTGGCAGTCATTCGTCCATCGTGAAGGTGACTGGGAAAGATCCATCAGCTCTATTGACCCGCTTATGGATCCGAGTCCCTCGTAGTAACGAGATAGGATATGATGGTCATGTAAATTTGGACATTTCTGCCTCAGCATTGACCGCCAGACCGTTGCCGTCGCACTAACCAACCGAGATGATATTGGTTTCGCCGTGATGTATTCGAACTCGAGCATGGCTTGAACCTCTCGCGTGGTATTACCACTGTCAACCAACTCTACGGTGAGGAAAATGCTGTCGCTGGGTGCAAGGTGAATGGCAGAGGGGTCAAAGTCAAGTGCGAAGTGCGTTCTCCATCTATTTCGGTGGTGAAGCGTCGGTTGACATCTGAACGCAAACGATCATGATTGATACTCACAGTGGCTTCAACCGCTCCTTTCGTCATAGAGAGGAGTTGATGGGTGTCGGTATCGCTTGTGGAATCCTTCATGATGAAGAGTGGAAGAACAATATATTCGATTCCTGGTCCTTGGCACGCGGTTCGCTTGGTGGGCGTGGGCGTCCGTCTCGACAAACACAACAGAGCAACTCCTCAAAATCACTCCACCAAAAGCAAATCAATCACCACAAACACTTCCCTATTGTACGTCCAAACATAATCACGACATCTCTGCCAGCTCTCAGAAATATTCGGAAACAATACAGCTGACACTGTTCCCACAGGCTTCGAACCACACATCAACATGGCAGACACCGCACATAAGCTCGAAGCCCCCGCTGCCGATGCGGGGCCAACTCTGAACGAGGAGGCCACCGAGAAGCTGACCACCGAGAAGCTGACCACCGAGAAGCTGACCACTGGAAATGCTAAGAAGTCGTCCGAGGAAGAGAAGCCGGCAACCATCACTGAGAAGGCAACTGCCGCCACAACAGCGGTCAAGGACAATGTCTTCTCCATGTTCGGTGGTGGTCCGAAGAAGGACAAAGTTGAAGAAGAGGAGGGCGAGAACGATCGTTCCGGAAGTGCAAAGGCAATGGCCGCCAAAGAGGGTGCCGATGTACGTTCATACAAATCATCGTCATTTCAGGTTCCCCCCCCACTAACATTGAACTTGCAGGACGAGGAGAAGCCCGACGAGGCCGAGCCAGATGTACACTTCGAACCCGTCGTCCGCCTCACCGAGAAAGTCGATACCAAGACCAACGAAGAACTAGAGGAATGCGTTTTCAAGATGCGAGCTAAGCTCTTCAAATTTGACCGCGAGTCTCGTGAATGGAAAGAGCGTGGCACTGGAGATGTCAGACTACTCAAGCACCGCGAGAATGGCAAGACCCGTCTCGTAATGAGACGTGACAAGACGCTCAAGGTGTGCGCCAACCACTACGTTGTTCCGGACATGAAGTTGAGCCCCAACGTTGGATCCGACCGATCTTGGGTGTGGAACGCGGCAGCCGATGTGAGCGAAGGAGAGCCCGAGGCACAGACTTTGGCTATTCGATTTGCCAATAGCGAGAGTGAGTGATGCTGGCTCTGTACCATTTATGTAGATACAAAGGTTTCTAACATGGCAACAGACGCCAATCTCTTCAAGGAGGCCTTCATCAAAGCACAGCAAGAGAACGAAGTCATCTTCAAGGCCGCCGAATAGCTGCACCACTAAACCCACGCTCCAAGGAAATGGCATTGATGGAAAGAGCGCAGCATCACAAATTCCCAGCCACCATCACAGCGACCCGGCATCAGAGGCTCCATCTGGACGAAGACCGCCACATGGAAACCCACACATAACACGACCTAGCATCAACACCACCTTCACTCGAAAGAAAAACTCGCCCCACATTACCGTGATTCCATTCACCATCATGCCCTTCAACTCGGTCGATTTGTTGGTTGTTTTTGAAAGCGTTCTTACAGCTGATTTTTAGCGGAGGCAAAAAGCCTTGACAATGCCGTGGAAGACGAAACGCGAAGGAGACATGAGTGGTAGGCTCATAGTTAGATAGACACCCCAGCCATTTTATGTAGAGCCAAATCAATAATTGTGGTCGAGCTTTATAGCCGGCCGTGATTTATATTGACGTTTGAGTTCTGGGTTGACTTTCTTGTGATGTTCAGATCCATCTCAATTGCGATGTGATGTGCCCCCGCCATGCCCCTCCTTCTGGTCAACCAAAATGAGTTTATCATGTTGTATTAGGAATGAAGATTGGGAAATTTTTGGGCAACACTATTTCCAAGTTGCGTGAATCCCATGAATATGAATGTATATTCAAATGCTGCGACTCCAGAATACATGGTCGAATCTGACTTCATATGCGCGTGCTGCACGAGCCCCTGTCCTTTAACAATTGCGGCCGACCTTCGCATCGCATCGCGACAATCAACACGAAGAACATGCATAATCGCCGGGTGAGCGACCCACGGATCTGAGTTCTGGCTGCCAGCTAACATTGGTACGCGCAGATTATTTTTGCGACATAAACATTTCGCCCAACTTTGATACATCCATCCATCCATCACCAGCCTCCCTCCACGAACCTCCATCCAACAGCAGGACAAGCACCCACGGCACCACCCATATTGACGACACTGAGAGGCAGCTGGGAGAAGACATACAAATATGCCGGATGTAAGTCTCACTTCATCGCGCATGCGCAGGAAATGGGAGACCCTTTGTTGACCCTACTCAAACAGATTAAACGAGAGGTGAAGATTATCACCGAGCAGCGCATCCTGCCCGATGTCCCAGAGCAGGTCGAGGGCTTCCCTATGCGCGCATGGAGCATCGAAATACATCTTCTCGACGATCAGGGTCAGCAAGTGCCGGCCAATGTGTTCGAGAAGGTCATGTACGAGCTGCATCCTACTTTCGCGAAGCCCAAGCAGAGTATGTCGCGTTGCCTACCCAAATGACTCGTCCGAAGCCCCTGATGCTGACAATGTGAAATAGCCTTCAACAAGCCGCCCTTCAAAATCGAGGAACAGGGATGGGGTGAATTCGACATCACCATTCACTGTACAGCCGTCGGACAGCGCGGACAAGACTATCCGCTCCAGCACGACCTGAACTTCCAAAACGAGCGCTACGAGGCCAAGCACTCCATTGTACGTTTCCTTCTTCACTTGCTAGTGACGGCTGCTAACACACTGCACTCAGACCTTCCGCAACCCCAAGCCCGAACTCATCAAGCTCCTTTCACAATCTGGCCAAGTCGGCGAGAACGGCGCAGCAAAGAAGGCAGCAGGAGGGGACAAGAAGAAGGCGGGCAGGCGAGAGAAAAATGTCGACATGGAGAAGTTGGCAGATGGCCTGCAGAAACTGCCAGAGGACGATCTCTTGAGTGTCGTGCAGATGGTGCATGATGGCAAGGACCCAAACACATACACCAAGAATGACGTCGAGAGTAAGTCCGAGGTTCTGGTCGGCCGCGACCAAAGGCTAACTTGAATATAGATGGCGAATTCCACGTCGATCTGTACACGCTGCCTGACACTCTTGTCAAGCAGTTGTGGGACTTCACAGCTGCCAAGGTGGATCTCTGAACTCCCTGGACCCGTTTACAACCATGACCCGTATGATACGTATTGATACGAGCTGAACTGGATAGTTAAATGGACCGCGCTACGAATCGGGCCGAGAAATTCGTTCTGGTACACTTTCTCGACGATCTCGTAATAGACAGCGATGAAGTTTGATTTGGATGGCGAAATGAAGGAGGGCGTTGCAGTGTCCTCAATATTCCGAAGGGGAGCTAATGGCCTAATATATTGATTGGCTGCACACATTGCTTGGAGGTCAACTTGGCGATGAAAGGATACTCTGGTGGAAGGAATGCTCTGCTGTAGGGCATGTGCGGCACGATTGAAACACGTCATTCCATGAATTAAAAGTAACTTACTTTAATCCACCACTTTCGAGTCCAGGTCGATATCGATCAATTCGGCCATAAGAATTGACAGAAATTTATGGACATGCACCTCCATTTAGAGCGTCATGGGGAATTGTAGTCGATTAGAGTGTAAGTGCCCGCAGGAGGTAATAACTCTGCGGCATCATATTCATATCACGCAGGGGCCGCATTACCACACCTTTTTGAAGTTATACATACAACCTTGTACAGAGGGTGACCGTATATGATAATAACATCGAGATTTAACGTGGTATGTAATGTCGTCTATAACTTACCGTATAACGTATTCCACCATCGAGCGGGTCAACCCATCGAGCGGGTCAAAAAGGCTTGGCACGACCAACTTATGTTACGACTCTTCAATTTTATCGCTATCAACAATAGATTCCAAGTCTGTCGTGCTACTATCTGATTCAGAAGATATCTCAATATCCTTTCTACACGTTCGCGCATTGTGCCCGGTCGCGCCGCAGTTCCCACAGCGCCTTTGAGTTGATCGGGCTGTTTCTTGACCACTACTACTACGAGCATTCTTTGTCGCTTCGGTTGAGATATCTTTTAGTACTATTAACGTATTCCACCACCCGAACCGCCACACCACCCAACCTGCCAAAATCTCTTGGCACGACCAACTCATCTTACGACTCTTCAATTTTATCGCTATCAACAATAGATTCCAAGTCTGTCGTGCTGCTATCTGATTCAGAAGATATCTCAATATCCTTTTTACACGTTCGCGCATTGTGCCCGGTCGCGCCGCAGTTCCCACAGCGCCTTTGAGTTGATCGGGCTGTTTCTTAACCACTACTACTACGAGCATTCTTTGATCCCTGAGGCGCAACAGACGCCTCAGCAGCTACCTGCGCTGCTGCAGTCCCATACTCTACAGTACCACCTTGCTGGATCCGCTTTCTTTTACGCGATTTTCGCTTCGTCATTACTGCCAATTGCTCTTCAAGCTCGTGTTTTCTTGCAACAAGCAGGGCGTTCTGGTGCAGCATCAATTCAGCGCCTTTAACAAGCTGGAAAAAGCCTGCCTGCGCAGTAACTGGTGACCGAGTAAAAGACTCGCTTACGAGCTTGGATTGGGATCCAAATTCTTGAGTATTACTTGGAGTCTTGGACTGCCACGGCGTTTCTGGGAGATGGGTTTCTGGCGGGGTTCGTAGCCGTACTTTAAGGCGATCCAACACCACCTGCGCGTCGATAGGGACTAGCCCTACTGCCTCAAAAGCCTTTTGACAGTTCTCTTTCGTAAACACGTCGAAAAACGCGTCTTTGAAGGCAGGGAGAAAGCCTTCCTTGTTGATATGGTAGACGCGTCGGCGTGCCAAGTCCCGGACGCGTTGGGAGTACTTGCGCTTCAATGGCGACAAGCAGACCACTTCAAGAGGCTGAAGTATATGCGACGAGTGCGGTGGCATACAGAAAGTCAGGATTTTGTTTTCGAGGCAGTAGTCCTTGAAATCCTGGTTGAGATGGCTCTCATGGCCGTCCAAAATGAGTATCCTATACCCCCCACCTGCCGCGCCTTTGTATACGCGTCAAAATGCTTCAACCATCCAAGACCAAGCGCCTTGTTTGTCCAGCCGTTCTCGGAGACTGAGAGCTTCCAATTCTGTGGTATATCTGCGTCCTCATACCACGCAGAGATTTGAACGCGTCCTTTATGAATAATGAATGGCGGGGTCGCATACCCAGCTGCGCAGGATGCTCTGAATAACCGTAACCCATTCGCAATCGCCCGGCTGGATGAGTTCAGGCCTTGTGCGTCTTTCAGAGGCTGCAACGACCTTCCTTGACCCAATAACGCCCATCTGGAAGCCAATCTCGTCAAAGTTGTGCGTATCCTCGTCGTGGACGACGTACTTTGCCTTAGTGTCTGCAACGAGCTTGAACCACGCGCCAATTACTTCTGGATCCTCCTGTAGTATCCTCTGCCTATCCTTTGCTCGATTGAAGGCTATTTTGAGCTCATCTGAGCGCGTTACGAATCTCTCAGCCCAGTTTTTGCCTACTGGCTCTCCACCGCCTATACCCAGTAGTTTATCCGCCATATCTGCCACCTCACACAGTCGGGGCGCAAATCCTCGCGAATCGAGGTCGAGAATATATTGGATAAGCGTTTGCTCCTCGGTAAGGGTAAGTTTCCGACCGTTTGGTAGTTTTTCGAGGATAAATGGGACTCCTTGGGCGCGATCAGAGAGGTTCTGGTGTTGAACGTTAAAGACGCGCGCAGCAGCCCGTTGGCTTCGGAATTGGCCGGCTTGGAGGGCTTGGAGGACAAGGTGAAGTCACTCTTCGTTTTCAAGTAATAACGAGTTGTGTTGTTGACACACAATCAGATAATGGGGGAAGTGGTAGTCTTGGCATATTTTGGCGGGTTGGGTGGTGTGGCGGTTCGGGTGGTGGAATACGTTACCTATAAGAAAAACAGGTTTTGGCTAGAAATTGCCTGTAGCGGAGAACTTAATATGGGATGTTATAAGATTAAAATCTCTGGCAACGAAGATTTGTACGAGATTCCTAAACCAGCTCTATTAAAAGACGCCTATTAGTACCATCACTCGCCGCTTATTAGTTTTGACGGAGAAATAAACGTACTTGTAGGATAGGCATTTACTACTACAATATTCGAATCAAGCAGTCTAGTAATAAGGGTAGATTTGTACATTTCTACAAATCGAGCATGAATGAGGTGAAATATTGCGATCCGAGTATAACGAGATCGATCTTGCTTGAAATCAGTTGTAAGTGTGTGGGTCGCGAATAGGTACGACTACTAGATCTGGGTATCGTTGAAAAGAGGAATGATCACGTTCCCTACTTCTTGGAGGCATAGAATTCTAGGTCCTTGTTGAGTATGATTGGCTGAAGTGATTGCTTCTTACATGAGATACCAACGGTTAGTAAATGATGGTGCTGCCCACAGGGTACCTCAAATCTGACTGCGCAGGGCGCTCGGACCCACCATACCATCTTTTGAACTTGAATGTATTATGCTATTTGCCACACGTTTGACTTGCGATGGATCTCTGGTTTTTGCTGAATCATCTTACATCTCTCTGGCATCTCTCTGACCCTTTTCCGTATCATTGTGAGCGTTATCTTGTCCCATTCTGCCTGGATTTCAGCCTTGAAATGAGCCACCGACGACCACCTCCTGCCAGCTAATCTGGACTTAATGATGTTCCAACAAGACTCAATGGGATTCAGATCACATGATTGAGGAGGGTGAATAAGTAATAGAAGGTCTGCTTCTCTTTTTATGACTGCAGGGTCACTGTTAGGTGACTTGATTCCGTGAGAAGGATTGCCATCCTCTTGAAGCCAGTATTTGCGCTGCTGACGCTTCTCCAAGGCCTGAATAGCTTCAATTTGTTGCGGCAGTATCTGTTTGGCGTAGAAAACCTGTGTCATGCAGTTTCCTTTTGGTGTTTCGTCCTCCTTTGTCTTAAGGTCTTGCCAGACCTTCAGCCGGGCTTGGTACACTGAATCCAGCTCGTATTTGAGTTGTTTAGGCTGCTTGACTTGCCTACGGACCTTCTCTGATGGCTCAGCCGGATCCTTGTAGAATATGAGGTTTCCTTTCCTGTTGTATGAGATGCCGCCGGCGACGTGAATAGTAACATCCAAAACGCCTTCTAGCTCCTCATTGACACCTCTCTCTTGCCCTGGAAAGCGTAGCTCATATTCAGGTGCATTGGCGAGTTCTTTTGACTGAAAATGGGCTTCATCTGTGAACCAAATCCAACTCCAGAAGCCTAGTATGGTCTTTTTCTCGTGTTCTTTACCGTATTCAACCCTCTTTGGCCGATTTGCCTGGGATATCTGCTTCTGATAACGCTTCTTGAATCGCCTAGCCCCTGCATTGTATACGTGACGCTGTAATGTCTTTGCGGAAGGCTTGCCGGGGCAGGAATTGGCTTGTTCCTGCCAGCCTTTTTCGTGTATGGGGTCATCTTGGTTCGTAAGGCGGGTAAGATCTTAAGCAGATACTTTGGTAGGCCACCCTATGATGCAACTGCTCTTTTTCTGTGATCTGAATGCTGCATCACCAATAAGTTCTCGTAGTTTAAGCCAACTACGTGCGGTAGAAGTTGGTATATTGATTTCAGGGAGGTATGCGATTGTACCGACGCCGTCGGCCTCATTCTTGCAATCCCAGGCCTGAAAAAATCGCTTTCTCTTCGTGGTGTCATATTCTCGCCTTGCAGTCTTTCTTTTGGGTGTTCTAGGCGCCATGGTGGTGGTAAATTGAGCGATAAGTTGGTGTATACGTGGAAATTGAGATGGGATGGTGGGTCCGAGCGCCATGCGCAGTCAGATTTGAGGAACCCTGTGGCCGTTTCGGCTATGAGATTGTAAGCCGCGATGGAGATTTTTCCAGGCAATACCACTAGAGATATTTTTCGAGGAGTAAATTGCAGGGGAACGTTCTAATTCGTTCCAATCGATAACATGGGCTCCATGTAGTCTCGTAGCGTGTCGAACGCCTGCATTTCGCCTGTGGGCAGCCTCTCAAGCCCAGCCAGAGACAAACACTCCCAATCAATCACGACCAGTTCTACCACCTTAGTAAACAGCTTCCCGACTGAGCCTACTTGCAACCCAACTTGCCCTAACGGAGATGGTGGTCGGACTGTTAGCAAGTACTCGAAGAGATCCGAATGACTGTAAGAGTCATCAGGGGAATACATTAGATGGATGGGTAGAGCGGGACACTGCAATAACAACTTGAAACTAATACCACACTTCGATTGGGTTCAATTGAAAGCTATGGACTCCCGACTATATTTACGCATGGGCTGTGCTCAAAATAAACACCTCGAGAAAGGCTAATAGCCACCGGCATGCTGCATTCGAAGCCATTGGCGGATGAAATTGATCTCCGGTTGCTTAAGCATTTTCGAAGCCTTCTCTTGCTCCAGCCTCTTCCATTGCCTTCGAACCCATTCGAGATCCCGCAGATGGTGCGATTCTGGCATGTACTTCCAGCAGTTATCCTCGGTGAACCACCCACGGTTTGGCAAGAACGCCTCAAGCATGTGATAATCGTCCCGGTGAAAAGGTGAATCAATGGTCGGCGGGCCTGATTTTTCGAGAAATAGATCTGTCTCCGACAACGCATCCTCAGGAGTCATTCGGAACCGGCGTCTTTTGTTGCCCTTGTTTGCTGCGTGGCGGGCAATTGACCCTACGGTCGATTTGAGGTGGGCTTCGAGGATTCGTGCGTACCAAAGTCGACTGTGAAGGGCTTTCTCGACGACCTCAGCATTTCTTTGAACAAGGTTTTGATTCCATTCCGGATTGCGGCCCCGCTCAATCATTTGAATTGGTTGGCCTTGGTCAAGATTTGACTGACAATGAGCGAAATCAATGACGATGTTAAGATTGTTCCAACGGAGGACGCAAGATAGACAAGTGCAGATAACACGCGGATCGAAGGGCTTGATATGTTGATACGGTCTCCAGTGAATATTGAGCGAGTCTTGACGGCTGAGCAATACATCGCGCATCTCCGGCTCCAAATCGTCGATGGGCCTCGGAATCGGAAAGCATTTGGAGAGAGCTTGGTATCGCCTGTTTATGATGTCCTTAGAAATGACAGTCTCCTCACTGGTAATGAACTCGTTCAAAGCTTTGCTCGTTCGGCGCACGTTGAAGATGTCCGAGGGACGAAGTTGAGTAAAGACGTTCATTATCAACTCGTAAGGGAAATCGAGCAGAGAGGTCGGTTTGACATAGTTTGCCCATTTCTTTTCCAGTTTCCTGAGCTTTCTGTCGAGTCGTTTTGATTTCTTCGCCAGCGCGGCCGTGGTGTCGACCAGCGGCTCCTCTTCATCGGCCAGGATGGTGTCCTTCATGGTAGGTGTTTGGTGATGAAGCTTGATGGGAGATTCGGAATTTCAATTGAACGCAAAGTGGTTGCGCTGCCGAGAGGGGGTACCGGTTTAAGGTTTGCCACCACGAGCATGTCAGTGCATAACTCTCTACAACCTTCACAATGGAATATCTAGATGTTGAGTTACGATGATAATGGCCGGTAAACAAACAGCAAGCGAATCTAAAATATATCGTCCTCCTGGGTCACGTGATGAAAATTGGGCTTCAGCTTCCACCTCTACCTTTGAACTTGCGCCAAACCTCGCCAATTCCTCGATTAAACCTCGACCCTCTCCCGAAATGGCAGCCAAACGCATGACCGCCAATCCTTTAAAAGCGCCCCGCCATCGTCCTGGTAAAGCAGTCGCCAAAGTCTCCTCAGGCTCAGAATCAGAATCAGAATCAGAATCAGAAGAGGAGCAACCCAAAGAATCAGCACCTCCGAAACGTCTCCAACCCTCAGCTTCTTCCTTTCCAAAACAAAACAAACCCGCCGCTCCCACTCAAATATCCTCACATCTCAAGAACGTGAATCTCAATGCACAACAACGCGCGCAGGCTGCGCGGAAACCTGTAATAAATGAAGATGAGTTTGAGACGGAGGAGGAAAGCGGGACCGAAGATCAACGAGCCGGCAGTGAAAGTGGATCTGAAGACTCGGGATCAGAAGAGTCGGACTCTGAAGAAGAGGAATCGAGTGAAGACGAAAAACCCATACTGATTCGACCTGTTTTCCTCAGGAAGGAAGCACGAAAAGGCGGTCCTGATGCATCGGAGGAGGATCGCTGGAAAGAGGAGGAACGTAAAAAAAAAGATAGGGCAGACGAACTTGTGCGGGCAGAAATGGAGAATCGAGCGAATGAATTGGCCATGGGGAAAAAGTACTGGGACGACGAGGATAACATTGTTGATGAGGTAGATGATACGGACGGTATAGATCCAGAAGGCGAATATGCAGCGTGGAGACTGAGGGAACTCATAAGAGTGAAACGAGATCGCGATGCGTTGATCGATAAAGAGAAGGAGCTCGAAGAAGTCGAGAGACGGCGGAACCTCAGCAAAGAAGAAAGGGAAGCAGAAGACAAGATACACATTGACAACCAAAAGGCAACAAAGGAAGGGAAGGGACAAATGGGTTTCATGCAAAAATACTACCACAAAGGTGCTTTCTTCACCGAAGACCTTGAGGCAGGCGGCCTCGCGAACAGAGATATCATGGGTAGCCGATACGAAGATGATGTTTCGATGCGCGATGCTTTGCCGGCATATATGCAGATTCGGGATATGACCAAGTTGGGCAAGAAAGGGCATACGAAGTACAAGGATATGAAAAGTGAAGACACTGGTCGATGGGGAGATTTCTTGGACAACAGAAAGCCGAGAAACGGTGACAATGACTGGAGTCGGGACGAAAGGTTTCGCAGCGATTACGACGGCGGTGGGAGGGTGACACCGAGTGGTGCTAACGCCAGTTCGCTAGGGGAGAGGAAAAGACCACCTCCTGAAGGTGACCGGGGGGAGGACAAGAGGGCGAGGGTCGATTGACCTGGTCCCTAATGGCATAGCACGGTGTTCTGGAATTCGATGCATTGAAAAGCATGACGCTCATGATCTATCGTCTACCCGCTTGGTACACAGTCTTCCATCTTAGGCTGTCCAGATCAACGAAGGTTCCTTGGAGTACCTTCGCTACTACCTGTTCCTCGTCCCCCATACTCGTGATACCATAACAAATTTAATTTTGAACCTTGCCTAATTAATCGTCACCATAGAAGATTTCCTTGTATCTATGCGTAGCGTCCACTACTGCTTCGGCAGCCGTAAGATCTATCACCGAGTTAGTTCACGACTGATATCAATTGAATTGAGAGAACCATCGAACATCAGAAACCCCACGTCTATTTGACCAACCGCATTGCTGATGAAATACTGCGTATCATCGAATATGAAGTGACACCTTTCGGAGACGAGGGTCGTGAAAGATAACGGACGAAAATGGCTTACCCAAGTTATCGCCGAAGTCAGTGGCCATCAATGTTTGGATGGAGAGATCATTCTTCACCTTTCCAACAATTTCGACGGCATTTCCCTCGCGGAGGTGGGAATCCTACAGAGTACGGTCAGAAAGTTGTGTAGAACAACATATTGAGTCAATCTTACACGTGTGAGGTGAACCGTGATAGAACCACCAGCATCGATTACAGCATGGTCGCCGCGAAGTTGAGTTACGCGCCCTACGACCCTTACGGCTTGGCCTTGGAATTGTTCGAGGTATGCGGCTGTTATGCGGGGAGTTGCTTCGGACATTATGACTGTCATTTGAGATGTGTGGAGGTGTAGGAGTTTGTGGTGTTTGAAGAGTGAAGAGTGAAGAGTGAAGACAGTCCAAGGATCGAAATTGATTGAATGATGCAGGAACGCGCTTTATCACGTTCCCACGTGATACCGCCCCCTTCCTCAATAGAGACATGGTTCACTCACTCTTGAAACAAGTTTGGGTCCTAGGATCGTGACTCGTATTCGAATACGACTATCGAGTCACAAATGTGGTGGTACCCGAATCGATGACTGTTCTGTGATAGACAGAGCTTGAACCTTCGATTCCCATCTCGTCCAGTCATCGACATCGACATCGACATCGACATCGACCTCCAAACCCAAATCCCCAAACCTCCCCACTTCACCAAGCTTTAAATGACCAAGTCTTACTATCAGAGTAACAAACACAACTGGCATATATTACAACCTTTACGATTATTCAAAAATTGGACCATACAAGATGCCCCGGGGGATACAGGAGCAGTCGCTCCAAGACAGGCGCAAGGGCGAATCGGTACGCCACTGGCATTCCTTTGGCTGCGCTCCCATGACTGCGCGGCGCATTCACGGCATCCTTTGATCTGCGTCTACCTACCTTGGACATAGTCAGCTAACATCCTGCTATTACTAAGGCCCTCAGTGATTTTGCCGACTACGTCCAGAAGCAGCAATCTAAGCGCAACCCCGCTGGCGTCCAACCTCAACCCGTCCTCGAAGAGCACGACGAGCTCGACATAATAGACCAACTCGGTCTCGCCGAGGAAACTCACACGATACGGCTAAAACACATTCTCCTCGACCAAGTCCCTGATACCCGCGATAATAGCATCAAACAATTCAATGAGTACGTCGCTGGAAGATTAGACGAGGGGAATGGAGAATACATGTTTGATCTTGGACTCGAAGACAGTGGCGAATCTATGGGATTTGGAAAGGAGGAATGGGACTTTGCCTTACAGAGGCTGAAGACTTGTACCGACGAGGTTGGAGCCGACTGCAGAGTCCTGATGACGAGGAATATTGAAGGCAGTGAGGTCGAAGTAGGGCCAAGAGACAGCGGGAAAGATTCCTCGTGTTCTGGAAAGCTTATGGTCAGACGGCGACCGAAAAATGTCGACGACGTTATTGAAACTCGGATTGCCGTGGTAGGCAATGTCGACGCGGGCAAATCTACCCTCCTTGGAGTCCTCGTCAAAGGCGGTCTAGACGACGGTAGAGGTAAGGCCCGAGTCAATCTCTTCAGGCACAAGCATGAGATCGAGAGCGGACGAACCAGTTCTGTGGGCATGGAGATCTTGGGATTTGATTCAAAGGGAGACATTGTGGCTTCGAACGTCCCTGGTAGGAAACTGTCGTGGGAAGAGATTGGACAGAGATCTGTAAGTTTAGTGCAAAGCAACTTGCTTCCCTGCTGCAAGTCTTGTCTTTCGGAACGCCTCGATAAGTTCCTTGCAATCTTTTGACATCGATATCAATTCCAACTATTGTAAAGGAACGACTTACTAATGACGTTTTCAGGCCAAAGTAATCAGTTTCACAGATTTGGCTGGTCACGAACGGTATCTTCGTACGACTGTCTTTGGTTTGCTGAGCTCCGAGCCTAATTACGCTCTCCTAATGGTTGCCGCAAATAACGGCCTCATCGGAATGTCCAAAGAGCATTTAGGGATAGCACTTGCGCTCAACGTCCCTATAATGGTTGTCATTACCAAGATTGATATATGTCCTCCTCAAATCTTGGAGCAAACCATTACTCAGCTTTCGAAGATCTTGAAATCCCAGGGCGCCAGGAAAATACCGATATTCATCAAGAATCGCGAAGATTGTGTCAATACGGCCACTCAATTCATTTCGAGACGAATCTGCCCTATCTTCCAGGTCTCGAATGTGACCGGAGAGTCCCTCGATCTGGTACGAACATTTATGAATATACTACCACACCATGGCAATTACAATACGGATGCGCCGTTCGAGTTTCACGTCAACGATACATTTAGTGTGCCATTCGTTGGAACAGTAGTATCTGGCATTGTCAAGTCAGGTATAGTACACTCTGGTGACACCGTTCTGGTTGGACCAGATTCTCTGGGCAACTTTACTGCTACTAAGATTCGATCGATCGAGCGAAAAAGAATCAACGTGCCTGCCTCAGCTGCAGGGCAGAGCGCTTCTTTCGCTCTCCGAGGTATCCGAAGGCGAGACGTGAGAAAGGGAATGGTTGTGTTACACAAACCAGAGCCACCATTGCCAATGCCCAGGGTATATAGGGAGTAAGTACAAAACACCGTAAGGATCAAGCTTGGACTGACAATGTTGCCCAATAGATTTACTGCAGAGGTCCTCATTCTATCACATGCCACCACCATCAAAACGAGATATCAAGCGATGCTCCACGTCGGTCCCATCTCTCAAACCTGTGCCATTATTGACATCGATCGCGCCTATATTCGGACGGGCGATAGGGCCAAAGTGGCTTTCAGGTTCGTACAGAGGCCTGAATTTCTTGCTGTTGGTGAGAGAATACTTTTCAGGGAGGGTAGGACGAAAGGATTAGGTATTGTTACGGGAGTAGGATATGATCCTTCTAAACCACTGAGTGGAGAAGTTAAGCTACCTGTTGGAGAATAAGAGTATGACACTTGTATAATAACGCGGATCATGACTGGAATGAAGAGCACGAGATTATAGTAAGGATATTGATGAATTCGCGGCGATTGTTTCATTTTACAGATCGCCAGAAACTTTCGACCTCAGTCTGTCCATGGCAGAGCACCTCGACAATCTCAAATTCACAGCAACGTGTCACTTCCCAAGCGAGCTCTTCCATGGCAGATCCCTCTTGTCGCCATAGGCGTGACTATCGACACCTGTGTCTTCACGTACAAGACTCCCAAATCTCGAATGGCTGGTCCTGTCAAGCCGAAGAAGAAAACCCGCAACTCTCATGATGAAATCTTGAGGGCATATTTCGCCGCCCCAGATCCATCTAAAACAAGCCTCCCGGGTCTCCTCTTAGCCATGGCGACATTTGACAACCTCGCCTCGGAGATGAAAAGTACCGATGAAAAATTCGTTGGCTGGACCAAGTTTTTCGAATAATGACGTGCACCTACTGGTTGTGTGTTGTTTGCGTCTCGGGCACATTCGGGGCAATTACCAGGACGACTTTCGAGACAGGCCTGTTGACATACGATATTAGCAAGACAAAGTGCCCAAGTCAATGGCCAACATTAAAGAGAAAATATCCACAGATTTTCTGAAACGATCGGGCATAGACATCGTCTTGGTCAGCGAAGATGTCATGTCGGGCGGTCTCCTGATCACTCACGTGTCACTTCTATCGAGGAACCAGAGCATAGACGAAAGTCGAGGGGTTCTTCAAGACCAAGAGATCGACAGTATGGACAAAGCAACGCACCGCACCATTGTCAACCTGGATGAGGATCGAGAATCCAAGAGTCGTTCGAAAAACAGCCATTCGTAAGGACATATACACCTGCCGAAAGAATTGCTCTCATGTGGACTTTCCGACTATCCCACCAGGCATTGCAGAGGACTGTCAGCATATAGGTATTGTTCAACCTGCTTATGCTGAGGATTGGGAGTCAGGCGCTGGACATCTCGCAATTGTCAAAGAAGTCACGAATAAGAAAGCTCTCAAAGCTGCTATTGACCATTGGAGAGAAACGCATAAGAAATCTGAATGGACACCTTTGGGACTAGAGAGATAAATTTCTGATGGCACACAGCGGCCGAACATCGTCCTTCATTTTTGATGGTTTGGCTCGAGAAAGGACAGCAGCGATGGAGGACCAACTTAGCCACTTGAGAACAGACGGAACCTTACCCCGTTACAAAGGCTCGAAGATTCTAGCGATCAAATTTCGATCATAATTGGTCGCGCTTTGAAGTCACGATCGTCGAACTTCGCGGTGTTGCCTGGCAGGGGTCGAGAAGACCCATCACATTCTTTTGGCCGGAAGGACATTTTCGGTCGTGAAACGGCAGATTGTGACACGTTCAAAAGCACCATTAGCCTACGTGTCCGTGGAAGCCACAACAACATCCCCTTCGACTAATGGCGGCGCCATGCCACTGCCTGCATATGCTTCAACCAGTCTTAAGGCACAGATGTGATGCCGATAGGGAAATTTACCACAGGTTCTTTTGCGTATATCTCTTCCAGGGTTTCCGGTAGCCTCTTACATCTTCACCAAAGTTACAAGCCCGTCCGTCCTGACCTGCTCGACCCTTTTTTCCAGTGACGCGTAGTAGTGACCTTCCACCAACGATGCTCACGGCACTCCTCAAGGGACGATGGCTGGTTTTCTGGGCCGGAGGTGTTTACTCTTTTGTGGTGTTCCTCACATCCTTGGCTTCTAAATGTGTCTTTGTCGACACAAACTACGTGGGCTTGAATTCCATTCCAATTCAGCCTGGAAATCCTTGCAGGCCAATAAGGCTATCCTGCAAGCCTATCCCTCTTCGAGCGCTCCAAGGACTCTTCGCTTATGTCGTCGCTGTCATGGCATTGTTGTTGATGCATAGGATGCTTCAGAGTCGTATAGGAGTGTCAAGCGATCAATCTTCGATGACCAGTATCATCGCCTTCTCTCATCATCCAAGCATTTTGCAAGACTTCCGACAACTGGGCAGCGAGATGAGTGACAAGGAAGCCAGAACAAAAAAAATTGGGATCAGAGATTAACTAGGATCTTACCAGTGACCCGCCAGCATTTGGAATACGGATCTGTTCCTGTCGGCTGATGGTCTCAGACCCAGCCTCCTCTTGAGCTTACTGCTCTCAGCAGTATTGGAAGAATACTCCTCTCAGGACGTCAGTCGACTTTGACGATCCTTCTCGAAGTGCAGTTCCATTTGTTCTTCTTCAAAATTCTCGTCGTTGTCGCTGGCTATTCCGAGGACATTTCCGATTTGGATTCACTCAGTTCTTCATGGTGAATGAATTGGAGTCTGATATTGTGTCAGTAACCTCCTCGATACCATGGTTAACAGGCGGAAGTCGGCACCACTATGGTAGAATTGAAGCTGATTGACAGGAAGGTGATGAGGATGAGAGAAGGTGGGTTGACGAAACGCGACAAATTGTGGCGTGCATGTGACGACCGTTTGGGGCTAGCTTAATATTCCCCTAGAAGGTTGTCATCTTGTCAGCCCTCTTCTTCCACAGAACAACATCTGCATCGATTATTCATCAAAGACGCCTGACCTTTCATCAAGAGATGACTCTCTCCGATGGTCAATGTCGGGAATACCGTAGATCCCGTGCAAAGCTGTTCGCGGGGTAAAGATTGGAAAACCGTGTGTGGAGTAAAGCCTCCCGCTTTGGCAAGTCTGAAGAGGGAATCTCTAACCCTATTAAGCCCTAAGCGGCAGTAGGATATCTCTCCATACCCATTCGCACGGACTCTGCATTGACCTATCCCGCCCTTACCTCGCATAGATAACTTTGCACGGAATCTACAGTACATAGTAAGGCGGAGAAACGCTCAGTACCTCCACAATTCCAAACGAGGGGCCGGATAGGGCTCCGTGGGCTCATACGAGAATACCCAGCTTCAAGTGCCGAAAAGGTGATATGCGGGGCAGGTTCTTTATATGGGACCTGTTACTCTGCATCTGTTTGTGGATTTTGGATAGCTTGAATCATTGACGACCCGCCAATCCTTTGCAACACGACAGCTATCAAGTATAAAGCCTAACCCATCACGCCTGTCAATCTTGAAACACCCAAGTTCTTCACTCGTCATGCCTTCTTTCTCTCTTCACCGCAATCCTCCATTTCGAGTTGAGCACATTGGTTCTCTCAAACGTCCAGACAAATTGATTGCGAAGCGAGAAGGAGCCGAAGATGGGAAGGTGTCAGAACAAGAGCTCGCGGCTACTGAGGATGAATGTATAGAATGGGTTGTGAAGAAACAGCAAGAGCTGGGGATTCGTGCAGTGACTGATGGCGAATACCGGTATGATTGCTACGAAGTTAAAAGGCTGGGAGTGACGGAACTAACCAACTTCAAGCCGAGGAATGTTCTTCTCTCACTTCTTTGAATCACTTGAGGGGTTCGAGACGATCGACGAACCGCCTTCAGATTGGTTTAGGCCTTATATGCCAGACGTTGCTGCCTTTATGCTGGATAAGACTGCCAAACCAGAGGCTACAGTTCTTTGCAAAGCCAAAATCAAGCACAGCGGACGCTCGCCATATGTGCCACAATTCCAATTCATCACCAAATTCATCCCAAAAGAACGTTGGGGCGAGATCAAGATTACGCTTGCAGCACCAAACTGGTATCATTTTAGATACAAGGAGGGCGTTGCATACCCAAAAGATGTATACTCAAACGACGAGGATTATCTTAGGGACATCGCAAAAGCATACCAGGTCGAACTTGACCTTCTATACAAAGCTGGCTGCCGAAACGTTCAGTACGACGACCCGAATTTAGCTTGTGGGTTTCCTAGAAACTGTGTGATTGTTTGATACTAAGACAGGCAGATTTTTGCGACCAGAACATGATTGATGGTTGGATCGCCGACCCTCTCAACAAAGACATTGGTCACCCAGATCTGACCTTAGCAAGATACATCTCCATGTACAACGATTGCATCTCCAAGATTCCCAGCGACATGCACGTTGGTGTTCATCTTTGCAGAGGTAATTACCTTGGATCTCGTCACTTCAGCACGGGATCCTACGACCGCATCGCCACGCAACTGTTCCAGACATTGAACGTGCATACCTACTACCTTGAATTCGACACTCCCAGAGCTGGCGGATTCGAACCATTGGTGCATCTGCCCAAGAACAAGAACTTGATCATGGGAGTCGTGACCAGTAAATTTGCGGAGCTAGAGGATGTGGAGGAGATGGTGAAGAGAGTAGAGACGGCGGCGGATTATGTTGCGAAAGGAAGTGGACAGAGCAGGCAAGAGGCATTGCAGAGGCTAGGGATTAGTCCTCAGTGTGGCTTTGCGAGCCATTTTGTTGGGAACACTGTGACTGTGGAGGACATGGAGAAGAAACTGGCTTTGGTGAGGAGGATCGCCGACAAGATCTGGGGTGGTGAGCCTTAATGGAGCCTTAATGATTACAAATACAAGAGTGTCCTACAACAAACATAGTATAAGTTAGTAGTATCTTACGATATGCAGAGATGGTGAGTTGGATCGCGCCTCGTGAACTGACGATTCCAGATCCAGGGTCCAAATTTCGAGACCCCAAGATCGACATGGACAACCTGACATCTCAACCGCCGGCCATCTCCGCAACTTTGATCTTTTCGATACCGCAGTCGTCCACCTATGCACAGCGAACCACCCGGACGTGTCTGTTTACTCTTTTCCGCTTTAGGATGACGACAGAGACCACCCCGTGAATGCCATCATTGTGCTTGAGCCCAACAGTCATTTGTGAGTATACATAGTCAGTATAACCCCATTTCCATTCCTAGTTCCGGCCTTCTGTTATTATTTCTTGAGATACCCCTATGTGCCCTACCTTCTGCATCTGTAACAATGTCTTCGCTTCCTACTTATGGCACTCTGAAGAAGCGACAGGCTGAGACGACCCAGATTGAGGACCTCGCGCCTCGTACACATCGCCAGATACACACCATGAATCCTAAGACCTGGTTCAAGGACCTAACGCCCTACTTCCTCTACGTCCTCTTCATCGCGACCCTTGGTCCCCTCCTCTTCGGCTACCATCTTGCCGAACTCAACACGCCTCAACAAGTCATTACTTGCAAGCGAAAGTCCCTCTTCGGACCAGAAGATGCAGCATCTACGCTACCACGATGCATACCCATGAATCCATCCGAGATCGGACTGGTTAGCAGCATATTTACACTTGGAGGCCTGATTGGTGCTCTTGCTGGAGGGCCGGCGAGCTCTAAATATGGACGTCTGAGAGCAATGCAATTCTCGACCATATTCTTCGCACTTGGACCCGTCCTCGAAGCTCTCGCACCAAACATTGCTACAATGGCTGCTGGACGACTGATCTCAGGGCTTGGGGCAGGCGCATCGGTCGTGGTGGTGCCAATCTACATTTCCGAGGTCTCTCCACCGGCAGAGAAGGGTTTCTTTGGCAGCTTGACACAGGTCATGGTTAACTTTGGCATCTTTGTTACACAACTGCTCGGTTATCTTCTCAGCTACGGCCAGATGTGGCGAGTTGTGCTTGCTGTTGGTGGCATCATCGCTGGAGCACAGGCTGTTGCGCTGCTCTTCGCAGCAGAGAGTCCAGTATGGACCGCCAATCAAGGCAGAGCAAGAAACGCAAGAGAAGTTCTCGCAAGAATTCGAGGCGACAAAGTCGACATTGAAGAAGAGGTCGCGAGTTGGGGCCACGCACCTACAGACATCACCGTGGACGAGGAAGAAGCTCTCCTCCACAACGAACAGCCAAGCGGAGACTTTGTCAAGAAAGAACACATTGGCATGCTTGAAGTCGTCATTCACCCACACAATCGCAAAGCAGTCATCGCCGTCGTCATGGTCATGACTGCCCAACAACTCACAGGAATCAACAGCATAATCATGTACGGCGTCAGTCTCCTAGCCGATCTCCTCCAATCGAACTCGGCACTGCTCAATCTCGGCGTCTCAGCCATTAATGTCATCGTGACGGCAGCGGCCGCACCCTTAGTTGACAGAATCGGCCGCAAGACGTGCCTTCTCATCTCCATTGCCGGCATGGGAATCAGTTCCCTACTCTTGGCTATTGGCATTATACATTCGATTTCTATTCTATCAGCCGTTGCCGTGTTATTCTTCGTCGGCAGCTTTGGAGTTGGCCTGGGCCCAATTCCGTTTATCCTCAGCTCCGAGCTCGTGAGCACGGAGGCCGTTGGTGCAACGCAGGGATGGGCGTTGGGCGCGAACTGGATCTCGACGTTCATTGTTGCACAGTTTTTCCCCATAGTCAATGCCGCGCTAGGAAAAGGCAAGATTTATTTCATCTTCGCTGGTGTGGCACTATTCTTTTGGCTGTTTGTGGCCTGGTGGGTGCCAGAGACTTCAGGTGCGTTGCTACTTGATATTCCCCTTATTCCCTCTAAAAAACCCCTCAACTACCGTGCTCCTATCCCGTCGGCTAGCTTCTCGTTCGTGCTGCAAGCAAGCTGTTGCACTTTATGAAGCCCGTGTACGGGCGTAGCGACCGGATTGTAGCCCGTGCATGTACTAACTATATTTGATTACAGGAAAGAAGAATGCGGATGAAGTGTGGGGAAGGAGTAGCAGCGATAGACAGGATTAAGTTTTGATTTTAATGTCGAGATAGTACAGGGTCCAGCCACGAGGCGTGCTGGGTATATACTCTTTGGGAAGATCCACGCAGGTGGGGATGTTGTGTTATGTCTATCCTCAATTTCTTGAGTAGCGTTGGAGTGCTGTGTGAGAAATGGAAGGCATGAAAATGGAGTTTTTGGACGATCAAGCGCAACATTCATAATACTCGTACTTTGTGGTATTCTTCAGGCTGTCGTGTATCTTACAGTTTGTCTAGACTTGATCCATTTCCTCGTTGGATGATGTTGATTCAGGGCGACATATCATGCTTAATAATTTACAGAGAACAGACATTGTAACAGGTGGCTCAACCCCGGATTTTCGACATGTCGTTCATGTATATCATACAGGGCGGTGTTTCACAAAGTCTATTAGAGTGTTCTATTCTATTTTGAGGGTGTGTAGCTGAATCTGGTGAAAGGTACGAAACGTCGCTACCTCGAACGTCGAATTCGAGAATCAACGAATGGTTGCTGTTGAGGTTGATGAATTCGAACGTCGATAAACGAAGGACTCGTACTGATTGCAACACGTAAGGAGGATTAATGTGGGGTCGGTAGAGCGGAAAGATGGCGTTGCATCGTATCTTACGTGCCATGATCGTGTTCAAGTCGATTATCGTGTTCAAGTCAATTCTGTCGTGTTCAAGTCAATTCTGTCGTGTTCAAGTCAATTCTGTCAGGTTGGTAGAGCGGCTCAACCCAAACAGGTGGCGAGAGATGGTCGATTGTTTGTTGCTTCCAAGAGTGGGGGATGTGGCGGAGGATAGAATGCGAAGTGGAAGACCCGGGTTTCGTAGGTTGCGTGTGGAATGGATGGATTTGTGAGGCTTGGAAATGTTTTGGTGTTGATTGTGGTGTTGCTGACCACGTATAGGAGGCCAGGTTAGACCCGGGGCTCGTGCTTGAAGGATACACAAAGTCTCTTTCTCTCACAACGAGTGCGGGTCGTTTGATGAGTTTGACTTGTCGAGATGAAGGCCAGACAGAATGGTTGACATGTGGCCAGGATTCCCATTCTTGAATGGTGTTGATCAAAGAGCCCACGCCCCGGATTGGAGAGCGTCGGATGAGATTATGCGAGCCAGCCCGAGGCCGGGGGTGCCTGGAACGTCATACGCCGGGACACTCAAGATGAGAAAGCCATTTCCTTTGTCATCGACCCTACGGAACCTGCTGGCATTACCCTCGGATCAACTTCGTTTCATGCTTAGCACGACGAAGATGTGCGTCGATACAAATTTACTGTTCGCCGCTGCAGGTTTAACACATCAACACCTCCCGCCCATTCCCCTACTCCTCCCTATCCACCACCTATTCCACTCCCACCCACAGCCTATTCCACTCCTACCCCTCACCCTACTTATTCCATTCCACCCCATCCTCGACGTTGTCCCAACTACTACCTCTACCACCACAACCACTCCTTTGTAATCTTTACCTTCTCGGATAGTTTGCGAGAGGTTTTACTCAACATTCAAGTGATCACTACTACATACTTGAAGAGTATTGCTGCCGCACTACGCCCGCACTCCAATCCGAGGAAACACAACATCCAAAGTACGCAATCCAACTCTGGCAGTTTGGAGTGAAGACGCTACACTCCCCACCAAGGTAATCCAATATCTGAACCGTGTCCCTGTTTACCCTGAGTCGTACCCATGCTCTACAATTTCGCAATGCCTCAACACGAGCACAACACCCGCTGTCTGCCGGCACATGCGTCCCCGGCATTTCCGCCAATACACTCACCACAAGCACACCCACCTAATAGTCGAACCATTTCCGAATTCCACCTCAACTACAACAAGCACGAACATAACACCCACACCCACCCCGATCCGCCTCCGAACCTTCTAAGTCCTGCCTTCACACCACCTGCCACTCCGGGCACCGGCACCCCAGCCATTGAAAGAGACGCCCAATCCGTACTCGTTGATACCTCTCTTGATGCACCCTCGGCAGCACCAAAGCTTGTAGAGAAATTGCCGAACGTATGGTGTGAAGTCCGAGCACGCATTCCCACCACAACTGGCCAAGAGATGTTTTTGCATCTTTATAAAAATGATATCGATTCGAAAGAGCACTTGGCTATCGTTTTCGGACCTCATATCCGCTCGCTCTCCCTCGACGCCGTGCGCCCTGGTGAGGATGAGAGAGACAGAATGATTCGCGGTGCCTACGTTGGACGATTACACCCCGGCAGAACAAGCAGTCGGATTGAACAACTAAAATCTGAAGCCATAGGGACCACAACTTCGACACCTAATTCTGAACCAAACGGCACGCCGCGAACTGATGAAGCGAATCTTCGCGAAGAGGCACAGAAAGCTCCGTTGGTCAGGATCCATTCGGAATGCTACACAGGCGAGACCGTCTGGTCCGCCCGCTGCGACTGTGGTGAACAACTCGATGAGGCGGCTCGGCTCATGGCTCTCCCTTCCAACAAAACAGGAGGCGTCATCATATATCTCCGTCAAGAAGGGCGCGGAATAGGTCTCGGCGAAAAGCTCAAGGCTTACAACTTACAAGATCTCGGTCACGATACATATGAGGCAAACTTATTGTTGAGACACCCTGCCGATGCAAGAAGTTATGGTCTCGCGACGGCGATGCTTGTCGATCTAGGACTAGGAGGTGACACGGGTATTCGGCTGTTGACCAATAATCCTGAAAAGGTGAGGGCGGTTGAGGGACCGGGACGAGAGGTCGTTGTCAAGGAGAGAGTTGCTATGGTGCCCATAGCCTGGCAAACAGGCAATGTTCGGGGTGTGCAGGGAGAGGAGGTGGAGAAGTACTTGAGTACGAAGGTGAGCTTCTTTTGCGTGTATTGTGAGACTATTGCTAACCATGTTCGCAGATTGAGAAGTTTAAGCATTTGATTGGTTAGCGTGGAGTTGGAGGATTTTGTGGGATGGTCTTGACAAGGAAGCTGGCCCGAGGGTAAGATATGAGATTCCAGAGTGGGTTGAAGAGAAATGGTGGAATGTAGCAACGCGAGCTACAACACAACTAAACTATCGATACAATCTATGTACATAATAAGTTACGATTCCTCGATACACAATTCTTTTTTCCTCTGCTACACTTGTGCTCACCGCCGTAAGTCATATCTCTCTTTCGTTCCATGAGCGACTCTAGATCTGATTTCTACGGCTGGGCTCGAGGAGGAAGATTCTCCGGATATTTTGCCAACCGCCCGCTGCGTACGAGAAGATGAAGCCTGGCTATTCCAAGTCCAAATTTGGTTCTGCCACTGGGAGATCATCAGGAGGATCGGACACAGGGTTAAAAGGGAGGGTTCCCGGGCGCTGGACCGGTCTAGGGCTTCGGTTTTGGGGCTTTTGATGAGAGGGAGATCCGGGATCGGTCTGTGCTAATATTGAGCACTGGTGGTTGATTTTTTGGACCTTTGATGTTCCCTAGATCTGATTATTCTGTCAAAGGAAGGAACAAAAGAAAAGCCATGGCTGTAAACTTCGCTAAAGCTGCATGCGAGACTACGCCATTTGAGTACCGTGTTTCCACATACTCTGCTGGGGACAATCATTCCGGAATTGATTACTGATAGACCATGTATGAGTGCGTTTCTGCTTCGGGAGTATGTTTGCACAATCAATCGATGAGGATTCAAGTGGTGATTGAAGTGTGGAAATTCAATAGAGGAGGAAAAGTCCAACTTGACACAGCCAAACAGAACCATTGTAGTTCTCCAACTTCGTCACATAATCCTGATAGTTACATGGTCGAGATAGAAGGAGTTGTGGCCGTGGTATTCTTGACTGTGAGCTGTGATAGGATGAGGTCAGTGAGATTGGCGATTTAGAGCTACATGTAGAAAGGTAAGTTTGATTGGATACTTAGCAGTTGCTGTCCCGGTATTCAATACGTCCCACAATACTTTGACTATGTTCGTTAATTGTTAGAGCGGCGTCTTCGAGCTCTCTCCCTTCCAATACCATCACAAGTAAATTTCTTGCCTCAATTTCTTCCCACATCGTCGTAATTGCTGCTCAATGATACAATCGAGGAAAGGCCTCATCATGAACAGTGGAGGGAGGATACGCCAGCTATTCACACATTTACCTTCTTGACGGATGGAATCATTCGAGCATGCTCCAACTTTTCGAGATCCTCATTGTAAGTCTCGGTGTCCATATCAAGAGATGGCCAGTCTTCAGGCTCCTCCCAAATTGATAATCGAGAAGATGTAAAGAATATTTCGGCCTTGGACGATGAATGATAAGTGCCTAACCTATGAGTAGGTGGAGGAAGTGCAACCGAGTCATGACATGTTTAGTGAAGCCTGGTCGCCTCAGACCAAGACTTGCGCACGGTAGAATTTCAGAAAGAGAATATCGTGCCGAAACAGAGAGTGCGAAGGTCACTAGACTGGTTTTGCAGCACTTCTCACCTCGTACACTTGACTCGACTTAGCAGAGGGTTGAGGGCAGGAAAGGGTGATATAATTAGCTTGTTTACCAAGTAATCTCAGGCGAAGTCAGCGCTGGCTTCGAGTCGCACCGTGCTAGGGCGGTTTAACCCAGAAATCCAATTCTTTCGGTCAGAAGCAGTCTACTCGGCGGTACTTGGAAGCCAGGCATGAATAGCGGGCACTTTCCGCCTACCCTCTCCTCCTCCCACGGAAGCAGTCTTACTCTCTTAGTAGGCTCTTTTAGGTAAGAAGCTTACTTTCCTAGGTTACTCCTACTCTATTTATTAACAAGTGGAGTCAGGCACACGGGATGAGAAGTGCTGCAAAACGAGTCTACTGTGGCCGAGAGAGCGTCCAAGATTACGCTTCTCTAAGTGGTGTAATAATGAACGCGCGGCTGGTTGAGTATACAAGCCGGGCTGCTTAGTATTGCTGACTGGTCCACTCTCAAGCCTGAATGCCTTGCCGGAGTCCGCGGATTAATCCCTGTCCTCACAGACACCAGTCAATACGGTATAGTTGCTTTTCCCACGTATGTCACTCCGTGCCTTGAGCAGAGGACATCCACTGCACAATTACTTGACTACCGTAGTTACTTGCGGCGTTCGCTAGTGTCTCGTACTTATAAGACCCTTGTAGCACTCGTATACAGCTTCGTAATCGCATTTTTGTCCTACAATCACGTTACCTGAATTCTGACGTACGATTCTTAGGATAACTTTTATATAGGAAGAAAGCTTAGGAAAAAAGGACTATTATTCTAGAAGGGTATCTTATAAAAAGCGCTCTCCTAGGGAGAGGTATGTAATTCGAAGAATTGAGAAACGAGTACGAGGCACTAGCGAATGCCGCAAGTCACACTACGGTATCTGCTCATGTTCTTCCAAAATCAGTTTAGCACATTCATACACCAGGACTGCTTCAATTACATGCCCAACCAATACTCGGAGTACCTGGCGATCAATGTCAGAATCCGTTCGCCAGCGACACACCAGCATCTTGGGACCAACCATGTCTTGAACATTCACTTTTGGCACGACTCCGGGCCCTTCCCGCAATCTTCCCTATGTGCAAAGTTCCCGTATGCTAATTGTGCGAGAGAGTTCGTGGGATTTCGGGAGCTCATTGGCGAATGGTGGCAAATTGAGGTGATGGAAGGCACCACTTGGATCGGTCCTGCCCGCCTTGAACGGCTGGCGGAGCAATCATAGGCGTTCAGTCATGCCTTGGCAACTGGGAGCCGGCGGCATCAGGCAGAATCGAGCAAGGCTTTAAGCTTAAGAACGAACCCGTCCGCAAGCATGCCAAAACAGTGCGTCCGAATCATAGCGATGCATCGTTCAAGCAATAACCGCCTATCCACCAGGACTGCCTGCAATCCATACCCTTCTCGAAAGAAGCTGTTCCCAGACGAAGAAGCGGTGTCGATCTGTGTCGATGTTTCACATCCGTCTCCTATGGCATTGTAAGATGCAGCCAAGCCCGAATCATTCCATTCCTGTCTCGACTCCAGAGACACCAGAACAAGCGCAATGCGATGTATAGCGGTCGGTAGCCATCGTGGTCGACCTCTATTGTCCATGGATTGGATGACATGAAACATCTCCTCGCACAATAGGACCGCTCTCTTCTCATCCTCGCTGAGAAGCTTTTTGACGATTTGTGACGCTACCACGTCATTCTGTCTAATCGCCAGAGTCTCGGCTTCGGGAAAATGGATGGTGGTTTCCAAGCACATCAGACTGTGCATGAGAATTGCCGCTCGCATCATCGGCTCATCTTCAGCCTTCATGGTTTTGCGAAATCGCTCAGAAATCTCCTTCCAACGCTGAAGTAACGTCGTTATGAGCTCATGTTGAGCGCCTATAGTCGCCAGCGACACGGTTCTGTACGACCGTCGGGTGAATACTGCATCCCGCAGATACGCCGCCAGCTCCATGCATCGATAGATCAGTGACTGTATTGGATGCAACAGTAGTTTGAGGTCAAAAGCTGTCAGCACTCGCTTGTCGGAGTCAATGTTGTCCGTCAGCAAACTACGATAAAGCTCGCGCAGTGAAGTCGAGTGTAGGGCGTGTTGCTCCTGCGCTAGATGCCATTGCTCCGCTGTCGAAGCATGCCACAAGTCGTTGTGATGTGGCAGAGGAATTTCTAGTTCTGCAGCATCCAGAAAGGGACTGACTCCATGAAACAACGCTCTCTCGTGATCGAGCAGAACCCAGGCATAGGCAAGTCTTTTTCCAAATTAGCACACAGATGCGAGAAGAAAAACAAATCGAGTCGAATTCGCTCTCTTACCGGTGCTTGAATTCTTTGTACCTCCACTCACACCATTCTAACTCAGCAGTGGAGGGCTGACTCGGTTTGGGACCGAGTTCCCCCGCGTTACGAAGAAGTGTGGCATACGAGGCAAATTGACTTGTTGCAATGTCCATGAGCCATTTGTCGCCGCTCCAGAGACATAGTTCAATGAAGAGGAACGCTGTGAGGCCCGTCCACTGCTCCGTTGCGGAATGTATCTGTCTTCTGACAATTCCCAGGATGGACACGCCGCAAACCTCGGCCGCTCCGATACCAATCCATTTCGCCTCTTCATTCGGGATGCACACTGCCCCTCGTGCCAACATCATTATCGCGAACAGACTTGCGATCTCGTTGTCAGCCTGCTGCTGAAGTAAGTGATTCAGATCGAGCTTTTGGTCGCACAGTAGGGGGAAAAGCGGCTCGAAGCTATTCAGATGTGCTTGCAACAGCTCGGTCATGCGTTGAGGACCAGGAAGCACAGTGGTTTGTGCAGAACTTTCCCCATCGTGGTCATGGAATCTCATTGCGCGACCGAAGAAGACCTGCTCTCAAGTTAGCTCTTTGTCCTTCCAGTTCCGAGGAATTGGTTCGATGAAATCCCTACCTGGAAGAGTCCAAGCAAACTATCACGAGAACATTCTCGAACAGGCACCACTGACACCCGGTCTTCCGCGCTGCTCTGTGCTAGTGTCGACGAGCCCCAAACGCCCCAATCTTCAGGGTGTCTCAAAACATGTTGCAGCTTCTGAAGTTTGAGCATCGTGGTGCTTCTCGCGCCTTGCGGTGAAGTGAATGATGCTGATCGACAGAAGCTCCAGCCACTCTCGGCCCGGACGTCATCATTGAATTCATCTTCGGGGTGAGACAAGTTTGGCCGTGTCGGTACGGTACTGCAGCTGAAGCTCGTTGGGAGACTTGTCGAGGGCTGGTCTTGCGCCGGTTCTGGAGCAATTTCTGGTACTGGTTTTCGCTGCACTTCGAGACTTTGCATTGTACAATCATCCGCGCGAACCAAGTCCAATTGGTCCATCGATGGCGTCCCTTCGAAACTCAAGGGCAAGGCGGCCGGATGACACATTCCTTGTGACCACTGAGCACAATCCATCTTTTGCGCAGATCCCTGCCACCCCTCGAAGGAGGTAGTCGTCTCGTACGAGGCTGCATTTAAATCTAATCTTGGCTCTACATTATAGTTCCAATCTGCCGAGAGGGAGGGAAAGTGAAAATCTTGTTCCACACCGAAATTCCAAGCTGCTGTTGGAATGGATAAGTATTCTCTGGTGGATGGAGGTGTGACGGGGGAGTCAGATGCCAGCGAATGACATCTCGAATGCGAGCCCTCCGTAGGGGAGACGGTCTTTGCAAGCTGAGTCTCCACACTATCACGCTGCTCTTCGCCAATGGTTGGCGTGGAGTCTCCGGAACCATTGTACGGCTGAATGCTCAATCTGTGTAGTCTGGCCACTTCTGGAGCAGATCGCGTACGATCCATAGCTCGCCGTGAACAAGTTAGGCCTTTTAACTCGCATCGTTTGCATGTTACTCGCTCGTCGCACTTGGTCTTCGTTTTGGCACAGTTCCTGCACGCCCTTGGGATTCGGCCTGGTGCTTTCGAGAGGCCGAGTAGTTCATTCAACTTGGGGTCTTTGCCATGCACAATTCCTTGGTGTCTCCGCATAAGGTCACTTACCACGTTAGCACGTATCCTTCATTATCAGAAGCACAAAAGAGCGGATTTAGGTATTGCATACCGACGAGAGAAGGACATATGGCAGATTCCGCACACTTGAGGAATTGTCAGATCGATACAAGATATGCCCAGTCGATTAGCCACTTACTGTAAGGCTTGACATTGGTATCTGCGCTGCATTAGCAAGTCCGCTGAGTAGCTTCCGGTGTCACGCACGTTTTAATATGTGGCGTTCAAGGTGTTCGGCCCTTGTGAACTTCTCACCACAGTAGGTGCAAAATACCATGCTACCGGAGTTGGACATGATGAATGAATAAGGAAATGCTCTGGAGATAGTTCCTAAATGGGATTTTCTACGCAGTTATCTGTAGGATCATCACGCAACATTCGCCCGGGAAATAGCCTGTTTGGTTGTGCCGAGAGTATTTCGAGATGTACAACTTCGGCGAATACACGAAACAGCACGTAGTACCTGGAAGGTCTTAGCGATAGCCTAGTATGGAACAGCGCTTATCAAACACTCAAATCAAATTCATATCAGAACCACCAATGCTGGTATCTAGAAGTGGGGAGGGCAGGCCAAATCCCGAGGAATTTCGATCCCACATCCGCATCCAGGCTTTTGCAGTTTTTACTAGCAGATTCGAAAAATGCCAGCACAATCATCTCATGTGAAGTCAGTCGATGCTTTCGGTACATCAATAAAAAGAGCGACATTCAAAGCCAACATTCACGGAGCCATCAATTTCCTTGATGAAGGCGGCCTAAAGAGCATCAAGGACGCCATCACTACCTCGCTACATATTTTAAAGCCCCTCTTTTTGTGACATGAAAAGACGTGTGACAAAGCTGAATTACCTGGTGTTCGTGCCGTTTGATTAGCTATCAAATGTTTCGTGACGAAACGGCGCGATAGCACAGCCCAAGGTGGATACACGAATCTTCGACGGACTCGCCATTGGCTGTAGGACACGGCTCTTATTTGATCTTCGTGGGGTTTTGGTGCTGGGAAGGGGAAGTGGCCCTTGGACAGAGAAGGCCTCCAATGTGCAGAGCGCGGTCGTAAACAAGGCGCATCCCAAATTTACTCACTTCGACATGTGACGTTCAATGGCTGTTTTTGGTCGCTGCAGTGGTTAATCATGACTTGGCAGATGCTGATCCTGCCTACACAGGTATGGTACAGCCCTCCAGTCAATATAATCGAAAGGGAATTCTGGCCAACGCACGTGATTTGAACTATAAAGCAGCGACAGAAGGGAGTACCCGACTGCTCGGAGCAACGCGTTCAGCCTCGTACCATACTCCCTCCGTCCAGTTGAAGATCTTTTCTTAGCGCGCCGATGACCAATCATACTCTCAAAGCAGGCCGAGTAGATGGGAGGGCTTCAATCCGGCGTCGAATTACATACAGCTTATATTTCAGCATCCGCTTTACAGCCTAGAATACCAGACGGGAGCTCGTCGGTTAAGTTGGATCTGTATATAATCTTCCTAATTAGGAAGTAGAAGACCTACCCCTTTTCTATCTCGGGCTTTCTTCCGTAGCCCTATCTGAACCCCACTGCCGCCCTCTGGCCTGATCTATCGAGGTTGGGAAAGCTCGGCGGGGGTAGAAGCAGCCTCGGTGGTGAATGTCAGGCGGGCAGTTGATTGGGCTGACCAAAGCTACCCTGCCGCGCTAAAGAAAGTGAATTTCGAGAGCAACATAGCTTCGAGTAAGACATTCATTGTCGTGAGCTGCATCAAGTGGATACAGCATGAGCCGGCTGCGAACAGTGAAAACGTTTCTTTGGATGCGGGGTGCACCCGGGTGGGCGGATGGTGGAACACACAGTGGACAGTGATACCCCGTGCGCACTCAGGGAGAAACTTTGGCCAATGAATGGAACAAAATCCATGCAAACTATAGAGAGACGGACTGTAAGGCTGAGGCAAGGGCAAACAAGTCATAGAAATGAATCTTTACAAGGGCCCCTGGGCGACGGGTATCACAAGGCCGTAAACTCTAATCCATCATGCCAATCACTTTTACGGCCGCCCATTTCAGAATAGTCACGCCATTTCCAGCAGCCGTCTGTCTCTAATCTACGGCAGAAGCTCTTCAGCGATGCCATTCTTGCTATTAGGACGCGTACTCCTAGCTATTGTCGGATCGCCCCTTCGGATCCCCCATTGTTTTCCTTGCCCATGACCCCGAGTGAGACACGTGGGAGAGTACAAGGATGATCAGCCTTTTCAGCCTTGCTCACTTTTTGCATCTGATCATGTAGTCTTACCTACTGTGTAATACAATTGGAACATGATTCTCTTTGCCGAAAGACTAAGCTGCTGACCGGGCCTCCTGCCAGCTGCTTTGGATCTGATCAATACTTGGGCATCAGCTCACCATTAGAAGATATTCCCATGTGCAATCAATTTCCACGTGCACCTCAATGCTGGTCTTAGTGAACGTGACACAAACGGCGTCTAGTTTTGAACGAGTATAGTCTCCAGTCAGGTTTTAAGATAAGGTGAAAACCATACGTCACCAGCAACTTCCGTCTGGCCGTTCCTATCCACCCCATCGCCCCTGAAAATTATCTTTCCCATGCAAACAAAGTCCATGGCGAAATCATAGAAAACATACAAGTTTGAAGAACGAGGTCCAGTCACATTTCAAACAACAAATCCATACTAAAATATCTTCTGCTCATTCAGTTGCCTACGCCAACAAAAGCCTTCAGTTTTCAAAATGCTAAAAGCTGAAGCACAATTCCAATACAAATATTTCAAACGTCTTTCCTAGCCCTCAAACACAGCCTCAGCAAGACCCTTATCACCTCCGATAGCACGAACACCGATGAACTTGAAGCGAGAGTCAGCTTCAGCGAACAGATGACGCCATTCCTCTGGTGTTCGCAATTTGCCATTGAGGAGGGAACCCATCAGCATGTCCCCACATCTATGAAACGTTAGTGGGAAAGACACGAGAGTGAGGATTCGTCGGGGACTGACCTGGCGACACGTCGAGACCAACGAGTATCAGATCGCTCTGGGAGTGGTCGTTCGTAGATGAGGAATTTGCCCCCTCGAGCCAATACCGAGGTTTGATTACGAATGATCTTGACGACATACTTGTCAGGCCAGTTTTGCAGAGAATTGGCGATGAGAACAGCATTGAAAGGCTTCTCGCGGGGCTTCTGCTCTGTCAAGAAGTCATAAGCTTCAAATGAAACCCTTGCCTTCATGTCCTCAGGACACCCATTCCTCCCCGCCTCAGCGGTAGGTGGTAGATCCTGAATAACAAACTTCATCTGCTTTGTTGCGCGTGCGAGGTTGAAAGAAAGATGACCGAGGGAACCACCAAGGTCAACAACCGTGGCACCGGGGATATTATCAAATTCGGACCAAGCGAAGTCAACGCTGAGAGGATGGATACCAGCAAAAGATTCTTTTGTGAAAGAAGACATGGCCATACCGAAGCGCTGGGCTTTCTTGGGGTTCTTGGCGAGCATTTGATACATGGTATCCTTCGTGTCATTTGCGACACAGAAGCCTGATTCATTAGTTTCTTGGCTTAGGGGCCATGTCTTGAGGGCTTCGACGGATTTGAGGATGGATGGGAGCATTTCATCGTGGAGGAGACTGATGGTACCGAGGAGTTTTGGGTCTTTGGCGAAGGCGGCGGAGTCGGGTGTGTGGCAGATGAATCCTGGATTTGCTGGAGATTCTTCAAAATAACCGCTGACCATCAGGTTCTCGAGGTAGCGACGCACAACGGAACGGTCGACGTTGATTTTGGTGCCGAGGTCTGAGTAGGAGATTTCGCCGTTGAGTGGGATTTTAGATGGGATATCAAATTGAATTACGAAAAGCCATGATGCGATGTCAGTAAACTGTGAATTGATATGTTAGCTGTGTATTAGGAGTATGCGAAGAGCAGCTGAAGCTTACCCTGTAAAGATGCTCGTAGATAAGGGCACCAGGGGCGCGAGTCTGATTCTGAAGCTTGTGGGTGGCGTCGATCAATTCGGCTCGGCGTTCTTCGAGATCGGCAGGAGGCTCGCGGGCGGATGAAAGGTGGTAGGATGTACCATCGGCTGCTGCTCCATTGGGAGCTTGGACGACGCCATTCGAGTGACCATTGGCTCCATTGCCATAACCATTGGATTTGATTCCAGGCGCCCCAGCATGGAAAGATGAACGCAATGTCGATGCGGTCGAGGAGTCGGTGGACATTACGTAGACTTCAATATCTTGAGCAGCTAAAAGAATTTTTTGTGCTAGAGAGGTGAAAGAATCCATTGATCGCTATCGTGATGATTCAGGTACTTGTGATTGTGATGGTATCTAGAAAGGAAATCGTTGGAGATATAAGCAGTTGTCTTTCTTGTGCACCAATTCTCTGATGTCAATGTCTTCTGCATCCTCGGACGCATTCGAAACCGAAATTCCATATCTCGTGTCCCCTCTACCGGTGTAGAGAAAAAATATTCTATTCATGATTTGGTGTAAGATGTGTCGTGTGCCATCGGATGACGCTTCGTATCCCCACCATTCCGAAGTAGACTTTGGATTAGATCAAGGGACAAACTTTAGGAGCAGCCAATTGTGAGATTTTGTAAGTTTAGATTATATTAAAATGAGGTACGCAACCCTAAGCCCGCAACCTGTAACTCGTTGAAGTGGATCCTGTTGGGTAGAAACTTGTGATGTGTAACAGTCGGGCCGCAGATTTGGACCGGGTTAGCGGAAACCTGTACCTTTCTGTAGATCAGCGTGGTCCATACTTTCGGCAACCTTAGGGCTGTTATCAGCTTCCGTAATTGCCATGCTACGTGAAGATTTAGTGGGATGTCCGAGCTCGACCGAGCATGAGGTAAACTTGAATGATCCTCCGGAGCTTCAGCCTTACATGTGAAAGACGGTTTCGGCCTTGCCAAGATGTCGCCGTTGCCTAGTCACCAATCGGTTGCTTTGGCCGCTAGAACGACGGTACCCTCCTCATCTGTATCGATCGTGCCTGTCAGACTCTCCGACGTCCTCCGTGGCGTAAAATGATGTCGCTCCAGGAAACAGGATGCAAGTCTACACCCCACTTTCCATGTTAGCTTTGCCATGCATAATATTTTCATGCATCAATATGAAGCTGACTAAATGCTATCAGGTATGCCAAACTTTATCGGCCGCTATACCAGATGACGTATTGCTATGGGGAACCACATCACGAATACTATCCGAAAGATGGCGAGTTTTCGGATCCCCACCAACAGACAGCCTCGCAGTGGCGCATAATGTAGCCTGTGATAGTTCGAGATAGGCGGCAGAGTCGTTAGTAGAAAGTTTATCTAAATGTGAGCATTTGTCAATCGTTCTTCATCGGCTATGAAAGATCATGGCTCACCTATGCAACCGAACGTTCACCAAAACTTGAATCTTGTGTAACCAGCAGTAGAGTTGAATCCGATCTACGTAAATAACAACGAAGACCTGTCATTCAAAATGGACCAGTATTCCGGCAGCAGAGATACAAAACGTCCAACTAGACCGAAGCAAACATTCCTGGAGACGGAAGCAGATATGGACACCAGGTCAGAGTCTCGAGAGGGGATTTATCTGCACAAGATAGCAGCTTTGAGCTCGCCTTGCCTCGAGGCTTCAAGAGAACCACCAAAGTTCCCTCCTCATCATCCATCAAATAATCCTGATGGCGGATCGAAAGCTTGGCAGGCTGTATTTGGCGGATTCTTTTGCCTATTCTGTTCATTTGGCTGGGTCATCGGTATGTATTGGAGCTACTTCTCAAGCGTTTTGTTTAAAGTTAATGCTGTCAGCAATCGGCGTCTTCCAGGACTACTACTCGAGAAACCAGTTGAAGAACTTTTCACCAAGTGAGATTTCTTGGATTCCCTCGACGGAGCTTTTCATGCTTTTCGTTGGTGTAAGCTTGTCCGAAAACTATTGAGAAGTGCAAGCTGAAATTTGACGCAGGGTCCCATCATTGGCATGATCTACGACAACCATGGCCCGCAGCCGCTCCTCGCAGTCGGCACGTTTCTCCATATCTTCGGCCTCATTATGGCCTCTTTCGCAAAAGAATACTGGCAGATCATGCTATGGCAAGGCATATGCTCTCCGATTGGAGCAAGTTGCGTTTTCTATCCGGCCATGTCTTGTCTAGCGACGTGGTTTTTCAAAAAGCGTGCGCTCGCCATGGGATTGATGGCATGCGGATCAAGTGTAGGAGGCGTTGTTCTGCCTATATTCCTGGAGAAACTGTTGCCCAAGATTGGGTTCGAGTGGACTATGCGTGCTGCGGCTCTTTTGATCTTGGGCCTATTAGTGAGTCAAGACCTTCGCAAAGGAACAGCAGACTGACCTGTTCTTCACAGTGTATTGCTAACGTGACGGTGACATCTCGCAATCCACCAAGTCCGAGGCCTTTCAGACTCCAGAACTTCCTCGACCCGCTAAAGGAAGTGGCGTACTTGCTCACCACTGCTGGCGCTTTCTTTGTGTTCCTAGGGATGTTTCTGCCTTTCACATATCTGATTGTGCAAGCAGTGCATTTGGGGACACCAAGAAACATTGCAGGATCTTTGATCGCAATCCTGAACGGTGCTAGGTGAGCAACATGCCCTCTATATGCAAGTTTCTAGCTGATGAAGAAACCAGTTTCTTTGGCCGTCTTTTCCCAGGCTATGTTGGCGACAAGATTGGCCGGTACAATGTCACAATTCTCATGATGGCTCTCACAGTCCTGACCGTCTTTGCTGTCTGGGCTACTACAAGTTCCACAGCTGGCGTAGTCGCGTTTGCAGCGCTGTACGGCTTCAGCTCGGGAGCCTTCGTCTCGATGGCACCAACGCTGATCGCTCAGATCTCTCCAGACATGCGCATGATCGGCGTGAGAAATGGAACACAATTCGCCATCATTGCCGTGGCCGCGTTGATCGGCCCCCCCATCGGAGGAGCGCTTGCAGGCAGAGGAGGACAGCCAGACTACCCGGCTCTCCAGGCGTTTTGTGGACTCTCCTTGTTCGTCGGTCTGCTGTTACTGATGGCAGCAAGATCCACTCTGTCGGGCTATAAGTTGATGGTCAAGGTGTGATGGCCTGGTTTTGGGCTATGGCGTTGAGGTATTTGGGGGGGAGTGAATAGTGTAGGAGAGAGAATCTTGTGGGAGGAGGGGGAGGGGGAGGGGTCTCTGGGGAGATTAGGGGCTGGGCGCGAAACGTAGCGGGGTCAGTGCTGATTTTCAACCTTCATAATGAACTACTCCATACCTCTTTCTCTTTAGCCCCGACCCCTCCAGACATCCTCTCCACAGCCTCATCACGCGATCCACCACCTCATGCTCAGATGCAATACCCCGGCCTGCCATTCACCAGCATTCATCCTTCTCCCATTCATCATCACATTGCCGCATCTGCTTGCTCCCATCCATCCGCCTTGGGAAACGTACTGCATGTTGAAATATCAATACTAATCAAGACCAGATGAATTATGTGCTAGGCATGTTGCTTACTGATTTTGAAAGACAGGTCTCAAACCCTTTGACGGATGTACGCGGATGATACGCTGAAGGGGAGACAGAAGGGCAGGGGACTTTCTCTAGCTTTGGCTATTAAGTGTGCTGCTGTCTCACCATGCAATTCGACCCTCTCGTCTCGCTGAACTCCAAAGAAAGCTGTCAATATGAGCAGAATTTCAATCCCAGGATTCAATCCGAACAAACACGGATTAAGCACCCTGGTCTACTATGATCGATTCAATCCATCCGTGCAAGGAGCAGTTGCATCGAGGAAAAGTCTTACCCACCTAGACTACTCGCCACTACGACGCGTCACCTTACCATCTGTAATAATGGGTGTCGTCGTTTCTATGGGTGGATTTCTGTGAGTTTTCCGTACACGACAAATGACCTCGCTGACATGAGGCAGATTCGGATACGACACAGGTCAAATCAGTGGCTTCCTTGAGATGCCCGACTTCCTGCAAAGATTCGGTCAGCGACGTGACGACGGTACATTTTTCTTCAGCAATGTACGGTCGGGCCTCATCGTTGCCATGTTGTCTATTGGAACCTTGATTGGAGCTCTCATTGCAGCTCCGATTGCCGATTTCATTGGCCGAAAGAAGTCCATCTCATTTTGGACTGTCATCATCGCGGTGGGTCTCATCGTCCAGATAAGCTCGAACAATCACTGGTACCAAATGATGATGGGTCGATGGTGCGCCGGTTTAGGGGTCGGGGGACTGAGTATGCTGGTCCCCATGTACCAGGCCGAGACTGGGCCGAAACATATTCGTGGTGCCTTGATATCGACGTATCAGCTTTTCATCACCATTGGAATCTTTATGGTATCCTGCATCAACTATGGAACCAACGAGCACCAACGCAACAACTCTGGGAGTTGGAGGATTCCTTTGGGACTTGGCTTTGCATTTTGTGCCATTCTTGGTGTTGGCATGATGTTTCTACCTGAAACTCCACGATATGCTTATCGCAAAGGTCGAACAGAGGAGGCCAAGAACACTATGATGCGTGTATATGGTGCTCCAGAAAGCCACTACGCCATATTCGTCGAGCTGGAGGAGATCGAGGCAAAACTTAAGGCGGAATCCAACAAAGGCAACACTTTCACCGAGTGGTACGAGATGATGTACACTCCTCGTATGTTTTACCGAATCATTCTCGGTATGACCTTGCAGATGTTTCAGCAGTTGACCGGGGCAAACTATTTCTTCTACTACGGGACAACCATTTTCAAGGCGACGGGCATCAACAACTCGTATGTGACGCAGATGATTTTGAATGTTTACGGTATGTATCTTCACCAATCTCCCGAGCACTTACAGCGACTGACCAAATCTTAGCCTCTCGGGATTTACTTCGTCGAAGCTTTTGGAAGACGCAAGTGTCTAATCATCGGTAGTACCTGGATGTTCATCATGTTCTTGTGCTTTGCATCGGCAGGCCATTTCTCTTTGGATAGGGTGACACCTGAGAATACCGAGTCAACAGGTACCATTTCCACCCCCGCTATTACGACAACACTGACATCCACAAAGGTACGGCCATGATTTGCCTTGCTGCCTTTTTCATCTTTGGCTTTGCGACAACGTGGGGTGAGTGGTTGTTTTTGGCTTATCTTCGGGTAGAAAGCTTACTGTTTCGCTGATAGGTCCCATGATCTGGACAATCTGCGGTGAGCTTTACCCAAGCCGCTACCGCGCCAAAGGAATGGCATTGTCTACGGCAAGCAACTGGCTTTGGAATTTCCTGCTGGGTATGATCCTTGTCCGAATCATTGACGCCTGTTCCTCTAACACCATCCAGGTTTCTTCTCGCCCTTCATCGCCGGTGCCATTGACTTCCGTTATGGTTACGTTTTCGCCGGGTGTAACGTTCTCGGTGGTCTCCTTGTCTACTTCTTCGTCATAGAAGGTCAAGGTCGCACACTTGAGGAAATCGACACAATGTACATTGAGAAACTCATTCCTTGGAGATCAGACAAGTGGATTGCGCCTCCGCCTCACGAGATTTCGAGGATCAGAAAGGCTGCAGGAACTCACGAGGGTGACGAGGAGAATGTTGTTGGTGCTGGTACTCTTGAGAAAGAAGTGGACAGGGGACTGGGTGAAGAAGTGAAGGAGACTGCTGTTTAGGCAACATATTTGCTCCCTCATGCTTCTGGTGTGCTGCGATCGATTCGTCGTCAAACTTTGGTGAGAGGGTGCCGCAATTGGCGCAGTTCATACTCGTGGTTTAATAACGCATTGGGTCTCTTTGGATGATATCAGTCACAATACCAACCATTCTGATGGGATTTATTGGTAAGCAATTAATAGCTCCCGTTTTACAGTTCGATGACAATGCCCCTCCCTGCCACCAACATAGCTCCAAACAATGTCTCCTAAAAGAGACAGCATTCTTTGCTTTGGCTATGCAGGTCCATCCTTTTCTTCCATTTTTTTCCCTTGGGCCAATGCGCCGGGGAAGCCGATTCCAACCTCTCTTCCAGACTCTAGAGAAGGGGTGAACAGGAAATGCATACCCGATCAAAGTCCGGTTGAGCTGGGTTGCGTCTCTCCGATTTGAATCGCGCATGAAGTACTTGCGAAACTCTCAGTACTCTCTTTTCTTGTCGCTTTGGAGTCAATCCAAACGAATTTATCGAGAGTGGAGTCAGAGTGATAGAGTATCTTAGAGGGCGAGTCAGTCGCGGCAATATTGCATAACTGCCCCGCTATTTCATTACATCCAGGCATCAAGTGGCGCAACTGAAGCCCGTCAGAATAATGTACAGCGGCTAAGAGCCCACTTTTATTGCTGCCTCAAATTGCCGCCAGAACATCGCGGTTGAATCGCCCTCTTACTTATCTGGGTTTCGTACCTAAAAGCGAGATGAACACCAGATTCCACCCGTACAGAAATAATCATCCTATATACCCACAGTAAAGACTTTAAATCCTCCTCCCAACATTTTCATCATCATCTAAATGAACATGAAACCGACAACAACACGACTCCATACCCCATCTCCCCAACCGAATCCACAGAGCCACATCACATGACCGTCAATCCACTAGTCCCAAATGACAATCTCGCAGTCGGCCCTTTCCCCACAGCATCCATCCCAGCGCTTTGGTAAGTACTAGTACTGTGGATATATACCAGGTACCCCGCATCGTCTCACTGTACCCACAGTACCGCTGATCTCACACCACACCACGCAAGAGAGCCATGCGACGAGCGAACCAGTTCAGCGGTTCGTCACGCAGGGCAGGGCAGGGTAGGGCAGGGCAGGGCCTGGCCTTGGAGTCGGCTGTCGGCTGGATGGGTGAATTGGGTTGGTGCGTATTGAGCTTGGACCTGGGCTTGGGCTTGGGCTTCGGCGAGGCTGGATGACAGTATCGCATGTTGACTTCGTATTGGTGACACTGGCAAAATGTCTGTTCTGTACACGCTACAGTGAGTTGATGGGCAAAGTGAGAGTGGTGAGATGGATTTTAAAATTGGTCAATGTGATGAGTTGTGGTGATGATATCATCATCAGGATTCTCTGTTTTTGACGGAGGTGGTGCCCCCCATCATCTGGGCTTCTTATCTAATCTCTCGGCAAGTCGGCATGACGCAGATTGTCGCAAGGTTGGTGGTTATGTCCTTCATCTGCTCGGTGATTGAGAGAGTCACGCCAATCACCGAGGGTCGAAGCGGGACATGAAGGGAGAAAATAGGAGCAGTTTTTCTTCAGAACTGAGGAAGCCAAAGAGTATATACAGCCTTATCATCGCGTCGAAATGCCAATGCGTTGACAGCGAACAACCTGCCGAATCTCGCGCCCTTCAAACTGGGGTATTTGACCACTCTTTCTGGGTAGGTCTGAACAACCGACGAAGACCCATCCAGGGGGTGTTGATTGGTGATTCGCCCGTGTAAATGAAGACGTCGTAGAGGAAGCCGCCGAATGTACATCCGAAGAAGGGTGCGACCATTGGAATCTGTTGAAGCAATTGGTGTCGGATTTGATGAAATGTTGCGGTTTTGGTGGGAGTGAGAGAAGACGTACCCAAAAGTAATAGTTCCCAGCACTCCATACTTCGTGCCCGTATCCGAGCATGTAGCTCATGAGGCGGGGGCCAAAGTCACGAGCCAAATTGATTGCATAGCCGGTCTCCCACCCGAAGCATGCTCCAATACCTATCGAGCTGTTAGCGTCGCGTCGGTGAGGGGCCTCCTGGATTCTCAAAAACCCACCAAAGATAACAAAGAAAAGTCCTAGAGGAGTAAGGTTCCCAGCACCGATGTTGCCATCATCTTTGAGAGCGTAAATGCAGAAAATCAGAATCGTCGACGCCACAATCTCGGAGAAGAATTGCCCTGTGCGTGTCAAGAATTCGGCAGGATACGTGCAGAAGATACCAGCTGTGGAGTGATTCGAAAAACCGGGAACAGTCCTGATGTTGGCACCTCCTTCAAAAACATCGATAGCAGATTTGTAATTTCCATAGACGACGGCGGAGGCACACATACAACCAAGGACTTGGGCGATGAGGAAGACGGGGAATTTTCTCCATGGAAATTTACGAAAGACACAATTGGCGAAGGTGACGGCGGGGTTGAGATGCGCGCCGGATTTACCTCCCGCATAAACACCTAACATAACGCCGAGACTGCGTGGATTGTTAGGACCAATATTTGTGTGAAGCTGACGAGCTTATTGATAGAGTAGTGGTTGCTTACCCCCAGCCTATGAACATGTCAGTGGGCATTTTGGGCATGTTTTGCAAGAGTATGGAAACATACCCCATGAAATACTCTGGTAATCACCCTTTTCGTTATTGGACAAGACGACCTGAGCTACGACACCATCCCCGAAGAGAATCATGATGAAGCAACCGAAGAATTCGGAGAATGGCTCTTGCATGTAAGCTCGAACTCTGCTCCACCAGAGATCAGGCCTTGAGGCCTTTGCGTTGGCTTGGGGTACAATGTGATCGATTGGAGCTCCGTGTTCGCGAAGAGTCTCGATTGTCTGTTGATGGACCAATTGAGGAGGCTGACGTTTGGTCTCATCGTGGGGTACCTCCTTGAGTTTGGTGTCTCCAAAATACAGAGAGTTGGAACTCCCACTCCCACTGGTATGGGCAATGTGCTCCATGTGTGCGCTGTTGATGTTCTCGGCCATGGTGAAAATGAGAGCAGAGGGAAGAATGAGGAGTAAGAGTGACGCAAAGAACAGACAAAACTCAGATCCCAGTCCGGACTCGAAGGTTATAAAGAGGGCTTGGACAAGTGGGGGTATGGCAACTGAAGATGGTAATGTCGACCGACAATCTGGGGAAATTGGGAACTCGTTGCATCTGGGATGGACGTTGTTCCCCAGATCACAGCCACGAGGGGAGGCGCATGGCGGAGTATCGAACCATTTCGAGGACTTGGGCCTGGGTGAGCTATCGGGGTATGGAGAGTCTGAGGCAAGAATTTCATGGGCACAGAAGTCCGGGTCTAGCATTAGGGTTGCAATAACGAGCAGCATCACTGCATGCAATGCCTGTTTGCGTGCTGCGAGTCTGGTTACGCGGTCATGGACGATAGACGTCCATGACAAGCCGCGGCCTCGATTGTCGCACTTAGTACTAGTTCTGCGTTTAGTCGGATGGCAGCGGCTGTTCGCATGCTTTGCTTTGCGATACTGGGACGACAAGTCGGGTGCTCAGGATGTCGCGTTGCACATCAGGTGGTATAGCAGAGCCCTTTCAATCTTGGCATCCTGTGAAATTGTGCAGCGTGAGACGGTGTCGTTGCCACTAAGAACGTGAGGTCGTAGGCCATGCCCTAACACGATCTTCTGCGTGGAAGACGTGAGGCAGGCAGAGAGTTGTCCCACGGCGGATAAGTCCTTCGGCTGTTCCAATCAAGGGAGCTCTCTCTGCAGGATCGAGGAAGCCCTCTCTGCAGAATGGGTGTCGCCGTCGCCGTTGGAAAGGTTTTCAAACGACGTTGAGAGGCCGTTGCAAGCCCACTAGTCCAATACAAGCTAGCGTCGACCTCCCCTCTTTACCTCTAGATTGCTTCTCATTCGTTTGGAGGGAGTATAATCACAGCCGACTAGATAGAGAGGCCATACTTGTGCCTGTGGCATGTTTATAATCATGCCCGGCAGTACAAGAACGATTCGAGTTTGGTGTTTTGCCCAGGAGAATGATCATGTACCTTGATGCCGCAGCAAGTGCCGCTGAAGACTCCTAATTTAGACTCGGATACTCAGTCGAATGCTGGCCTGCATGCCATGCCTGAGATGTCCATGAAGGAACGCTGCTCGGTACACAATGCCCCTCGGTCACATGTACCGAAATGGAACAATTCTTGTCCCTGTGGTTCCCCGCCTTTGAAAAGGTCCGCCATGCCTCAATTAATACTCTGACCATCCCCTCCCGTCTCCCCTGTACCTGGTCCCATTCGTCAAGCCTTGTTCCATCTCAAGTCGCCCTGTATATCCTTTGACATCTTGATACTCTTCCTCGCAATCCAAGTCACCCCGAGCCCAACATTCTGATACTCTTCCTCAATCCCGCCATAAAATGGCACCGCAAGAATTCACCGAGACTCCTCCCCAGAACAGCACGCCAAACAACGAAGTCGCCATGTCGGGCTCTACACCACTTCCCGCCTCAAGTTTGGTGGGCTCAGCCGCCTCGTCCGGACCAACTAATCAACAAATATTTGACCTGCTGTTAACTTTGCAGCAAAACAATGCAAAGCTTGAGGCAAGACTCAACGACATGGAGCAGGCCAAGAGTCCTGGCTTTGAGGTTGTGACGCAGAAAGATTGGCAGAATTCCGATGACAGCTCGTCTGCATTCATCGGGGCCATCGACCAAGGCACCACCAGCTCACGTTTCTTGATCTTCAACACGCAGGGAGAGCCAATTGCCCAGCATCAGATGGAGTTCAAGCAGAATTATCCAAATTCAGGGTACGTGTACTCCTTTTGCTCCTTCATCGTTAGCAACCGCTTCACCCCTGTTCGTCACTCAACTCAGCTATACAACTATGTCAGCAGATTTTGACCGGGGGCAGTTGCGCAGTGGGTCCCTACAACTTCCTAATACGGTAGCTAGCACTGAGGGCTCCACTGAAACCACCTCGTCATTCGACTGAGCTATTGATTTCAGTGGAGCCGGCGTCTTATAGTCCCTAAGGAGCTCCCTGGCGGAATACCTAACTAGGCTAGGCTAGGCCTACTGCCGTCTCCACTGGGTGAACTGCCAACCCAAGCGAAATTAGGCTCGATACGGCAGTTGTTGACCGCGAAATCCTTGATAGCTGCTAACTTTGTCCCTCAGATGGCACGAACATGACCCTTACGAGCTGGTCTCCTCTGTAACTGGATGCATCGAAGAAGCTGTCAAACTTTTTGTCCAAAAAGGTTTCTCGCCCAGCCAGATCAAGGCAGTTGGCATTACAAACCAACGTGAGACTACCGTAGTCTGGGATAGTGAGACCGGCGAGCCTCTTTACAATGCGTGAGAATCCATCACCTCCTACATCTCATCGAAGCCGAAGCCGAAGCCGAGAATGAGTAGTCGATTTGGAAATCATCATTGCTAACTACATCTCAGCATCGTGTGGACCGACACCCGTTCTCAATCAATTGTGAGAGAACTCAAAGCACGTGCCGGTGCCGACGGACTCCAAGCTCTCTGCGGCCTCCCACTTTCGACTTATCCGTCTGTTACCAAGCTTCTCTGGATGTTAGAACACGTCCCCAAAGTCAAAGCCGCGTACGATAACGGAACTCTTGCCTTTGGAACAGTCGACGCATGGCTAGTTTACAAGCTGAATGGTGGTCCAGCCAAGAATGTCTTTGTTTCTGATCCATCCAACGCTTCCCGTACTATGTTCATGAATCTCGAAACACTAGACTACGACAACACCTTGATTGACTTCTTCAAACTTGACCGGACCAAGATTCACTTGCCCAAAATTGTTCGATCTTCCGACAAGGAGGTCTACGGTGCTCTTACGACTGGTGCGCTTGCAGGCACAAAGATCATGGGCTGTCTTGGTGACCAATCTGCCGCCCTTGTAGGCCAGAAGGGTTTCGACCCAGGGAGTGCAAAGAACACTTACGGAACCGGTTGCTTTTTGCTCTACAATGTGAGAGAGAAGCCAGTAATCAGCACTCACGGTCTTTTGGCAACAGTCGCATATTACTTCGAAGGCAAGCCTATCTACGCATTAGAGGGCTCCATCGCTGTTGCCGGTTCCGTGATCAAATTCCTAATGAACAATTTCGGCTTCATGGAATCCTCAGAAAAGATCAACGAACTCGCAGAATCAGTCGAGGACAATGGCGGTGTCGTGTTCGTCACTGGTTTCAGTGGACTGTTTGCTCCATACTGGATCGATGACGTCCGAGGCACAATTCGTAAGTCGACCAATCTTCCATCATTACCTACGCTCCTGAGCTGACCCGATTGTAGTCGGCATAACACAATACACGCAAAAAGGGCACATCGCCCGGGCCGCCATGGAAGCAACATGCTATCAAACAAAAGCGATCCTCGAAGCCATGGAAAAAGACAGCGGGAAAGCCCTCCAACGGCTCGCCGTAGACGGGGGCATGTCCAACTCGGAACTCTGCATGCAAACTCAGTGCGACCTCATCTCCATCCCTGTCGATCGCCCCAAGATGCGCGAGACCACTGCGCTCGGAGCCGCTTTTGCTGCTGGACTGGCATGCGGTGTGTGGAAAGACTTTGACGAGTTGAAGAAGATTAATACTGTGGGTGGAGCAGTGTTTGAACCAAAGATGGCCAGGGAAGAGTCGAAAAAGATGTTTGATAGGTGGGAGAAGGCCGTATATACTTGTACCGGGTTTGTTTAGTCGGTTCTCCTTATGTTCTGCCGCTGCGTGGAGAATGGTGATGATGTCGCGTTTTGTTTTGGAGTTGATGGGATGATGACGATGACGATGATGACAATACGAGCAAGCTGAGGTCCGGGCAATGTTACCGTTATCCAATTGTGGCTGGGGTCCTTCTTGACGACTTGGTCGTCCAGACAATGCACTTGCCACCATTACGACCCGCATCTCCCATCCTGTTGGCCTCTAGCAATCCACATCCACCATCACCAGTAATGGTGCAATATGCTGCTCCAAACCACCATTCACCCCACTATTGGGTCGCTTACCACCACCAAGCGAAACCGCTCGCCCTCTCTACGACGGATTCCGAGGCCCCGCTTCCGTCAGCGAACCTAGTACATTCAGTATCATCTTCGCGCTCGGGATTTTCAAGTTGATTCTTTGGCTAATTCAACTCACAGGCGCTTTGAAAGACTGCTATACTCCCGGCATTGGGTGGACCACACATGGAGATCGTAAGAACTGTCGTTTGCCGACTGCGAAGTCGACGTCCATAGTCGCTTCTGGTGAGTCGAAGAAGGCTAGGAAGACTAAGTCTCCTGTGAGTGGTGGGGATAGGGTTGGGATTGGATGTTTCGCTTCTGTGCAATGGGTTGTGTTTTGTTTGGCGATGTGGGCGTTGTTTGAATGAAGTAGGATCATGGCTGGATTGCTTCCATGATAGGGAGGGAGTGGTACTTGGATGATGAGGCATGGCCTTTATGATTCCTTGGCCTATACTTTTATATGGCAGCTAAGGAATAGCTATCTTTCCAATGAACAACGATATTGCTACGTTTCTGGAAATTCTCGACGCTGACGTTGCCAGAAAACGATCGATATTGATCTCCACTTGGAGATGTTGCATCGCTGGTTGTGATTTGGTTACTCCATTTCTCAGACCGCCCGACGTTCAATCTAGTGTTTGTGCGATTTTGATAGGAAGTAGAATGTGGGACGAGCAAGACGGGTCCGCACACCATTCCTTACCTCAACTATGACAAAATTCAAGGGCCGAGCAGCTATTCAAACGCCGACGAATACGAATGGCTGCCTACTCCCTGCTCTTCCATTTCCACCTCCCCTCCACCATTCTCAATCCCTTGCCACGCACCCAACCCTCACTCGCGTCTACAAACGTAACTCATCATCATCCCCGTCCCCAGGCTCCGCCACTTCCCACCCCGCTTTTTGACAAAGCCCGCCATCCATCTGCTCCTCCCATTGGTCGCTCCCAACACAGTTCCTACAGTACAGTAGACCGCCTGGATCGTAGAGGCCCTTGACTGCGAGGAGTTGGTCGTAGTTTGGGCCAAAGGTCGTTGCTTTCCAATTCGGATCGTTGACGTCGCACTGAATGGGAGAGAGGAGTTAATGAAATAGCGGGAAAGGGTGGTTGAGGAACAGTTTGGGAGGACAAGAACGAAGGGCGATTTGCAAAGACGAACAGAATTCCATGAAAGAAACATGTGTCGCTCGGTGATTTGAAGAAAGGAGTGTTTACATACCTCATTAAAATAGGCCCCACTATCCGGGCCTATATCCTTCAACGCCTGATTCTTCGTGAACGTCATTTTCCTTGCATTCGCTTCTTGTATCTCCGGGCCTGAGCCGTCGGGGACGGGTTCAAAGGGGACAAGATTCATAACGCAGGCGTTCCAGGCCAGGTTGAGGGCGATGGGTATGTTGGGGCTGGTGTTGGGACAGGAGAAGTGGCCGGTGATGTGCATGCCCTGGGAGATCGGGGTCAGTTTGGATCTTTTATAGGAAGGGGAGAAGTGGGTAGGGGAGCGTGAAAAGGGGGAGAAGAGGAGGAGGGCAGAAGGAAAGAGAGGTGACTTACAGCAGGCCCGTCCATCGTTGGTCCAACGATTTCCAACGTCCTTGCTAGTCGCGAGACATCTATCAATGCGCTTCTCGGCATCAGCCAGCCGCCCATAGCTCCACTCATCGTCGCTACTGGCTCCGCGCCAGGAGAAATCAAAAATTGTTGGTAAAATGTAGGAGCAGAAGCAACACGACTGAAATAACTTAGTGTCGAATTACCCTCCGTAGTAAGTGCATTGCGAATCGGTTGGATTAGTGCTTCCATCGTCTCGGCAGATTTATCGAAGAGATAGAAGCCCCAATTCAGACTCAAGGCTGGACCATCGGGTGTGACGAGTTTTCGAAAACCAAAGTGGCCTTGAAGTCCTGCGTCTTTGAGGGCGGGGAATTGGGAGAGGATCCATGCTGCTGTGTTGTAGAATTCTTTTTGGTACTGCATACCTTTGGTGCTGAGGGCGAAGGTGTGGTGGGTTGTTCGAGGGGAGGGATAGGCCTTCATAGTCGAACTTACGACGATACCGAATGTTCCACCTCCACCACCTCTTAGCGCGTAGAAGAGATCGGGATAGTGACAGTCGTTTGTGACCACGACTTTACCAGAGGGTAGTACTACCGTTGCTTGGAGGAGATTATGGGCACCCATGCCGTAAGTCGAACTGAGCGGTCCATGTCCTCCACCCTGAGACCATCCCATCACCCCTACAGTAGGGTCGGCACCACCGACCATTGTCATTCCATACTTTTCCAACGCTGCATACATTTCGCCAACTTGGACACCAGCCCCCAAGGTCGCAGCCGTGTGCAATGAGCTGGTAGGACACTTCTCAACCTGGAAATTCTCATGATACGTGATGTTCTTGAGATGATGCGTCCAGATGCTCAAGGCACCATAGCCAGTACTTCGTCCCAGATAATCGTGCCCTGTATTCTTGATCACCAACCTCAAATTTCTCCATTTGGCAAAACGTACGGCGGTCACGATATCGGCTACGGAAGTGGCATTGACGACATATTGTGCGTAGTGTCCCTGCTGGCATCCTCTTACTCCTGCCTCTGAGTCGCCAGTAATACTTGTGCCATTTTCATAGATGGGTGGGCAACTGGGTACGCCACTGGTATTGCCGCTCCAGCCCGGAGAGTCGAGCGAGATCGGATCTGACGCATGAAAAGTCGATGAAAACCATTCTGAGCGCACTTTCTGGCAAAGAGTCGTGTTATGGTTTGCTTGATCGGGGTAGCAGACTGAAGCTGGAGGCGAAGGATGAAGAAGATGTCCTGATATCGTTGCGTTAAAATGAGCCCAGTCGGTGGTTGAAGGCCAACAAGAGGAGCTTGGACGCTAGCATGGTGATCAGTTTCGAAGTCGTTTTGAAGTCGTTTTCGAGGAGCGAGAGAAGAAAACATACACATTTGCAAAATAAATCCTGCGCCGAACCAGACGACGCGGTTGACAGGAACGCCACGAAACAAAAAAGTACAGATCGCATGATTAAAGATGGCGCTCAGGTCTGCACAATGTCCAGCAACATCATTATACAAACAAATCTGCTTCCAAATCCTGCGACCTGGTTTGAAAGCAAGAGATCCGGAGCGATATTGCGATTCTCTGCCTCATGTTCCAGCCCTGCAGATGATCCAGTAACAGACCAGGTGAGGCTTGGCTTCCGTGTGGGAAGATACTGCGAACAAGGGAATTATTGGTCTGGAGAAACTGAATAGATACAGACTCTGTGCGAATTGATGCCTATGAGGTGGAGTTGTGATTGGCCAATTACGAACTCGCCAGATCAGAGATGTCTGCCCTAACCATTGCGACTCTATTAGTAAGACACCATCGAACAATTTTTCACGTTGGTCTCAGATTGATGAGTATAGAGGGAACAAGAGGAAATGCTCTGCTAAAGCCGCTAAAGTACAAGTCAACCGATGGAAAATGGTCATTGCTCGCGGAATCTACTTGGCTGATTCGCCTTGCTCAGCCTCGCCATTGTAGCTGACTCGTTAGCGGATATCCAGGGTCTAGGAGAAGGAGACGAGAGCAACTTATCTCATACCAAGGGCATCAAGAACCCCCTTCGCTTCACATCCCTCCCGCCATTATTATCCGCCTCTTTCACTCGCCACATTTATTCGAAATACGTTCCGCACATGCTCTGGTCACGTGTGTTGGCTTTAGCCTCGCTTAAAGATCAGAACCATCGGCACGGCACAAATTATCATTTCAGACAATGACATTGTGCTGAAGCTAGATTATGCGACTTACCGTGGTTACCATAAGGATCGAAGAGTTCGCCGGGTGCAAAGATAAGGGACTAGCTTGCTTGAGAGGGCTGGGTGACGAGACAATGAGAAAGTTCAGCGTCTTTGCATTCGGGTAATAGACATTGCGATCCAGGATGAGATTCTGTGACTGACGGTATCTATGTGGTTAACACACCGACGATCGATCTTGCTAAGGGTAGGTTATTTACTCCAATTTTGCCATGCGCATTACCTAACTTCGTATGGTCGATTACAATGAATGACTTCGATCGTATCCGGTATTGCCATTAACGAGGCTGGAGGAAGGTGGTTTGTTGATCAGTCCATCAACAACTCAGCTAGCTCAGATGAATACGCTCGTTCTGGTTTTGGGAACAGGACAAGCCCCGCACTCCCAAAGCTCGTTAATTACTTGCAAGAACCAATATCCAGCTGTTGAAAAAGTCGGCTCTCCGTTCAAAACCACAAGCGAGCGTGTAGCCCGATACGCAGCCGACGTGGGCTTCAATTGTTACCACCGAGCATTGGCCCAGGCATACCCAACTTCGACCAACACGTATCAGACTTCGTTCTGGGGCGGAACACACTATATGAATCAGTTTCCAAGCTTCTTTGACCCCAATAGAATAGGGATAAAGCTCATTTTGGAGTCAACGACCAAAGACATAACGTCACTTCGGACGTCTCAAGGCCATCTCGTGTCCGAAATCGTCACAGGCGGACCCAACACGCTTCGCAACAAGGACAAGACCATTGAGGGGCCAGTCACCGTCGGGTACAATAGTATGGCGCTTAACGGCGTTCCCCATTTCACAAGTCCGACAGGGTCTGGTGGCTTTTCTCTCATTATTGGTAAAAGATTGGTGAAAGAGAGGTGTGACATCTGGAACGAGGTGTGGACAAAAATTGTTAAAAGTATAATAAGCCCACAGTGATGCGAAATGTTCCTCGTACGTGGACTGTACTCCATGACGACCATGAATTGTTCGAGCAGTAGCTTGTCTACGATGGAATGTCCGTTGTTCACCCAATCATGCTCTTCTTTCTGCCTCTCAGCCTAACATCTTCCAATCTCTTCAAGACAATATTCGCCCCCTTGAAGCTCTCGGCGTATGCCTTCAACACTTCTAGGAACAAATCGCTGGCTTGTGGGTGCGTGCTGCCAAATGCTCGCTCCAAAACATATAGATCCACTGCACGATCTTCGTCTTGCACAGTCTGTACTGCAAGACCAAAGTCGATCAACATGATCTGCCCTTGCAGAATTGTCGGGTCGAAAAGTTGTGGGATGTGCTGGGAGGCAGGAGGATTCTTCAACGAAGTCGTGTCCGGTATGACTGGCGCCTTGATTTTGAACTCATCTCCAGAAGTGTTCAAAGGCAGTTTGACCATCAAGTTACTCGTTGTCAAATCGCCATGAGTGACACCAACCTCATGCATCCTCCCCACAACCCGACCAATCTTCCGCATAAGCACCAGCACAACCTCATTCCCCTCATCTTGACTCTTTCCCTCAGCCTCTTGCGCCCTGAACCACCAATCCAGCACTGCCCTTACACTGCCACCATTGATCCATTCCATACCCAACCACCCCTCCTCCCAGCTCATACCCATAATAGCAGGTACCCCGACACCCTCTTTTCGCAATCTCATCATGACTCTCGCCTCCGCCAGGATTCGGCCACGCGTGAGTTTGGCATCGAGAGCAGGGTGGCGGTAGGACTTCTTTGGGCGGAATTTCAGCGCGATTTTTGTGGTGGGGGTGAGGAAGTGGGTTTTGTAGATTAGGGCTTCGGCGCCTTGGGTGATGAGGGAGAGTTCATGAGGCAGATTCGAGGAGAAAGGAGCTGGCGGGACGTGTGTGGTCGTTGTCGCCATCTGGAATTGCGCTTGTGCTTAGACGACTGGTGGGGAAAGCGAGTTTGGAGTGGCAGTGAGACACATTTTACTAGCTCCGGGTCATTCTCGGGGAGACTAAGTTTGGCCTAGTTCTTGGCAGCTTCCAGCCTTAGCCCCAAACAGGTAATAGCCATGAAGGATCTCATTCTGGAGAAGATGAAGCTGAGCAAGATGCCGGGAAAGAGCCGTGAGATGTGTGGTGATGAATGAGAGGATGGGATCGATAGAGCGAGTGATAGAACCATTGCATATTCCCTGGTTTCATCTTATACGATTGGAGATGAAGTTGTGGCAGCGACCTGTTCCTTGATGCAATTCTGGTATTATTTTGTGGCGTTTTGTTGTCACCAATGGCCTTGGAGGAGGTAGCATCATGCAGGTCATGGCATTGTGTCGTGTGGCGGGCGGGCGGTTGAATGAGATGAATACTCCAGATGGTTGTCTCATACTCGTTGTTCATCTCTTACAACTTACCTGGAATGTAAACAGCAACGAAAATACATTCTGTGAATAATATAGAAAGGTTGAGATGATGGAAAAAATACTACATATGACTGCAAAGCTGATACTTACAGTAGCAACCATGAACATGACCAATTCTACCTTCTCGCTTACAACCACTTCCTCCACGCTATCGACAATCACGTCTTCAGAAGCCTCCACCAGTTCAGCGTCAGAGTTCATAGGAGTCTTTATAGCTGGGACGCCATTATGGTAAGCCAAAGAACTCTCCTTAGAAAGCAAAACTAGATTAGTATAACGACAGCCTCGTCCTTCCCACAACGCTTTCGGGAACAGTCTACGGCATAGATGGCTTCAAAACTTACCTGGATCCTAACGATAAGCCATACGTGACTGCTATTCAAAGCAACGGTATCGTGCCAGCGGTTTTGGGTGCAAGCATCTGTCGCGGTATGTCTGGATACTCCTCTACGTCCTTCAACACGGCAACGCTTTCTGGCGCAATTCCGCTAGCTCCTACATCTGGCCCTGTTTATCCGACTTCGCTCAGCAACGAGAATGGAGTGTCTGGGGCGACGATAGCTGGGATCGTGGTTGGTGTGCTTATGGTCCCAGCGCTCGGGTTGTTGGCTATTTGTGTTTTCAAGGAGAAAAGACGAAGAAGAGACCTTGATGAGCCCGTTAACACTGAAAAGCGGTCTCAATCTCATGAGACGGATAGAGTAGCGACAAGCCTAGTCAATATCGCAGAGCTTGCGGCTCGGAAGAAAGCAGCAAAAGAAAGGTTGGGGCAGCTCGTGAAGGGAGAAGCCCAGAAGGCGGAGATGAGAGGGGCGTTGCGTGGCTAAATACATGATGAAGTTAGAGGGGTAGCCGCTGAATTGGTGGGTGCCTCGGCCGACAAATTCTCTACGACCACGACCATGACATCGACATCCACAACCACCGCACAACCGCCCTGGACGGCCATCCCCCACCCTGTAAATCCCTCTCTAGATCACTGCAGCTCATAATCAGTCTCTCGTCTCCCTCGTTCACAATCATCCTGTGCGCTTCAGGGCCTGACGGCAGAGTTGGCATTCAATTGACAACGCCAACATCTGGAGGAGCGAAACGGCAGCAAGAGAAGATCAACGGCATTGTGATGGACAAAAACACAGTACCCAGTGAGAAGCGTCATAAATGTGGACAATCCGCGGCATCATGCGTTGCCATTAAAGAGTAGTGAACAAATAGAGCAATGTTATTGCTCGAAACAGCTATTGGATGAACACTGATTCGCGCTTGACTCTATACCAGTTCCTTTCACATCATTGTCCATGGATTATCAACAAATTCTTCTTATTGCCAACTCAATCTGATTTATCTATAGTCCAACGAACCAAAGCATTGTCAACCATGCAGGAGCAAGCACAAAAATCTCTCACAACAGCTCAACCAGAGGAGCAAGAATTTGGGAACATGCTCTCACCCGGCGAACCATTTCAACACGATCCCGCCGAATACCTAAGTAGCGACTCCCCCGAAGGCAAACGGATCATTTGAATTGCATGTGATGGCCCCAGGGTCCTTGTGTACAATGGTATGCCGAGTATCGCTTCCGAATCTGCCGTTACGCTATCTCTTGAAGCTGCGATGCAAAAGTTGGAGTACGTGACCAATTACGAGGAAAGGGAAAGGGAGGAGGAGCCTCGGGACAAGGCGATGAGGCGGAAATATGAGGAGGACGCAAGGGTTGGGGTTATTGTGCATGAGAGACGGAACATCAGGGAGAGAAACGATTTTTGGCAGGAAAGGCTGGTACTACATTTGAGCATATTTGGTAAGGCTGATTACTGATGGTGAGATATTGCATGTATAGACCTTGACAAAACCACCTGATATCGTCTGATGAGGGTTGTGGAAATCGTAGGTGATCAGATTGGGCAGCAAGAAATGGTTGTGAACGTGGAAGACATGGACTTTGAGTTATGGGAAAGGATCGAAGAGATAGCGACGAGTTTGGGTTCGGCTCGCTACTCTAGGCTGGTCCCTGATCGAAAAGATGTTAAAAAGAAGAAAGTATTCTTGCTAGCAGAAAAGCCGGGAAATAATGCAAATACAGATGACTGACTTAGTGGTTGTGTCATCTCAAGATGCCGGACTATCAAAACCTATACTTGCTCAATGGGTGTCGAGTGACAACATTGGAGCAGTGTTGCAGACGTTTCCTTTGAATTCCATGCACAATTCAACTTCTTCTATGACTCTTTCACAGTCGCTCGCCTTCAATAATCTCTCCATCTACGGTCTAGACTACCAAAAGCATCACCTAAAATATAGGACTCCCATTCCTGATATATTGTTCTGATAGCTAAATAATTACGTAGCATCAAAGACCACGATGTTTAAGAACGCGAAGCTCAAAGAAAAGGATCGGCGACAGCTCTACGAAATTCACGAATCCAAAATTCGAACCGCGGCCCAGTGGGCTCAAGAAGTCAGAGATGGAGCCGAAGATGCTGGTCGCGGGGCTCACGAAGCTCAAGCCGCAGGTACCATAGGCAAGGGGCTTCGCTCGTTAAACAGCGCAAGTAATGAACAATTTTGCAGATTTAATAGCAAATCTTTTCCATGCAGCCCAAGTCACAGCTGAGTGCGCCCAAGTCCTAGCTGAAGTCGCCCGCAATGACCCTTTTTTGCTTCAGGTGCGCAGCCATCTGGGGCAGTGGTCATTACCGGGTCGATACCGTAGCTCACCCCGGTGAACTCTGCTTTCAGTTGATCATTAGGCGGATTCCTCGTGTGCCAGGCACTATACGGGAGCGGCAACGGACAGGAAAATGGCCAGAAGGCCACTGTGTCAGCGGTTACTCTGAGGTGTTGATGGGGACCAGAAAATGGGGTAGACTCGAACAGGTCTATGGAGAGCTCAATATCATGCTTGAGTCATTGCATCCATCGACTTTGGCTTCGATAGGATATTGGAGGTACTCTTGATGCTGCAGAAGGTGCTTTGTGAAAGAGAGGCTTTGATTGTTGGCATTGTTCAAGGACATACTTTCAGGTTCTTGAGCAGGGGTAGGTTTGAACTTTTGGACAATTTGGATTTCAAAGTTTGAGATCACGGTGTTGAAATTTTCCTTCACTGTTCTGTCGCGCCATCTCTTGTCGTCTTTCCTTCTCACTCCCTTGAACATTCGTTCAACATGAGCAATGCTAAACATAAACAAGATATTCAGAGTCATATAGAGAGCTCATAGCTAGGCTGTACTCCTGCTCCAATTCCAATCTTCTTTTTCCCAACAACTGCAAACTAAAATGTCCCCAAACATGTTTGACACCCTCTCCAAACCAACCGAAGCCAACTACGACGAACGAAACCTCCGCATGTCCAAAAATTGCGGGATCCTCTGGGGCACCCAATGCCAATTCGACTTCGGACTCGAGGAAGACCGCAACGGAAAGTATGTCATCTATATTCGACGTACTTATAATGGACACGGCGGAGAAATGTTGCTTCTCAGCGGTGTTCATGAAGATGATTAGAGTGCTTGGGAAGAAGTTAATAAGAAATCAATTGAGATGACGAAGTTTTGAAAATAAGGCTGCAGAAGATCGGATGCGAGCTAAACAGATGGTGGTAAAGAAGGATATGGAGGAGAAGTGGCCAGTGCTAGGTGCGGCACCAGCGAGAGATAGTCGAGGAACGGCCGGTTGGAGGCCAAGCAGAAGGAGAAAGATCGGCAGAATCAATAAGAGCCGGTGTTTACATAAGGACAAAAACGAGGCGAAGGTTGACAACGAGTTGCTAGGAGTCAACCGGAGTTTGTGTATGGTAACAACCTCAACAATCATGGACGGATGTGCCGACTTGGAAGGGACAACAGAATAGCAAGTAAGGAGCAAAAGAAGCATCAAGCGGTGGCCATAAAACTTGCTCTCCAATAAATTTGCCCCAACATCCTTTCTATTATATCGCCATCAGCCCAGAGCTACCAAGAAGTATACTTACCCAGCACAATTCATTGTGTGACATGTCGATCGATTCACCAGCAACCCATCATACCCACGTGTAATGTGATGTGATAACGTCACGAGCCAGTGTGTTGATAGATCTCGAGCAAGCATAAGAAGCCCTCGTCACGGTCGAAGCTTTCTTCTTCACAAAATCCCATTGTTTCCACTTCGGCGAACTTACCAAAAACTTTAAATCTCATTTCCAATCCCAGTCTATAGCTCCTTCAACCCTTCCATAATGTCTTCATCCAACCAAACCAAAAAGAGCGACAACAAGGTTGCCGAGAAGAAAAATTCCAAGAAAGACGATACATGGAAAGACTCTGGCAAGAATAAGACCCCAAAGGCCAAAACCGCTGAAAAAATCCAAGAACAACGCGTCGAGAACATCCTCACACATTGTCGACGTATCTGGGCACCCCACGCCGACTTCGACCTCGAATGCAAATGGGTTGATCTTGACTTCGTCTCGGGATGGTCCGTCGAAATCCGAAAGCAATACGGCGATGCTGTGCACATCAAAGAGTTCTGGACGATACCAAAGGAGATAGAGGAGGAGGCTTGGATGACCATGGATGAAATTCTCAATGAGAAAGTGATAAGAGGGTCGATACATTTCTGAGGTGCGTAAGCTAAGTTTTGGGATAGGTCTGAAAATGAGGGAGTGGAGTGTTGAAAGGGAAGGGATAAGGGTAGTGGAATTGGAACACGGATTTTTTTGCTATTCGTCGCGACACTTCCTAGCATCTTACTATTAATCAGACACAGAAAGATAGCCAGACCGGGGAGACTTACATTCAAGAAGAAGCTGAGAATTGTTCCATAAATCAATCACTTCCTCGATTTCCACTACCCATCAGTTCAACACCATATACAAAGAAACTCAACACAGAAATTTAAAATATAACTTACATTGCCTACAAAATCTCTCATCTTTTCCTTTCTCACCGCCATCAACTCATCTTGAACAAATTATCCAAAATGTCAATCACACTATCCGAATCACAAATCTCCCACATCTCACCAACGCTGACAAAGTCTTCGGCACCCTCCACTCGTACAACCTCGACTGCAAAGTTACCTCCCACAGCCAATTTACATGCATTCTATCGCTATCCGATGGTACAGAATTAGTCCATACCCGTCCATTCAGCACAGCCCAGGAAGCATGGGATGGCATCGACACAGCCCTGCAGACAGAAGTAGATCTCTTATCCAGGCGTGTAGGGATCGGATACTTACGAATTGCCAAACCGCTTGGGGGAAGGATGGTAGCTATGCTATTGATTGTAGAAAAGATGAGGGAAGCGGGCAGTGGAAAGCTACGGATGATGAGGCTTGGAGGGGGTTGTTGTTGTTGTTGTTGTTGTTGGAAGATATGATGAGGATGGAGGCTATGATGCCGGTGGGTGCGGCGTTTCCGGGTGGGTAGATTTGGTTGTGCGGTTTGGGGTGTGTTGAGGCGTTTCCGGGTGGTGAGTAAAGTTAGTCGTGATGAACAAAAAAATCATTATAAAAAACAAAAATGGCATTCAGACTTACCTTCCCACACAATTCCCCCTCCACTCCAATACCGCGCCCATAAAAACATCACTTAATCCGAACCCACCATAAACACGTACAGACCACCCTCCGAACAACTCACAAGCATACGCACAAGTGTAAGAACACTCTGGGGCGGTCATCAGATCCATAGCCTCGAGATAAAATAAGACTTCAAGACGAAAGAATTCATGGCATCGATAACGAGGGTGTGCTTGACAGTAAGTCGTAAAATCAGACAGTTTCAGGTGAGGCAGCGGAAGAGGCATGCGATGCTTTGGACAAGTGGCTGAAGAAGGAGGTGGCGAGGAAGGAAAAAGAGAGGAGAGAGGCCTTGGATGGAGAGGGAGAAGAAGGAAGCCCTGGAGAAGGAGAGAAGAGGGAAGCGTCAGAAAAAGAGAAGAACAGGGAAGATTTGGCCCAAAAAAATGGTCGCGCATGGAAGAGTGATAATTGCCTAGCATGAGTGGAGTACACGATGACAAGATCTCTCAAAAGTCAGCATATGATTGATAGGCACATGGTTCCACAGGATTGACGTACCGAGAAATCAAACGATCCTTGGCTTGGCAAATACAAAATCAGTCCTAAATTTCGCCACCGAGATATTATACTGCTTGATTGCGGATGTTTTTAGCCCACAAAGTCGCAAGCAAATAAACAAGAGAGACCATCCCATAATGTCATTACTCCTCGCTAAAAAGCATACCCTGCAGTCCATGTCCGCCATTCAAGGTACCTCCTCCACCAATAGAATACCAGATATAAATTATCCTTATATCCAAGCGAAGAAAAGACAACTAATATGATGTGTACTCGACCTGTCAATCAATCCAAATGAAACTTCAATCGACCCCTCCTCGAAAGAGCCGATGTATCAATCCGAATATGTTCTTATGCCTTCTTAAATTCAGTGAGGGATACCGTGCTATCGAAATGATTCTTATGCGCTTCCATTGTCTATTCCTATTGTTGATATTAGCGAACCGACAATTAATACTGAGGCGACAAACATACCTTCTTATGAGCAGCTTTGTGCGCGCCAAGTTCTCCAGTTGGCAAGTTGATCTTCCAGCCACTGGTTAAAGCCAAGACCGTGAACAGTAGATACCAGTTGGGAATCGAAGAGGCAAGCAGAAAGCCACCACCAACACGATCCCAAATCATGGCCGTTTCTTCATGTTCTTCCCTCAATTTCATCATATCCTTGGTAACCTTGATTTTACCAACGTTCGACGAAACAGCCATGTATGCCTCAGACTTGTAGAAGCTAGCGACTCCGGTGCAGACGCAAGTAATAGAAACACAACCAAAAATGAAGATCATGAAAACATTGGTTCGTAGTGCCACTAGGAAGAAAACAACGAACATGCAAGCCCAGCACATATTGTAAATACCAAGAGCATTTTGGAACTCCGCAATACCCTTGGCTTGGTCGTAGGCCTGGACTGTTCCGACGGGGGCGGTGGGAGACATGGGTATTTTGTAAAGTTGGCCGTAGTGTTCGACGAGTCCGAAAGCTGGGGTGAAAAAGACGCCTATGGACATGAAGTAGCCACCTAGTGTACCAAATATGGTATAGGCGAAGGTGTTGCCGATAAGGAGCTCAAAGATACAAACGATCAGGTTGAGCATACCTGCTACGAACCAGCTATGTCGGGGGTTAGCTGGTAGCTGGAATTGAGAAATAGCGCTTGTACATACAAACAGCCGACTAGAATGTTTAATTCCTTGACGCCGCGAACGTTCATGAGTATAAGTGACATGAAGGTGTTGGTGATGCCGAAAGCTGCCAGTGCGCTGTGTAAGGAATGAGCATAGAATCAAAATTTCCAAACCATCGGGTCTTCTTATAGAGGCGTGGGGTTCCCCATCTTGGACAGAAAGTCCTTGCTGGGGTTCGTGTTGTTGTCGAAGGATTGGGCCTCATAATCACCAGCATTGAAAGTCCTCAGCTTCCGAATTAGGTTCATCTCTGCCTCCGTTGGCGCTTCGTCCATGGTCCTGGCATGGCTGACATTGCTTGCGAAGCTGCCAGACGTCTTAGGGAGGTCTCGTTCCATGATATGGTCGTGTATGCTGGCTACATGCATATGCGGCTTGCCCATTTCGTAGTGGTTAGCTTGAGGGTTAGGAGCAAAATGATCGAAGGAGGTCCTAGTAGGGTTGTGATCTGAACGATAGTTGCGGTTGGAGTCCATAATGAGTGAAGAACTGCAACCGGATTTTGTTGGATAGGTGAGGAGTAAGACATCGCATACGAGTAATACCACGAAGGCGGTCGCTCGCTCTACCTTGCAATGGACAGGGGCGCTATGATTATGGAACTGCTGGTATGGGTAGTGGAGTAGCCTGGGGGTGTGGGGTCCTGAAATAAGACTTGCTATATTTGAGGTGCGCTAGTGCCGATTACGGTAATTTTGTATATCGGTGTACTGTACTACATGTCACCTGGAAGCGGGAGGACGGTGGAGAGGATTGCTCGTAATACCGACACCCTTGGAAAAGCTGAGCCGCATCCAACTTGACCACTAGGAGAAGAGTTTTATCCTTCGTTGAAACTGGACAGGCCAGGAGAAATGCCTGTTTCGAATCATGCTGGCAAGTTTAGATCCAATGTTCCGCCCTGTCAATTCTCCAGATCCAGCATTCTCGGTGTGAGCGCTCAGTCAATGGGCATGCATAGATCTTAACATCATCGGACGATCCTCATTATGCCTACTATAGTATGAAGCAATATCGGCAGAACGTACCCGAGACCAGCCTATTCCCTGGTCCCGGACAAAATCATTGGCAGCATCATTGAAGCTTGGCTTTTATAGCGGAAAGCAAAAGCCGAGGAGATGTTGTTGATCCTAGAGTTCGTGATCGTAGCTTGATTCGGGCCGTTCACAAGAGGTCGCAATTGGCGGAAGCATGGGGAGAATGTTTTGAATTGAGATTATAGTAAGGCGTGACCGAGGTCATCCACACCGACGGAGTGGCATCACCTTTGCCGCAGCTCACATTGATGGAGTACGCGCTGAGTGGGTAGAGCTTGAGTGGATAGAGCTTGAGCGGAGGAGGTTGCTGATGGATTGGTGGTAAAGAAATCCCCGGATCAGCGATGTTGGAGCCCCATTTTTGATGGCCTTAGGCTCAGTTTCCCTCCCCACCTATCGATACGACAAATACATCAATACGATAAATATCAATACGATAAATATCAATACGATAAATATCAATACGATAAATATCAATACGATACCGATACATCAATCGAACATTAAAGGAAGGCCAGCAATGTGCATCAGGCATCAGCGACCCACTCCATGTCAGTCTGGCAGCAACGTCAGACTGTGACCACAAAAGGAAACCATTACGAGCTTTAAGACAGCATATCACTAGAGTACGAAGAGCAATGAAAACAGCGTGGCAAGGCTGGGTACCTATAACATTGCTAAGCTCCCACCACGGATACCGCCATACGAGCTCCCAATTTACGCCGTCTTACGCCGTCGCCTCAAACGTGCTAGTAGCTGAATGATGCGGCAGGATCATCTGTGGAGCCGCAATAAGCGCCGGAACATCAATATAATCCTTATACCCATTCACTCTCAGTCGCAGATTTCGGCTTTCGGCGTACACGACTTTCCTCATCCTGTTGGTGCTGCCCAGGGGCTGATGCTCCTTCAGGCCATGCTAGCTGCTCACCGTGATTCTGCCGTCCTATCAAGTCCTAAACTCATGAAGCCAACTATCTTGGGATTCGGATTCGAATTCGAGGGTGGCGATTTGTTCCATGGGGTACTTCTTCTCACCCCATTCGATGTTGATGTCATCGACCGGTTGCTCTTCGAGGTTCTGGAGCAATTGCGCGCAAAAGCTGTAGGTGACCTTGTTCTTCATATGGAAGTTGCAGACTTCCTGCGAGATGATGTTGATAGGATCGTCCCCTTTGATGGAAGTCTTGTCGAGTTTCTTCTGCTCTTCGCCTTAGGGAAAGACTCCATACTTCGCAACGTAGTCGCCGTGGCGATAGGCCGACTGTGACCACTCAGGCATCGCCACCATATGCTGCCGTGGCAAGTTACCGCCCATGGTTGTTACATCGGCATCAACTCGTTTTGATTGCTCATCTGCAAAGGTTGGCAGGTCGTTCCAGTTCCTCTCAAGCGAGTCCGCAATCTTTTATGTGGTCTTTGGGTCGCGAAGTTCGAGGACGGGGTAGTTATTGAAGGTCCAGTCCTGTGTCCTTTTGTCCTCTCCCTGCAGATGCGTTAGCTCGGTTCTCACAACTTGGACACTCGTGCAACATACCCAGATCTTCTCGCCCTCAACGCCAAAGATCTTCATGCCAATTCCACGTGGTGCTGGCACATTGTTGGGAACGAGCTTGGGCGTAAGGGAAGAGTAACGCATGATGACATCGTAGCTTCCAGGCCTCTTGAACATGCCTTGAGCAAGGTGTGGTGGTAACTCTGGCACGATGAATTTTCCCATCACGCACTACAATCCGATATGAGCAGACGCAAAATTGTACCTAAGATTGAACTTACGCCTTGGGTCTTGAGGTGTGTCCCTCGCAAGCAGTGGTGATGCTCGTTGAAATTCATCATTTGAAAGCGATTGAATTGGTCAGAGACTGCCTTGAATTTTTCCTGCTCATTTTCTGGAATGACTTCGACGCCTTTGGCATTCCATCTGATGTACTCTCCTGGAGCTGGCTTTCCCTCACCATTTGAATTGACGGTGCCATTTGCTCTTACGCGGTATGGATATTATGTGGAACTGGGCAGGACATGTTGATGGTATGTTAAAGAAAATTTGACGTTGGTATACGATGGTAAGTGCATTCAAAGTCTTTCTGAAGAGTCGCGCCTCTAATATCTGCGAAATTAGTTTCCATCTCGCCGACAGAGGGTCGAGGGAGCTATCGCAGCTTTAAAAGCTACATCCAATAATATCACCACAATCGTTCTTCTAGGACGAGAGGTGCGGGGAGTCTGGAGGGGCAGCGATCTCGAGCTAACTAGTGCATCAATTGCACCACCTCGGATTTGTCAAATTGGCAGATCTGGATGTAAGATGACTACATTACAGATTCACAAGCGCCTAAACGTTCAAAAATAGGGGCTGGGATCTACTCCACAGCAGACGCCGTTTGACCATCGGAAATCGGTTGCGGGGAAAGCTCCTTGCTGCATCGGAATAGACGACCTTCTGGATGATGGCAATCGGCCCGGTTTACGACTTTCTATTCTTCACAAGATACTTCGTACTTCCATAGCACTCAGCTTAATTTCATCGGGGCGAGATCATTCATAAATGGCCAGGTTGGCGTTCTTTTTATAAAAGGAAGAACCCTTGATCTTTGAGGCTTTCAAGAACAGATTATGATCCTAGAAGACCTATGTGGTTGAAATGATGATCTTTACCTCCGTATTGCAACGAAGTGAAGATGTCTGAAATTTTATCTTATTTTCATCGTTTCGGCTTAGAGCTGTTCAAGTATTAAGCACCATCCGGATAGCTTGTAACATTCCTAAAATTCGATTCCATTAGACCACATGCCATACACCAGGGACCAGTGAGCATTTGATCTCAGATTGTCAATCTTAAGCAGGTAACGATATTTATACTCATCCAACCGCTCAAAATCTACAGTGCGGAACAATAACACCTGCCTCCATTCCGCAAAACCCAACGCCGTAACTTTCATGATGTTGTTGCAGAGGGTGGATTGGCTACTTTTGCGTGTCAGCTCTCACATAAGGCAAGGGTCTGGCAGGGTTGTTTCTGGGGAAAAAAGAAAAGCAGCATTGAGCTTGTCCGCTTGTTTTACATGCCGAGGCTGGTAAGATGTTACGATCCTAGTGAGCCATTTTTCTTGTCTAATCACCACCTAACCGCAAAACCCGAATTGCGTTTCCACCAAGCACGGCGTCAGCTGTCGCTTTATCTGGTCCGAAGGCTTTTGAGATGGCGTCGTAGTTTGTCGTCACGCTTGCCCATTCTTTGGCCTCTGAAGCTAAAGGCGGGAAGAATGGATGATCCGTTCCTATCGTACTGTCAGCAAGTCTCTCACGAACGGCAAAGGACGAAAAACCGTACCAAACATGACCCTATCCCCACCACTCGCCTCAATCGCAGCTTTCAAGCCGACCTCAGAGTAGATGACAGCATCGAGATATACATTCTTCTTCAGAATATCCCACAAATCTCTCCGTCCCTCTTTCGCAAAATGATTGTCATGGCCTACACAGCTCTCGATCCTTCCAGCCAAGAACGGAAGCGTACCTCCGGAATGTGCGAGCAAGACTTGAAGTTCAGAGAATCTGTCGAAAATGCCTGACAAATACATCCTCGTGATGGCAATTGTTGTCTCTAAAGGAAACCCCAGAGCAAGAGAAAGCACGTGTCCGTAATCTCCACCACGAGGACCGTAGACGGATGAAGGAAGGCCGTAATGCGGATGTAGGAATATTGGCAGTTTTCCTTTCTCCAGGGCCTCATACAAAGGTGAGAGCTTAGGATCATCGAGGCCTTCTCCCAATCCATTCGTACTCAAAATAACACCCCTGCAAAATTTCGATTTTGCCAACCGTTGAATCTCCTTGACAACCTCAGGAATCATACCCGAAAGTGGTAACGTGGCAAAATAATACAACCTCCCCGGATACTTCAAGCATAGCGCGTTAATCTCCTCATTAACACTCTCAGCAGTCTCCGCGGCAACACTCGGTCCCACAAAATCAAGCCATGGATTTGCTAGAGAAATGACGGAGGTATCGATATTGTGTAAGTCCATGAACGCGATCTTTTCGGAGATCTCCCAGTACTCTGGACCGATTGGACGACCTCGAGATGTCGAAGGTGTTTCTGGTGAATCTTCTCCGGGCAAGATGATTAGACGACTGTTCTCTGATGCTTCGGGATAGTTGGCTATGTATGGGATGGATTTTGAGGCAGCTCGTGATCGGAGGAGAGAGATGTACGACGGTGGGTAAATATGCGTATGTACGTCTATAGTTGGCATTTTAGCGACTGTGGTGTATTCGTTTTCAAATTGAAATGAGGGATCTCTATAGGATGTGAGATTCTCTTTGAAAATTCCCAGCTCTTTTGGATGTTGACGAAGGTCGGGATCTTGTCCGAACTGGGTAATCCGGATGAAGTTGTTCTTAGGTGCGGGATTCGTTGGTGAGATGAGATTGAAGTGATTGTTGTCGTTGTTGAATGTATCTCTCCCATGTCTAATAGTTCGTTGTTGCCCCATAGATTCGCGGCCCGCTTGCTGCTTATCGCAACCTTCTGTTTCCTATCTAGGAAGGTCGATCCTTTCTCACACGCATGTTCCCGCCAAGTCGGCCGACTCCTACGATGCGGTATCACCAGTATAGGCCATGTCCGCCATTCACATATCACTGTCTCTCATATACAAAGTTGCAGAGCGCAACATCCCGTGAACCTCACTCATACCATCACAAGAACGATCATGGCAACAGCAGTAGAGAAAGACGGCCTAGCCATCCCAGTATGTCCCTCCTTTCCACCTTGGATTCTCACCTGACACTCTTCCCAGCTCATAGACTTCTCAACCTTCCTATCCGGCGATTCTGCCTCCAAGAAATCCACCGCCCAAGAGATCCTACACGCTTTCCAAACCTCGGGCTTCATATACCTCTCCAATCACGGCATCCAAAACCCCACTGTCGAAACCGCATTCCAAAACAGCGCCTCCTTCTTTAATCGTTCACAAGAGCAAAAAGACGAATTAAGTTGGTACTCGCCTGAGGCGAATAGAGGCTACACGGCTCATGGGCGAGAGAAGGTAACGCAACTTGTGGATAAAGATGCTGTTGAGGCTTTGAGAGCTGCGGTGCCGGATTTGAAGGAGTCACTCGAAATTGGACGGGATGATGAGGAGGGGATGCCTAATATGTGGCCTTCTGGGGACGAGGAGGCAGAGGTGTTCAAGAAGACAATGATTGCGTTCTTTGATGAGTGCAAGGATTTACATAGGAGTGTCATGAGGGCGCTTGCGCTGGGACTGGGAATCGAGGAGGGCTGGTTCGATTCGTTCACGGATCGAGGGGATAATACGTTGAGGTTGTTGCATTATCCGAGTGTGAGCAAGGATGTTTTTAGGAAGAACGAGTTGCAGGTTAGAGCCGGGAGTCATACGGATTATGGTATGTTCGTTGCGAAGACAATGGCATATTCACAGCTAATCGTCACAGGCTCAATAACTCTACTTTTCCAAGACTCTCGCGGCGGTCTGCAAGTCGAATCACCCAACGGTACTTTTGTCGACGCGACGCCAATTCCTGGCACAATCGTGGTCAACGCTGGTGATCTCCTCGCACGCTGGTCAAACGAGACTATCAAATCGACGACGCATCGTGTGGTTGAGCCACCTCCGAAGCCAGAATACGAGGGATTGGAAACATACCCTCCTCGTTACTCAATCGCATATTTTTGCAATCCAAATTTTGACAGGTTGATTGAGACGATTCCGAGTACTTGCAGCGAAGGAGAGAAGCCGAAGTATGAGGCTGTCAATAGTGGAGAGTATTTAGTTAGAAGGCTAGCAGCTACGTATTGAGCAGGTTCAACGATGATTGACGACTGAGTGGAGAATGAAAAAGATGAGACGGTAGAAACTGTTCTCCTGCGCTGGAAGAGATAACAGTCTGTTAGTGAAGACAAGTTCAACTTTGACTTCAAGAAAATAACAATCAAACGGAGGTACCATTCCTCGTCACATACCTTGAGCATGAGCCAGCAAGCGACCCAAGCTTCCTGCCTCGGCTTCAAGAACGAATGAAAACAGGCCTCCAGTATGGATGATTCACCAATCAGCGACATCGAATCTTGAGATTTACATGCCAATCAGCTTACCAACCAATAGATACCAACCACACGTACAAATGCTACGCCTCGAATACGCGTATGCGGATGACATGGCCCCTCAAGGTTGCATAGAAGATGAAGCCCCTCAACCGCCCTCAAGCTCCAGAAACACCAAACACATCTCTTCCAACCACAAAGATCGAGTCGCGCGCCTACCAGACTTCAATCATCAGATCCCAATTACCACTTCAGCTTCACCAGATCCCAGGTAATTACCAAACTTGACGAGGCCGAAGCCAGAATGGCGAGTGAAATGAAGCTTGCGCAATCAACACCTCCCACAGCTCCAGACCATTCCAATGAACCTGCACAGCCCATAGCGTCAACTGGTACCACTCCTGCAACAACAGAAATGCCGAATCCAGGATGTGGACCTCAAGACTCTACGCAGGACAGCACGCTTTACGATCTTCCGACAAAGGAACAACTTGACAAAGCGTTCAAGCTTGACGTCCTGGACAAGGATGGTAATAAGCATAGCTTTGGAGAAGTTTGTCAAAATGGAAGCGAGGGTGTAGAGAGGAACTTGGTGGTTTTCATACGGCATTGGTTCTGTGGAGTAAGTCCCCCCCTTGTTCCGTATACTCAAAGCGGGACTAGAATGCTAATTTCTATGATAAATAGGTCTGCCAAACCTACATCTCTGCCCTCTCCGTCTCTATCCCACCCGCCTCTCTCGCCTCTCTCCATCCCCCTACGAGACTCACATTAGTCGGCTGCGGCGCCGCCTCTCTAATTCCTCAATACCTCGAAAATACGTCTTGCCCGTACACCCTTTACACTGATCCCACGACCTCTCTGTATAAAATCTTCAACTTTGGAAGGACATTGGAGATGGGCAAGGAACCAGGATATTTAAAGGGCAAGAACATGTGGGGATTGAGTTTTGGGGGGATGATGCAGACGATCAGAACGGGGTGGAAGGCGAGAGGAGGTGGGGATTGGATGCAAATTGGGGGTGAATTTCTGTTAGTGAAGAATGGTGCGGAGGGAGGAGAATGGAAGTGCGATTGGGCGCATCGGATGAGGACGACGAGGGATCATGCTGAGGTCTCAGAACTGAGGAAATTGCTTGGGATGGATAGTGGTGAGACGGAGGGGGGAAAGGCGTAAGGTATTTGTGGTTTCGGCGTCGGATTTGGCACATTCACAAAGCGGCGAGGAGTTGGCATGATCTATATACCTATTCCCTGCTGGCCAGGTAAGATATTGTGCTTGGTAATGTATTTATGAGCACAAATGAGTTGAAACAGAGAGTATACATCTGGGAGGCGACACGCCTGAGAGGATGATGCGGTAGCTAATCTCATCTACCACATTCCATTCGCTAAAGACAGCAGATTAATGATCCATGAACTGCGCATCTGAGCAGAATAGACAAGCTGATACATGGAAGTCTTGATCGTGATAGAGGATACCCACCTTGACATCGATATTGATCTATTTCTGGACACTTCGGGATCAGAATTGCAGAAGTTGATCAATAATCGATCTCGAGCTGCATAACACTACTCTGTTTTCATATTTCCATTTCTGATAACTTCAGACAGGTAAGCACGGTCGGTGCATAATAGCCATTCCACGCCACGCAAACAAACTCTACACAAACACAAATTTCACACCCAACCTCAGTTACTGCCATCGCAACCTCAGGTTCCAAAGAGAGTATCAGTCGAATACAGAGCGCCCAAGATACGATGTCTTATCACTATATCCAGAACAATCTGCCAGCCGGGATGGCGACAGCAACATACACCGCCATTAAAAACGAGATGACGCCGCCTGGGCGAGCTGAGCTGGCTTCATTGGAGAAGCAGAAACTGGGAGAAGAGAAGAAGAGCTTGGATGGTGAGGCCTTGGACGTGAGTGACCTAAACAAAGAGCTTGGAACCCTCAAAATTCAGGATAGTGAGGACACCTCCACCAAATCAAAGGCCCCCGCCACTCCACCAAATCCATTCTACGAGATCCGCCAGACACCGGGCAAAGGCATTTCGATCTTCGCCAAAGCTCCAATTCCTCGTGGCACGTTAATCCTAGCTGAGAAACCATTGATGCGGGTCACCCAAGCCCACTATATGGCTGAGCATATTGAGGAGGCTGTTGAAAATTTGCCGGCGAAAGAAAAGACGAAGTTTTGGAGTTTGGCGTCTGCGCATGGGCAGGATCGAAGCAGGTACGTATACCGATTTGTCTTCGCGGTTCAGTGATCGATATTGCTAACCCTGGGACGTCTCCATTTTGCAATTAACAGAAACTCCAATCCATTGTTCACAAATAGCTCGCCTTTTACTGACTCGAGTGATGACAGATACCCATCCCGCATCCACCCAGACGTCGCCGAGCACGAAAAATCTCGCATTCGCCAACAACACGAAGCACGAACCGGCTCCTCACTAACAGCCCTAAGTATCTTCATGACCAACGCGATGGAATGCGAAAATGGCGCTGCAATCTTCGAAATCGCTGCTCGCTTCAACCACTCCTGCATCCCCAACGCCTTCTTCTCGTGGAACACCATCAAGAACGAAGAACGCATCTACGCCTCCTGCGCCATCGAAATCGGCGAAGAAATCACTCTCTCCTACTGCGACCCTTTCTACGAACCTTCGCAGCGCAAATGGGAATTGCAGCATTATGGGTTTGTGTGTGTTTGTCCTGCTTGTGTTGATCTTGATGATGCGGAGAGTTTTGGGGCGAATAGTCGGGAGAGGAGGTTTAGACTTGCGGAGTTGGAGGAGAGGGGGAGTTATCCCGCGACTTTTGCAGAGCAGTTGAGGGGGAAAATTGAAATTGCTAAGGTTATGAGGGAGGAGGGGTTGAGTGGGACGTGTTTGGGTGATAAGTAAGTCATTCTGTTTGACGGTGGTGTTTTATTGGTGGGCAATGATGCTAATGAGAACAGCTACCTTTCTATCGCGCGTCTGGTCGCGAACAGAAACCAACCGGACTTCAAGTTTGCCCATACTGCTGCTACCCAAGCTCTTGATATCTATACGACCTGTCTGGGAGCCGATAGTGAGAAAGCTATCGAGGCGGTCAAGAGCGTCAGGGTCTTCAAGAAGCAGATCAAGAAGTGAAAGACTTTGGCGCGAGGAAAACGTGGGATACTCTACCAAAAGCATAGACGAGGATGGTGACCAAGGAGGGCGAAATCAGCATGATCTGCTGAAATAATAAAGGCAGATTGGTAAGAATTATGGGCACGAAGATGAAAAGCTGGGATATGGTGGGATAAAAAGATGGTTCTGATAGAGAGTGGCTCCTACTAATGGATTGGAATCGCCTACAAGCCATGAAAAGGATTGAAATGCAGAAATCTGCTATCCTTCTAGCAACAGCCTACTCGATAGCGGCATGCCGGTACCGATTGAAACAACTAAGCTTGCTCCTCGTAGTTTCGTTCCAATATGCATTGACGGTCTACCTAATACAGCTTCGAAGCCTTTTAAGGCAACGGAGCCAAGGTTTGATCATCAATATGGTTAGTCGCGCACCATTTTGTCCTATTCGTTCGATGCATTTGGGACTCGAGTGCCTCGAGCGACTTCAGCATCGTTCCATTATCAACATTGCCAGTCGCTACACCTTTAGAAGAATACTCTCTGAACAAAATGACGTCCGAGTCCATCGTCGTTCTAACTACGTACTTCTCGAACGCCTCCTCGATAGTTAAGCTCTTCATTTTGGCCAACTTGACCTGTGGATCCATGCATTCATCTCTGAAGCGTTTTAAAAGTTTGTTCCAACCATTGAGTGAGAAGGTGATTCGTCTGAAATGCAATCCTTCCAATTGTCCTGGGGAGCGCTTGAGAAATGCGATGAGAGGGGTTCTGTTGATATAGTCTTCTTCTTCTTGATCAAGTGCCAGATCGTTCATATCCAGTTCACTGTGTCCAAGACGCAGAACTGCAAGATTGGCGCCGAAAGGGGCGCCAGCGAGTATTAGTCCCAGGGAGGAACGTACTGTGAGTGGTTGGCCCCATATCCACTGACTACATTCAAAGTTGATATTCAGGGCGTTCAATTTATAAAAACGTGTGCCTTAGAAGTTTGTACGTGGGTCCAGGCTCACACTAAACTCATGCAACGTGTGCTCAACGTGTATTTTTGAAAAGTTCTGTCTCATATATACGGCCCCGAGCTAGCTGCCATGTTCGGATCATCAACAGAGCCAACTTTGTGGTGGACGTACATTAAGGGACGGGCCGTCGCACAGGCTTTAAAAATATCAGCTAGCGTTCCCACTATGTCGTCAATTTTGCGTTCAGTAATAGGTCCAGGAATCCACGGACATGGACGTGCACTGTACGAGCACACGTTACCAAAGGCGAAGATCCGAGAATTGCTTGTGTCTCGGGCTGTAGGTCCACATGGAGCTCTCTACGCAATGTATACTGAAGAGCATCGCTGGCTCTTTCCTGAGTTCATGTTCAAGATATTGGTCAGGATTTCTAAGTGCCTTTCTAACAAAGAATACTATCCCGCGACGAGACACAACAAGGATCCATGTCGATATCACGAGCATGGCGACGGCAAGGGGTCCTATCAGAAGAAGCACTTGGTTCTCCAAGAGCTATCAACCCCACCGCGGCAATTATCGCTACCTAAATGTATGGTCCGCCCGGAGGACTTGCTATTTGGGCAATTCAGGAGACATACAGGGCCGGGAAATATCAGGTAAGCTCTTCCACTTTCAATCCTTGTAACGCCAAATCGATATTAGCATGACCCTAGTGATGATTGTCACCATTACCCCTGTTTGCCGAAAGTAAAACTTTACAACTGTAACAAACATGCGCTTCGCCTAAAGTCTGGTCAGAGTTTAGTTCCGAATAGACGAAGACCTGGCATCGCTGCTATTGCGAGTTTCTGAGTTGACCTTTTGACCTCAGAAACAGAGTAAGACGATGCTCTCACATTCTCGTCTTCATAACTTTGACGAGGATCTAATGCAAATCCCCGAAGAACTCCCAGCATTATTTTCCTGCAGTATGATGGCCGTGACTTTATCTCATTAGACCTATTGTTGCGCGTCTGGTTGTATCTGATTCGCGATGCTGTGTCGAACTCGGAGCCCGGAGGTTGTTAAAGCCTCGGTCTTGGCACGGACTCAACGACGACGATGAACTTGACCATCATCAACCACAACATTGCTATTTATCACCCACCAAATCTTCCATATATGATACCAATCTGCATGCCACAGCGAGAAGAGCTAGGAAACTATAATGTCAACAAAATCGAGAGGTACCTCGCTCCCCCATAGACAAGAAGATCGATAAATTAGTCCGATGCTTATGTGCTGATGACCTCCTGCTAATTCTTATATAGGTACTGATGAGATGATCTTCACGTTTACGCGGTCGGCTGCCAAGTATGATTAAATCGATGATGAAGCTGTAGAAACCATTTACTTCATCTGAGATACAGAAGCCTCCATACCATTATCTAAGGACCAGATTAACTCGACAGGCCATAAATTCCCCGCAATTTCTGGAAAAACTTTTGCCAAGGGGTTATGCTACCACTGAAAAAGTTTGACAAGTCCAGATTCGCGTCCATAATCGCTGCTCCTAAGCCAACTAATGAAACGTTCAATGCCTACCACTAAAGAATTGTCTTTTTAGCATAGCGTTCTCCACCTTGAGATCCACGATTCTGCGGCCATAATCGAAGAGTTGGCCCTTGAGCATTGTGTTCTGGATATCAAGACTCGAGACCAGAAGGTTCTGCTGCTTGAGCTGCTCAATCTTCTGCTCTTGCTCATGGATGACGGTATCACTGCGTTTGAGGGTAGCAGGGTAGTGCTGGACGAATCGCTCAAGTTCTTCGACGCGACGGCGAAGTGCTCCAACCGCGTTATTCTGCTCGCATAGCACACGATCCTTGGTGTTGATTGCTTGGACGTGCTCCTGTGCCTGGTTGAGCATGAATCCGTAGTACTGCTGGAGTTCGTGGATGACGCGGCCTTGATTGGCGATCTGCTGGTTCTTCTCGGACAGAACTTGAGCGGAACCTCCCTTCACCATGAGAATCTGGTTGACGAACTGGAGGTGATTAATCGTGGCAACCATTCCCTGATTGATACGGACAGCATCAGTATGACGAGTCTGAAGCTCTGCGAAGTTGTGATTCATGTCTGCAATAACATCCATCATGGAGATAGAACCTGCTGTTGCAACAGACGTGACGTGTGGCTGAGGGATAATGTTAGTTTGGGACTCGAGCTGATGGATCGGTGCGTTCATTACCTCTTCAACTGACTTGGCCATAGAAGTGGATTCACTGTCGTTGTTGATAGGCACGCCTTCAGTGGGACCAACGAAGAGATCGTTGAGCCCTGTCTCGGTGAATGAGCGTTGGCGCTTAGTGCAAGCAGACCCTCCGTCGTTGTTTGGTGAACGCGATGCAGCGCGTTTGTTGGTGGCCTTCTGCTCCATGACAAGAGCAACTCCATTTATACCCTCTGTACGTAGTCCGGACTCCTTGGCAGCGTTTAAGAATGGGTCAGTCAATGATAGCTGACCGTCACTCTGGCCAACATCGATGCCGAGGGGCTTCATCGTAGCGGGCGTGGCGCTGGACCAAGTGGAACCAGGTGACACGTTAGTGAACGAAGCAGCGGCAAGATCTGAAGTCTGGTGAAGTAGATTCAAGTGGGCCTCCAAGTCGGCTTCGCGTGGTTGATCTGTGAGCTCGTCAGCGTTGTATGTGAGTACTGTGATTGAAGGATGAATAGCTTACTCTCGATAGCCTCCAATGCTTGCGATTGAAGAGAATGCATGACTGTACGGTGCGGTAAACTGTGGCATGAACATGGTGAAGGAGGAAAGGAAGTGAGCGTCGCAAACTTGTTGTTTTGATAACGCGAGAAAAGTGGGGTATCACAAGGCTGTCCAAACAACTGATATCAAAACATTGGTAGCGTTTTTCGCACGCGTGACTATCAGGCCACAAGATCTCGAGCTCTGCTGTGGTAGATCCAAGTCTTGAAGTCGAGATCGAGTTTCTAAGATTCCTGGCAGCTTCGAATCCGAGAATTTCTAGGAAGTATGTGACCCTCTGAGCTGGGATCAAGTCTTGAGGTCAGTACTGAGCCTGCTGGATTCATGGCAACTTTTCGTTCCTGAAAATTCCAGGACTCGGTGAACTCGTCAAATTCGAGGTCGAGCTCTCGTTTTGATAATGTCTCCGAAATTCCTGGCGACTTCAAATTCAAGAATTGCCAAAAATAAATGACAGCGCTCTCAATGCTGAATACGGTTCTTCAACCTAATAAAAATCCTCAGAAACCGTTAGCACTTTTCAATTGCGAGTAGTCATTAATTAGTAATTAACCGGCGCTTCGATCCTGGAATCAAAACTGAACTGCCAAGTCAAACCTCAAAAACTTTTTGCAATTTTGAGTTTCGGAGTACGAAGTGCTTAAAAGACATTGTTAACAAATTCTTCCTTAGTCAAGAATGGCGAATGATTGATTGATTGATTTTATCCTACTCGGTTGCAGCCGCTTAATCACGCAGCTATGTCCGGTTAGGAGGACTTCATCAGACAGCCGACACGTGATAGATTATATAATCCACCGCGCCCCACTTCGCCCCGTTCACTGAAACAAGACCAGCTCTCCCCTCGGTCCTCCCCCTTTCCCCTTAACCAGTATCTCCAAATGCCCGCTGGCTCTTGTAGATACTGGTCATTCTGCTAGTATATCTGTGCTATGTAGACTCCAAGAGGCAATGCCTCGCGTTTCGCTATCCTTCTACCTACAGTCTCCCTCTAATGCTCAGCTTGTCTATCTGAATGCTCAAGGATGATTTCATAGCGCAGGCCAATACCAGGTCATGTGATGTGGTCAATCTAGAGTGCTTTCCATTCCTAGAGGAACATGGAGACTCAATTGGCTGAAAAAGGAGCGACCTGGTCTTCGGTCAAATTTGACGATTCTAACAAACAGGAGATGGTGACGAGACCCTAGCAGTGTTGCAATTTGGTCTTCTATGAGTACTGGAGGGTATTGGTTTAGGAGGGCAAGGAAAATTCGTTTGTCACATTATTCCTGTCTCCTTAGTATTTGAGAAACAGGGTGTCGAAGACGGATGTTACGCCTCCGCGTCGGTGACACCTGGGGACCTCTTGTCTTTCCGGAGTTTAAGAGAGCTAGAGTAACAACGTATAAAGCTTCTGTCTCCCTTGTACGTTCAACCCGTACAGAGAAGCGACTTTCTGACTTCACGGAAGGATTCTCTCTCGCTCTATCTTATAGGCACGAAAGTCTATTATCTTATTCCCTAGGGCCTCGATATTCTTACGGTAAGATATTAACCCTTAGGTAGTGTGACGGCTTGCTAGGCTACTGGAACAACCACAGTGTTCAAACACCTAACAAAGCGCCACAGTACACGAGCCACAGCAAGACCTATAAGTAGGCATTGCCCCCAGCCACCATTTACATAGCGACCTGTAGTTCACTATCACATTTAGTCCATACCTGATTGCTGGTCACGCCTTTCATTAGTTACTACTAGCCGTGACAGGTAGCTACTAATAACTTAGGTGAAGGGATAGATAGAGTAGTCTAAAAGTATTTAAACTACTATTACTAAGTTAACTAATAACGTATTCCACCACCGAGCCGGCCACTTTTCCTTGGCACAGCCCTTATCCTCTTCAACACGCAATATCTGTAAGAGTTCAACCCTCAAAGGTGTTTCGCAAGTGAGGGAAGACAGCTTATATTTCAAGTATCTAAGTACAGAGAAGAAAGTGTAAGTACAGGAAGGATAGCTAGTATATATAATCCTCCTCTTACAATAGATCCTTCTAGAAAGTATCTTTAAATGGAAACGTGACAGCTTGCAAAATAGAACATGGCAGCTTGCGAAATAGAACATGACAGCTTGCAAAATAGAACATGACAGCTTGCAAAATAGAACATGACAGCTTGCAGAATAACAAGAGAACAATTGGAAATCCAGTCATGGATAAGCTAGAGAGAAGGATTCCATCCCTTAACATTATCCCCTCCCCCCCTCTCTTGTAGATCGATGTGAGCGTAGTCTCTGAGGGCGTAGTATAGGTCCGTCGTTTTCAAGAACGTTGCCGTAGGCACTTTCAAAAGCGTCCAGAGCTGTAGTTTGTTGGAGTTCGCTAAGGGGTTCCCACGTAGGATCAACGTAGCCTACCCACTTAACTAAGACTTCTCGCGTTTGTTGTCGACCTCGCCGGCGCCATCTTGCGGCTAGAATAGCCTCGATACCGTATTCCTCGTCTCCTTGTTCAGTTACTATAGGAGGCGGCTGTGTATTATCTTGTATTTGTGAAGGTAGGGGATCTGTGCCAGCTCTCCTAAGTAAAGACGTATGAAATCGGTTGTGGATTCCTCTGGGTGTATCAAGCTCGTAAGACATTGAGTTGATAACTCGTGTAACTGTATACTTCCCATGAATCCAGTCTAGTTTCTTACAAGGACGTAGGGTTTTTACGTTCTTTAGGTTGAGCCAGACTTTGTCTCCCACTTTAAAAGAGTCAGCCGGAGCACGATCTCTATTAGAGTAGTATTCTTGCTGTTGCTGAGCTGATACCATTGACGTTTCTGCCCATTCTTGTGCGTCCTTCAATTTTGCTACAAGATCTTGTGCTTTTTCTTTTGGATTCTTAGGGGTTTCCTGGGGAGCTTCAACAGTTCCTATATGCTCAATGTTATAACCGTGGGTTAAGAAGAAAGGCGATAGGCCCGTAGCTTGGTTTGGTCTATTATCGAGGCATATTTGAGCAATAGGCAGGAGCTCGACCCAGTCGTTCTGACTAAATGTACAGAACTTACGTAGATAGGCTTCAACTTCTTGATTTCTTCTTTCCGTAGATCCATCAGTCTCAGGGTGATACGCTGTAGAGAGTCTTCTCTCTATCTTAAGAAGGTGACAAACTTCTTTCCAGAAAGCATTAACAAATTGCGTGTCCCTATCTGAGACTAGAGATCTAGGAAGCCAGTGTAATCTTACGTAGTTCTGCATAAATAGTTTTGCAAATCCTTCAGCTCCAAACTGTTCTTTAGGCACTGGGAACAGGATAGTTCCTTTACCCAAGCGGTCAGTAATAACGCAGAGTCTTGTGCATCTTTGGCTCTCTGGTAATTCGACTATGAAGTCTACTGAAATATCTTGCCAGATACGGCTAGGGACAGGAAGAGGTTTAAGTAAACCTTTCTTTTTGTCTCGCCAGACTGAAGTTCTTCCGCAGACGTCACAATTGCGTATAAACTGACGTATATCTTGAGCAAATCCCGGCCAGTAGAGCTGTCTGGAGAGAATAGCAATAGTAGCTTCTCGTCCAGGATGCCCTGATAGGACTGAATCGTGTATTTCTTGAATTACTCCTGTTAAGAGAGGCTCGTAGGAGGGCAACCAGATTCGGTCTCTATAGTAGAGCTGGTCTATCTCCATCTCGCCACGCCTTCGGATCACGGTCATCTGGCACGTTTTATCTGTTGATTGGCCGGACGCAGGCCAGGGCACGTGAATTTTCATTGTGAGCGAGCAAGCCATTGAGCCCTGAGCCATACAGGCTTCCTCAGCCACACGGGGCTTCAGCCACGGGGTAGGTCTCAGGATGGCATGCCCACGGCTCAATTGCTTCTCGATTGAAGGCAAATGAGGTGCCCTACTGCCCAGAAGCGAAGCGCCTGCGGCCCAGACAAACAAGAAGGAAACGAGGTGGGATAGGAGGCGAGTCTGTACGACATACTCGGTCCGGGGTAGAGGCGAGAAACACAGCGGTGTAGCGAAGCAGAGTATAGCTTTTGGCGATCGGGTGAACACAACGGTGTTATATCAGGAACAGGCGACTGATTGCAAGCTGCTGTTCGAACGAACGGGATATGTAACGGAGGAAAGCTTCGGAGGACCATCGACCCGCTGCCTTAAGCTCGAGCTCAGGCACTCCCTTCGCAGCTGCGTCCGTAGCAGCACCCCTGCGGAAGGAACGGCCTGTGTAGGACTTGTCGTCCAGCGAGGAGATAATACCAGTAGCGAGGAGGCGTCGGCGTAGTTGCATGTGTACAGCAGCGGCCGAACAATGCCCTTTGCCGATGTCGAAGAGAGGCGCCGAAAGCGGCTTCGGATCGTGCCTGAAAAGTCTTACCAGGGCGGCTACTGCACAGGTAGGTTTTCCCGTTGCGGCGATGGAGATGGGAACGCCCTGATTAGCGTAATCGGTCTTGCTACGCTTCAGGAAAATAGAGACCCCGTAAGGCTGATGGCTAGGCGTATGACGATGGAAGGCGATATCGCTCCGTAAGACGTGAGTATAGGAGAACAGCGGGTGCTCCCTATCTCTTCTAGTGTAAGCCAGCTCGCCAAGGCGGAAGAAACCAGCATAGGCCACCTTGAAGAGAGTGTCGAGATTGAGGTCGGCTCCGGTGGTCGGTTCCACAGCCGTCAGTCCCTCAAGGATGCGTACAGTAATAGGGAGCCTATTCTTGCGCTTCGGAGGCCTGAGGTTGAGAGCCCCCTGTCTTGCGCGTAGGAGCATCGGATCAGCGAACGCGCTGATAGGGTATCCCAGGTCGATATGCTTTGAACGTACTACGGAGAGGTAGCTGGCCGCTGTAGCGCCGGAAATGATGCCTTTCGCTCCTCCAGTAATGACACGCCTTGCCATCCATTCGCCGAGATTGAGGGGTTCTGCGGGATAGTCTACACAGCCCTCCAGCGTACAGAACCTCTCCCAGCTCTTGATACCCGCGCCGTACGTGTTGCGCGTGTTCTGGGCCAAGCCGTACCATAAGAGGGTAATATACTCATCAGAGAGGCCAAGGTTTCGCTCGCGAAGGGTACGGAGGAAGAACCTATGAACTGTAGGGAGGAGCTCGCTATCGTAGGAAGTATACTCGAGGCTAGGTGCTGGACGAAGCACGTTAGCAAGCTTTGTACGAGTACCGGAGTCCGACCAGGGTATCTGCCGAACGTCGGCGATAGCAGAGTAGCATGGCGCTTAAGCCGATGAGCCTGCAAAGAACGGCTGCCACGAACAGCGCGCCAAGCCCAAAGTTGCAATCCCCGGGATAGCAAGAATTCAACGGAACTGTAAGGACGATAGCGGAGAGCCCCATCGGAGGCAGAGCCAGACGATACGATCGAAACTAGACTCGCGAGGGCGTCGGCCAGATGTACCTATAGAGATGGTCCCCAACGGAGGAATGCAACGGCAACGGCAACGGCCTCCATCTCTTAGGGTTGATAAACGCCGAACGATCGGACGGCTCAACAATAGTTCAACGGAACTGTAAGATCGAAAGCGGTGAGCCCCATCGGAGGCAGAGCCAGACGATACGATCGAAACTAGACTCGCGAGGGCGTCGGCCAGATGTACCTATAGAGATGGTCCCCAACGGAGGAATGCAACGGCAACGGCAACGGCCTCCATCTCTTAGGGTTGATAAACGCCGAACGATCGGACGGCTCAACAATAGTTCAACGGAACTGTAAGATCGAAAGCGGTGAGCCCCATCGGAGGCAGAGCCAGACGATACGATCGAAACTAGACTCGCGAGAGCGTCGGCCAGATGTACCTATAGAGATGGTCCCCAACGGAGGAATGCAACGGCAACGGCAACGGCCTCCATCTCTTTTGGGTTGATAAACGCCGAACGATCGGACGGTTCAACAATAGTTCAGCGGAACTGTGAGATCGAAAACGGTGAGCCCCATCGGAGGCAGAGCTAGACGATACGATCGAAACTAGACTCGAGAGAGGGCGTCGGCCGGATGTACCTATAGAGATGGTCCCCAACGGAGGAATGCAACGGCAACGGCAACGGCCTCCATCTCTTTAGGGTTGATAAACGCCGAACGATCGGACAATTCACCAATAGTTCAGCGGAACTGTGAGATCGAAAACGGTGAGCCCCATCGGAGGCAGAGCTAGACGATACGATCGAAACTCGACTCGCGAGGGCGTCGGCCAGATGTACCTATAGAGATGGTCCCCAACGGAGGAATGCAACGGCAACGGCAACGGCCTCCATCTCTTTAGGGTTAATAAACGCCGAACGATCGGACGGTTCACCAATAGTTCAGCGGAACTGTGAGATCGAAAACGGTGAGCCCCATCGGAGGCAGAGCTAGACGATACGATCGAAACTAGACTCGCGAGGGCGTCAGCCAGATGTACCTATAGAGATGGTCCCCAACGGAGGAATGCAACGGCAACGGCAACGGCCTCCATCTCTTTAGGGTTGATAAACGCCGAACGATCGGACGGTTCACCAATAGTTCAGCGGAACTGTGAGATCGAAAACGGTGAGCCCCATCGGAGGCAGAGCTAGACGATACGATCGAAACTAGACTCGAGAGAGGGCGTCGGCCGGATGTACCTATAGAGATGGTCCCCAACGGAGGAATGCAACGGCAACGGCAACGGCCTCCATCTCTTTAGGGTTGATAAACGCCGAACGATCGGACGGTTCACCAATAGTTCAACGGAACTATAAGATCGAAAGCGGTGAGCCCCATCGGAGGCAGAGCTAGACGATACGATCGAAACTAGACTCGCGAGGGCGTCGGCCAGATGTACCTATAGAGATGGTCCCCAACGGAGGAATGCAACGGCAACGGCAACGGCCTCCATCTCTTTAGGGTTGATAAACGCCGAACGATCGGACGGTTCACCAATAGTTCAACGGAACTGTAAGATCGAAAGCGGTGAGCCTCATCGGAGGCAGAGCTAGACGATACGATCGAAACTAGACTCGAGAGAGGGCGTCGGCCGGATGTACCTATAGAGATGGTCCCCAACGGAGGAATGCAACGGCAACGGCAACGGCCTCCATCTCTTTAGGGTTGATAAACGCCGAACGATCGGACGGTTCACCAATAGTTCAGCGGAACTGAGATCGAAAAAAAGGTGAGCCCCATCGGAGGCAGCTAGACGATACGATCGAAAACTAGACTCGAGAGAGGGCGTCGGCCGGATATGCCTATAGAGATGGTCCCCAACGGAGGAATGCAACGGCAACGGCAACGGCCTCCATCTCTTTAGGGTTAATAAAGGCCGAACGATCGGACGGTTCAACAATAGTTCAGCGGAACTGTGAGATCGAAAGCGGTGAGCCCCATTGGGGGCAGAGCCAGGCGATACGATCAAACTGGACTCGAGAGAGGGCATCGGCCAGGCCGTTAGCCGTAGATGGAAGCCAGCGGGCTTCGATAACAATATCGCAGGCAGCGGCCTGAGTAACAATAGTGCGGAGATGGGTGTTGCTCTCACCACGAACAGCCTCCTTCGTCAACCCGGCCACGGCCGTAGAGTTGTCACAGTGGATAACGACCCGATTATGTGCCCAGAGAGACGGTCCCCAACGGAGGAATGCGACGGCAACAGCCTCCATCTCCTTAGGGTTGATAAACGCCGAACGATTGGACGGTTCAGCAATAAAAGCATGCTCGATTGCGATACTATTGGTGTAATCCCCCCAAGAGACATCGGTCTCAGAGGACTCGAAAAAGAAGCCGCCGAGGCTTTGTTGTCCGGAGGCATCAGTGAAAAGGTGGAAACAACGGCGCTTTCGATAATCGAAGAAGTAGACCCCGTTGGTTAGCTCGAGCGCATGGAGCCACCAGAGAAGGTCGTCTCGTACACCGCTAGTCAGGGCTCGGCGAAAGTGCCGATTGACTTCTCCGTATGCTCCGCTCAGGTAGTCCCAGATCGATCGAGTGTAAACCCGGCCAAGGCGGATGACGGCACTGGCCCAACTGAGCCGCCCGGCGAGGGACTTCGTATCCCGGAGCCGCGGCCTTGTCTCGGAGAGGTGATCACGGATAGCCTGGATCAAAGAATCTCTCTTCTCGTCGGAGAGACGCAGTTCCAAGCGTACCGTATCAACCAGAAGACCTAATATCTCGACGGCCGTGCCGACCACGTCTTTGGCATCCTTGCGAGGAATCCCAAGTCGATCGGTGGTCTTGATCCAGAGTTCCGAAACGCGGTCCGAAATTTCTTGAGACGTACACACAAACATAAAATCATCAAGGTAGTGCTCGATCGCGGTAGGGATACTGCGCGTGCCGGCCTGCTCGTCGAGAGCCCAATGGAGACCTTCCGCAAAGAGATTGAAGATAAATGGCGCAGTCCTGAGACCGAAAGGGAGGCAGAGTTCTTGATAATTGACGCCGTTGAGGCAAAACCCAAGATACCGGGACGAAATGAGATCCACAGGGATGTTGCGAAAAGCGTGCGCAATGTCGCGTTTCATCAGAAGACAGCCCCGGCCTGTACGAAGGACGTGCTGAACAATTCTGTCGACTCTGGTGTACTGTAGCTTGCCAAACACGCGTGGAATGGCGTCGTTGACTGAAGTTTGGGGCGGCCAAGAGAGGTCGTGGATCCGGCGTAAGGTTCCGTCTTGTTTTGGGACCATCCCAAGAGGAGCGATAAACAGGCCCGGGTCTGTAGAGATAGCCAATCGGCCGGCGGCCAGCTCCTTCGCAACGTAGCCCGTAGCTTCGGCTGCGGTCGCCTCGTCGGAGAAGTAGTTGTTCGAAACGCCGCGTACGCGAATCGTATGAGGCTCGCGGATCCCGATGGAGGCGCCGTACGTGAGTCCGTACTGTTATCCGGCTCAGTCGCCCCCGGACGACTGGTGCCATGCGGTAGTTCTAGTAAAGAGCCCTCCCTAATTTTTGCAAGGCGCGCCGCCGCTTCTTCGCGTTTGACCTGCATCTGGAGGTCGCGCTCCTCCTTTTCGCGGTCCATCCTTAGCCTGTGAGCCTCTACGGCGCGAGCCTCAGCGGCCTGGGCATTGTTGATCGCGACCGTGAAGATGACCTCTGGGTCTCGAAGACAATAGAGGGGGATCGGGTACGAGAGGAGCGAGTAGAGTGACCCGGTGGTAGGGATAAGTTGATAGGAACCGACGCGGTGATATCCTTCTTCGGAGGCATAAAGAAAGCGGTATAACTATTTAAAATCGTTAGCAGGTCAGCTCTGTTAATAAGTACAGAGCCCTAGAGATGCCAAGGAGCTCTTTGGAAGGGATTTCTGATGCTGGTGCAATATAACGATGCCCAAGACGTCGTCGAGGCCAGCGGTGTACTTGAAAAGTCTGTCGAGAAGCGGTGAACGGCTAAGCGCGGCGCGCGCAGCGGCGGGAAAGACTCGTAGGACGATAAGGAGAATATCGGGATGAAGGACGAGTCCTACAACAACAATCTAGATACAAGACGAGCCTCAGAGGGCTCAGAAGTCGTGCGATATGCGAGATCGCCATGTTGTTGTTGTCGCTTGGTCGGACGAGGCCCTTGCTCCACCAGATAGACACTAGCATGCTATATTTCTCCTCCACAACTACAGCTGTCTGCTCGTATGTACGTTTCCTCAGCATTTGTGGTACTCAGTACTAATGTGAAACTCGTAGAGGTGGATTGATTACAACCTGAGATCACGGCTGAGAAATTTGAAAAGCATTTTATCTATCGTTGCTCCGTTATTGAGAGTGAGTTTCAGTAATTTACGCAGGGTGACAAAGGCAAAAACCTCGTTGAGGACCGGCTAAACGCTAGCTGATGTTTCTCGCGTAATTTCTAGTTCTTTTCAAAATTCCTTGATCTTTATCACACTGATTTATCCCGGAAAATTGAAGTGGAAGGTGGACAGAAATTAACAATATCGACATCGATGCCAAAGTGCGACTCTGAATATCTAGAAGATAGCAGAACAGAAGGAGAAAGGTTGTTGAAGCACACCTGTGGTTGTCGTAATCGTGTTCCGTGAAGCTGTATTGCACTCGCCTGATGTGTGGAAGTAGGTGAGTCAGCAGGAGAAATCGTTGGAGAGTTCCCGCAATCTTTGCGTTGGTGTTTCTGCGTCACCAAGGATGACGTCCGTGGATCACTTTGATGCTGGAGCACAGCCGTCAACTGGCTGAGAGAAAAGGCTGGTGATAACAAAAGGAAATATTCTGTCTTTCCAGTACTACTACCTACTAATTGCCTGCCCGATATCTATCCTGCCACCTTCCCTGTAAACCATTTCGGTTCAACGTAACAGGAATTGTAGTGTATTGATTCTGACTTTCTACAAACCAATAATCGAGAACTTAGGGTTCTGCACTGTGATCCCGTCGGTCTATACGAGTGGTGCTCATGTTCCATGGGAATGATATAGCGACGGAGGCGTCGTGATGAAAAGTAAGGGAAGTGGAGGTAAGCTTTTGTGTCTGTAGAACGAGGATAACAAAGATATAATGCCAGCCAGGACTTCAAGACTTACCAAGTTGCGTGCTCGAAGCGATGAGGACTAGCTGAGATTCCTCATTGACCATGTCTGCGTAGCACGACGCAACTGTTGACCGACGTTGCCTTCCATGTTCACGCGAAGAACTCCGCCCTTCAAGGGCACTTGATTTCCTTCCCAGGTGATTTTGACCACGTTCTCGTACGACCATGAAGATTGAATGGCAAGCTCTTTCAACATGAAGTTGCCCACCATAGATTTCATCAACTCGATCCAGCAGAGCGGCGCCTCAACCAGTTCAAAGTCATGGAGCTTGAGGGTGACTAAGGTTTGGCGATGTCTGCCCAGAAATTCAGTGATCCGATGAGGCTCAGTCACCCCGTTCCACAGACGAAGAACCTTCAATTTAGGGAGGTGGAGCGTTTTGAAAATCTTGGAGTACACCACATTCCCCACACTTGCATATTCGTCACTTTCATGTTCGAATGAATCCGGCCACAGATCTACAGAAAGCTCTTCCAGCATCTCGCAACGCTCAAGGGAGATGGCCTGACCGAAAGCATCTTCTTGCTTGGTATCTTCTGTGTTGGGTTGAAGGCATAGTTTGCACAGGTTTGCGAGAATATTTTCGGCGAATGTGATGCCAGCGTAGTATGAGGACAAAGGCGCAATGGGCAAGTATGTTCGATAGTAGGAGGCATTGTAGGTTGCGTCAATCCAGTGCCCTATGCTGAGATCCCGAATGGACGATCTTGCGTTGTTTACGGCAGAAGCGACCCTAGTCTTGCGTTGGGCCCATTCATCCTCTTTGGGTTCGCGCTCATAACACCAGTCGTATGCGTCAGTCGAGATCGCCAGTAGCTCTGGAGACACATAAGACCCATCAATTGTGACGGATATGCAATCGTGGAAGTTCTGGAGCGCAACACCCAGATTTAAAGATACTAAATCTGATCGAAAGATCAGAGACTGTCTTCTCAATCTATTTTGGTAAACGCTGAGTTGGGTAGCATTGTGTTTGACTTTGTGCAATTGGGCTGATGTAAGCAGCACGTCCTGCGAGTAGCCGGCCACAGAAATATGAACGTGTTTCACCAACTTGGCAATAGATGCATTTTGTGCAATTTCGACCAGGCTTTTCAGACTCCGATCGTGGCATGTGATGGCGATTGTCTCGAAGATATCTTCGTATGGCTTTGAAAGATAGTCTCGCAAGAGTTTGTCCACAGAATGTAATGCAAGTAGATTTTTTACGAGATGTGCTTGCTGTACGAATCCACGCCGGTCTCCAGTGATGAAGTCGGCCCAGTTTTTATTTTAGTCGTGTGGTAAAAGTTGTCAGAGAATCATTTCTTTGATTTCGTCTGGTACCGATGTCAACGACGGCGCCATCTTTGATTGCCTTCACCTATCTTTGTAATCTGCCAGGTTCTGAAGTCCTGAAGCCCAGTAATTTTTGCACAAGTGTTTTGGTCTCGGTGTGCGGACGACCCATCGACGTGACTATTACCAGCCTTTCCAGATCTAACACGGACGCCTCACTGTCCGTCATTTAACACCACTATCTCGCCCTCCAGCCTCAGATATCTTGTCCGCTATTCCCACCACCCACACGAAGTCAATCTCCTCGATCCCAACTATTCAATTAGCTATCTCAGACAAAATAAGCCAGCCCGGCCCCGAAATCCACCTCAATAACAAGCTTTTCAACATTCCCCACTGCAACCCAATATGAAGCACTATCTCCAAGATCATCGACATCTCAATAACTGTTCTTTCTAATTTAATCCACCCAGCATACCCGTAAGCCATACCCGGCAATCAAGACTACAGAGCCTGAGCCCATAAACAGTCAACTTCCTCAATGTATCAACATAATCCAAAACTGCTCTCAAAAACTGCCCACGAAGCGCAAACAGGCCGATATCTTGCAGCGTTTCGAGACGAGGACAATCGAGAGAATTCCAGAGACGGGCGAGGTAGGGCGATCCATTTTGGATTCCGGAGGCTCCGGAGTGACAGGGCGTGTTGTTATGTCGAGAAGTGTGCCGTTCTGAGAGTTTTGCCAAGAATCATTAGCGTGCTCAGATGTACTGCAAGCTACTGTTTACACTCGGCAAGAGGCCGCGAGTCCTTCGCTGCCCATATTACGACAATAATTAATCAACCAGTTCCTCACGCTCAGATCTACTACACATGCCCCAACCCATCACACATAATCAGCGATAAATCTTCGACTCCTCCGAATACCCCCTCCCTCGAAGCCTTTCTCCATACACGTACAAAAGAGCCGGCACAGGAGAAAATAGCAGCATCATGACAGCCAGCACACTCGTGCCCTTGTCGTACTTGAGCTTCTCGTACAGTCGAAATCCTATGATGGTGAAGACGCAGCCAAGGATGCCCCTAATAACGACTCCTGCTGCCACTGCACTTGCCGCGTAGTCGCCAAACGTGTCTACCATGTATGTCTGGATGCTGATGTAGGCCAGCGTCATGCCAAACGAGTATATCACTAGACCCGTCATCGGAGCTGCCCAATGTATATGCTCCTTTGCCGTCCAACCGAACACGAACAGCCCGGCTGGTACAATGGCCATACCAAGTTGCATGAGGGGGACTCGAAAGTCAGGGCTGTGTGCTTGGAGTTGCTCCGCCAGCGCATCTGGATCATCATAATCGTTGAAGGCCCTGAATCGTTTGGCATATCGATTGCGCATGAACGAATAGATGCGATTTGAGAAGAGCAGGCAAAACAGGATTCCCAAAAGGATACCGAGACCAGCTGCCAGTAACGACAGTCCGCCGTGTGCAGTGTGAAAGTTGTATGTGAACAGCCCTTGTCTGGGATCTCGTGGACCGAAGAGAAGAGGCATCGCCACCATGCTGAGGTACATCACACCTTGGATCCTGCTCAATGTTAGCATACATCCGTGCCTTGACCAGCTTTTCCACTCACATGCCCATGTAAATGCTTAGTATTGTGCATACTGGCGCAAATAGCAACATCCGAATTGGTCGATTTAATGTGACCAAGAACAGCTCACCTAGGTCAATCTTGACCGGCGGTATCAGACTTGCATTCCCAATCGCGCGCTGGAGGCGTTTTGCTTTCTGGGCCAATAGGAATGGTCCATAGGATTCTCTGAGAAAGAGTATGTCGACGACGGTCATGAAGCCCCCTCCAATTACAACCGCCCATTGCATCCACCGCCAACCGTCTTCGCCCGAGGCGGCCATGAGGATGAGACCTCCAATTAGAGCACCTAACACCGCACCCATAGTTGGTCCAAAGGCGTAGATGGCTTGCACAATGCCACGTGCCTTCTTATCAAACATGTCGCCCACTGAGCCAGCCCCTAATGTGGCGCTTGTAGACCCGGCAACACCAGAGAACAACCTAAACGTGAGGAGCGCTTGAGTGCTTGGTGCAAGAGCACACAGGGCGGAAAAGACAGTGAAAGTGGCCAGAGAAATGGTGTACACAATCCTCCGACCGAATTGTTCAGAAAGAGGCGCAAGGAAAAGCGGTCCCAGTCCAAATCCCAGCACAAAAATGGCTATCGGCAAACCCTTGACATCGATATTCTTGGAGAAGCCTTTGGTCTGAGCGATCTCTTGAAGCCCTGTTGCGAGTATGCTAGATGCCGCTGTTGTGAGTGTTGCCTGCAAGCTGACGATGAGGACGTTAAGCCATTTTTTGCGGCGTCCCCAATTCTTTGGATTCTCTGGGTCAGTCGGCGAGTCCCAAGTCTTTCGATAGAGTCAGCTGGCAAACAGGACTGTGGAAATGAATATACTGACAGTTAGATCTTTAATCGAGGTCACTGAAGCTTCCTCATTCTGTTGAACGCTTATCCTCTTCTTGGCCTCCCAAGCTTGCTCCAACTCTTCCAGGGTATGGATATGGTAGTGCATTGCCATGTGGGCAGCAGGTGGTGCTTGCAGCAAAAGTTTTTCGTACATCCTGCTCATGCAACGATGTATGCGTATATTTGTGGGTAAGATGAGTCTCAAAGATGTATTGTTGTTCTAATACCGGAGTAGGAGACTCGGAAAGACGGTCGAACAACATTATTGAGAAAGACAACCCCGATGACTACCCTGGTACTGACACTTGATGGTCATTCGTCTGCATCATAATGTGTGTCACGATTCCCCTACAGCGGTTCTCTGCGGTCCAACCAATTCTATTGGTCGTTGGGCGCAGCAGGACTTCTGACTGTAGTTTTGTTGTAACCACTCATTTGCGAACGACACGAATCGTTCCATTACGTTGGCGAAAACTCTTCTCGAGAATGTGGATCATTAGATCCAGGCTATTAGTTGCGGCGGCGGTTTCGTTGTTGGAAATGCCGGAGTTGTGAATTTGTTCCGCAACGACATCTCGACTGCCTGGGGTCGGCAGATCGCGGGGATCTCTGTCCAGTAATCTGAGTGAGAGTCCAACTGCCACCAATTGTTTGTAAGTTCCACGTTCGTTTGACCCGACAGATTTTTCGGCACATTCCAGCAAACGCCGGCGCCAACCAGGCCAAACCAGACGCCTCAGCCACCGACGAGCGTAGCGGTATCGGTATCGGTTTGCGTCGGAGTTATAATTGCGAGATGCCAGGGGGCGTCTGTATGTCACCATTATTAATGTCACAGCGTCATGGCCAGCCTTATGATCTCCATCTGCTTGTATACGACATCGTATTCTTTCTCAACCTTCGGCATCGCTCAGCACTCTCTTCTCTTGCCAGCAAATACACTCTCCTAACATGGCGCCTCTAGAATACGACCAGCTGATCGTCGACATAGCAGATTATATCCATGATCCCCTCGACATTAGCAAAAAGACCTGGACCAATGCTCGCACCGCCCTCCTCGATTCGATCGGCTGTGCAATTGAGACCCTTCACCATTCTATAGAGTGTTGCCAAATGGTTGGGCCTATTGTTCCTGGTACGAAAGTTTCCAATGGCTTTCGACTCCCTGGGACAGGGTTTGAGTTGGACCCTGTGAAGGGTGCGTTTGATCTTGGGAGTTTGATAAGGTATCTTGATTGTAATGATGCCTATCCGGGGAAGGAATGGGGACATCCTTCTGGTAAGTTTTCGCCAGCCTTCAACAATGAATGTTTATTTGGTAATCTTGCTTTGGTTGATGGCATTGACACGCGAGAAGATAGTATAGGCGCTCTCCTCGCGGTAGCGGACTGGCGCTCCCGCACACACCTTTCTAAACCCGATCGAATGTCGACCGACAAACCAATAACCATCCGCCTCCTTCTAACCGCAATAATCAAATCCTACGAAATCCAAGGTATCTACCAAGAATGCAACGCCTTCAACCGATTCGGTCTTGACCACACGATTCTGACCAAACTCGCCGCTGCGGCCGCTCTTACAGGTCTCATGGGAATGACACACGCCCAGACATGCGCCGCCGTTTCTCAGGTCTGGACAGACTCCTCACCACTCCGTCTTTTCCGCCAATCTCCAAACACGGGACCCCGAAAAGGCTGGGCGGCTGGTGATGCGTGTATGCGTGCCGTTCATCTTGCCCTGCTTACGGAAAACGGACAGCCTGGATACCCGACCGCTCTAACAGATCCGGAGTGGGGCTTTTTGGAACATCATTATGGTGGAAAGGAATTGGTGACCAGAAATTTCGGAACGAGTGTTATCGATGGTAGATTTGTCAAGTTGGTTGCTGCGGAGGGGCATGGTATTTCTGCCGTTGAAGCCGCGTTGACACTAGGTAAAACTTTGAAGGGAATGGGCGTCACCAACCCCGCTGAATCCATCGCCAAAATTCGCATCCGAACGATGAAGGCCGCGATGCAAATCATCGACAAACGCGGTCCGTTGAGGAATGCAGCGGATAGAGATCACTGTATGCGCTACATGGTTGCTCTCACACTTCTCAAAGGCACCTGGCCTAAAGCAGAAGATTACGCGGATACTTCTCCCTATGCCACCTCATCTGAACTCGAAACTCTGAGAGCAAAGATTGAAATGGTGGAAGATTCACAATTCACGGCGGATTATCATGATCGTGCTAGACGGACTGGAGCATCTGCGGTTTCGATCGAGTTGAAAGATGAGAGGATGTTGGGGGAGGTGGTGGTGGAGTATTCGCTTGGACATCCTTGGTGTGAGGGGACTGAGAAGGCGTTGAGGGGGAAGATTGAGAGGAATTTGGGGTTGGGGTTAACGGGAGAGGAGGTGGAACGGGTTATGGCAATTGCGGAGGGGGAGGGGTTTTTGGAGGGGGATGTGGCGGGTTTTGTGGATTTGTTTTGGAAGGGGGAGAGGATGGGTGAGAATGGTGGTGGGGGGGGATAAGTTGGGGATTGCGGGGGAGGAAGAGGAAGAGGGAGAGGGGAGGGAGGAGGAGAAGGCTAGTGGAGGAGTTGTTTGGAAGAGGTGTGTTGTTATGTGAGCTTGTGGAATATATCTATCTGCTCTTTGAGCCGGGTGCTTACGGTGGCGTTCATGGAATATCTTCTTTTGCCTTGAAAGAAGGTGCGGGTTATATGCATATTATTTACTTAGAATGCATCTTTATTCATCTTGGCTCCTCTACAATATCTCAACCATCTTTTTTCCCAAAGCAGGAACATGCCTTTGATTTTTCACATTTACGAATATGATTTTTAGCAAAATAGTTTGTCATTGGTGAAGTGAAGCGAGAGGTCAAAAGTCGGAGTGGTGTTTGGAAAAGTGGATCATGAGGCTGAGTTGCATCACAAAAGCAGGTTTCACCATTCCTGTTCGGCTCGGCTCGCAAAGAGCTAAACGAGGAGGAATGGAATCTAGGAGGTACTATTTTACATTTTCAGGCATTATTAGCAGAAATATCCCCCGTCTTCCGGCTTCCGCTTCCATCCTCGTATGGCTTACTCCCAAGAGATTAGGACATACCAACAAAATCCCAAATTCCAAACGCCCACGAATCTCCCCCAACGGATCCGCACGCCCCAGCGCATTCCCATCGCCCAATCTTATCGTCAATTCCCCTCTCGTTATCCCATCGCTGTATAAACACCAGTCTCCCGCGCTTCGCAAAAATGGAATAACACGGTTTTGAAATGGTAAAAAATGTTTTGTTTCGATCATGGGGATGTATTATGTACCCACAGAATCTGGATACGTCGATGAATCGAAAGACAGTGCTTGGGGGTTGGGTTTTGAGAGAGGGGAAGGGGATGTGGTGGGCGAAAATAGGAGAGGGGGATAGAAGTAATTTTGTTTTTTGGAGGGTGGAGGGAATAAGAGATTCTTGATCTTTTACACTGCTGCTTTACTTCTTTGGGGGTTGGAGGGAGGGGAGGGGTTGGATGGTCTGGTTGGAATCAATGTTTGAGGTGGTGAGAGGGTTGATGGAGAATTTAATATCGTGATTGATAAAATGGATTGTAGACTTGTAGTTGGTAGGAACGAAGAGAATAAACTGTAGAAGAATATGGATGCGGAGATTGAATCGTTTATGCGGGTGTACGAATGGGTTTTTACGGTTGGGGTAGGGTCTTGGGGAAGTCGAGTGCTTATTTTGAGTGGCTGGAGACAAACAAGGATAGGCAGACGTCAGGCAGCCTAGCATCTTTTCTCGTCAAGTTCTGGGATCAGAAAGGGATTGGTGTTGCCATGTTTTGAATGTCGTACCCGTCTTTTGAAGATCTGGGGGCGTTCACCCAAACGAGGGCAGATTTCATCTTCAGGTAATCATGAGTCTGTCTAGCGTTTGTAATATCATTCACATATCGTGGTATTGACAATTCCAGCATGCAAAATATGTTACAGTTCTGATACTGAAAGCAAGGTCATACCGAGCTAGATTTCCTGATGAATTTACTCGCAGCATTCAGCCGCTCCCTTCCGTAACATTGCTGAGTATAAGCATGTGTATGTATCCATACTCTCCTCAGAAACACATCCCGCTTCAAACAGCCCCTTGTGCCTCACATAACGCTACATTCACCATACAAACCAGGATGACCCGACAACGGATCCATATTCCCAGCCATCGATTTCATATCGACATCAAGTTCTTCCCAGTAGGTATGCTGCATAAACCCGCTCCTTGGATTTTGAAAGAGCTCGGGGATCACACGCATACACTCGAGGTCTTCGGTAGCTAGGGCCTAGACAATAGGTGTAAACTTCCATTCTTCGCGACGCTGCAAAGTTAGCTCAAAGGTTTGCAAGCTAGGTATTTTTGAATGTTCTCGAAAGAGACAGGCATTGATGAGGTACTGAAAAATACCAGAAGATCATCGATACCCATATTCATCGGGACATTTTTCACCCAGGACCGGACCTCAGCTTCACCAACTGAACTGAGTGGACAGACCTGTTGAGACGGGAGAAATCAAGAACACTTACTAATGTTGCGAGAGAAGCTCTCTTTTCCCTGCTCATGGACGAGTTCCCTTCGTACGCTTGAACCCAGAGAGGATTGCATAATTCCTCTAGCCTAAGAAATATTAACGTTCCAGTGTGTCGCAGGTATGGGTTGCTACTGACTATTCTTCGATGCGCATGAAAAGCATCATGAACATGCACATGACCCAAATGTAGTTGATACCTGTTGGAAGGGCGTCAACTAATCTTTTCTGTGGCGTTGCAGATTCTACCAGCGGCCGAACGAGTTATGTGAGTTGTACGGGAGATCGCTAAACATTTAGAGAATGGAAAAGATATGATCTCATCGAAAGATTAGTCAAATGCCACGGGATTCACCGCGAGAGACCGGGTAGACGACGTCGTGATAATCTGAAATGTCGCGGGATTGAGGCACTGGACGGTGAAAAATCGCCATTGAGGTAAAGGCCTCAGCGAAGTTGGACTGCAGGATCTTTCCATTTAAGAAGAAGGCGCCTGGAAGCAAATTTTGTAGACTTCCGTAAAGTCCAACCGGTCGACCAATCAGACCCTTCCGCACAAGCATATCGTGAAGATGAATGAGGCACATGGCCTCCGGAGTTCGGTCGAACACATACAACCCTATACACTGGGCCAGTTCGAGAGCTTCGAGGAGACCAACACCACAAAGGAAGGGAGAGTATTCCAAAAGACCATTGGAGTTTGTGTTGGAAAAGCGAGATGGTGGTATTGTGTTCAAGCCATACATATACTTTGATTCTCCCAGCCAATTCACAAAATCGTCGCGAGCTTCAGTCAGCAACTGGGATGTCATGTGATGGCGATTCGGATTTCCATGTAGCAAAGCATCTTTGTCGAGTACTTGCTGCAGCATGTCCACGCCGTGACAGTACCTCTACCAAATTCGGACTGGAACTCTCTGTCTAAGAACAGGTCAACATCTCTCCGAGGTCGAAAGTCTTTGGCGGGCGGGTAAAGGACGTTTCCATGGAGAACGCTGAGAGTCCACCCACGAGACACAGTAAAAGCATCAACGATAGATCTAAAACAAAATGATTATTTGTTGAATATCTTTTAAGAGGCACAGGAGCTGATCAGAATGGGACCGTCATTGCATGTCCTTTATGTGTCTACAATGTTCAAATCGGGAGAGATATCTCGAAAATTCTGGCGAGATTCAACGCTCGAATTGTCAGAAATCTATCGACATCGATGGAAGTTCAAAGAGTACTATTTTGAGTTACAGCTTCGACCAGCGAAGAGGACAATAAGAAAGGCATTCAAAGCTCAGTATGATCTAAAATTTGACTGAGGAGACATGCGAGAAAAACTTACTGAAGGTGAAAAACTGTGTGGGGTGAAATTTTTGATTTAACATCAGTGCCTGGCTTTTGCATCGTAAGAGTGGTTATCTTTCCAGCAAACTGTCTGCAAATTAGCGAATTGAGGCTCTCCGAGGACAAGCAGACGCACCGTGTTCAGTCCGTAAAGCTTTCGATGCTTGTTCCAAGGGCCTCTGGTAGACCAGTCAACAGCCTCCAACAGAATCTTTTGCCCCTTACAATTGATGCGCTGGATAACGATAGACGAGAAGACAATGACAAGATCGAATAGCCAGTTGATGGTGTACGACCGGCGCCATTTGATGCGTTCTTCTTTAGTCGCGCTTTGAATATCGAAGGCAGGACTCCAGCCATTGAGCTCTTTCAGAAGAAGCTTTGAAGGCTTTCCGCTGCGTGTTTGCCAGAAGTCCGTTACAAAGTCGACCAGAGCATCATAGGTATAGACCATGAAATGTTCCCTAGCGTCGAGTGAAGTTTCCCCGACTAGCTCTGTGGTGCCACCTGGAGCAAATTGATGCATTGCCATGCCAAAATTTGTCGAGGCCTTCTCAACATCTCCTCGAGTCACCGTTTGCATGATCGTTTGGTAGGAATCATGACCAGGGAATTCCACAGAGATCAAGAACTCCGTTTGCTTAACCGGGGCAACAGCCAGGTTGGAGAGTTCGCCAGCAACAGCGCTGTTCAAGCCTCCGTAAGCTACTTCGCGCCATACACTCTGAAGGTACTGACGAAGTTCGATCCACTCCATCGTGCAAAAATAAACAGCCATGAGGTAGTCGGTGATCGTACCACTCTCGTCTTCGATGATGCGGTAGCTCTCGAAAAGTGCTTTGTCCAGTCTTGCCTCTTTCGTCGCTTTTGTGGGCTTTCGTTTCCCCTTCCCACGTTTCCCCTTCTTGCCTCTGCCTTTGGATCTCTGTGCTGGACTATTGACCTGCAGACCTTGTCCTAGTTTTGGGCCATCGTCAGAGTCCTCACTATCTCCTCCTCCTTCTTCTTCTTTCGATCCACCGACATTGAGAGTGGTGAAGGCGTTCGAGAACATGACATCCTCCATATTTTCCTCCTCGTTCGATGCACTTGCTGTCTTCTGTCGTGCGAGCCATTCTTCGCCGCGTAAGGACGAAAAGGCCTCCGTCAAAACATCAATGAATTTTTTGTGAGACACATTGCTCTTTTAAATTTCAGGATCAGGTTTCTTGGCGGCGATCTGTTTGAAGATTAAATGCGTTTATTTCCGTGCAGATATTACCGACTGTTCGAAAATCAGCCATGACTGAGTGTTTCGGCAACCTTATGCCTTCAGCAGATGGGCGAGCCTGAGCGAACCCTTCAAAGACTTGATTACCATCGCCAAATTCCTGGAGATTTGTATTGCCAAGTGCACTAGAATTTTGCTATATGGGTGTTTTGAGTTAAACGACCGCGTTCGCGAAAGCGAGGTCCACGTGAGAGGAAGAAATTTGCCGCTTACCTGGAACAACCGGTAAATGGTAGAAGGTATTGGTTTCATATGCTCGCTGATGAATTTGGATATCGTTACGAATGAAGAAATGGGCAGTTGGCCGGTATTGTTGATCAGCTTCAATTCTGGACACACGTCAGTGACTTGCCGATTCAAAGACAAAGAAGAATGTAATAGATACAGAGGTGTCCTCTAGAATTGAGGGTATGTCTCATTCTCAGTGCATCTCGCAACTAAGGTCAAACAATAGGGAGGTATACTTACGGTCCTCGGTTGGAGACGTCTTCTTGACGATGCTATTCGAAGCATGGATCATCCAGTACAACAAATGCCTCGTGTCCCTCTTATATTGAAGGCAGGAGTAGTGATCTGCCATGATGGCGGTCAACGATTCTCGATGGCAACGAGATGGAGTAAAGGAAGAGATAGGTCGTGGTGGAAACAACGCCCCACTAATAATAAGGGTCTGCCCCCCGCTAGCTAAACCCATGCACGTGACATGCAAGGGGCTACCTACAGCCGGCTTGCCAATTCACATCCGCCAAGTAATTATTTACACATAGCACTCTCAAATTATTATGCTTGCAAAATAGATGCATAGATAAGATCTACGCCTTCGAAAAGGGCGGAGAGACCTTATTGATTCCGTGCTAAGTGTCACAGTCTTTCTCGCAAGCACAATATGGTTGATATCGCTAAAGTGCTAAAAAAATTGTCCCTTTAAAGTTCCAAAAGTTAATCGCTTTCCGTTTCAATATGCTCCAGCCGACTACCACAATTCACAAGTTGGCTCCTTGACCGGGCAATTGAAAGCCTCCCTGAATTCCCTAGAATTCGCAGTGGTGCCCTAAGGACTGTTAGCAATGGATCCCACCATAGAGGATAAGCGCAACTTACCCGAATACGGAACAAATCAGGACTATGCGGATCCGTATAAATCCTCTGCACCATCTGTTCCTCCCTCGCCTTCCCACACCAAGTAAGTCCATAAGCCAGGAAGAAAATCTGTTCTTTGGTAAAGTACTCCAGACCAGGCAACATGTCATCCTTCTTCTTCTCTTCATTGCTCTTCCAGGCTTTGAAAGCGGCAGTGAGACCACCGGCATCGGCAATGTTTTCACCTAGTGTGAGTTTGCCATTGATGGCGAGAGGACCGTCCTTGGTGGGGATGGTGTAGTTGTGGTATTGTTCGACGAAACAATCGGTCTTCTTCTTGAATGCATCGATCGTCGACTTGTCCCACCAGTCAGTGAAATTGCCGTTTTGATCGTAATTGCGACCAGTCGAGTCAAAAGCGTGGGACAGCTCATGCCCAGCAACAGCACCGAAGGCGCCGTATGAGAGATAACTAGGAACGCTTGGGTCGTAGAAGATTGGTGCCTGCATGATGCCAGCTGGGAAGACGATTTCGTTGCCAGGTGGGTTGTAGTAAGCGTTCACAGTGAAAGCTGACATTCCCCAAGTTTCCTTGTCAACTGGTTTTCCAACCTGCTCCCACTCTCGGGCGACCTCGTCCTTGGTAGTAGACAGCCTGTTTTCAAAGAAAGTATCTGCAGACACCTTGACCTTGCTGTAGTACTGTTCCAATGCAGTGGCGTTGGTAATGTCTGGGCTGATTGTCGGGTATCCAATCTTTTGGCGGATGAGGCGGACTTTGTCTTTGGCGAGGTCGCGAACGCTTGGAGACATCCATTCCGAGTTGTCCAGCTTGATGGAAAACTCATGTTTGATGTCTTGAATGATCTTGTCGCCGAGGTCTTTGGATTTTTTGGAGAAAGCTCGCTCGATAAAGAATCGACTGAGAATCCAGGCTGATAAAATTAGCGTTGAAGATGAAGAACTTTGAAATTCAACTTACCCAGATCACTCCCAACTGTGCTTACACACGTTCTCCATCGCTCGCTCTTGACATCAGGGGCCTTGCCTTGAAGCTTGTTACGGAATCTCTGCAAAGGCTGCACGGCGTCATCATCAACGGAACTGCCCCAGGCTTGTACTGTTTTCCAGACAAAGAAAGCCTGCAAAACCTCACGACTCTGCGACTTCAAAATTGTAGAGAGAGATTTGAGGTAGTCTGGAGACATGACAATGATCTTAGGTGGTTCATATCCACCGGTGAACTTGTCGATGATAGTCGAGATTGAGATTTCTGGAATATACTTTTGAGCTTCTCTGACAGTGCGAGAGTTGTAGTACTGGGTGACATCCGATGCGTCCTCTGGGTCTGGGGAAGCAGCGGCCAGTGACGCTTCAAATTTGATAAGAGTATCTAGCAGAGTCTGGTTCAGAACCGTAGGCTGGTTGAAGGTTCGGAAGACGGATAATGTTGATGTGACGTTTGGGTAGGCTTCCTTGAGCAGCACCTCAAGCACTGCACCGATGGTTTCTTTGTACGAGGAAACAATTTCGGTGTTGTTGTAGTACTCCTTAGAAGGCAGACCGAAAGACCCTGGACCACCGAACGAGATAATATTGGCGTCCGGGTCTTTGTCGTCGGCGCTGACGCCGAAACCGACCAGACCATCCACACCAATGCTGCTGAGAAGATAGGAGACTTCAGTGAGTGATGTGTCCGACTTCTTCGGCTTCCTAGTGGGGTAGGTTTTCTCAATCTGGAGTAGAAGATCTAGCAGAGGCTTAGATCCGATAGACTTGAGCTCGGTTTCGTTAACACAAGCCTGGTATGCATCCGAAAGCTTGTCATGAATCACCTGGTCTGGATTCGAAGCAGTCCAAAAAAGGGATGTCTTAGTCGGAGCTGGCGATTCCAAAATACGTTTGAGGATGAGTTGATTATCCTCGGACATAAGGAAAAGGCTACCGACGCTAGTTTGATCTTCACGAATTTCATGGAGGGCGTCGAATCCCTCGCATGTATAAGTTCTGAAGTCTTCACATGCGTTTAGGTCCTTGTATCTGGGGGAGATGCTCTTTAAAAGCGTCGCTGCTGCCAAAACGCATCCAGCACCTGTGCAGATGGGCGGTCCGGAATCGCCTGGGGTTTTTGGTGGTGCTGGATGAGGGGCCGGAGAAGACTCCTTGTGGTTTCGGGTAAGACCGAAAATCAAAACAAAGACAAGGGCAATGAATAGCAGGGTTGAGAGAGCAATGACAAGGGCGTTTTGCCAGAGCCAGCTTTTTACCTTGGCCCAGCGGGAGCCTTGAGATGAGACTGGTTGAGCTCCATTACTGGCTCCATTGCTGAATAGAGGAGTCTGCTCGTTGGGAGTTGGTGTGGAAGGCATGATGCCCTAAATTTCTTTGATGATTTGAGGGCGGAATGTACTGGTTAAGTGTCGGGCGTCGTCAGCCGGGCTCAAGGGGAATGGTGTGCAGCAGACAGTCTGTTGCAAGCTTGCTGATGAGATTTGGATGATAAATAGAAGCAGATGAATTGTGAAGTATCAGATTCGACAGGGAAATGCCAACATTGATGAAAGAGAGGAGAAAGGAGGTGGGAGTCGCGTCAAGCCATCCGCCAAGCAAGTCGCGTCATATATCACGTTTCTGGATCTCGGAAACCTAAAAGTATCCTGACCATCTTCAATCTGCTATAAATAAAAACAGCACATACAGCGAGAACTCAATTCTTGGAATTTATAGAAGTATCATCTAAAGATCATCAAAACACATCTGCCAGTGGCCGCTCCGGCCTCTAGAGGTCATCGCGCGTCCCTCAGCATCGAGGAGGTACCTCTAGAGTCGCCGTCGCGGCCACTGCAGAGCAAGCACACGAATACACGAGCAAGCTACACGAACGATGCGTCCACTAAAGACAACAGCAACCATCTAGTCACTATCTCCCGGCTAGTCCATCACCCCAGATGATACTGCAACGCCCCGAGTCGACGAGTCACCGCTAGAACGGCAATACCTTCAACACAACTCAAACACCAGACGCCCGGTGTGCAACAATCGGCACCACACACCACTGCAACGACTAGGCAACCTCTCCCAAAGTCTTGGCAAACCGTCCTGCTACAAGCTGTTGCCCAGAGCCTTGAGCCTCTCCCCAAACCGGTGCCTCCCAGTTATGGCATTGGCAAGAGTAGGTGCGCGACACAGTAAGTAGTAAGGACGCATAGAAGGAGCCTATTGGAGGCAAATCCCCTCCCTGTAAGCTAGCAGACGTAGCCTTGAGCCTCTCCCCAGACTGTTGCGTCCCAGTTATGGCAGTGGCAAGAGTAGGAGTGCGATATAGCAAGCAGGGAGAGCGACTAGCAGCAGATAGGCTCCGACTATAAGACGACAGGTCTACAACACAATCGGTGCGACACGATACGGCAGCTGCTAGAGAACCTCATCTACTATCGTCTCCGCAAACCGTCCTGCTGCAAGCTGGTGTCCAGAGCCTTGAGCCTCTCCCCAAACTGTTGCCTCCCAGTTATGGCATTGGCAAGAGTAGGTGCGCGATACAGTAAGCAGTAAGGACGCATAGAGGGAGCTTATTGGCGGCAAATCCCATTCCTACAAGCCAGCAGACGTAGCCTTGAGCCTCTCCCCAGACTGTTGCGTCCCAGTTATGGCAGTGGCAAGAGTAGGAGCGCGATATAGCAAGTAGGGAGAGCGACTAGCAGCAGGTAGGCTCCGACTATAAGACGGCAGGTCTATAGCACGATCGGTGCCATACAATACGGTAGCCACCAGATAGCCTCGTCTACGGGCATACCCGGAGTATCACATTCAAGCAGCGAAATCACGACTACGATGGTTACTATTGTCTCCAGCATCACACAACCAAGTACACTGCCGCATAGGAATCTGGTGCAAGGCAACAATCACAAGCGGAAACACATTTCGGGAACAGACAAGCCTTGAGGGACAAGGCAAAACAGACAGACGAAGCTGAGTACTGGAGGGAGACTGTAGATAAAAGTTTAGCGAAACACGAGGCATTGCCTCTTGGGATCTCTATAGCACGGATATACTAGCAGAATAACCAGTATCGACAAGAGCCAGTGGGCATTTGGAAATACTGGTTTAGGGAAAAGAGGGAGGACGGAAGGGATAGCTGGTCTTGTTTTAGTGAACGAGGCGAAGTGGGGCGTGGTAGATTTTATGATTTATCACGTGTTGGCTGTCTGGTGAAGTCCTCTTGACCGGACATAGCTGCGTGATTAAGCGGCTGCAACCGAGTAGGAAACAATCAATCAATCAATCAATCAATCTGCCATAAATATATATCATTGTCCCCAACGCCAAAGAAAAAGCTTTTTCATCTGGACTATTCGATGCGGTGGTTAGAAAAATAGTACAGCAGTCATGTGGGCTCTTGACAGCAGTCACGTGGGCACTCGACAAGTAAGCGTCGACAAGACAAAGCCAAGACAAGACAAGACGAGACAAGACAACACAAACACCCAGGACCTCGTTCTTCTACGTCCTATCACGGTGCGTTGTCCACTCTAGCCTAGGCATTTCAGCCGGGATATTATTATTCTCCCGCATCTTAATGCCAAACTCAACATCCGGCCCATCCCACCCGGCAACGTCGACGGTACACAGCGAGCACGGATCGTCCTGGCTTTCGTCCGCACCCAGCACCTTCTTATCAGCCCTCCTTTCGCCGTACCATTGCTCCCCTCATATCGGCTTCGCAATGCTTTTTTGGCCTTGTGGAACGGAATTAATAGTTGCGCGCCCACTTCACTTCGTGAAAGCATCACACAGTCGAGTGTACGATAGAACTAGCCTTCATGCTTCAACATCGAACCGTACCACACCATCGTTGCGGTTCGAAATCGTGGCCGCAATCTCGAAAGTGTATTTCAACTCACAACCAAATATTGTCTTTGGGCACACCGCAATATGCGCTCACATATATGATACGGGCAACGGTGGCTCCTGAAGCCTCAAACTACTTCTTTCACCTGGATACGTACCACTGTGGAGTTATGGTCATCAATCCGGTTAAAACCACCCCAGTCTCGCCAGCGTAGCCCTGGCACCGCCCCCAGAATTTGGCGGAAAATCTTAAGACATACTATATTACCTGGCATCGCCGTGTCCCGCAACCCTGATTAGGGGCTCTGCGGAGGTGCTGCCACCGTTGTACCGAGAGACTATTTACCAAGCTGTATCTTCTAGTGCGCGACAGCATCATACGATGTCCAACCTCCAGATAGGCACCATTCGGATACGTCCTACTTCTCGACACTACTATATAAACATTCGTATCGTCAACATCATCATCCAAATACTCTGCCTCGTTGCATGCATCTGCATTCTCGCCATACCCGAAGAAATCTTGAATCCGTTCCGCGATCACGATCAAAAAGAGGAGACAGCGACGCAACCAATCTTGGCGCTGGTATCTGTACGCGATCTGCTGATTCAACTGGGAGATCGCTAATATAATCAATCTTACCAGATAGCTGTAGCCGTACATCTCAATGCTGTGGAGCTTTGTCGAACAAGAAGCTTTGATGTAATAACTCTGAGTGGGACCAAGACCTTGGCATTTCTTGCTGGAGCGGACATCGTTGCTTTTTTACTGATGATCGCCTCTCCCTTCCAAAGCTGGGGCACCTTCTTCTGGAGTAACGCGGTTGGCATCTGTCTCTGGTTTGTGATGTCGCTTTCCGGGTAAGTTGCACGGATATCATCGTCCTCAAAAAAGTCGCTCATTTTTTTGACCAGCCTTCTTCATTTGGCGACGATGTCCTTTCCATTTCAAGAGCTACATCTTAAACGACGGGGAAAGACTGTTGACGAGGAGATGAGGAGCGATGGCATCGTGCTGGACACTGTGCGAGGAAAGCGAGTGGGGCAATAGTTCATGCGCTGGGCCGTGGCTATTGTCTACGAGAACAGACATGAGCGTTGACGTTCGTACGAAGTAAGCTGCCCTTTCCTCATCGTAGCCTTCGGCGCTCCGACTCTTCCATGATTCGTTCGACATACTTACTCAATAGTAGGTATCTCACAGTACATAGATTAAGTATAGAGAGATATCTAATCATAATACTACCATTACATCTACCCTGCTACACTCGAACTTTTCCAACATGCCGACTTTCGAAAACTCTTTGAGTGCATTTCGTTTGCTGAATAGAGACATCAGCAAACCGAATTTTAATACAACAACTCATGGTTGCGCTATCATTCTCTCGATCCAGCTTCTTGGCTAACAGTCTCGCGGTATAGGAACAGATTTACATCATCACGAGGCCTGGAAGATATAAGGCAGATACTAGGCCTATCTTCACCATCATACTCCCGGTACCACCCCATTCATCTCTTGTCCACGAGGAAACTCAGCGAGCTTGCTTCATCACGATACTAATTTTTTAATTCTGTGGTAATTGGCATGTATGATAACCTTCACAGTGGAATAGACCATGGTATACACTCCCGTATTGTTTAGTCGCTTAATAGACTTTATCGATTTGAGAATCATCTTTTCGGAGAAACTAAAGGTCATTAGAGCCAGCGAAACCGGTGGTTAAGATATAAAACGTAGTCTTCTTGCGAGGAGAATCATTCAACTACAAGATCCTCGGAAGAACCTCCATTCCGTGTTCGCGCGGTTATCTTCTACGATTACACTGTGGGATTGTGGCATACAGATTCGACTTTCACGGCGCCCAGAAGAAAACTCCACAGGACACCTATTCCGCCGATAGAGATCACCCTCACTACATCGTTCAAAATCTATCACCATTACCATTGTCCTCGATCTTCCAAGAATTATTGACACCCCTCTAAATCCCCTCACAAGACGATGAAAAATTGTTCGCAGGACTGGCGCCAAGCAGATCATATTAATCCGCATGCGATACGGTTTCCTTAATTCGTATCTTATGAATTAGAAGCTTTCTTTGTATTAACGTCAACTAATACTCCGGAGACGAACATCGGTTGCGTGCGGGATCTGTAATGACACAACCTGTAAAACTGAAGCGCCCGAGTCTTTGAGGAACGGAATATCCGGGGTATGGAGTAGGTATATAACATCTCCCTTGAGAATAGGAGGGCAGTAATAATAGTACAGCCCGAAGTGAGAGCTCAGGGAGCGGTTTTCGATAAATCGAGTTGTGGTGGATATCTTGAATAGTGCACAGTGAAAAGATGAGGTTTAGAATTGCATGTCCTTTCAATTAAGCTGGGAACCGCGAGGTACCAATACAGATGTGATTGCTTTGAAATCAAAAGAAGGGTACATGATTCCAATGGCTGTATGCAACCGATATCCACTTTGCGGCTAACTGAAATTGTGGTATCATCCAACAGGATCCGCGGACTACGGGATGAAGTGGATGTTTCATTAACATTTGCGCATGAAAAAGAAATTGTTGGAATGATAAAATGGCTTGATTGGTAGAGGTTGGTGATGATTTTCTTTGATATTACCGTTCATCTTCCATCCTACTATTAGTTCGACAACTTGCCCGTCAAATCTGTTTTCCAAGCTAACAAACCTTTCCCTAGACTTATCCTCAAACTCTACACCATAGTACAATTTCTCGAGCTCTGTACGCCTCCCGTATGGTTCGCTTATAGCGGCGTAGCTTCAGTACCCTCCTCAAAACTCTTGGGGATGAGATATATATCGATTCCCTCGCCGACTCAACCCTCACACCAGTCGCGCCGTCGCTAGGCGGGGACGCCACTACCATTAGGCTTTACCTAAGTTGACCGCGTCGAGTCTAGGGGTTGGGGAACTACAAAACCTCGAAAGTAAATTTGCACTCTACAAGCAGAATACAAGTAACAAAGAGCGCGATGGGTTTCCCTCCACGCGAACAATTTCGAGTATATAGAGCAATCCTTTACTCCCAAGATAGAACGGTGAGGATTCCTGATTTCCCAATCCGTTATATTTACTAAACCTAACCCAGCCTCGCGGGTAGTAGTGGGGATTATTATCAACTATCTTCGCTGTTCTCGGAAATAAGTACTGTCTTCCACTGCTGTAATTTATCAATCGATGTGAAACTAGATTTTGTGCCTACGTATTGAGCCGGCAATTTAGTTTATACTGAACATATCGAAAAGTATTTTCGTCAGTTTTTGTCTAGTTACTGTGACGGGTTAAGATCATGCCAGGATACCAGGGAAAACCACCCAAATGTGAAATCCAATCTAGCTAAAGAGAAAAAGATAGATACACGATTGCAAACTCCTCTTGAAGGAGATGCCAAGCCATTCAAAAGCTTGCTCTAAAATTATTCCGAGGCTTGACAGCTAGGTCCTCAAGCACTATAGAGAGATAGGCAAAACCTAGATAAAAGCCCAAGTGTCACGGGGCGGGTTCGGGTATCAGGAGGAAGGAGCAGCAGCAGGAACAGGTATCATTCAACAGGCTACATACGAACTGGCAGGCAAACCAACAGGCAGGTTTGACGACAGGACGTAGCTCAAAGATCTACGAATTGGTTGAAGCCACGTAGGCTTTAAAACCTTTCCTCGGCAGAACTCCGGTTCTGCCTTGATCACGTGCCGGGGGGCACCCCGTTAAACGGATCTTTGAGGATCATGTGCGTGTTCATGGATAAGCCGTTCATGGATGAACGCTCAAGGGATGATCGTTCATGAGTGAACGTTCATCGGTGAACGTTCATGGGGTGAATGTTCATTGCTGAACAGTCTTGGCATGAACACTGGATTTCTTAGGAGATGGGATTTCTAAGGAGATGGGGTTTCTATATCTAGGACGAGACTCTGCTCCCTCAGAGATCTCGTAGTTCTAATCTCTAGTTTACTTCCATAGTAATCTCTAGTTACTTCGCTATTGCTTTAGTTATCTTAGCACAATTCACGACTCTTATATCTTACAAACTTCGCTTCACTTGTTTGATACGATATTGTCGCCCAGCACTATTTGAACCCCACTGTACGGATTAGCCAAATCCAGCTATATTACTTGAGTCATAGTCTCTGCGTAATACCCGTTCTATAGCAAAGTAATTATAGAGGTTTTGTTACGCAGAGTGTGACGGCACGGCGTGGCTATCCTGCAGTCACGTTACTTCGTGGCCTTAGCGTGGCGTGCACAGCCACCTGTGGCTAAAGCGCTCCATCTTTGCGCTTTCGAGGTCTTTTGCTCTCTACTGATGATTTTATTATCACACCCAGTACTTAGAGCAATAGACCTATTTATGACCTCTTTTGCTTGCCGTGACATTATATTAGGTCTATCTTTTGCCTGGGAAGGCCATTGCACGTACCTATCGTGTATTATCCGCAACTGTTGACGCAGACACCGAAAACTGCGCAGGTCAACACGAACCTTGAGACTCTACGAAAAGTCTCTGCACCTTAAGGCCCTACGAAAAGCTTTCGAACTTGAGACTCTTGAAAAGTCTTTGAAGTCCCGCGAACAGCTTCACGAACAAAGAAAATTGACGCTTTCAACACGAGAGACTGCGCTCAAAAGAACCCAGAACCCGACTTGCTAGCGACAGCCGACCCCCGACCGACGAACCTTACGAACCTCCGACCGACGAAATCCTCAAACTCTACCTCAGAATGACTACCCTCTATGAAGGTGATACGCGCCTTACCCTATTGCGGGATGGAGTCGTCGACATTGTAGAGATGTCAGACTTGACCAAGGTAGTCCCTACACGAGAGAATTCCAATGATGACTCTCAGACGCGATATGGATACCTTAAGTTGCCAGGAACTAAGCCTCTTATGAGAAATGTGGACTTCCAAAAGGACAAGCTACCTATACAGGCCGACGAAATCAAGGCCGCAATGCTTACCAACTCCTATACATTCGCAGCTCAAGTTATCAAATGGAACCGAAAAGAACAAGCCTGGACAGCACAGATACCGATTTTACGAGAAATCACTGAGCAGGTAGTCGACCGAGCAAAGCAACTGTACGACACCGATGTAGGTTCTCTACAGAGACCCAAGTAGCCAACTTGAAAGATGATTTGGAAGTCAGCCAGACAGAAACTACCATAGCAGAGACGTGCAATGCGGACTTGACGTCCCGCGTTAAAGACTTAGAAACACAGTTGGCTACTGCAGAAAAGCTGAAGGCAGAATGGTTCGAGAAGCACCACGAGACCTTGGTCAAGAATCAAGAGTTAACCAAGCGGCTGATGAATGGAGAAGGTGGTGGTAGCAGCAACGATTCCTTCTCAAACCTAAAGAGTAGTCTCCGCCTCCCAAATTCCGATGAACTGTCAGAGAAGTCTACCGCAAAGGACTGGAAGCACTGGAATATGAACATGCGCAACAAGATCAGTCAGGAAAAGTACGATGATGCCGGTGCCAAAGCCTACATCCTGAACCGAGTGAAGGGAGGTGCCAAAGATGCCATCATAGTTCTACATAATGCCCTAGGCATGGAACTGGATAAACTGACTACTGAGCATATGTTTGAAGCTATGCGCAAGCGATTCCAGTGCCCATTCGAACTGTGCAATGCGAAGAAAGCCTACAGGGACCTCCAGATGCGACAATACGGCGACCTCCATGAGTTTAAGAACAACTTCCTTACCCTGGCAGCAGAGGCCCAGGTGCCTAAGGACAACTACAAGAGGATTTCTTCGAGAAGCTGTACAGCAGATTGCAAGAAGGACTAGCACGAGAAGCCGACGACCTAGAGGTGTCCTTCGCATTACTATGCAGTCAGCAGCCAGCATCTCTCGCACCTACAAGGCAGCTTATGAGAAGCGACAAGCAGAGATTAGGAAGACTGCGGAAAAGAAGAACGACAAGAAGCCATCTGGTGCATTAGGCAATGGAGGCAACGGTAACAACAGCAGCCAGAATAGCTCAAGGCCTGGCTCATCTGGGGCTGAATTCCCCATCCGCAACGCGCAGACCGCTATGGATTCTGGAAGCTATCGCAACTTCGGACTCGACAAAGACGAAGCCATAAAGCGCGCCAAAGAAGGACGCTACTTCAAATGTGGAAACGCAGGACACCGAGCTCGAGGATGCAACCAACAGCAGGTGAATGAACTGAATGCGGAAACCGGTGCTCTAATTATCTCAGAACAGCCAAAAAACTTGTAGGCCTGGTAGAAGTCACCCAACCAGGTCCTTTCAATCGCGATCTCGAATTTCGATATATGGTGCAGGAACTTGACCTTTCAAAGGTCTTTGGAGGAACCCCTCTCGCTTTTGACTGCATTGTGTATTTCAACGGACTGGCCGTGAAACTGAAGGCATTAGTGGACACAAGTGCCAATGGATATGCATTCATGAACCGACGACGAGCAGAGACTCCGCAAGACTTTTCAGGAAGTGATTCGAAAACCATTACCACAAGCAGCAGTGGCAACTGGTTACGCCAATGGTGCCAAAGAGGACATTACTTATGCGACCCTCCTCCACCTGGAACTGCAGGGCAGACAGGAATACAACATCCCATTTCTGGAAGTGTCACTTGGGCATCACGATATCATTCTAGGAAGAGCTTGGCTGGCCCACAATCGGGTTCTGCCAGACTGTGAGCTACACCGATTGATTTGGAAAGGAGATGGGAGGCCCAAGGAACAGCCTATCCAGCGAAGGGTTGTTATTGACTTGAGTCCATTCACTGTGACTACCTCAGCCCACACGATCAGAAAGAACATTCTGCGCAGACACAATAGAATGGATGCTCAGGATAAGCAGATTACTGATGGAAAAAATGAGTATGCTTCGAAGGCAGGCTAGGTCAGATGCGGACAAAGTTTTATCGCAAACTATGCGGCAATCGACGTTTCTCAACGATTCTGAGTCTGTGGACCTGTCTGACGCGAAAGTAACACGAGACTTCCGCGAGCCTACCACGCCCCAACTAGATCGACTCTACCAACCTCCATCCGTTGTGAACGCCGAAGAAGATGCTGAAGATGACTACTTTGGCTCAGTAGGTGACAGCGACAGCGACAGCGACAGCGACAGCGGCTGCTCTAATCTCTTGGACCTCTCAGACCTCGAGGAGGAATCCGATTCCAACGATTTTGAGGACCTCCCTACAACGCATAATACACCATTTGAATGGGACAGAAGCAAGGCATATAAGGCCATGGATAATGAGATATGTAGGAAGGCCCATCAGGCTTTTATTGCCGAACTGAATTTCCCCCCGAGGAGTCCTGTGGATATTGATCTCAACTTGATTAGTGCCCCAGCATTTCGGTCGAATCTCAAAGACGAACAAGCAGTCGCTGGTGCAATATCTCTTCATGAGGTGGAACTGCTAATCTGTCAGAAGACTGCTGACTTGGAAAGCTCACTGCATGACTCTCTAGCACAGTATGAGGACAGACTGAAGATTGCTCTTGCTGCTATCGAAGGCAAGCTTCCTGAAGATGAAACCCCTGAAATGAAGGAACTCATTGCACAGAAATTTCCAGGGAAGCACCAAACTTTTGTGGACGTCTTCTCAGAAGCAGATTCCAATCGTTTAACAGACCACAAGAAAGGAGTGGACCATGTCATTGAGCTGGAAGACAAGAATGTTGTACCTGGGTATTGTCCTCTCTACAACATGTCTCTGGATGAGCTGTTGTTTGTCAAGGAATGGCTCCTACGGAATCTGGAGTCAGGCTTTATCGAGACAAGTTCATCGCCTTTTCCATCACCAATTATCATTGTCAAGAAGCCGACTCCTGCGGGGGAGAAGCAGAAATACCGATTCTCTATTGACTACCGCAAACTCAATGCGCTGTCAAAGAGGGATAGGTATCCCATCCCACTGATTGGAGAGACTATGAACCGATTGTCAAAAGCCAAGGTATTCACCAAACTAGATATCAGGCAGGCGTTTCATCGCATTCGCATGGCTACTGATTCTGAGGATCTCACGACATTTCGGACTAGGTATGGCAGCTTCAAATGCAAAGTCATGATGGAAGGGTTGGCCAATGGACCTGCTACCGATATATCCTCGATCTCGATTCGCGAGGATTCGCACCCCGGCTGTGTGAGGTGACAGATATGGCGGGTAAACTGCTGGGTGTACGCGGTGGAGAGCCAGTAGGCAAAAATGGGCTGAGAGATTCGTAACGCGCTCAGATGAGCTCAAGGTAGCCTTCAATCGAGCAAAGAATAGGCAGAGGATACTATAGGAAGATCCAGAGATTATTGGCGCGTGGTTCAAGCTCGTTGCAGACACCAAGGCAAAGTAGGCCGTCCACAATGAGGATACGCACAACTTTGACGAGATTGGCTTCCAGATGGGCGTTATTGGGTCAATGAAGGTCGTTACAGCCTCTTGAAGACGTACAAGGCCTGAACTCATCCAGCCGGGCGATCGCGAATGGGTTACGGTTATTCAGAGCATCTGCGCAGCTGGGTATGCGACCCCGCCATTCATTATCTATAAAGGACGCATTCACATCTCTGCGTGGTATGAGGAGGCAGATATATAGCGCAATTGGAAGCTTTCAGTCTCTGAGAACGGCTGGACAAACAACGCGCTGGGTCTTGAGTGGTTGAAGCACTTTGACGCGCATACAAAGGCGCGTCAAGTAGGGGGGTATAGGCTGCTCATCTTGGACGGCCATGAGAGCCATCTCAACCAGGATTTCAAGGACTACTGCCTCGAACATTAGATCCTAACGCTCTGTATGCCACCGCACTCGTCGCATATACTCCAGCCTCTTGACGTGGTCTGCTTCTCGCTATTAAAGCGCAAGTACTCCCAACGCGTCCGGAACTTGGCACGCCGACGCGTGTACCATATCAACAAGGAAGGCTTTCTCCCTGCCTTTAAAGACGCGTTTTTCGACGTGTTCGCGGAAGAGAATTGTCGAAAGGCCTTTGAGGCCGTAGGGCTAGTCCCTATCAACGCGCAGGTAGTTTTGGATCGGCTTGAAGTACGGCTACGTACCCCACCAGCACCCTCACCAAAGGAGACGCCGTGGTAGTCGAAGACTTCAAGCAGTACTCAAGAATTTGGATTTCAATCCAAGCTCGTAAGCGAGTCTTTTACTCGGTCACCAGTTACTGCGCAGGCAGGCTTTTCCCAGCTTGTTAAAGGCGCTGAATTGATGCTACACCAGAACGCTCTACTTTTTGCACGAAACCACGAGCTTGAAGAGCAATTAGCAGTAATGACGAAGCGAAAATGGCGCAAAAGGAAGCGGATCCAGCAAGGTGGTACTGTAGAGTATGGGACTGCAGCAGCGCGGGTAGCTGCTGAGGCGTCTGTTGCGCCTCAGGGATCAAAGAATACTGTAGTAGTGGTGATCAAGGAACAGCCCGACCAACTCAAAGGCGCTGTGGGAACTGCGGCGCGACTGGGCACAATGCGCGAACGTGTAAAATGGATATTGAGATATCTTCTGAATCAGATAGCAGCACGACGGACTTGGAATCTATTGTTGATAGCGATAAATATGAAGAGTCGTACCATGAGTTGGTCGTGCCAAGGAAAAGTGGCCGGCTCGGTGGTGGAATACGTTGCGTGTTTTGAGGATAATTTTTATATATGGTCTACCTCCGCCAAAACCCTATCACTCCAAAATTGGGTAACCTTACGTATATCGTAAGATGCAGATCCCTTTACTACATGGCACATGTGTAATCTCGTCTCCCCGAGTATTTAAGAGCGCCCGACGCACATCAAGCTGTCAAAAGGTAGATGAAGCAGACTGAAGTCTGAATTGATGATCGTGGGCATGCCCATATATATACACGATTGAGGGGCTCGTGCTCAAGCTAGTACAAATGAGGTGAATGAAATGAGTTCATTTGACAGCCCCCCTGCTTGAGACAGAATGAGATCGTGCAAATGAGTTGAATCCATTGAAAGATCCTGAAAGACCAAGGAGAATGCCAGCAGACATAGAGGAGAGAGATTGAGACCGCCAGCAGGCTAACCACATTGAGATAATATAATGATCAGAAAGTGCCGCCAGTCGACTCAGAATGAGGGCCATGGAATCGCGTCAATCATGATGCCCAGGGCGGCCCTGAAGTTTTCGAATGTGGGCCTTGGCAGGCCTTTGGTGAGGCCGTCGGCGACCATCTTTGCAGTCCGTATGTACTTGAGAATGATGGAACCTTTGGCGACCTTCTCTCGAATCCAGTGATGCTTTGCGTCGATAGCCTTGTTGCGGCCGTGTGATTGTGGGTTCTTGGCGAGAGCAATGGCGCCTTGATTGTCAGCATAGATGACTGTAGTGGTAGGACCGAATTCGGGGTTGATCTCGTGAAGTAGTCGCTGCAGCCAAATGGCCTCTTTTGCTGCATTCGTTTGACCAATGTATTCGGCCTCACAAGTGGAGAGTGACACTGTAGCTTGTCGTTTGGATGACCAGCTAATTGCTCCACTGCCGATGTTGAAAAGATATCCAGATGTTGATCGCCTTGTACCGACGTCGCCAGCCCAGTCAGAGTCAGTGAAGCCTACCAGGTTTTCGAGTTCACCTTTGTAGACGAGTGAGGCAGAGATGGTACCTTTGAGGTAGCGAAAGATGTCTTCCACCAAGGACCAATGTGCGATGGTTGGATTGGCCGCAAAGCGACTGACGAGAGAGACTGCAAAGGCAATATCAGGCCGGGTACCGAGCATTGCATACATGAGTGACCCGACAGCGGATTGATATTTAGTTCTGAACTGAGGGTCTGCACGGTAGTCTTCTTTGGCGGGTTCAGGGCGGCAAGATGGGTTGATTGGAATGGGTTTTGGATAACAATCGGAGAAGGCATGATCCTCGAGAATCTTCGTGATGTATGCAGTTTGGTTAATTGCAATTGAGCGATTCTGACGATCCCTCTGAAGTGCCATGCCGAGATAGAACTTTGCCGGCCCTAGGTCAGTCATCTGAAAGCGCTTGTGCAAGGCATCTTTCAGAAGATTGATCTCGTTCATATCGGGCCCAACAAGCAGAAGATCGTCAACATAGATAGCGACGAACAGCTGTCCTTTGTGGAAGACACTGAAGTCACTATCTAGCATTGAGAACCCGAGAGAGACAAGGAATGCGGATAGAGTTTCATACCAAACCCTAGGTGCCTGCTTGAGGCCGTATAATGCACGATTGAGCCGACAGTAGTCATCACCAACCTCGAAGCCACGAGGTTGACAAACGAAGATAGTTTCATCAACCTCGCCATAGAGAAAGGCAGTTTTGACGTCCATCTGCTCAATCTCCCAGTCAAGGGAGGCAGCAATAGCAAAGAGAGCTTTGTATGTCATCGGCTTTACCACAGAGGCAAAGGTATCATGGAAGTTAATGCCGAATTCCTGCTCGAAACCTCTCACCACGTATCTTGCCTTAAATCTCAGCACAGTGCCGTCGGCACCGCGCTTCAATTTGAACGCCCATTTACCCGTCAGTGGCCTTGCGCCCTCTGGGAGTGTTGTGAGTGTCCAGACGTTGTTGTCATCTATTGAATGCATCTCCTCCTTCATCGCCTTGAGCCATTGAGGAGCATAAGGTGATGACATGGCTTGATTGTATGTTGTAGGCTCGAATGGCTCAGTAGAGGCTGCGAGGCTTAGGAAGGAGAGGAGGCAGTAGGCAGAGGATTTGGCGATATTGGCGTGAAAGGCGAGGGTTGCTTGCTCCTCAGTAACAACAATAGGTTCGCGATCGTGGGTAGGCTTATATTCATCAATGAGCTTCGCAATTTCTGTGGCTTTGTTGACGCTGTACAGGCCAATAAATGAGTTAAGGCCTGCAGCCTCACGGGCTCTCTTGCTTGGGCGATCTGGGCGACGTGTTCTCACCGCGACGGAGTGGGATTCTCGTGGTGGCGCGTCACCCATCACTGATGGAGGGTCAGAGAGGTTAGAGGAGTCAGAGTTTTCGGAATCTGGGAGAGTAGCCTCTTCGCGAGCCTGGTGGCTCAACGCGTTGAGGGGTTGGTGAGCGAGAGAGATGACCAGGTTGTTCAATGGGTGTGGTTGAGATGGGGAGTTGATGATGATAAGTGATAGGTTGGCGGCGCTTGATGGATTCGTCGGCGTGAAAGGTTGATGTACGAATGATGCGACCATTTTCGAGCAAGACTTTGTAGATGCTGTGGCCATCGAAGCCAACGAATTTGCCTGCTAGGGAGCGATCTGTGAAGCCTTTGGTCTTCCTTGTGATGGCCCAGCCGTTGCTACCAAAGATGAGCATATTGGAGACTGCGGGAGCAATGGAGGTCCAGGCCTCAAAGATGGTCATTGTAAGGCTGGGATGGGGTCCTAAGACGCGTACAAAGTTGGCGTAGGCATATGCGAGAGGCCAGTACTTGGTAGGAAGTTGTGAGGCAATCATCATAGGGTTTGCCATTGACGAGATGACGCCGTTGAAGCGCTCGGATCGAGGATTCTGCTCAGGATTGTATGGAGTCGTGCAGTGGTGAGTGATTCCCTGAGAGAGAAGTACGGCTTCATCTGCTGATTTAACGTATTCTCCTCCATTGTCAGTTTGGTAGAAATGAATTCGCATAGTAGCAGTCTCGTGGGTGAGCTTGAATTGCTGGAAGAGAGCAAACACCTCATCTTTATGCTTCATGAAATGGACCTCAGAATAGCCAGTATAGTCATCAATAAAGCTGACAACCCATAGTTCTCCTCGAAAACCACGCGTTGGGTAGGGCCCAGTGACATCTGAATGGATTAGGTCGAGTTTGAAGCGCCCTCTCATGATGTGACCAGTGTGAGGTGTCCTCTTCATCTTCCCAAGCATGCAGGCTTCGCATGGAGGTTGGCGATCGATAGGTCTTGAGAGGTCCATTCCTGTCACCATCTTTTCGAGAGCGCGAATGCGTGGAGGACTGATGTGTGCAAGCCTTTCATGCCAGAGTTGTAATGTATCTGAATTGATGGCTGCAAAAGATACGGGTTGACGGCGAAGATGGAGAGGGAAGACGCCATTGACGCGACCGGTGGTGAATGTGAACTTATCTGGGATATAGATTTTGAAGCCTGATGTGTCAACTGAGAAGTTGACGCCTTTAGAGAGAAGTTGGTCAAAGGAAAGCAGATTAACACCTGCCTCAGGGCAATGTTCGACTCCATGAAAGTCTACAGGGCGAAATGAGCCTTTGGTAGTGGTGACCCAGAGTCTGACTGTGCCTGTACCGATGACTTTTGCTGTAGAGCCAGAGAGACCACTGAATTGACGCTGTTGAGATGGAGGAAGGGCGCGATATTCGACGAATGCAGAGCGATCCCAGGTAAGGTGACGGCCGCAGGCGCTGTCCAGCAGCCATTGGTGAAGAAGGTCAGTCCAAGGGAAGTCCTCTCGAGCCATTAAGGCGGTAACTTTCTTGGTATCTGGCTTCTTGGTGTCTTTGGTATCAGCGCGAGGTCTCTTCTGTTGATTCTGGTTGCCTTTCTGATTGTGAAAGCATTCGTGCTTGGTATGGAATGCGCGGTTGCATTTGGTACAATAAGATGCGTGGATTTTGACTGTATCACCGATGACTTCTTCGCTGTACACGCCTTTTCGCACAAAGGTAGTTGGAAGGGAAGGAATGGAGGGTTGAATGACCATTGCAGCGACTGTAGAGTGGGTGTTAAGATGACTACGCTCCTCGTTCCTGACGCGATGAACGGTTTCTTCGAAGGAGATTGGGTCATTCTTTTCAGTCTTGAGGATGTTGGCAGTCTGATTGAAGGTACTGATAAAGGTATCGAAGGCAGGGCCAAGGTTACCTAGGTAATGTTGGACGATAAAGGGTACTGGAAGCACGACGTCTGAGTTGAGTTCGTCGAAGGCGCGGATAATACGTCTGAAGTCTTCGGTGTAGGAAAGAAGGTCTGGAGAGTTCGAATATGAGAGGTTGTTCCATTCCCTGCATAGTTCTGCGAATGTGCCGGCGCCCTGAGGTCTGAATCTCTTAAGCAGCTCATCGCAGAGCTTCTTGACAGTGTCAAACTTAGGATCCTTCACCCAGGACTTAGCTTCTGTTCCGAGACGCGTGCGAAGGGCGGAGAGAGCAAGTCTTTGTGATTTCTTCCATACGACCGATTAGTCTGGGGTTGTAGAGTTTCGAGTAGTGACGCCTTCGACGGTAGGAGGTAAGATGGGATTGTCAAGGATAAGTTCGAAATCCTGGTGGAGAAGATAGGTGTCCACCAGTTCAATCCACATAGTAACAGAATAACCATCCTGAAGTATTGGTATGTCTTTGAATTTGAAGGATCCAGAGCCGAATCCGGCTTGAGTTTCAGCCATGAGTGTAGATTGAGAATATGAAGACTTAGTGATTGTATCGCATCGTCGCAGTCGAGGAGATTTGGCTTAAGTTTCAGCCATGAGTGCTTGTCTGCTCACCGTTGTAGCGGGTCACGGAGACATGATCGAGAGATTTGGCTTAAGTTTCAGCCATGAGTGCATGTCTGCTCACCGTCGTAGCGGGTCACGGAGACATGATCGGGACATCTGGCTTAAGTTTCGGCCATGAGTGCATGTCTGCTCACCGTCGTAGCGGGTCACGGAGACATGATCGAGAGATTTGGCTTAAGTTTCAGCCATGAGTGCATGTCTGCTCACCGTCGTAGCGGGTCACGGAGACATGATCGAGGGATTTGGCTTAAGTTTCAGCCATGAGTGCATGTCTGCTCACCGTCGTAGCGGGTCACGGAGACATGATCGAGGGATTTGGCTTAAGTTTCAGCCATGAGTGCATGTCTGCTCACCGTCGTAGCGGGTCACGGAGACATGATCGAGAGGTCTGGCTTAAGTTTCGGCCATGAGTGCATGTCTGCTCACCGTCCTAGCGGGTCACGGAGACGTGACCGAGAGATCTGGCTTAAATTTCAGCATTGATTGCATGCCTGCTCACCGTCGTAGCGGGTCACGGAGACATCGAAGACCACTTAGCTAATGCAAGGATTTGTATGAGCGATAGGAACTGTACGGGTGATATTTCTGACGTGTAGGGGAGCGAGAGACCTGAGAAGCGGCGTGAACAGGGCTTGTAGTAACTAGAAGCGCAATCGACGAGGTTCTGAGATTTGTCGTGTGCCTTGACGTGAGAGAGATCAGCGGGAGGGTTCGAATGGGTCATAGAAAGCCGTTGGCCGCGTGGTGATTCAACACCAAGGAATCTGCTTTGCGTGGTAGGTCAAATTATATATGGGCACAGCGGTAGTGCAAGCCCGGGCTCATAACCTGTCAAAAGGTAGATGAAGCAGACTGAAGTCTGAATTGATGATCGTGGGCATGCCCATATATATACACGATTGAGGGGCTCGTGCTCAAGCTAGTACAAATGAGGTGAATGAAATGAGTTCATTTGACACAAGCAACATGGCATTCGTAAACCTGCCGCCCTAGAGCATAATGCAATTCTCTCAGGCCTCGGCCTTAGCTGGTGGTGTGTATCCATTCTTAAACTCATCCACGATACCATGCAACCTCCTACGAAAGCCGATAATTAGCAATATTTCTAATCGGCATCTATACGAAAAGAGATACACTTGCTCAATCAACTCCGGCTTCGTCCCATCGGTCGAAAGCATCTCCAACGCAAGCAACTGACGCAACTCCCCAACATGAAGCGGACCCGCACTTATCGCCGTAATACCATGTTTTGGAATTTTAGAAGCAAGGAGCCAAGCACCGATATGATCACTATCGGGCAGCGTGTCTTTCGGACTGGTATATTCAATCAAGTCTGCGATGAGGTCGATTTGGGATTTCGCCTGTTCTTTAGCTTGTTTTTTGGCTTCGGGCTGGGTGAGTGTTCGTTCTTTGATGTCATCGGAGACGTTGCGTTCTTGACATAGTTTCCCGGTTCGGACGTGTGCTTCTATCTCGATGGCTCGTTTAACGGCGAGGGAGCCTTCGATGGCGTGGGCTTTTTGGGCTTGTTTGTACTCGGTGCTGCCGGTGCGGAGGGTGTTGTCGTAGTCCTGTAGCCTCCTGTAATTTTTGGTCAGTAAAGCCAACGATAATACCATAGTTGCTTCATCCATTCAATGCTCCTAGGGGTACAGCTAGACTTACGTAACAAGATCTGCTTTGAGGCCAGTATTTTTCAAGCCCAAAATATTGCACAAAGCAACCAACTCATCAACATGCAAATCGTTATAATTCCGCTTATACGTATCCTTCTTAATGCCCTCGATATGGCCCTCAGCCGCCATGCGATTAACACTCTCCTGCGCCAAATCTCCAGTAGCGCCTTCGACAACGAGCTTGGTGATAGTTTCGGACCGCTCACGCTCAAAGTTCTCTCTCCAAGCGCGATACTTTTCATGGAGTTGGTAATCTTTTTCTTTCGCACTGGGATTGCCTTCTTTATCGCCTTCTTGGAGTTGACTGGAAGGTGTAAGCCTCGGTTTGAGAATTCCTCGAATATATTGATTATTCTCTTCCTTCCAATAGTCAAAAACAGCTCATAATCCAACCTGCGATCAACATCAACACCTCCTCCCAAACATCCCAACAAAACAACCAGGAAACATCAACATCAACCATAACCTAAACAACCTCCGCAAGAACCCAAAAACCCAGACCCAAGACCACAAACCAAACAACAACCAAAAAAAACTCACTCAATCAACTCCACCCGATTTCCCCCCACACAACCTCCCCCTAACCCTACAAAGCTCCCTCAAATCCTCCGTCCCAAGGGTAGCATACCACTCCCATATCTCCCCCATTCTCCAGTCCACCATTCGTTTTCTTCAAAAACTTAGTTTGAGAGGGGGCGAGGGGGCGTTTGGATCTCCTTCGAGGAGGGTGCGTTTGGGGAAGGTCATTTTGGGAATTTGGGGGGTGTATGAGAGATTGAAATTTGCTTCAACTTTAGGACGGTAGGTTTGTTGAGATGGATGATGGAGGAGGGTTGGCGGGGTTAGCGGTGTTACCTCAGTTTGCCGGCGCCCGGTTTGAGGAGTCATGGTCGTGGTTACATTAGTGGCAGCGCGGTTGTGTGTTGGTACTATGTTTGCACACGTCATAGCCGCGTCGATCGCTAACGCGTCTTGAAACGCGGGGACACGGGTTTGTAAATGTAAGTAAACACCTCCAACACCACCACCACCACCACCACCACCACGAAAAAATTGCTATCACGAGTTTTAGGGTCTGCTACGTTGTCTTGGGAATGTTGAGAGTTTGTCTCCAGGAATTCCATACGTGGCTTGAGAATTTCTGCTGCTTAGTCGGATATCTCGACGCTTCGCGTCGTTGTCCGACTGTTTGTTTACCTTGAATTTCGCATCAAGCAACAACAAAAACATCAGTCAATCATCAAAAACATCAATTCCAATATCCACAGCACCCAATAATATTACACAAACTATGGTATCATCAACCGTGGTATCATCCCAATAACATGCGTCTCAAATCCCCTTCACCCACAAATTTTCTATAATCCCCAGCTCTTCCAGAAACCAACATCCTTTGACACGCCGAGTTCCCACAGCCTAGCTAATCCTATGCAAGAAAGGCAAGGAAGAAAAGGGAGAGTCCAGCGATGACTGCAGAAGTATTTCCAAATTGCGAAGTCGCACCACTAGCACTAGCCGGCTTCGAAGCAGAAGCAGAAGAAGGTTTCGTCACCGAAGCTGACGTATTCGTCGGTTTCGTCGCGGAAGCAGGAGCAGCAACCGCCGTAGAAGAATTGACAGGTGTATTAACAGGAGCCGCAACAGCCGGAGGTGGTACCGACCCTGCCATCCCCGTCTCGGAATTCGGTGGAACAGGATCATTCGGCATCATGGTCGGAGGCGTAGAATCCTGCTTAGCTTTGCCGTTTGCAGGAGGTTTTGCGTCTTGATCCGGGGTCCCGATAACTTCAATGCTCTGCCAGTTCCCGGTACGATCTTTATATCTGTATTCCTTCGCAGGCGTATAATTGATGATATTGACTTCGCTCACGGTCATGGCGAAGGGGCCCTTTGCCAGATCTACCGCTCCACCGGCCCATTCAACAACACCGGGGCTAGTTGCAGGCGCAGCCCAGATACCGATCTTGAGGCGCGAGGGAGTCTGGGGGAATCGAGAGCCTCCTTTTGCATCGGCGTAATTTAGGGTGCGGACGGGTGCTCCGTCGACTGTCCAGGTTATCGCTGCTGCGGTCCAGTTGATGCCGTAGGTGTGGAAGTCGGCTTGGTTGTTGGGGACTGGGACGTATATCATGCGGTCGTAAGTGGTGGTGTCGGCTTTTCCCTTTGAGATTGTCAGCTGCTGATCGCTCCCAGATGTAGCGCGAGACTTTGAGTGTTTCGATCCCTGAGGATGTTCCACGATCCAAGATCGATAGCGATGAATTCCTGGCATATCGCCAGGAATGACGGCCATCGATCTCGACGAGCAGCCATGCGCTTGCGAGTACGCAGTTTATGCAAATCCTTCATCTCTTCGGCTGCTCTGCATCGTCTTCGTAAACTCGGAAACCCACTTACAAAGTAATTGCTCTGCACCCGATAATCTTCACCACCAAGAAACTCCCAATCCACCTCATCCCTGACATCACTCTGCAGCACAACACTGCTAATAACCCCCCTCCCAGGCGCCGCCTTCATCTTGACCTCGAATAGTCCAAATAAGGCCATGCCAATTGTTTCCACCGACGTACAATCTGCTGGTTCTTTGAATCCCATGGACACACCTCCAGGACCAAATAACATTGGGCCTTTACATGGGACCCGTCTCCAACCATCGGGTATTCCACCGGCGAATGACGCGGAGAGTTTGGGAGGGAGGGCGATGTCGTTTGGGCACGCTAGGGTGTGTTAGAACCGTTCATGTGTTCTTGAAATGTTGACTGAGACTCACTCTTTTCCAACGGATCACATTCTGTGGTTGTTTGCGCCTTAGCGATCGTCGCCGCCAGCAACAACGATGCGAGTTTGAGTGTGGGAAACATGTTTGTCGTATATTCCAAACCAGAGACCAGCGCTGGCGAGTTAAGAGATAGAAACGAGAAACAAAGAAACAAGTTTTCAGCCGGCGGTCGAAGCAACGAAACGAAATGAAGCGGAAGGTTGCCTGTCAATGCCCAGAACGGTGGAAACGAAGGTGGGATAGGAAAGCGCAAGGATACTGCGCGCGGAGAAGAGGTGTGAGGTAATCGAGTAGCCTTAGAGATCCGACAGCAGTGATGGTAGTTATAGAATCTCCAGCTGTGAAGAACACTCTGAAGGGACGTGTATATCCAGCGCAGAAGTTAGTCACAAAAGTGTGTACTATGGTAGGATCTGAGCGCCTGTGCAGATTAATCTAATTGACATCAGGCTTCCCTATTTATATTGGCGTGATTTGCGAGAGCCGAGAGCAACGAGTGTTTTGTCTCTCTGCGCCTCACCTCACGGGCATGATGCTTGACCGTTCGTTCATCATAGTACGAGAAGAGATACGTCCTGTCTTTTGATAGGCCGAATGACAATACATGTGATTGGTGAAGATATCGTAAGATGTATCATCGCTAATGAGAAAGTCAGCATGGCACCATACAGAATAGAGCGAGGCTAGCGAGATCTGGTAAAGCTCATCCAAATTCATCGATAGTTGTTTGAATACAGCACTTCACCGCCACTGCTACTATTTTCAGCGTCGCAGTCGCATCGAAACGGTACCATTTCGGAAGCGATTCCGAGTCACGGAGCCCTAGATTTAGAATCTTGGGTTTGTGGCTGTGCACCAAGTGCAGACGCCATCTCTACCCTAGTTCTAGTTGAGAATCAGTGAAAAGTGAAAATCGTCCACGCTCACTCATGAACCGTGGTGTGTGTGACTCTGTGTGGTCTAGAATGTTGCCTTGACGGACAAATTTTCTCTCGCCAGAGAGTTTGATGCTTTGAACCCTTTTTCGACATCTTTGAGCGGATTTGGCTATGGAGTGGTTGCGCGTGATATCTGAGACTTGGAACTGAGAGATTATGGATGTAGAGGTGATGGGTGTAGGCAGAGGTGATGGGTGTAGGCAGAGGTGATGGGTGTAGGCAAATGTGATGGATTGTACGAGGTAATGCAGCTCAGCGCCGTCTGCCATCTTGACAGGTTGGTTGCGCAGAGGCCGCCCTATCGTAATCATGAGGCTCTCAAAAAGGGATAGAACGCCTAACGCCCTCCGACTTAACGCTTTTGGGGTGAAGATGAACCTGATCGCGCTGAGATGTATCGCTAAGGCGCCCGACGGATTTGGAAGAAGATTTGATACTCAAGTTCGATGATTTGCCCAGTTACGAGAGTACAAAAGCCCTCCCTTGGCGGTCTGGTTGTAGAATAACTTTGCCCACATCGCAGATAAATTACGAACTCCGGTTCGAGGCGAAGCAATGCAAATACATTTATCCAGCTAGGTACGAAGAGGGAGACACAAATAGTTTCAATACAATTTCCACAAGATATCACATAGGAAACGGAGCTTTTGCTCGAACAGGAAGTTTTGACTCGGGTCGCATCGACGAAATTTATGTATACATTTATCAAGTCGCTATTCTAATTCAGTCTATTTGGGCTCCTGGAGGCATACTGTTGCCGTGTCCGAGTGCTTGCGTCTGGGTTGTGACTGCAAGCATGAGGGCCAGTGAGTCTTTCTTCTGCCGGATCGCTCAAACTCGGAGAGCTATAAGAACTGCCATTCATCGAAGTCGAGTACGTCCTGTTGGACGCTCGTATCGAAGTGCTGGGGCATTGGAAGGAGTGCTGATGCGATTAATGTTGATGTTGTGAGAATCGAGATGCCCCTGGGAAGATTCTGTCCCTGAGCAACTGCCACCACCTCAACCTTCACCACAACAACGACTCGTATCAATACCCCGATGCCCTCGACTTCCAACGCACATGCGTACTGTATCCCCGAGACTGCGACGAACTCGTCGATAGACCCAGCAGAGATCAATCATTGTCCAACGGGACCTCCCTATCGTTCACCCTTCAACCATAATCCCGGTCATACAACCAATGTTCAATTCCGATACGAATAGAATCGGTTACCCAATTAGACCTGTCGAATTGTGGAATAAAAGGAAGAGATAGTACAGCGTTGGGCATATTCTCTGTCACGTATGCCACTGTGGCATGCAGCATTTTTACGCGGGCGTGTCATGCTGCTGCTCAACGCTCCAGTCACCAGGACAGCAGAGAGCTCATTTTGTTGCTATTGCTGCTATCACACTCCTGTACTAATAAGAGATCGCATATTCCACGCCTTGCTTCCGCGAAGGCTGATGTGGGGCCGTCACTCCAGCCATCAAATTGGACTTCGCACTTGTGAACTCGAACCAATTCACATCCTCGCGGTTGTTTGAAATTAACCGCCAAATTTCTATGATCAGTGAAACATGGTATGCTTATGGAAGGGCTGCACTTCGCAAGGCGACCTAGAGCAGTCCTTCGATCCTCGATTCGCTTTTTCCACCTCAACGTCTTTTCAGGCAAGCAAGTTTTTATTATCAAGTCTTATTTCTTCAAGAATAGAATTTTCTTGATATTTGATTATTGTCGGTCAAGGACTTTCTGCAAATTATCGAAATTCGCCCTGACCTTTCACTCGCAAATGATTTCAACTCACACTTCCCGCATCCAATGAACTGGTGGCATCTCACCAGACAACTTCTGTGCCGATCATCTTCAAAATGGCTTTCATATTTTGGCCCCAAATCTTTACGACAACCCATCGTTCAGCAGAGATAATCTTTTCGAAGGCACGCGGCCGTAATTTCTGCAATATCTCAAATTCTCTCTGAAACACTTCTGAATTTACGTTCAATCATTTTAGCTTCACAAAGATGTCAGGATGGCGTTTCCTGTTCCTGCACGAACGTGCCGCATATCCACCAATTGCGCGCCGATCATCAACCCCGCTTGCTGACATTATTCCCATGTAGCTTCCACTTCACCATCTGCGATTCCTCATTAAAGCGGTCCCTTTTTTTGCCCCAATAGTTTAACCATATATGCAATGTTTGGACACCAAAAACGGTATCTTTTCACTCAAGTCAGTGGGGTATCCTTACGGCCTATCAACACGACCTCAAGGCATTCTTATCGCCTTCTATCAACCACTCCTCGGAGATTAGCGTCGCCAACAGCAACTGCTCTCAAGAATGAGACGGGATACAACGTCAAACTTGGTGCGTTGGGAAGAACGGCTTCTGGGAAGAGATTAAATATAAGAACTTATCCTAAGTACGACAATTTGGAGGATGAACGATTGTATCGAAAACAGCATCTTGCTGCTGCGTTTAGAGTATTTGCTGAGAGAGGTTTTGACGAAGGGGTTGCTGGACATATCAGTACGTGGACAGTCATGCTGAGAGATTAGTAGGTGGAAATGAGCTGACAAAGGACTTGATAGGTGTGAGAGATCCAATTTTGGCTGATCATTTCTGTAAGCCTTATTCTTATTCTCTTTTTCCGAGCTCCATTTCGTAATGCTCATCCACCACCTTACAGGGCTAAATCCGCTCTCCCGCCACTTCTCCCTCATCCGCGTCTCCGATCTAATTCTAGTCGACGAATCAGGAACAGTAGTTCACGGCGACGAACCCATCAACGCCGCCGCCTTCGCAATTCACTCTGCTATTCACCGCGCGCGACCAAACGCCAATGCTGCCTGCCACGCCCATTCCGTGTATGGGAAGGCTTTTTCGGCGTTTGGAAGACATCTGGATATGATTACTCAAGACTCACTGAGGTTTTATAAGCATCATGGTGTTTACAAGCATTTCGGGGGCGTGGTGCTGGACGAGGGGGAAGGGGATAAGATAGCTGAATGTCTTGGAGATGGAAAGGCTGTTATTCTGCAGTACGAATTAACTTCTACAATCAGGTACTTTCTCGCTGACTCGCGACAGAAACCACGGCCTTCTTACTGTCGGCGAGAGTGTGGATGAAGCAGCATTTTGGTTCATGAGTCTTGATCGAACTTGCCAGGCACAACTCCTTGTTGATGCCGCAGCTGGTAAAAATGGAAACGAGAAGAAAGTTATTAGGGAAGAGGAGGCGAGGTACTCGTTTAATCAGGTTGGTACGCCGGAGAAGGGGTGGTTAGCTTTTCAGGGGTATTATGATGCGTTGCTTGAAAAGACGAAGGGAGATTTTTTGTATTGAGAGGGGTTAAGCTCGGAAATAATGCATTTGAAATTGTCATATTAAGTCAAAAAGTCTCAAGTTGCATAGGTTGATTCCTAGATTGAGTCGCTTAATAAATCGAATAGCCGATTTTAACGGTCCAGCCAGTGCCACATTTTATCTTCATCTCTCGGGGAATAGCACTTCCGTCGGATCTTTTCCACACACACCACCCCACATAGTAACCCAACTGGCAAAGAAAAAATTCAAGTCTGGTTTCAAACAATACCAACAGTTTCTAAGACGGCTAATGACTGTACACCCACAATCATCGATTTTTCGGACTATTGCATACATGATTGCGACGATTGCAATTATTGTATGTTCAATGACTATTACATACATACAATTCTGTAGCAATCAACACAATTAATATACGTTGGTTATAGTCAACACAGTGGAGGGCAGCTTACCGTGCAAACTTCTGCTCAAAAACCCGATTTCAGCAACACCAACAACCTCAAATTACACCTATGGCGACACTATTATCAAGCCAGGCGCTGTCCCAGCGCTTTCAAAAACCTCCTGCACCTGAAGATGTCCCTCTCTGTCCAACGCTCCAGCTTGGAATGACTTTCGAGACTCTTGAGGAAGCCAAAAACATCATTACCGACGCGATTGCGGCCGCCAATGAGTCTTTCAACGTTAAGAACAGCAAGCCCCAGTTCTGGCAACTCGAATGCCGTGGTCGTGAGAAGCATACATGCCATTTCGCAATACGAGTAGCCCTCGTAGGCAAGCCAAAGGAGTGGAAGTTACGACAACTTAAGAAGCATACGTGTCCGCTATCCTGTGCATTCTGCGGCTCAAAAAACCATATGAGTGGCGCCTGCGATGCCAGCGAGATTGGTAGGGACATTGAGTTGTTATCGGAGGAAGAATGAGCAATTTTGAGGCGGCCGGCAGTATGTACAGCGGCCTTAGCACGGTTCTGAGCGAGATATTTGAGCCAAAATGATGAATTTATTTGAGTTGAGTCGATTGCCGTGTAGTTTGAGTTTGTACATTATTTAAATGCGGTTAACGCCATTCTATGGTGATGGTCGGCGTAATGCCCCTGAGATTGACTTCGATTACAGCAGTGACTCTATGCGATGAATGGCTTTCGTGCTCCCATTACTGAAATGTAATATTCCTTGTGTCCTGATTAGCACATGAAGCCACGACTGAGATTGTTCACCGGTAAGAATGCATCGCAGCAAGAGTGGCTCAAGTGCTAGGCTCTTATGAGAAAGACTTCATCATTGTAAGATCAATGTAGATAAATTTCTAGCAATCCATCCTTTCAAGATTACCAGAGAATGATCAACATTGATCTCAAATACAGAGATTTAAAACTTAAAGCGGTACCTGGTACCTTACAACATATTTAGTGTACTGACCTGAGTCACTCTTTCAACAATATACTTACTAGGTGGACCTTACATCTCGTGTTTCCCACACACTTTGATTATCCCTAAGTTTCCTTGGCTTCGAGAGGAAACCGTGGTCCTCCATCGAGTGAAAGCCCCGAGTCGCTTGTGGTTAAATTCAACCTTCAGACCTCGCAGTTCCGCTTCCGAGTTTGCAAATCCCTCGAACATCTTTTTGATATCGACGCACTTACGACCGAGAAACCGCATAACGGTTTTTCCAAGCAAAGAATTCTTCTGCGCCAACATGGCTTCCTGTCGATTTGCGACCGTTTTATCTCGAGCCCCCTCCGACAAAATCCCATACTTCATCAGCTCCCATCCAAATCCCAGTCAACTCCTTCTTCCCCCGTACCTCTGTTCCCAAGCTCTTCTCTGCCTAATTTTCCCCATCCGACAAAACTTATCACACACGTACGCCCGCCAGTCGGGTTCGATTCGATTGTTACGCGCTGTTTTCCAATAAGAATGCGTGACTACTTCCGTCGACAGCGATTCACCCTCTCCCTCGTCCTCTTACTATTCTACTGTCCAATTTTATACTCTCGCTTCTCCTCCACCAGTCTCGTGGTACCACCGTACTATCCCTTGATTAGGCCACGCAAGAAGTACCGCTACGCAGTTGTCTACCAAGGTACGCGCGTACTTTAAAAACGCGATCCGAGAAACGCGTAAAATACCCCAACACCAAACTAGCACATCAGATCTTCCCATCTCCGCGGCAATGGCACGTTCTTTCACTTTTCCTGTTTTTCTTCCTCTGCCTTCTTTCTTTCCGTCTTTCACCTCGTCGCTTAACCATGTCTGCGATCGTTGCGTAGTACCCCATGACCGATTATTCAAAGTGTTTATAATCATATCAGAGCGGATACCTTACGAGAATGTAACAGTCTGCTGCACGGTCTGCACGGATTAATCCTGCCGTCCGGAAAACAGGAGATGCGTTATTATCTATAGAAATTTTGACCGTCAGATCATCCACTTTTGTACAGAAATTCCCACACCAAATGTTCGTCCACGAAAGGGGTATATCATCATGCCCAGCACTTATCCAACTCTTCATCTCATTCCCGTCTCTTGTTTCGTATCCAAATTTTCCTCCCGTATTCAGATCTCTATTCCAAATCCAACGTTTACATGACAATACAACACCCTTTAAGCGCCCTAAATACCCCCGGCAGCGCCTTCTTAACCACCTCCTCAATCTCATCATTCTGGTTGTTATTCTGTTGTTGCTGCTGCTGATGTTGTCCCCCATACTGCTGACTCCCATGACTCTGCTGACCACCACCATACTGTTGCCCACCATGCCCTTGTGGCTTCCCACCATGTCCCCCACCCCAATTCTGCCCATATCCACTCAGCGGCGGCGGCATACTCCCCACCGGCTTCCCCGTCAAATCAACATAAATCCTCCCCTCATTCTGCTCAGTCTGATACTGCAATCCCAACTCCCTACACACCTCCTCCACCCGCGGTTTTATCTTCTGGATATGCTGTGGACTATGGTTTCCTTTCCCCACAATAACATGCAAATGACTCTGTCCCTGCGATTGCGCTGTCCGAATCCGCGTTTCGAGAATATGTTCTGCTTCTTCCACGAATTGGCCGTGGAGATCTATCGTATCACTCGGAACGCGATCGGGGGAATTATTTTCGCGGAAAATGTAGTCGGAGGCTTGTTTGTTGTATTGATCTACTTTTGCGGCGTGTTGTTTAGATTCCTCGCTGAGTTGGTGGGCGCGGGCGCCGTCGCCGGCGTTGTAGGCTTCGTGGGCGCGAGAGGAGGCTGATTGTTTCTTTGCCAGTTCGGCGCGGGCGAGGCCTCGGAGGCGGTCGTATTCTTGTTCGGCGTCGTTGGAGGAGTTGTGGTTGAAGGCTGGGTTGATGTGTTAGCAGGTGCGCATTGTAGGCACGAATGCAATTGCGAGCGTGAGGGAGTTGCGGTTACCTCGCGAGCCGAGCTCGTTCATTGCGTAGGAAGACATGGCATGTTTTTGGGAAAGGGGAATGCTCTGAATGCGCGCCGAAGTTATCGCGAAAGAAGAGGTAGGTAGACGGGCCGAGTTGGGAATGGTCTACTAGCCGAAAGAGGTAAACAATCAGAAAAACAGGGTTCGAGATGGTTTCCCCTGATCTGCCAGCTGTCAAATCAACATGTCCACTTTGTCAAGGTATCCAGCGAATGGAAGAGATTCCATAGCCCGGCAATTCATTCCTTGACCAGGATTCAACAGCTGAGTTGATTGAACTGTGGGCTGAGCTCCTTGCGAAACCGAGGTGGGAGAGCGATGACATATGCAGAATCCTTATGCAAGAACCAGTTCGATCTCGGGATGCGTGAACAACAACAATTCCCATGCGCGAATCGCGATGAGGGATCTGGGAGAGAGCGTCATCCTAAACCCAAATCAAGCCCTTGTCATGCCGAGAAGCGGGGAAACAAGGAGGCCTCATCGCCAGCTTTGATTAGAAACCATAGGTATAAAACTCTCTTCGTTATCCTCAGCTGTCATAAAGCCTCCTGTCTATACTACATCGAATCCTCGCCATCTCTGACTCAAGTTTCCTCCGCTTAAACCTTCATTGAACACTGCAAGCAAAATGCCCACCGCAACGGCTAAAATCAACGGAACCACAATCGCTTCGGCTGATTCTTATGAGACGGTGGAGGGCAATGTGTACTTCCCTCCCAGCTCTATCAACAAAGATTACTTCAAGTCAACCAATACTCATACCCATTGTCCATGGAAAGGCGATGCTTCGTACTACACGATTGAGGTTGACGGCAAGGTATGTCAATGGTTTCCATTCCTTTGACTTCATGGAGATGATCTGTTAGATGGTAGGGTAGCTTGAGAGCTTTAGTTAATGCCGCAGTAGGTTTTGAAGGATTCGGCGTGGTATTATCCTGAGCCATTGGAGAAAGCTAAGCACATCAAGGATCATGTTGCTTTTTGTAAGTCTGCTTGGATTTGTGATTATGTGGGAAGTAGAAGAGGCTAATCTCGGGGTAGACAAGAACAAAGTTGAGATCTCGACCGAGTAAGCTGGGAAATGGGAATCAAGGCTTCAGCAAACGGGGTCGGAAAATTTGATTGCAACTTTTTGCTTGGACTTCATCAATTGATTCGTACAAGCGGAGCGTGTAAAAATAGGTGAATGCCATTTGTGGTTTTGGTTCTCGTTCCAAACGTATACTTCTCCAAAGAGCAGCGGGTCTAATACATTCAAGGTATTCAGCCACTTATATCAATCTTAGTCAAGCTCTGGACTATTACGAGGAGTATGTCTTCTTCCTAGGATTTTCTATAGGTCCACACTACTTCAACGTCGTTAGATTTCTCCACCATTGCTCAAAATTGGATAGCTTAACTTCGATAGTTCTTCAAATTATTCGCACGTCTGGAGTTGAATCAAAAGTTCTTTTCGTATAACATGCATGGTTGTTAATAGCTTGTCTTCAAATTGAAGAACCTAGTGTTGAGTTGTTATACGGTTGTTACCTCTTTAGGCAATAACCCGGTCTACACGTTACGTACACGATTACAATACGTCGTTATTACCTCTCCTTACTCCTCGTTATTAGTATATTTAGTTATATATAACGTGTTCCACCACCGAGCTGGTCAACCCACCGAGCTGGTCAAAAAGGCTTGGCACGACCAACTCATGTTACGACTCTTCAATTTAATCGCTATTAACAATAGTTCTAAGTCCGTCGTGCTGCTATCTGATTCAGATGATATCTCGATATCTTTTTTACAAGTTCGCGCATTATGCCCAGTTGCGCCGCAGTTCCTACAGCGCCGTTGAGTTGGTCGGGCTATTTCTTGACCACCACTACCACGAGCCTTCTTTGATCCCTGAGGCGCGACAGACGCCTCGGCAGCTACCTGCGCTGCTACAGTCCCACACTCTATAGTACCACCTTGCTGGATCCACTTCCTTTTGCGCGATTTTCGCTTTGTCATTACTGCCAATTGCTCTTCAAGCTCGCGGTTGCGCGCAAGTAGAGCGTTTTGGTGTAGCATCAATTCAGCGCCCTTGACTAGCTGGGAAAAGCCTGCCTGCGCAGTAACTGGAGACCGAGTAAAGGACTCGCTTACGAGCTTGGATTGGGATCCAAATTCAAGAGTATTGCTTGGAGTCTTCGACTGCCACGGCGTCTCCTGCGGTGGGGGTGCTGGTGGAGTATGTAGCCGTACTTCAAGGCGATCCAATACCACCTCCGCGTTGATAGGGACTAGCCCTACCATCTCAAAAGCTTTTCGACAGTTCTCTTCTGTAAACACGTCGAAATACGCGTCTTTGAAGGCTGGAAGGAAGCCTTCTTTGTTGATATGGTAGACGCGTCGGCGTGCCAAGTCTCGAACTCGTTGAGAGTACCTGCACTTCAACGGCGAGAAGCAGACCACATCAAGCGGCTGGAGGATATGCGATGAATGAGGTGGCATACAGAGCGTTATGATCTTATGTTCGAGGCAGTAGTCCTTGAAATCCTGGTTGAGATGGCTCTCATGGCCGTCCAAGATGAGCAGTCTATACCCCCTCACTTGACGCGCCTTTGTATACGCGTCAAAGTGCTTCAACCACTCAAGACCAAGCGCGTTGTTTGTCCAGCCGTTCTCAGAGACTGAAAGCTTCCAATTCCGTGGTATATCTGCCTCCTCATACCACGCAGAGATGTGAACGCGTCCTTTGTAGATAATGAATGGCGGGGTCGCATACCCAGCGGCGCAGATGCTCTGGATAACTGTAACTCACTCGCGATCGCCTGGCTGGATCAAATTAGGCCGTGTACGTCTTTCAGAAGCTGTGACGACCTTCATTGACCCAATAACGCTCATCTGGAAGCCAATCTCGTCAAAGTTGTGCGTATCCTCGTCGTGGATGCCGTACTTTGCCTTAGTGTCTGCAACGAGCTTGAGCCACGCGCCAATAATCTCTGGATCTTCCTGTAGTATCCTCTGCCTGTCCTTAGCTCGATTGAAGGCCATCTTGAGCTCATCTGAGCGCATTATAAACCTCTCAGCCCAGTTTTTCCCTACTGGCTCTCCACCGCGTACACCTAGTAGTTTATCCGCCATATCTGCCACCTCACACAGCCGGGGCGCGAATCCTCGCGAATCGAGGTCGAGGATGTATTGGACAATTGTCTGCTCTTCAGTCGTAGTGAGCTTGTGTTGGGCGTTGCGAGTATCTAGGCGATACGTGATTCCGTTGTATCGGCTAGTCAATTTTGAAGGAGGTACATCAAACGCTTCAGCAGCGCGCCGGAGGCTTCGGAATTGGTGGGTGTTATAGGCAGAAAGGAAAAGCTGAATTCTGCCTTCTCTGTTAGATAATTGCGCATTTTGTTGTTGAGACATATCGTGTTAATGAGGGAGTTGGTCGTCTTGGCAGAAACTGACCAGCTCGGTGGGTTGACCAGCTCGGTGGTGGAACACGTTATGTTTGTATTTTACCTTTTTTACGACTACAACCACAACCTTTTCTCTACACTATGTCCGATAGAATAACCAGACACTTCAAGGGCAGGAGACCTGAAGGCCATTCTCAAAGAGCTGGCCCTCCAGTTGACGAGTCCGAACTGTCGCAAGCGCTGCTACATACGCCGATTCCACGAATACAAGAGCCTATACAACCTCCTACAGCACATAGAGTTATTCCAACTATCTCGCAACCTCGTATCATTCGAGCCCAGTTCCTAATTGTCTGGAGTCAGTTGTATTTTCAGCACAAGAAGCTCGTCAATCCTCGGATCCGGGCAGTTACAATGCAGCAAGCTGCACGGCAGAACTCACACATCTGGGAACACGGCATTGAACTTGAGGCTGACGGCAAAGGCCTTGGACGTATCCACATCTGTGGATTATGCCATCAAAAGAAGGACTACTACAGAGGCGTCTACAAAGCAGATTCAACGGGTGGAATAGGTACACATTTACTCAATAAACACGGCATTCCAGACTCTAGAAGGGACCTTCTACCACCACCAACTCCTCCTCCCTCTACAGACAATCATACAGGCAATCAAGAGCAGGATTCTGAGGCTCACTGCGGAGAGTATGGCCACCGCAAGGGTACAGACGCTGCATTTAATGGGAAGGCATACAGACAACAATATGTAGATTGGGTTATTCGTCATAATATCGCCTTTCATACAGCTACAGCGCCAGAAACTCTTGCGCTTCTGAAGTCAGCTGCATACGATACATTAAAGGTTATTCTGCCAAAGGCAAAGTCCTCTCTCCATATGGGTGATGGATTCCTACATGGAGCGCCTCAAGGACATAGTTAAAGAAATCGAAGGAGCTAAAAGCCTCATCAACATCTCTTGCGATGCCTGGAAGGGTGACAATAAGAAGAACTACCTTGCTGTCTGTTCCCACTACATCAACAAGGATTACAAGCAAAGTAGAATGCTTCTTTGCTTCCCACGGATACTGGGCAGCAAAACTGGCGAGAATGAAGCAGAGATTATCGCTAAAGTCCTTACCACATTCAAGATTGATGGAACAAAATTGGGAGCCTTCACTGCAGACAACGCTACCGAAAACGACGCTGCCTGTGACCACCTTGAAGTCCTGTTTGACAAGGAAGGTTGGTCAATTCACGCGCGCATTCGCTGTATTGGGCACATCATCAACCTCATTGTAGAAGATCTTCTCTACGGTGATCACGAGCAGTCAAAACACTCAAAAGACCTTGCCTCCGTCGGCTACGAAGAAGCCTATGACGTCTGGATCAAACTAGGACTTATGGGGCGCGTCCACAACATCTGCATCTTTATCAATCGCTCACCTGAGAGGCGGAAGATATTCGAGAATCTACAGAAAGAGATGGCTGCACTGAAGCTTCTTGTGCTTCTTGTGGATGGAGGTATCCAATGGCATTCTACTTACGAGATGATAAAGAGAATCCTTGCTCTCCGCGACATTATCTTGAAATGGCAGCGCCAATTTGTACACCAAAAGGGGCAGGTTGACATACGACCTTCCTTCCTTTCAATGGAAGACTTCGAGATGTTGGAGATCTGGGCGCAGATTCTTAAGGACTTTGAGGATCTTTGTCTCGAAGAGGAAGAGTGATAAAATGAGTGAAGATGATCAAGCTTAACATAATCTACGTGGCAGAAATGAGGAATATATACGCTGCATCATGTGCTGTCACATGCAATCACATGCACAATGTGGTGATCGCCTTTATTCTAACAGAGAATGCAGACCTCACTTCACAGGGAACCATTGCCGGTGTACTCAAAGGCCTCACATTCATCTACGAGCGACTTGATCGCACTGAGGCAGAGCTCAAAGCCCTCAGATTGGCTCCTCATCTTTCGCAACCTTTTGAGGTTGGTATTACAGAAGCGCGGTCAAAGACAATGAAGTATCTATCCCTGCTTAAAGCTACCAATCTTTACTGTGCAGCAAGCAGTCTTTCTCGATCCCAACTGGCGCCTCTCTTATTTCGAAGATAAATAGGCCCAGTATGACCATCACGCATGGTATAAACGTGCTGAAGCCGGCATCAAGGAGATTTTCGCACAATATAGCGAAAAATTCGCGCTACCCTCACCCGCACTCTCACCTTCGCCGTCACAGTCATTTGAAAACCTCTATCTTGAGGCACAGAAGCCTACTACCACGTACAAACAATTCAACAGACTCTCCACCAAGTTCCTAGCCAAAAAGCGGAGGATTGCGACCGAGGAAGATGAATATACACGCTACACCAAGTACTGGGATCCTTGTGAGTGGGAGGAGTTTGAGGACATTATTGTATGGTGGAGAGACCGTACTACTGAGTTTCCTATCTTGTCACGTATGGCTTTCGATATACTGTCAATTCCTGGCATGTCTGCAGAGGTTGAAAGAATCTTCAGCGCCGCCGGTAGGCTCATTACTGATGCCAGAAGCGGCCTCAAAGATGACACTATTGAGGCCTGTGAGGTACAATACCATGGGCTTCGAAAAGGAGGCATATTCACTGTCAAATCTACTGCTAATGTACATACCTACTGCTAATGTACATACCTAAAATTCATACATCTCGCCTGACCAACTGACAGTTTACCATCCATCCTGACCTCACTCAAGCGACCGTTCAAGTCAGGTAAAGATATCACTCAATCGGTCAGTTCAAGCGGTCAAACTGCTCAAGCTGTTTGCTTATCAAACGGCCTGAATTAGAGATGGCAGCTGCTACCGTTTCACCCGAAGCTTCTCATCCTCCTTTTCAAGATGCAGAGAACATGGAGTTCGACGAAATTCCACCAGCTCTAGCATTCACCTCATACGACCACATACCTAACTCGTGGTCGCCAAAGAATTCTGAACACCAAATCAACACGGCCTATCTTGGTCCTAAGAGTTTTGCTTCTGCCAGCCGAACCCACCGACAACGATTTTTTTTACCAGATCGCGGGGGCCTTCCTCCTGTCCATCTGGTGTGGATGTATTTGGGGCTTCACTGTCCACTGGCCATATGGAAACGATCCTCGATTTCGAAGTCCATGTCCGCTCAACGATCCGCCTACTTGGTTTATGCCCACGGTGACATATGGAGATTTCAATTTCGGACAGGCAAAAGCCGTCGATGTAGCTTGGAACCTGGTTGTTGGTCGGGCAGCACAGGCTGCTATTGACTACCTCTTCTACATCGTTTTGATGGATGTCTCAATGCGAATGATGGAAATCGCCACCCTTCCAATCGAACTCTTCACTTCTCTCGTCTTTGAGCCTTTCCGTTTCACTTCCAAAGTCAGGATTGTCAATTCTCTTGATCGCATCAACATGTGGAGGGTCACGACTGCCATGATACGGATCTTTCTATCAACTGTCTATATTGCTTTGATCCCAGCAATCAACGACGCCATGACTGGATACATTCCTCGATACATTATATTTGTTACCATCAACGGAGTTGCTACAGCACTGAGTGAATATTATGCCAATGTTACACGAGCTGACCCTTCTCTTGTTCTCGAAGAGCTGAGAAACCCTCCCATAAGTTGTCAACTGAGTCACAGCTACCAGTGGGGTTTCGCGGCTTTTTGTGTCCTGCTCTCGGTCACATTGTGCACATTGTGGACCATCGGTACCTACGCAATCTGGCTCGATTCACAACATCATTCGGAACTCGTTCGAAAGGGAAGAAAAATGGGAATGGATCGCGCGATTATCGACGCTGCGGAAGCCATCATGGAATCTCTGGGGCCTGACACCAATGCTTACTCCGAGAGAGAACTGAACAAAGCTTTGAGGAAGCATGCAGGTGTTATGTTTTCGGTTGAAGAGCGTGCTGAGAAGAGCAACGAGCATATCAAGTTTTCTTACAAGAAAGACGGGAAATTGAAGTTGTCGTGGATGAGGAAGTACGGAGCTTAAACATGATGAAAGCAGGCTTGGAGTTGATGGGTACCATTGTGGATGTTAAGTGTAAGATCTCTGTATTTGTGAGTTGTTGCTGACATATGTAATTCTAATTTGTATAGAGAATATCACAGCTACGTCACGAAACAGACCATCAACACTACCTAGTCTCTTGGACTGCCAACATGGTCGTGACCATATCCAAGTTTTCCAGACACGTTTGAAATCTTGGAACCACTTGGATGTTGTATACTCCTCCTTAACCTTTCGCACCCAGATAGGCTCGTCAGCTGTTGGCATTGAGCAACGCGTGGGTAATTTCGGACCGAGAACGGAAATGTTCATGGCAGCCAATTCACGGATCTTGGCAGGGCACGAACAAGAACTTTCGCTGCGATTAACCAAGGGCCGATCAACGACAGTTTCTTACCACGGAAAATTATTTGACCCTATCGAGTTTATTGGAAAAGCGCCCTGCCCATGACAAGCCGACTCTGATGTTCGGCTCATCATAAAAAATAGGAAGCTTTTACCATTGAGATCCCCTTGGCTTGATATGGATTAACCCACGGACTCCAGTGAGGTATCAATCAAGTTAAGTTCGTCACCAAGCTAGCTAATAAAATAAATAGCCTGCAGATCGCCTGTTCGAAGGCGAGATGAGGTCCACAGTCCTGCCTGAATGCCTCAATGAAGCCCGCGGGTCAATCTCTGCTAACCTAAGGCCAGATGCCAGTTAATATGGTATGACTCAAACTCAGGGAGATCGTACGGATATTACTTGCGCATAGCGAAGTCGCGAAACATATCTGAAAACGAAGTCATGAAACTCATCGAAATGAACTGGCACACCTGCAAGGGTCGCGAAATAAGATGGGTACGAGGAGACGAAGAACACCCACTTACCACGAGACAATACCAGCGGGAAGACTCTGGCGCTCATGCCAGTACGAAAGGAATCGGTTAACACTACAAGCGCGCGTCACTCTCGTTTCGACAACCAATGAATACAGGTCTCTTCTCTGTACTCCGTAGCATTAAGGATGGTTTGCCAAGTCTGTAAACTAATGAACACCAATCTAAAAGTGGAAACAAGACTGATGCGCGCTGGCAGGACGACTCGTTACCCCACATCAGCATTCACCCGAAATCTCGAAACGAACCCTAACTTCAAGACTTCATGCGGGGTATTGATAGTAAAGCTCCATCTTGTAACATTGAACAACTCAGTAGACAGCGCTTGGCAGGGTCCGCTCTTCACCCAGGATTCACATTTTTAAAAATAGGACACTACTATTAGGCGCTTCGGGAGTCACTCGGTGTTGTAATTAGTAATTGTCGTGCTAGGCGATCTCAGCTTTCGACAAGCAATGGCACCTCGTTACTGATGCCTGCTGCGAAGGCAAAATTAGCCCGATTTGGTTGATCTTCAGGCTACCGTACGAACCGCTCAAAGTGGAAAAATTGACGCCCCATGACAGGGATCGATATCGGTTTTCGAGTAACTACAACAAGACTAAGGGATTGCTCCGAACGAATTTAATGCTTGCAGTTCCGGAGGTCAACCAAGAAAAATTTGGTGTCCCATTGACCAAGTTCCTCGGAATTGTACACCCAAAATCGCTGCCGAATCAACTTTTGATCTATTCGAGGTATACCTGAATCAATGTTACTTACTATCCACAGATTAAGATCGATATCATGGAGTGCCTCCCCCCCGCAAATCAAGCCTTTGGTATCCCTGCTGTTGTAATCCTATTACTATATGAATCAGGCGGAGGTGTATCACGAGAATCATCACAGATTCTGATATATATCTTCTATGTATACCGTGAGATCGTCCATATAACTGCCACTATTTCACTATCTTAACGTCTGAAGATCTTCAACTCTCAATATGCTCTTGATACTTTACCTCTCAACATTCCTTGCTGCCGTACAGCAGGTTGCCGGATCTCCTACCATAGAGCTATCTAATAGTGTCTTTGCTCCAGGCACTACACCGTATGTCACCTGCGGCATGTGTGAGATAGAAGGCTACAAAAAATTCGTGCGTTGTACCAATTACTTTCAGGCTCTGTTATCACCTATCAATAATTGCAGCGCTAGCGCCTGGTTATACTACTTGATCCCAGAAACTTCTAGGCTGACGAGATATTATAGAAAACCTATTGTGGCCGCCCCTCGAATGCCGGGGTATCGGCTTTTTGCGAGTACCTTTGCTTTAAAAAAGATTTGGGGAATCAACGCTGCTGCGTATGTTCCACCTTTCTCAACTGCAATCTTACGTGCTAACATGTTCGTAGAAATCCCCCTGTCCCTAGGTTGTGTAGGAGGGATTGGCCTTTGGAGAAAGAGATTGTGCTCGACGATTGTGCTTGGCTTCGCAGTAACCTACGATATCTTCTTCAAAGTAACTCCTACAAAAGCCTGTCATTGCATATTGGCACTTTGGGCGCGTACATTTCCTGATCTTCTAGTTTCAATATAGAATCACCCGCGCAAACATTGATTGAATTCCTCATCCAAATTTCTGTCCAAGTCTTTATTCTAACATTATCGATGCTCCATCCAAGAATCTTGCAAACGCTTTATCAACCCATGCCACTGCAGTCTCGCACCAGGCTGAATTTGACTAATGATCCCAGCCCTGTTGCTCACCATCCAATTCGTTACGATCAATCTTGTACCAATCACATATCCCAATTCCTTGGAAGAAAGGCTCATCACGTCCCGACGACCACAAGGAATACCATTCTTATCCGAGAACTGAATATCCGTTCTTGCAAACTGTTCTCGGAGGAAACTGATGAGGTTGGGGTTTGTATGAGCCGCCTTTCACTGAGGTAAAAGCAGGCCCTTTAACCATCGAAACATCTGATGCTCAGCGGTGCGACGATTTGATGAAATTGGCCCATCGTGTTGAACAGTGGCATGCCAGTCCTTGATACCTCAAGCATAGTGCACGTGATAGATGCCAAGGAATGCATTGACATGCATATATATGCATGCAGATGCTACGCAACTTTCACAAGCAGAAACATACTTAGGGAACCCGTTGGCCTTGAGGGATAAGGCGAAACAGATAGACAAAGCTGAGCACTAGAGGGAGACTGTAGGTAGAAGGATAGCGAAACACGAGGCATTGCCTCTGAAGTCTACATAGCACAGATATACTAGCAGAGTAACCAGTATCTACAAGAGCCAGCGGGCATTTGGAGATACTGGTTAAGGGAAAAGAGGGAGGACCGAGGGGACAGCTGGTCTTGTTTCAGTGAACGGGGCGAAGTGGGGCGCGGTGGATTATATAATCTATCACGTGTCGGCTGTCTGATGAAGTCCTCCTAACCGGACATAGCTGCGTGATTAAGCGGCTGCAACCGAGTAGGATAAAATCAATCAATCAATCAATCAATCATGCAGATGCTACGGTGTACTTAACCTCCTCAGTCAATACAGTCAAGTCACAGGGTGACACTCGTTCTGTTCATCGGCTCCTATCGTTAAGTTCGGGTTGAATCTACTTCCGAATAACTCTGTTTTGCTCGTTCAGCGTAACACATCGGAATATTTTCAGCTTCATCCTCCTATCTGGAAGGACAGAAGCCGTGCACGAATCGTATCCGATTAGGTACCGCCCCAACAGCTACAGTTTAGGAATGATATCGAGGTTAAAATGTAGTCGTAGGTTGAAAAAAACGTCCGATGACATTATTTAGTCATTCATCCAATGTTAGTGTCGAGGTTAACTAGCGATGAGTGGAGGCCCTAGGTAAAAGATGCCGATAACGCCAGGAGGACTCCAGCAATGTCCAGCCCGTCCATCTATGTTCCTGCATTCGTTCCTATGCCTTTCAAGCTCAAAGACTTGCCATTCCATAGTGTTGTAGCCATTGAATTGGCTCGAGATTGGGAGAAGATTTTAAGCTGGGGTTGTTTAACATTCAAAACCCCTGAGATCACAGTATACGGCCAATGATTCCTCCTGTCGATCTTTTTGATCTTGACTTATTATCAGTGCCTACGAAACCAGGCCGATTTTTCGCGCACCAAGCTCGGCAGCGAAACTATCTTTCGTGACACCAGAATTACTGAAAGAGACTCTAATACTGCTGGGCTATCGACGTAGCTATTAGGCCGCCTTTCGTGCACCCTGACAGCTTGGCCCGGATTGTCGCTTCGTGGAAGCCTGCTGTGGAGACTACAACGACAATGGTTAGTACCAACTTTTGACTTGAAGACCAGCAAGACTTCGATCTTGCCGAGGTGGAATGGCTTTGCTGTTGTGCCTATCAACAGCACATGCGCCATTCACCACGTTCTCTAGGCCGTCGCGGGCCACTCGTTCCTGGAGAAGATATCAGTAGTACAAGACGAGCGCGCTAGCATTTTATGCAGCTCACTGTCTGCAAATATCTGCTACGATACAACATAATTGAATTCTGCACCTCGAGACAACAGAACCGGATGTCAGTTCAATGCATTCATACACGGTTCTGCAAATCTCTTTGTCCAAAGACAAGTTCATGAACACACTGCACTACATTTACTCTGCGGAGGAGCCACGGTAATCTCAAGTCCAACCAGAGATTATTCTTGTTTCAAAACATCTCAATTTCTCATCCATTGGCGATTGCTTCCGAGTCTTATTCTTCTTCATCGCCCCTCTCAACCAGCGTAGGAAGGGTTGTACTGGACCCAATCAGGCGTCTTGAGCGCGTTTCTCTCTTTAACACAACAATCTCTAAACGATTGAAGGGTCGCACTGGACCTAATTAGACGTCTTAAGCGCTTTTCCCTCTTTAACGCAACAATCCTTAAAGGCTGGCACTTCGATATTTTGCATGTTGCACTAAGAACCGTTAGCCCTCTGCAAAACTTACGAAAACAACTGACCTACCGAAGCATAATATTTCCCGTTCTTGGTCGCATCTATTGCGTGTCCTGATTTGTTGCCGGTGCAGCATCGACCTGTAGCAAATGGCTTCCAAGCGTTGTTATTTTGTGGATTGCAGCAACCGAAATTTACCCTGTCTTTCCAGCTGGTTTGGGCGGATGCGATTCCGGTGCTACGAGTTGTCAGATCGGGCCTAAGGTACCATCTCACAAATCAATCGATATCAAGGGATTAGAAAAACAAATTATACTCACAACATAGCCGTAGCGAAGAGGAAGATTGAGAGCTGCATCGTAACTATGGTAATGAATGAATGGTAGCTATGATACTCGCTCTTATATATAGTATTTCACCATGGAACGAGGCGACTAAACATAGAAAGAATAGATTGCAATGTACGGATAAACCATATTAGGCTTGTGGCTCTACGAACGTGTGAATTACGCACGACAGTCCGCTCGTCATTTGATTCTCCTCGAAGGCGTGTCTCCCAGGGCGGAATAGACACTGTCACCGGATGGTTTTGTGGAGCCTTAATCTTTTCAAATCTGCGATATGATGTTACGCAGAGGCTATGGCTCAAAGTAATATAGCTGGATTTGGCTAATCTACACAGTAGGGTTCAAGTGGTCCGGGGCGACAATATCGTATCAAACAAGTGAAGCGAAGCTTGCAAGATATAAGAGTCGTAAATTGTGCTAAGTAACTAAAAGCAATAGCGAAGTAACTAGAGAGTGAAGATACGCGACACTGAGGGAGCAGAGTCTCGTCCTATATATACAGATCCATCTCCTAAGAAATCCTGCGCTCGTGGCGATTGATTGATTGATTGATTTTATCCTACTCGGTTGCAGCCGCTTAATCACACAACTATGCCCGGTTAGGGAGACTTCATCAAACAGCCGACACGTGATATGATCTACCACGTCCCACTTCGCCCTGCTTACCAAAACAAGACCAGCTATCCCCTCGATCCCCTCTCTTTTCCTTCAACCACTATTTCCAAATGCCCAATGGCTCTTGTAAATGTCGGTTGTTCTACCAGTACATCTGTGCTATCTAGATTCCGAGAGGCAATGCCTCATGTTTCGCTTTCCGTTTACCTACAGTCTCCCCTCAATGCTCAGCGTCGTCTGCGCGTTTTCGATCCCACTATGCCCAAGGACCCGCGTCTGTTCCATAAATCTAATAGCTTTGGTGGCTAACTTATGCGTAGTCAAGATATTCCGGAGGTTGTTTCGTCCTGGGAAACGGCCTAACTCGTCTCTCCGGATGTCCCGGAACTTGCGACATTCCAGGAGGATATGGGCTACGGTCTGTATCCCTTCACGGCAGTCACACCTAGAGTCTGGGATACCTTGGACACGTCGGCTGAAAAGGAAGGCCTTGAGCCCTATTTTTTCAGTTCTCATCTGTACGAGGATCGCACTTTCTCGCTTGCTCCGGTCTTGATGGAGTTGGAGCACCCTTTTAGTAGGTTTAGGTGTGTATCTCCTCGTGGCTTTCCCCTTTGTCTCGGATTTCCAGCTAGTCAACCATTGTCTGTTTACTACCTTCCAGCACCACGTCTTGAGTGTCGTTCTTAGCGGGTACAGTTCCGGTGGCATATCAGCTCTTGGTCCTTTCTCTCCGTCTTCTCTCCATCCAGTGGCCTCCCTGGCGGCTTGGTCAGCGGCCTCGTTCCCGTCAATTCCCTCGTGGGCAGGGATCCATCGGATGTTCACGATAGCTCTGTACTCGTGAAGTTGTGTAATTCGTTGTACAATCCGCTTGACGATGTATGCTCCTGATCGGCCTTCCGGCATTGTCAGCGAGCGTATCGCTGCCTGGTTGTCGGTGAAGATATTGATGTCTCTCCGTTCGTTTCCTGCCTCGATCTCTGTTTGAACCATATGCAGCGCTAGATTTATTCCTTGAAGTTCAGCTGCGTACACCGTGGAGGTCGTCTCAGGGCCCATATACGTGCTTCTGGTTTGTCTTTTCAGCGGCCATACTGCTGCAGCGCCTGTATGTCCGTCTATGCTACTCCCATCTGTATAGACGCAAATATTACCCTCGAATCTAGTGACGGAGTCGTGTTCAGAGTGTGCCGCTTCACCGCTTGGTGCGATATGTGTCTTTGGGCCTTGCCACCATGGTGCTGCTACGAACGGCGGGATTATCTCTCACTTGTCGAGATTCGCTGCTCCTTTCTCTTCGGCATCTCGATATATGTTGTATAATGGGCTATCGTAGCTTGCTCGTTGTCTTGACCTTGGTTCTCCGAATTGAGTATCTAGCAGTTTAGGGAGGTCTTGGCACGTGAGTATACGGCTGGAGGTTTCGGTTTTGTGTTTCCAGATCTGTTGTTCGACTGGGAGCAGGTAGGTCTCAATGTCGAGGGCGACTCTAGATGTCGCTTTGAACGCTCCACAGATAATTCGTGCTGCACGTGCTTGGATTGACCGAAGTGTATCGAGCGTTTTTCTCGTGTATGGTTTTCCCCTCATTCCTGAATTCGGCCAGATTGAGCACGCGTACATCATCTGAGGGACTACTACTCCGCGGTAGATTTTTCGCATATCTAGCAGACTGACGCCCCATGTTGAGCTACCCAGAGAGCACAGTGCGTTCACTGTTTTCGTAGTTTTCCGCTTGATTTCTTCGATGTGTTCCTTCCATTGGAGTTTGCTGTATAGCGTCACGCCTAGATATTTGCACGTTGTCTTAGGCGCAATGCATCCCCATGCCGTCTGAACGGGCTGTTGTGTGTTTATACGGGTGCGTCTTCTTGTGAAGTGTGTCAGTTGGAACTTTTCTGGGGCGAATTTTGATGCATGTGTCTTTGCCCAACAGTTTGCCTTTTCTAGTGCGTTTTCGAGTTTCTTGTACGTTTCCTCTGTTGTGTTGCCCATGTAAGTATGGCTGCGTCATCGGTATAGCCTGCAGCTGCAGTATCGTCGCCTGAGTCGCATTGCTCAATAAGGTCAGAGTTGTAGAATATGTATAAGATGGGGGATAGGGGCGATCCCTGTGGTACCCCAGTCTCGACCGTGTACTCGTCAGATTCGTAGCCATCGATGACAATTCGCGTGCGTCTATCGCTCAGGAAGCTAGCAATCCATCGTACTGTTCTCTCATCAACTTTTCTTTTCCGAAGATTGTGTAGGAGTCTCTTGTGGGATACGTTATCGAAGGCGCCCGACACGTCAAGGAGCAGCAGGCTAGCGACTTGTCCTTTTCTGTTGTTTCAAGCGTTGTAGATTCTCTCGATTACAGCGTGTAGTACGTGTTCCGTTGACCTTAACTTCCTGCCTCTCATGTGCATCCTTGGAATGACTTGGTGTGTTTCCACCAGGTAGCTAAGTCTCTTAGCGATTACTGCGTCCATGGCCTTGCCAATCGTATTCAGGAGCGCAATAGGTCGGTATGCCTTTGGAATCGAGTAGTCGTCCTTCCCTGGTTTGCGTAGCACTACCGTGGTCGAGCTTCGGAAATGTGTCGGGTAATGGGCCAGTTGTAGGCTCTGGTTCATAATTGTCGCCAGGTGTCCCACCAACATATAAGATGCCGTTTGCAAGGCCTTGTTTGGGATCCCATCCGGTCCCGAGGCCTTGAAGGGTGACGCTGCTTGTATTGCGTCCAGTACCTCCTTCTCAGTAACGTTTGGCATTGGTATACAATCATCAGATCTTGCATCCTGTAGATCGTCGAGGTCTGCTTCTGGCGGTGCTGGGAAGAAGGCGTCCCGAAGGAGGATCGTTTTTGCCGAGAGTGTAGTAGCCTGGTTGCCGGTCGTCGGACACTTGATAATTGGCGTCACACTTGGGGGCTGGCTTTCTCTATTGCGCGCCCACTTGGCTATTTTCCAGAGGGATTCAGTGGAGCTTGCTGCCATTTCTACGCGGTCTCTGTGTACTTGCCGGAGCGCCTTCTTAATCGTCCGTGTCTTGTGGTTCCTCGCCTCGCGGTAGTTTTCTCATGTCTCCTCCGTGTGTCTTCTCTCGTGTATGCGCCTTAGGCGTTTTGTATCTGCCAATGCTCTCGAGCATGTTCCGTCCCATCTCTCTTTCGCCTTGGTGCATGGTCTTGTGAGGGGAATTGTCTTCGCTGCTGCATCTTTGATCGCTTTGACTAACTCCATCGTGTACATGTCTAGCGCTGCTTTCGTCCTTGGTCTTCTTCGTGCCGGTAGGGTGTCTCTGAGCGTCCCGCAGAACTCCTTGCAGTCTAGGAGTTTCCAATTGCATCTTGGTCTGATTTCCGTGGAGCGCGTCCGGAGATCCAGTATGATGCTGATGGGGAGGTGGTCTGAGTCGTGGTCTAGCTCTCTGTCTACTCTGCTACTGATGGTCCTGTCAATCAAGCCTAATGTCATCCAGCACGTATCAATAGTTGTCCTGCTGCTGCCTTCTTCGTATGTTACCGTTCCGGGCTGTAGCATGCTTGACATATCAAATCTCTCCATAATTTCGATAAGTTCTTCCGCTTCTCGGTCTTCGTGTACGACCTGCGCTCCGCCCCACATTCTATGGTGTAAGTTCAAGTCGCCTAATACCATCTGTTCTTTCAGCGCGTGTTCCTCCAATCGAGCTCTTAGGGTCGGCAGTGAGCTGATGCGGTTTGGCATGTTTTGGACCGTATTGTAGACGTTGTGTATTACCAGCTCGTTTTCTGTTTGATCGCCATTGCTGATACTGATTCTCAATGAGCAGACGTCTCTTGTGTGCTGTTCGAATTGCAGGCTGCCGTGGTCTAGCCTTTTGTTGACAAAGAAACACACCCTTGCTGGACCATCCTCCTCGTTCGTTGTCGGGTAGTATAAGTGGAATATATTCTTCGCTGGGTGGTGTGTTGTCGACATGAAGAAGTTGCGCCACGGTTCTTGGATAGCAATAATATCGTATTCTGCTACTCTTGGATCACGGAGTAGAGTTGCCATAACCGTATCCCTTGATTTGCGTACGTTGTACTGTAGTATATTAAGTTGGTGCTTCTCTCTCATAGATCCGAGTCCTCATCGATTTCCATGTATTGTGTGTTTCTACATGTTAGGGTATTGCCCTCTAGCGCCTCAAGCGCCCTCCTCGACATCTTCGTTGCTCTTTGTGGCCTTTGACTCTGGTGTGGTCCTTCGTCCTCCTTGTCTTCTGAGGCAGGCCGCTTTTGTCCATTTCCAGGTAATAGTTGCATCCCTCTGGTCCTTGGCCCTTAGCGTGAGGTCAAGTCTGTGGTTGACCTCGTTCTTCCAGGTTCTCGGACGGAATTTTGTATAGGTATTTCATCACAGGTGAACATCGTAGGGTGATACCGAGGTCTGTTCGCGTACGCTGCCTTTGTCCGGGTGAGTTCCTCCTTTCTAGTTGGGCATTGTTGACTCCATGCTTCATGGACTCCCTGGCAATTGGCGCATTTCCCAGGTGTGGTCTGTCCAGTCTTCGAAGGGCAGTCCCTAGAACTATGTTCTTGCGCACAGTAGCCACATGTTTTCGCTGCTTTGCATTGAGTTCCTATGTGGTCGTATTTGTAGCATTGAAAGCACTGCTTCAGTCGGCATTGTCTCTCATATCGTTCGCTTTGACACATCTCCCCTTGCCACACCAGACCTTCATCGATGATCTTGTTTGCGTCCTCAGGCTTGGTGAACTCGATGATGACCGACGACATCGCTTTTGTTGGCGCCTTCCGGGTCAACCATCCAATGTATTTGATGTCCGCGGTTGGGATAAACGGCTTATTGTCTTGCAGAATGGCGTCTCTAGTTTCCTCGAATTTGTCTGTATTCATCGTACAAGTACGTATGCCATGTACAAGAACGCCATACGCTGGATTTCGTACTGACGTCCCGCTCCCAATACGTGGGGTCCAGTCCTCCGTGAATTGTCTGAGAAGCTGCATTTCACTATTTGTCGCCGTTCTGATGCTTAGATCTCCACTTTTGAGCTGGTTAGCAGACATGATCTTTAGATTGGCTATATGTTCGTTTTGACTTTGGGAGATGGCTCGGTCAACGTGGGCTTTTAAATTGCGTGGATTCATTGCGCGCAGGCTCTGGATCGTTTGTGCGTTCCTCATGTTTACGATAATCTCACGTCGGACCGTCGCGGGAGTCTTGACACTTTGGGTTTGTATGCTATGTGTGCTTGTAGCTAACCCTCCTCGGGTAGCGGCAGCAGCATAGCTCATTGGCATGCCTGTTTGGAATTGTGTCCCTTTGTTCTTGATATCACTCGCTATTCCTGCAACGGTCTTGCCCACCTCTGTTGCCTCTTTCGCTGCCGTTTTCGCTTCTTCACCAATAGTGATGTTCTTCTGTGTGTCTGTTCTCAGAGCTTTAAGTTCTCCCTTTATCCCAGCTATCTCCTTCGCCGTTTCCTTTGTGTCTTGAGTCATCTCAGTGTGTATAATGCGTAGTTGATCGTGGACGGTTGTCATATCGGGGGTCCTTTGGGCCTTTGCAATCAAGGGCAGCATCGTCGTGATAATTGCCTTTACTTGGTCTGTGGGTACAGGTAGAGCCTGTCCCCTTTCAAGGTAGAGTAATGCGTTTCGAAGGTGCCTTGTGAGTTGTGTAGCGTGCTCATGAAGTCCGGTCGGCCAGACCACCTCTTGAGGCCACGGTATTGTCATCTCTCGTTTCTACGCGCTGGGCTACGGTTCGAGCCTAGAACAACCTGAGCCCTCTTGAGGCGATGTGTATTTGCGTTATAATTATTCAGTTTCAAAGATCTCAGTTCTCGCTGTTGTGGTGTTTTGCGCGCTCGTGGCGCTCGCAATCGAGCGCTCGCTTTGCCAAGACTCGAGCGTTCACATGATCCATCCGATCCCGTGTAACAACTTACTAAGTTAATCACAAAGGAAACGCGCCATACATATCACTGAACGTTCCACGTGACAGTATCCGTAACATATGACCTTGGTCCTTCGCCAGCCCAAAAATATATTTCCGTATATTACGGCTCTCTATGGCACGTATATACAATCTTTCCCACTCATTGTGGTTTGTACATCAACGTGGACATTCTTCAAGTCTTTCAACTGACTGATTGGCTGACTAGGATAAGTGTGACGGCACAGCATGGCTATCCTGCAGTCACGTTACTTCGTGGCCTTAGCGTGGCGTGCACAGCCACCTGTGGCTAAAGCGCTACATCTTTGCGCTTCCGAGGTCTTTTGCTCTCTACCTAAGATTCTCTTATCACACCCAGTACTTAGAGCAATAGACCGATCTATGACCTCTTTTGCTTGCCGCGACAATAAGCAACGCTCGTAATTCCAGTGAATCAAGTTTATTCCGTGTTTAAGGCTATCTAGCTTATTCCTGCAATCATGGTCATCTGCTTAATTATATTACTTCCAGAGTCTACTTACTGGCTCATCATAAACTGCAAGCTAGAGCGAGGCGGTCACAATCTCTGCAAGCTCTGCGGTCTTTCAGAAGAAGATCAAACTCTTAGAGCAGAGCTTGAATCAATAATCCCTTACCTAGTTCGCGGTTTTTCATTGCGATAACAGCTCCAAGCTCAGACATAAGTTACACCAAAATTGTTAAAGTAATAGGTGAAGACAGATTAACAAACACCCTCCCGTTATCCTTTCATTATGGTTAAGGACCTGAATTGCCGAAACTCCCTGGACCGCCGAAAACCAGACAAGCGATATTTTGAAATCGCAAAAAGTCGCAAGCTCCTTTCCAGTACAAAGAATCCTTCCACAATGGTAATCGGCAAACGTTCCGCCCAATTAGGTTGTTTCTCTCTAACACCCTCTTCGGTCTCGGATGGTTCGGCGGGCCATTCCCTTAAAGCGCCGGAACCACTGCTCTACGCTCTCGTGCTCAGATCAACAGGGTATTAGCCGCTGCCGCTGGATCATCTGCTTCATGGTGGTGAACGCGATCTCACCCTCGTCTGCAACCATCGGATGGAAAACGTACATCATCTATGCAGTATTCTACGCTTCGTACATCCCCATTATCCACCTCTTTTAGTGGAGACCAAGGATAGGAGCTTATAAGAATTGAATGCTATTTTTGCAGCGCCTGATGACCTAGTACAGAACAAGAAAAGGATGGCAAAAAATATGTCGCTGGCGGAGGGAAGAGGGATTTTGGACTTGGCTGACAAAGGTACCGAAGAGACGAGGGAGAGATCATCTCAAACTCAGAGAATCTTGGCTATGGACAGTAAGTTACATAATACAGTTCAGTAAGCCGGATGGCGCGGTAGACGGTAGTAAGGGTCTATAAGATATGATTCCGGGTTAACGTGTTAAAGCCGTCCGCTCTTTTACGCCGTGCAGAATGCATCACAAATTCGTGTCGTGGTTTGTGTATCAACGTGGACACTCTCAAGCGTTTGGCTGACTGAATGAGTAACGCCCGCAATTCTGATCTACGCCAAGGTAATGATATAGTATAGTACTATGTAGAGGCTTTTATAATCTATTGTGAGAATAAATCTTATTACTGAAGGGGTAAAAATTAACTGATCTAAATGTTTCACTAGGTTCCCCTGTGGGGTAAGTTAGAGCTCTCAGAATCACTTAGTCAAAAACTTGAGAATGTCCACGTTAATGCACAAACCACAATAACAGTCGTAGCGCTGTTATAACTAGGTATGTTCTATACACATTGATGGTGAGGCAATGGAGATACAAAGGTTAGTTAGATCGTATAGACGTCGCGCAGCGTGCCACAAAGGATGGAGGCCGAGGCGCCGCGCAACCGTTGAGAACTTCATCATCTTCGGCAGCGGGGGTTGGGCCATTACAAAGAAGTCCAAGGGTTTCAAAGATCGCTCATTCTACGGCGCGTTTGTGGGCTTCGAAGGTATTAGTGTCTACAAGATTTTGACATCAACTGGAGCCCTCATTCGTACAGTAACCTTTAAAGCCGACGAGTCAAAGAAGCGCAAGCGCCATTGCTATCACTCTTCTTCTGACGGCATTGCGAAATCACTAATCTCGCGCTCTCCGTTACTTCAACGCGTTGAACCTCCTGTCAATGATGAAGATGAGGCCTCTAAACACTCCGATTCATCAGGACTCTCTGACCCTCTCTCAGTAATGGGGTCAGAACCACCGCGAGACACTCATTCTCTTGCGACAAGAACACGCCGCCCCAATCTTCCAAGTCAACGCGCTCGTGAGGCCGCTGGCTTGAACTTATTCATATCATCACACGGAGTTGACAAAGCTATAGAGATTGCGAAGCTCATGGCCGAATACAAGCCTACCCACGACCGCGCTCCCATTACCCTCACTAGAACTGAAGCCACGCTGGCCTTTCACGCGAACGTCGCAAAAGCCTCTGCTTACTACCTTCTCCTGGGCATGCAGGAAAGGTAGCTCAAACGGAGATTCTCGAGAGACGTATTCGGATGATTTTCTGGCCCCCCTTTTCGCCAGATCTCAACCCAATTGAGGATATATGGAATTGGATGAAGGACTGGATTGAAGCTATGTACGGAGTCAACAAGATTTTCCCTTATGATGAGCTAAGAAAGGTTGTCAAGGAAGCCTGGGAAGCTGTTACACCAGAAAAACTGATAGAACTGCTTGAGACTATGCCGCAGAGATGTCAAGACGTTATAGAGGCCAGAGGAGGCTATACAAAGTGGTAATATATACAGCCAATCAGATTCTGCTTATAAATGTATTGAAACACCAAAGATGGCTGAGATCTTGGTGAAGATACCGATAAATTGAGACCTCATATCACTGTATTAGCGTGGAGCTAACAACTAATAGGCCGGCAACATAGTAAATCTCAAGATCTGATATCGCTGATTGGTGAATTAACCCGGCTAGAGACCTGTTGTCATTGGTTGTTGAAATGGACCTGTGGCGCGCTGGTACGGTAGGCGGTTGAGTTCCTGCGGGACAGTTAGCAAAAATATCTCATTGTGGAGGTTAGTCTTAGCGTTGATGACGCAATTAACTAGGGTCGCCACCACAGATTTAATGCCTAGGTAGAATCTCGGTGACAGGGGTTGTTGAGAGGGCGATCAACAGCTATCTGGTCTTTAAAAGTGACAGGTAGAACCGCAACTGGTCAAATCTTTGGCTTCTGCACCTTAGTTTCTTCAGAATTCAGCATCATTTGACAAACATTACACACAATGGAACAATCTAACCGCTTCCCTGTCTCTGAAAAGGTCGATGCCTCACCTTTAAGCAAACCACTGAAATTCGAATTCTCCGGAAAAACGTTCGCCCCCCCTCCAAATGTCTCTCAACACCAACTAACATAGATACAGCGCCCCAAACCGTTTCCTCAAGGGCGCAATGACCGAGCGGATCTCCTCCTGGGATCGCAAAAACCTCTCGGCCCGCGGCATCCCCTCCAAGGAGCTAATAAACATCTACAAGCGCTGGGGCGAAGGCAACATCGGCCTCATCCTAACCGGAAACATAATGATCGAATACGATCACCTCGAATCCGCGGGAAACCCCATTATTCCGCGTGAAGGAGATTTCAGCGGTGAACGCTTCGAACGATTCCGAGAACTGGCTGAAGCATCGAAGAAACATGGAAGTTTGATTGTGGGGCAAGTGAGCCACCCTGGTCGTCAGGTTATGGAGTCGATTCAGAAGCATCCGGTGAGTGCTAGCGCGGTGCAATTGGAGGGAGAACTTTTTGGTGCAACATTTGCGAAACCGCGTGCTGCTAGTGAGGAGGATATTAAGAGGTTTATTGATGAGTTTGCGCATGCGGCGGAGTACTTGGAGAAGGCGGGGTATGATGGTATCCAACTCCACGCCGCACATGGCTATCTCCTCGCTCAATTCCTCTCCCCAACAACAAACCAACGGACAGATTCTTACGGGGGGAGTTTGGAAAACCGCGCCCGCATCATTCTCGAGATTGCCAGGGAAATTAGGAAACGCGTCTCCCCCTCTTTCATCGTCGGCATCAAGTTAAACTCTGTGGAATTTCAAGATAAGGGCTTCACAACCGAGGAAGCGCAAAAAATCTGCGCCCTTCTCGAAGACGAGAAATTCGATTTCGTGGAACTATCAGGTGGAACCTACGAATCCATCGCGTTCGGACACAGACGCGAGTCCACAAGGAAGAGGGAAGCCTTCTTCCTCGATTTCGCCGAAAAAATCACCCCGGGCCTTAAAAAAACAAAGAGCTACATCATAGGCGGTCTCAAAACCGTTCCCGCCATGATCAGATGTCTAGATGTCGTCGACGGTGTCGGTCTCGCCCGCCCCCTCTGCCAGGAATTCAATCTGTGCAAAGATATCCTCGAAGGAAAGGTGCAAAGTTGTATCGAGATGAAAATTGACAACGACAACTTTGGAATCTCCAATATGATCGCTGGTAGCCATATGAAACAGGTTGGGAAGGATCAGGAACCGATTGATATGAGTAAGCAGGAGAATGTGGATGGGTTTATGAAGGATCTGGGTGCTTGGGGGGAGAAGAAGGCAAAGGGTGAGGAGATGATTGGGTATCTTGATATTGAGAGTGTTAAGAGTGTGCCTTATGGCACTGCGTCTGCTTAGATGGAAGTTGGGTTTGTGTGGGTTAAAATAGCGATTAATTTCTGAACAGACACATATGTTGGATTTCCTTGCCAGCACATACACGTAGATGCAGGCCTATTTCCACATTCCCGATGCATTGGTGGTGCTACGGTAGTTTCGTTTGCTACTCGGCGGCCTCATCACGGGGTTCAGCCTTCCCGAGTTCAACATTTCGGAAACACAGTTGGAGAAGGGTATAACTTCGTACTATGAAGCCCAGACCAGGACTCTCATTCACAACACCGAATACAACACCCACATTCTAGCATGGAGTTCCTGCTCATCCCGATTCTAATCATCCTTATCATCATCACGTCCCTCCAGCTCCTCATCATTTCGAGCCTAGCGTTGGCCTGCAACACTCCAAAAATAATCCCTGCTATATCCTCCTAGGACGCGTCCGCCAACCAACCAATTCTCTCCACCCAAACATCTCCAGCATTTCTATTCCCACGTCGACCATGGCGCTTTCTACTTCTGCCTCTTCCTCTTCCTCTTCCGACGCCAAAGGAGAAAACTCAAACCCACCCGCATTCGTCAGACGAGTTCTCCGCAACGCTCTACGGATCAATGATCTCGCGCACAAAGTCGACGCGTCAAAAACGGCTCCGAATGCAGAGCTTTTTCCCGAATTTCTAAAATGCGCATTACTCAATCTCGATACGAACGCGATTGTTTTGGATACTGTTATACCTAATGTTTCTGTCGAGGAGGCGACACGTCTGGAACCTTTGCGCGCGGCGAATGAGACCGCGTTGGTGGGTGTAAGGGCTATTAAGGATGCGGATAAGGTGAGTGAGAGACTTCTATCCCGTAGCAGTGCACTATATGTATTGCGCATAGAGGCGAGGAGAGTATCAACTAACGCGTCTTGCCTGTCAGAAAGCGCGAGCAGCAGCGACACGCGCAGAGAAGAAAGCTGCTGAACAAGCCATCCTTGACGCCGATCCTTCACAAACTCCCCAAACTCTCACCACCACCACCACCACGCCTACGACCTACCCTCCGGGCGTGCGACTGACAAAAGCTGGGGTACCGAAGAATAAACCGGGGCCGAAACCTGGATCGCATCGGAAGCCGAAGGAGGAGAAGGCGAAACCTACGAAGGCGGAGGTTGAGCAGCAGCGAGCTAGGGGAGTGGGACAGCCTGAGGCTTTGGCGTTGCTTGCGGAGCACTTTGCGTCGAGTCCTGTGCGGCAGCTGTCGCCGGTGAAGCGCAAGGCGAGTGAGGAAGATGGGGTGGAAAACCCGATTTTGAAGAGGAAGAAGGGACGGACGTCTGAGATACAGGCTACACCGAGCGACGAATCAGAGGCAGAGATGCGCGCAATCAAGAAGATGAAGAAGAGTCGGCTTTCGAAAACGGCAGGCGTGGAAGAGAAGGACGAGCCTGCTTCGTCTACACCTGTAATCCTCAAACAAGAGGAAATGGAAGAGGCGCACACGAGTCCGGCTAAGAAACAGAAGAGGAGCAAGGAAGAAAGGAAGAAAAGGAAGGAAAGTCGCAAATCGGATGTTTCAATGAAAGATGCTACGCCCATCACAAGCCCTGCATCAACACCCATCCCAACCTCAACCTCGAAATCGAGGAAAGAAAAGGGTCGTTTCGCAGACAAATTCCATCCCTACAAGAAGCCCGAGAAACAAAGCAAACGGACACCCTCAAAGAACAACACAGATGCCGTCGCGGCCGAAATAAATAGACACGAGGAATTCTTCGAAACAGAAGACATCACCGCCGAAGTCGACGAAAAGATGCGGAGGCACCACGCCCGAGCCGAGAAAGAGGCGAGAGCAAAAGAATTGGGCATCAACCCTTCCGAGAAACATAAGAGGGAGAGTCTTGGGACGGCCGGGCCGAGTCCCAGTCACAGCCGCGATTCGATGCTGGATGCCATTCCGTCGGCGAAGAAGCGGAAGACGAAAAAGGACAGGGGGGAGAAGGGGGATGCCGCGTTCAAGGGTGCTGTTGGGGATATTGAGAGGAAAAGGAAGTCTCTGGATCCTGCTGGTGGTGAGGGTGATGGTGAGGCAGTTATCGCAGAGAAGAAAGGGAGGAGTGCTGATGGGAAAGAGGAGAGGAAGAAGAGGGAGAGGAAAGCTGCTAAGAAGGCTAGACGGAAGGATTGGATGGGAGAGCAGGTTGAAGGTATGGGTGATGTCGTTATGAGCGGTGGTGGGGTTATGTCTGAGTAGGAACAAATGTTCGTTTTGTATACCTTTGTTTTCAAGAGTGGTTCGTGTGGCTGGCTACGGCATCTTAAGAGAATCGATACATGGCCGCCCAAAACCTTCCCTCGGATCTTTTCGATGTATCTAATTGTTATTACTTTTCCCGCCTAGCTCACTCACTCTACGTACTCGACGTAAATCGTATAGCTCTCTCTCAACGTACCTCATGGAGATCGGATAAAGTACTTAGGTAGAGAGGAAAGGAGATACAATAAATACTTTATTAGACTAAGAATTAAATAATAATAGTAATAATAATCAGATTTTACGTGGTATGTAATGGCGTATGTGCCGTGCGCCCACAATCTCTATCTACAATTGCAAAAACCCAACTCTCTGGGATAAAAAAGCCTTTCGTCACTTTCCAGACCGCGCCCCGTCCATGAACCGACGCCGTCGAACTATGCCCCCCCGTTCACTACCCGAGTCATCTATACTGTGGTCAGTATAGGACACCCTCCGGTCCTGATGCTCCCAATCCTCTGTTCAGGGTCCGGTGTTGTCCAGATTCCAAGTTGGCCATTGTTGTTGTAAATCCAGGGTCCAGGATTTTTACAACACCAGGATCCAATATGCCAAGCATCGTGAGGACCCAAACATTGCGAGTCCAGGTGAGGGCGTGGTAACGGACACGGTGCGTCCTAGTAACGCACCGTTAATAAATAAACAACTTCCACCCCACTCTCTTCTCCCTCCTTCAACTCACAGCAATCTTCAGTCCACACCTCCTCTTCTCTCCTCAGTCCCTCCTCAAGAACCTCATCGCACTTTCAGCTCTCCAACGCTTTCTCTTGGTTGGCTGGAGTTCGTACTGATGGACGGTGTTTGTACCATCCATGGTTCGGGAATTCCGCTCATTTCTCACTTCAGCTTCTCCTCCTTCCCATCCGTAGTCTCTGCTCGTCCCCCCTCCTATCCTGTGTCTTCTTACTCAACTCTCCCCACCAGGCACGGCGCCGCGGCCAGATATTAGCCTCTATCCTTGTAGATAGAGCCGCAAAGGTAGCGAGTCTTTGCCCTATTTAGCCTGGCCTTCAAGCCGACTTAGCATTCAGGGTGGACGAAGCCCTTCCTGCCCAGTTAACACCTAGTTTGCTCCTTAAGCATACTGCAAGGGTACGTCTTTCCGAGTTTGCACCTCGTTCCGGCTTCCCTACTCTTAGTACACCGACATGCGCAACCGTCCTCTCGGGCTATATAGACAGTCTCTCTGATTAGGACTTGATCCTACCTCCCACGAGGCTATCCTAAGGTCAGAGCCCATCAAAGGGATGAGGTCTGAGGGACTAGCAGTGGCTGCCCTTGTATACCACGCTCCGCAGGTTTTTGACGCCCGTTTCGCGTTACCTAAAGGAGTCTCCTCCGAATAGGCCGACCATGTCTTGCACGGGTTTCGTATGCCAATCTCCGTTGCCAGCGAGAGAGGTCCGGTGGTCCCGTACTAACCAAGCCTGTTTCCCCAGTACCTTAACAAACGGAATACTACTTACAGTTATAGAGTCCGTGTCTCCCGCTGTCCCTATGCTCCGTATCTTCCACTTATCTAATGCTCCGTATCTCTACCTTTTCTAATGCTCCGTGTCTCTCGCCTTTCCAATGCTCCGTGTCTGGGACTTAACTATAACGTATTCCACCACCGAGCCGGCCACTTTTCCTTGGCACAGCCCTTATCCTTTTCAACACGCAATGTCTCAACAACGCAACGCGATAGCCGTTCAAGAAGAAGGCAGAATTGATCTCGCTCTTCAGGCCTATACCTCTGGCCAATTTCAAAGCCTACGGCGGGCTGCTCCAGCCTTCAACATCAAACACCAAAGGCTCTCTGATGTCACGTTTGACCTTGGACTTAACTTGGAAGCATGACTTGAATTCTATGGGATGTGCGAAGTTGTAAGGATGAGGAGCTAACTAAGAGGTAGAGACGAGTCTAAGTACTTGCGACCAGTCTCGCGCTAGACCTGATCGAGCAGAACCACCACATTTAACTACATTTAACTGCATTCGAATACCAACATAGTTCGATCATGACAGTACCCCCCAACAAGGCCGAGGCGCAATGGTTCAAACTGAACTATTTGGCGAGGTGACTGACAAACTTGAAGCATGATCGAATCCTAACCAGGCCTGTACCCGGTTGGTTTTGGTTTTCTTGGATATCTCTGGTGAAATTCATCAACCGCGCTCTTTGCGTTGTGCAAGAATTGAAGGGGTTCCCATGTCGGTAAGTAATAGCCTTCCCATTTAACCTTGTAGTCAAATCTCTTCGTAGCTTTGTTGAATCGTGAATCAACGACTTCATCCAGGGTGTAGATTCCATCGTTTTCTTCAACATCGACGGGAGAAGGTTGCGAGTCATTCTGGTTTGGAAACATCCTGTCGGAAGGGGGGTAGGCAGGGAGCAGTAGATTTGTATGAAAGACGGGATGGCAATGCATAGAAGTAGGGAGCTCGAGTTTGTAGGCGTCGTGGTCTAGGGCTTGTAGAATCTTGAATTTGCCGGCGAACTTGCAGTCGAACTTTTTGGATGGGCGCGTGGTCTTGATATTCTTGAGGTTTAGCCAAACCCAGTCACCAACTTTGTAGTTTGGAGAACCAAGCCGATGTTTGTTCTTGAAATATTCGTAGGTAGCGCTGGCGTGGCGGATCTCGTTGTAGCAAATCTTCTCAAGGTTTGCCATGAAGTCAGCCATGGAATTAGCTTTTCGTGTCTCGGTAATTTCGTGGCGAGAGGCGTTACGGTCTGGTTGAATTGGCGCTTCCAATCCGGAGCGTGGATCGTAGCCGTAGGCGGCAAAAAATGGGGTGAGTTTTGTTGCATTGGAGGGTGTGTTGTTGATCACGAATTCGCAGAGTGGTAACCATTCGTCCCAATCATCTTGTTGATAATTGCAGTAAGCACGGATGTAGATTTCGACTTGGGCATTCGCTCGCTCGGTCCCGCCATCTGTCTCGGGGTGGAAACTGGTAGAGAGGCGGATTCGGATTCCGAGGCGTTTGCAGAGTACTTTCCAGAGGATAGCAACGAATTGGGATCCTCGGTCGGAGATAATGCTTCGAGGTAAGCCGTGGAGGCGGTAGACGTGTTGGAGAAAGAGTAAGGCGCATTCGCGGGCTTCTGGGAGTTTTTGGCAGGGGATAAGGTGCTTGATTTTGGTGAGGCGATCGACAATTACTAAGAGGCAGGTATTACCTCCTTTGCGTGTAGCAGGTAAATCGGTAATGAAGTCCATCTAGATGTCTTCCCATCTTCGTTGAGGGGCTTCGAGAGTGTTGAGGAGTCCTTGGTACATTAGGTTGCTCGGTTTTGCGCGTCGACAGGCGTTGCATCGTGAGACCCATTCGTCCGAGGTGGCGTGCATGCCATGCCAGTAGTAGAACTTGCGGAGTTTGAGGAAGTTGTTAGCTTTACCCGGGTGACCTGCGACATTACAGTCGTGGTTCGCTTTCAGAATGTATGCTTGTAGTGTATCGTCTTGGGGAATAAATAGACACTTTTTATCCCAAAGGCGGCCGTCGCGTTCTTCGCAGTCCTGCATCCGCAACGTTCGGTGGTGGGTTTTGCCGTCGCGTAGTTTTTTCAAGACTTCGCGTGGTTCTTTGTCTTTAGTCAACGCTCTAGCGTAGAGTTCTTCAAACTTGTCTTCGTCCCAAATAAGCTCTTCGTCGTCTGGGTCTTGCGAAGGGATGAATATGTCCGGAGGGGAGAACGGAGTGGTTGGGGTTTGTTCTTCAGCTACTGCGTCGTTGCTAGGTTTGTTCCATATATCGTTGAGGGGCTCAAGGGATTCGTCCCCGTCATTTTCGGAAGAGTCGCGGTAGTCTGGGTTTTTCTCGAAGTCTTGTGGAGAGGAGTGGTCACGAAGCGTAACTGGGCATAATGAAAGATTGTGGACTTGGAGCGCTAGTTCTTTTCGAATCTTAGGGTCAAGTGTGTGGGGTTTAAGCATAACCTGTGACTGGTGCTAGATACGCGGGTCGGATACGTTTGAGGGGAGGTCTTGGGAGCGGCGGGTCAAGGCGTCGGGTTTCGTAGTATCTTTTCCTGGTCTCCATTTGATTTCGAAGTGGAATTGGGAGAGGAATTCGGCCCAACGGGCTTGTCGGCGAGTGAGTTTTTTGGTTGACATGTAGTATTCGAGGTTTCGGTGGTCTGTAATAACTTCGATCGGGTCTTCAGTTCCTTCGAGCTCTCCTCGCCACTCTTCAAATGCGCGAATGATTGCTAGGAGTTCTTTGTCGTAGATTTCGTAATTACACTCCTGGGGTGTGAACTTGTGAGAGAAGAAGGCGACGGGGTGTAGCAAACCGTCATTGCCGATTTGTGAGAGTACTCCAGCGCCTACCCAGTCGGAGGCGTCTGTTTCGACAATACACTTCTTTGTAGGGTCGAAATGTGCGAGGATTGGTGCGGAGATGAAGGCTTCTTGGAGTTTATCAAAAGCGGCGCGCTGTTTTGGGCCGAAGTAGAACGGCTTGTCTTTTTTCAGTAAGTCGGTAAGAGGTTTCGCGGTGGAGGAGTAATTGAAAATAAAACGGCGGTAGAAATTGGCAAAACCGAGGAAGGATTAGACGTCATGGCGAGTGGTACAGTATTGCCAATCAATGATTGTTTTGACTTTGTCCGGGTCCATCCGGATTCCGTGGTCTGTGATAATTAAACCGAGAAATTTGACTTCTGTCTGGTAGAATTCGCATTTGTCGATGTCGATGTTGAGTCCTGCTGCGTGCATTCGTTCGATAACCTGCCGCACTTGAATTTTATGCTCTTCGAGAGTTTCGCTGTAGATTAGGATGTCGTCGAGGTACGCGGTGCAGAAAACGTCGAGGAAGTCTTTAAGTTGTTCGCTAATATACGACTGCCAGGTCGCCGGGGCATTGCAGAGGCCGAAGTTCATAACTAGAGATTCGAACAGACCGAAGCGGGTTCTGAATGCAGTGAGAGGAACGCTGTCGGGGTGGACTCGGAGTGCGTTGAATGCTGAGATAATATCGATCTTCGTGAAGTACTTGGCTTTGCTGAGTTTGTCTAGGGTTTCGCGGAGTAAGGGAATAGGGTATCGGTTTTTTCGAGTAATCGCGTTGAGTTTTCGGTAGTCTACGCAGAATCGCAGACCACCACCTGGTTTTTTAACAAAGATACATGGGGAACTGACGTCGGACTGGCTTTTTCTGATAAAACCTTTTCCCAAATTCTCCTCCAGCCATTTCCGGAGGCATTTGAGTTCGTTCTGGGACATACCGTAGAGAGGAGCGTTGGGTAACTGGTCTTTCTTGTCTTCTTGAATTTCGATTTTGTGGTCGACGAGGCGTGAAGGGGGCAGTGAATCAGCAGCTTTTCTGTTAAAAGCGTGCGCGAGGTCGTGAAGGTCTTTGGGTAACTGGGGGCGAGGATCTTTGTAATCTGGTTTCTTCGCCAGAAATTTATCGATGTCTTGAATACTGATTGCGTAGATTTGAGCATTGGGCTGCTTAGAATTCCATTGAAAAGCGTGAGAGTTGGCAATCTTCCAATCGCGAGGAGAGTCCGGGGTTTCTTGAGGGGGTGCGCGGGCACCAAACGGGAGCGGGATATACTCAACAGAGCCCTTGTGGCCCTGAAGACATTTCTTAGAACAGTGGGTACCGAAGTGAATACTACGATTCTCAAAATCGAGTTTCACACCGTGGAGGTTCATCCAGGGAGTGCCAAAGATGACTGCAACGGAGCCGAGACGGGTAACAAAGAATTTCGTGGTTTCGAGGTGGTGTTCTCCGGTTCTGACGGAGACGTGGATTTCGTGAATAACGTAAGAGGGTGCAGAGGATGCCTGTTCGCCGTCAAAGGCTTTGAGGCGGCGGGGGTTTTCGAGGGGAATAAAGGGAAAGCCGTGGGATTGCGCAAAATCGAGGTCTATGAAACTTCCTGTGGCAAAGGAATCAGTAACGGCGAGGGTTTTGATCGATTCATTAAGTGTAATTGGGACTATGATTGGTCTAGAGTCTACTGGTCCATCAATCTCTCCTGTTGATTTCTCTGAGTAACCTAGAACTGCCGAACTGATGTGAAGAACATGTCGTTTCGATTTGTTGTCGTGTCTCGATGAACGTCTTTTCAACGAGACTGTGAGTTTCCCGAACTCGGGGTGTATGGGACTGATCCGAAGCCGTAGCTTGTGGTGCTAGAAGAGGCGGTAGAACCTGAGCGTTCTTCAGGGCTTTGAGTGATCCGGGGAGTCTGGACGTTCTGTGGATACGCTCCCGATGCTCCTGACATACTCATATTGCTAAAGCTATAGGGGGAATGAAGTTTCGAGCTCCGAAGTTGCCAAACTGCATGGGGTCACTGGCGAACTGGTTGGGAGTAGTGAACTGATTGGAGGGGCGTCCACGCTGGGCTTTCTTAGGGCATACGGCGGCGATGTGCTTCTGACCATTAGGCATAATTACTACGGGCTCTCCGCAGTATCCGCAACGGTTGTTGGTCTTTCGCCATTGGACATTGGCGGCTTTCTCTTCCAGGGTCCAGGATGCAATTGGTTTCATCTGGAGAGACGGGAGGCAGGTACCTATGTCGGCGCCGGCACTACCGTTGAGGTTCATAACTGAAATGTCCATGGCATCTCCGAAAGCGTGAGAAGTGGCGGGGGAGACTAGGAATGCGCGTTGGGATGCAGAGAGAGCGGTAGCTGATGTAGATGATCCTGAGAATACGGGAGCTTTTCGAGCTCGAGAGATTTTCTCGAATTGTTTCATGTTGGCTTCGCAGTTGTGGCACAGATCGATTAACTCCTCCAGTTTCTTTGTCGTAGGGACGTGAATCATTGCTCCGCTGAGTTCTGCGCTCAGGCCGTTGCGAAAGTTGACAATCATAAGTTGTTCCAAGGGGTTTGCGGGTTCTGAGACGTGAGGGAGGGTGATTCCGGCTTCTTGGAGTAGGCGTCGGAAGTCTGCGGCGTAAGTAGCAAATGTTCGGTTTGCCATCTTGTGGTTCTGCAGCTTATTCATAGCATCTTGAGTATCGAAACGAGGAGCGTAGCTGTCGTTGAGTTTTGAGATAAATTCGTCGAGGGATTCAAAAGGCCATGAATTCGTAGTTTCGTTGTAGTATGGGCGAATTGTGGATTTGCACTTGTCGTCAAGTCGATTGAAGGCGTAAGTAACTTGTGAGTTTACTGAAGGGAATGCTTTGGAGTCTGCGCTGAGTTTTATCCGGAGGTCTAAGAGCCAGCTCTTGTATTTGTTTTTATCTCCTTCAAAGATAGAGATGTCGCCTTGAGTTGGTCGAGGGGTGGAGATTTCGCGAGAAGTAACGCCCTGGAGTTCTGCTCGAAGGGCGCGAGCTTCGTTCTCAGAGGCTTCGAGCTTGAGTTCTTGAATTGAACGGGACATGGTATCCTGGTCTCGCTGGGCTGTGTTGAACATATGGGAAATGGTAGCTAAAAGCTGGAGGAGTGGGAGCGCCGAAGCGCGGTCGAGAGTAACGTGTGAGACTGTGACGTATTCATTTTCGTTGACTGAGGCTTCGTCCGCTGGGGTTGCAAAGGTAGCTTGGATCTTTTGAGTAAGGGTTGCTGCGAGTCTAGGGGTTATAGAGAAGTCGTAGAAGGCTAGGAGGTTTTCGAGAGTACTGTTTTCGAGGGTGGTAGTATCGTCCGCAAGGGAGGGAAGGTCGAGAATTCGGGGCATAGTTGGTGAGGTTTGTCGGCTGCGTAGACAATAGCAGCCCGACTTTTATCGTGAAAAGGGATCCTTACAAACTGTCGTGTTTGACCTTGGACTTAACTTGGAAGCATGACTTGAATTCTATGGGATGTGCGAAGTTGTAAGGATGAGGAGCTAACTAAGAGGTAGAGACGAGTCTAAGTACTTGCGACCAGTCTCGCGCTAGACCTGATCGAGCAGAACCACCACATTTAACTACATTTAACTGCATTCGAATACCAACATAGTTCGATCATGACAATGAATTCGTAGTTTCGTTGTAGTATGGGCGAATTGTGTTGAACAGTGGCATGCCAGTTCTTGATACCTCAGGCATAGTGCACGTGATAGATGCCAAGGAATGCATTGACATGCATATATATGCATGCAGATGCAACGGTGTACTTAACCTCTGCAGTCAATACAGTCAAGTCACAGGGTGACACTCGTTCTGTTCATCGGCTCCTATCGTTAAGTTCGTGTTGAATCTACTTCCGAATAACTCTGTTTTGCTCGTTCAGCGTAACAAATTGTAGATTTGCACTTGTCGTCAAGCCGATTGAAGGCGTAAGTAACTTGGGAGTTTACCGAAGGGAATGCTCTGGAGTCTGCGCTGAGTTTTATTCGGAGGTCTAAGAGCCAACTCTTGTATTTATTCTTATCTCCTTCAAAGATGGAGATGTCGCCTTGGGTTGGTCGAGGGGTAGAGGTTTCGCGAGAAGTGACGCCCTGGAGCTCTGCTCGAAGGGCGCGAGCTTCGAGCTTGAGTTCTTGAATTGTACGGGACATGGTACCCTGGTCTTGCTGAGCTGTGTTGAACATATGAGAGATAGTAGCTAAAAGCTGGAGGAGTAGGAGCGCCGAAGCGCGGTCGAGGGTGACATGGGTAACTGAGGTATCGTTATCTTCGTCGACTGAGTGGGGGTCTCCTGGAGTTGCGAAGGTAGTTTGGATTTTCTGGGTGAGGATTGCTGCGAGTCTAGGGGCTACAGAGAAGTCGTAGAAGGCTAGAGGTTTGTCGAGAGTACTATTTTCGAGGGTGGTAGTATCGTCTGCAAGGGAGGGGAGGTCGAGAATACGGGGCATGGTGGGTGAGATTTGTCGGCTGCGTAAACAATAGCAGCCCGACTTGTCGTGAGAAGAGATCCTTACAAACTGTCACGTTTGACCTTGGACTTGATTTGGAAGCATGACTTGAATTCTATAAGATGTGCGAAGTTGTAAGGATGAGGAGCTAACTAAGAGGTAGAGACGAGTCTAAGTACTTGCGACCAGTCTCGCGCTAGACCTGATCGAGCAGAACCACTACATTTAACTACATTTAACTGCATTCGAATACCAACATAGTTCGATCATGTAACTCTGCCCCCTCAGTCTCTCGTATCTTACTCTCTCGTTACTTCGCTATTACTTTTAGTTACTTAGCACAATTTACGACTCTTATATCTTGCAAGCTTCGCTTCACTTGTTTGATACGATATTGTCGCCCCGAACCACTTGAACCCTACTGTACGGATTAGTCAAATCCAGCTAGATTACTTTGAGTCATAGCCACTGCGTAACATATTAACGTGTTTCACCACTCACTTGGCCACCCCACTCACTTGGTCACCCCAACCCCTAAATCTCAAGTCATCGTGCGATAAACCTCCCACCAATACAGCTTTTATTAAAATAATTCTAACAATACATTCTTTACATATTTGGGCATCAATTAGTCTTATGACCTTGAATACCGCAGCCACTACATGTTGGTAATGCTCGCTGTCGTACGACGACTTCCTGATCTTGAACACTATCTCTAGAGCTATTTTCGCATCCCTCGACCAAGAACTGACCCTGCTGAGCTTGTAAAACGCCTCCATATGCAATATATCGTCTACGATACTGTTGCTTCTGTTTTCGTCGTTGGTTTTCTGTACGAAGCTTCCTATTCTCTTCTGCAAGTATTACTGCTGAATTCATTGCGACTTGACATCCTTTGATGAGTTGACCAATTGCTTGACTACTTGGGCTCTGAGATTGGCGATGAAGAAGATTTCGGACGAGCTGAGCCTGCTGCTCAAGCTGAGCTATCGTACGAGGGGTTTCTGACGTCCACTGTGGCGCTACTCCATGGGGTGTACCTGGTGGTGAGGGCGTCTCTTCAACACGCTGAGACCACGCGTTGATTGTCGCTGGATCTTCGCATTTTGCACGCTGTGAATGGAATTTACGATTCCACTTCGTACAAAGCTCCGGCTGAGCGTTGATGAAGCGGGATACCCAGTTCTTCCCGACTAATGACGGTGGAGGATTCGTACCGCGTTTTTCGAGTAAAGCGTTTGCCATTCGTCGTACGTCGATAATTTGGGGCGGAAATCCTCGTCAATCAAGGTCTAGGATCCACTGAACCAGAGCCTGCTCTTCATGTATTTGTAACTTTCTCTTTTGGTGGTTAGATTCGCTTCGTGGTTTACCACCTTGAAGACGAGACTGAAGTGTAGATCGAGGAATATCGTACGACGCTGAGATTTGACGTTGACTTAAATTTGGATTCGTTTGAAAGCTCTGCTTCGCAAGAAGGAATCTAGCCTCTTTGCAAGCCGATCCGGGGGTTGGTGTTGACATTATCGCGATAATTGTACAAAGGGATTAGACTTTTTGGTTGGGTGGCCAAGTGAGTGGGGTGGCCAAGTGAGTGGGGTGGCCAAGTGAATGGTGAAACACGTTATATATTATACCATTACTGTTCTAGAAGTGGTCCCGGCGTAACGCACATCCCTGCGTGACGAACACCTAACTTTACGATTATCTACAACTACATTTGGCAATTGCGACGTCTATATTGACTGCGCTCACTTAAAACTTGGTACTTTGATCAAACTGACTATGCTCTATAACTTTAGCTATTTTTTGTGACGTAGGACCATCTGTGGTGGTTATTGATTGACCGTAGGCTTAACATTATCATTCTCCCTCCACGTGACTTTAGGGCCGTATTTCAGTACCACAATCAGCGATTTCCTCCTACTTCCCTTTTGGGATGGCTTCTTCTGCTCTCTATCTTTAATCCTAGCCTTTTTGGCATCTTCTTGGAGTTGCTTTTGAGCCTGGCGGTCCTCCCTCTCTTGTTCAATCTGTTTTTGCTTTTTAACCTTCGCCTTTTCACGTGCTTCTCTTGCCTTCTCTCTATCACCCTTCCTCTGATTAACCTGTAATTGGGCTTCTTCTTTCGCCCTCTTTTTGGCTTCCTTCTCTACTTCTTTAACCCTTGTAGCTTCATCTTTTTCTCTCTCCTTTTCAGCCAATCTGTCCCTCGCCTGCTGCACCTTCTTCGGGCTGAAAAACATTGCCCTACCATCCTCATCTTTTCTTAACTCCTCCATCATTGGTTTCCCGCGTTTACGCCGCGTTTACGGCGCTTCTTTTCAGTAGAAACTGCAAGCCGTAGGCCCTCATTTTCAGCTTTGAGGATAGCTACTTCTGACTGTAGGCTCACCATTGAGCTCTGCAATTTGCGGACCATCCGGTCATTATTCTCTGCAACTGCAACCTCAAACATAGCTCGGATCTTCTCAATATCTCTCTCTGAAAGCGTGCTTTCATTGGATCTTGAACTTGAAGGCCGGAGATCTGGTATCTCGCCGAGATTTAGAGTAACTTTGCTCAAAACCTTTGCAGGGTTGAAAGGAACAATACCAGTCTTCTCAAAAGCACCTAGTATGTTCTTTTCAGTCATTGCTTTAGTATGTGCAGGCCAGAAGATAGAAAAGAACTCTCTTTTTGTCATCCTGCAGAGGCCATGGGTTTTGTGAATCCACTCGGCTAGGAATGTTGAGTAATATGAAGCCAAAGGCCCAAAGCAGCCGACGTCAAGTGGCTGCAATCTGTGCGTAGAATGTGGAGGGTAATTGACGACTATTATGCGGTGTAGAATGCAGAAATTGAGGAACCTCATTGTAAGGTGACTGCCGTGGCCGTCAATGTACAGTATTCGCCAATCCCGTCCGTTTCTGGCCTTGGGTTTGGAATAGCGATTGAACACTTCTGTAAGCCAGGAATAGCCAAGGTCATCATTTGTCCAGCCACTTGCTGATGAAGCAAAGTGTGCTATCTGTTCCTGGGGCTCAAAATCGTCGAGCCAAGTATCCTGAAGGTCTTCAGAAACAGCCTGATAGATAACGCTTGGTGGAAGTACCGTGCCGTCAGCACATATACAGCCTACCATTGTCACCAATTCTCTGTTCCCATCTTGCATTGCTCCTATCAAAAGCCCCTGTTCATACATTGCCTTATTAAAGACTCTCTTTCGCTGTTGTAGAACCCCAATTAAGAAGCCCTTTTCATCCATATTGTACTCATTCTGCACCTGTATCTCGTATTCCTTCTTTTTGACTTCCAACTGCTCAAAATCAGCTCAGAATCTGACTGCAAAGGGCTGTACTTACTCTCTCGAAATATTTGGCATATGAGATTGCAGAATCAGCATTTTTTCGAGCAACATCAAGGCCCTCAAGGTAGTCAGAGACTAGGATCTTTCGGTGTACTTTGACGAATTCAGTACACCAGTTTTTACCCGGCCTTTTGCCTCCAATCTCGGCCGCAAAATTTGATACCATTGAATTGGTTGGTGGAAGCCCTCTTGCAGATACCTTATTAATATAAGCTACAAGGTCCTGCTGTTGTTGATGGCTCAATAATGACTGCTTCTCCCATTTATCCTCGGTAGATTGCATACCACGGTGTCGCTTTGAGAGGGTTGAACGGTTGCATTTGTAGATTCTAGCATACTCAGAATAATTGGCAGAGTCTACGGATTCTAGGGCCTTCAAAGCCTCATCAATTGGAGCCATAATGATAGAGATATGACGAAATTCACATTGTGGAGGGTGAGAAATGAGGTGTGCGTTACGGAGGGATGTGCGTTACGCCGGGACCACTTCTATCTTCAAACCTACCATTCTTGACACAAGCGTAAATTCGTAATAGATTACCCTTCAGTGACAATGGAGGCAGATTCTTTGGTTAGACATCATCACAGTTCCATGTAAGCACGTCAGTCAACAACACTTCGCCTACATGCCGGACCGTCACGAAATATAAACAGATCAATACCAATGATGCTATGTAAGCTTGGTGTAAAGGGTATATGCACAGGCACCTCCTCCCAGTCACATCGTGCTCATCAAACAGGCCTCCATCTTTCTTCCCCATGTCTCTTCTCCACCCATATCTCACCAGCTGCCACCTTAGACACACGCGGCTCAAAACCAAATAGTCTACAAAGGCAGTATCCCCTGGATTACTTCGCCACCGTGTGAATGCGAACAGAAGCGCCAATCAAACATCCCACCAACCAAAAAATGGTGGGCTGCTCACCGCAATCACATTGTACTTAGTAAAGTAAAGAAGATAAATAGTGGCGAAGGTGGTGGTTAATAAAGTCATCATGAATGTGAGAAAGCAAACAAGTAGTCGCTCATGATGCTTGTTTCTCCGCCAGAAATGCTGATGATGGGTTCGTGAAGAAGAAAAAGAAGAGTCGTGCATGCCAGTACAGAGCCTGAGGAGGATTCGTAACAGTTGCTCGCGATTACAGCATTGCATCAAGTCGTCAATTGTCGTGATCATGAAGGCGGAGGTCGTCGCTGCAAACGCACATTAGCACCGAGCTGCAACTAGAACCTGGCTCAATGACTGACCAAGCTTGCGCTAGCCGCCGCACTCGCCATATCCGGTCTCCCGCTCACGCTTCTCCCTGCGCCCGGTGCAGCTCTGGGCAAATTGCTCCCTCCAACGGTCGAAGGTCCGATGCCAGAGCCCGCTGTTACGGTCCTCTGCGAAGCAGTCCGTGGCCCAGCGATTCCGTTTTGCCCAGCTGTAAATGTGGAGTGGCGTCGTCCAGGACCCTTGATTGGCGACGAGCTGGGTGGTGGAGCACCCGATGCATGCCTCATGTTCGTTGCTGGTGGCTCCGGAAGCGGCCTTGAACCTTCTTGGGTCACTTTGCGTTGCGGTGTCTGGACGGGGAAGCGTTTGGCTGGACTTTGAGTAGGGCCATTACCTTGCATCATGCGCGCCCTTGATACGGGCTGTCGTTTGACCCCTGTGACGAACTCATGCTGCAAGGCCTCGTCAGGTTTCAGTCTGCGTTCTGGATCCCATCGCAAGCATCGAGTAATGAAGTCCAGGAAAGCATCGTCGTCGCACTTGAGAGCTTGCTGAAGAGTCTTGGAACTTGGCCGTCTTCTTCGTCCTTTGGTGCTGACTGTGACTCTTGGCTTGCCCATGGAATCAAAGAAGAGCTTCTTGCGCGAGCTCTTCTCGATGAGGTGCTTCTCTGGTGGCCCAAAGATTTCCATGATACAGGCAAGTTGCTCCTGTTCGTTCTCTCCGGGGAAGATCGGATAACCAGTGAGAAGCTCTGCGAGAATACAACCAAGAGACCACATGTCGATCGGAATGCCGTAGCTCATGCCCAGGATGACTTCTGGCGATCGGTAAAATCGAGACTGGATGTAAGTATAAACCTTCTCATTCTCAAAACAACTGGAACCAAAATCTATGACCTTAATCTCAGAGTGCATTGGATGCGCGAGGAGAATATTCTCAGGTTTGAGGTCGCAATGGATGACGCGCTTGCTTTTCAGCATAACCAATGAACTGAGCATTTGCCTGCTAAACCGACGGATCAGTGGTAGAGGGAAGCCCTTGAACTCGTATGCCTTGATAAATTCATACAAGTTCATTCCAAGCAGCTCAGTCGAAATACACAGATGGCCGCGGAAGTAGAAGCTCTGGATGAAGTTGATCATGCTGTGCTTGTTGTCGGGATCCTGGTATCGCTGTTAGTTGGGATACTGTTTGCTCGGCTTGGAAATCACATACCCATTCGCGAAGCTTCTGCAAAATATTGACTTCGACCAGAGCTTGCTGGTGGAAACGCTTCTTGTTTCGAATAATCTTGACGGCAACCAGAAGACCCGTCTTATGGTCGATGCAACGAACGACCTGACCGAAACTACCTTTCCCAAGCATGTCTACAACTTCGTATCGGTAGGAGAGATGATCTCCCATCACAATGTTGTAGTCACCACGGTCGTCGTCGTAACCGAAGTTGTTGGTGTTGTGATCCAGATCGCCCACATGCTTTCGAGCTTTCTGTGTACCGCAGAAGTAAATTTCTTTGTAATCCACGATTTCGCCCTTCTCAAAGATATTGAGTGGATACATCTGGCTTGCTTGAGCAGGGAGGCATTTCTCCCGAGGATGTGCTCGGCGGCGCAAATCGTCAATGTCACGTGCAGCTTGCTCAAAATCTTTTCTCTTGGACCCCATCTTCTCCATAATCTTGTCAGCAGCGAGATCATCCTTGTCAAGGTTGGTATCCAGATGGCGAGCTTTGAGAGCTCCAAGTGAGTTCTTCTGACCAAGCATACGTTGCATTGGAGTGAGTAGAGACGATGAGGCGGATCTAGAGGCAACTCGTCGGTGATGGTGCTCGTGAGTCGGATGAGATTCTGGAATGTCTTCTTTTGAAGAAAAGTGATTCATAAATATAGAAAGATCAGCAGCGTCCTGTTGAGCAGCGGTGGCATTGTTTGTCTGTGAGTTGCCGTTCTGACTGTTGGCCAAATTGCTGCTGCTCTTGCGGAATCGAGATTCGAATGAGGGTCTGGCGGTAGATTCTTGCGTAGTTGGGGAGATTCCACTCCACGTCGCCGATGCGGGGAACTTTGGTGGTAGCATTTCTTTCTGTTTCGAAGCACGCTTCGCCTCATCCTTCTCGCGCTCGCGCTCAACCTTATCGGCCTTTTCAGCGTCAGCTTTATCTCGGCGTGAAGCCTTCGAGGAAGTTCGCTTCCAACCCAGACTAAGTTTGCGCCTGAGTGAGGTCGAAGATGCAGGAGTGCCCGGCTCATCAGATGTAGACGTCCTAGTTGAGGTTTCTTCTCGCTTCGCAGCGACTGGTGGTTTCGGACTTGGTAGATGGGCATTCGCCATATTGTTGTCCGCACGGTGGTCATATGAGTATTCTTCCATTGGTGTATTAAGCATGTGCCCGAAGTCCCCATTTGCCTTGGGCAATGAATTGGATGAAAAGGGAGTTGGTTGTGCGTGCCTTGGAGCAGGACTCGGGACGGGTAGTGGAGTGGTAGGAGACATATTCCGCCCGAATCCTTCCAATCCCATCATGTGCGAACTGGCAGCTCGTAGGTTAAAGGGTTGATAGTCATCATCATTGTCGCGTTGACTTCTTGAGAAGAACGTCGCTTTAGACGCAGTCATGGGCGTGCTCGGAGTCTTCGCAAAATTTCTTTTGGGTGGAGGAGTGGCATGTCGATCGTCAACTTCCAGGGAGGGTGCTGGGAACGAAGCTATTCGGTTTGATGTCGGCGTGCTGAGAGGAAGCAGATTGAGGGGAGGCAGAGTAAGTGGCTGAAGATTCCTCTTGTTTCGTTGCGCAGGCTGTGGCTTTTCATGTTCATCGTTTCCTACTGTCAAACCTCTCCGATGCCTCGGGCTAGCGGCAGGCGGAGCTGTTTTGGGCGGTGGCATGATAACACCTCGTGGACTGTCGATACTGGGTCTTCTCGTGAGCTTGGAACTTGCTTGAGCGCGTGAGACAGATGTCCCGCGAGACGCTCGACCTGCTGTCGGTTCATCCGAATCTACTCGTGATGGTCGATGAGGCACGAAATATTGCGCAGTCTCATTGCTCATCAGGTCTTTTGGAGATTCGTAGGCTTTTGGAATGGCTGGTACTGGAGGCACTTCTTCCTCGGCCACTCCAGCGGAGCTATGCACGTTTCGGGACTTCGGTGTAGGCAGTCTGGAGGAAGATCCTAATTGGCTGTTCCTTGAGGTGCTACCGCCGTTCGGCTGCCGCAGGGAGCTGAAGCTGGAGCTGGACGAGAGCGATCCGACGCCAGATATGCCAGGTTTCCGGGCAAAGTCAGGGGTGCCACGGGCGGAAGAAGAGGTGTCATTCTTGCGATGTGGCACAACAGGGGAATGCAGGTTGGCATGTAGATTTGCCAGAGCATCGGGTTGTGGCGTCAAAGGGGCCTGTGGTATTGGTGGCCTAGGAGGCGCAATAGAAAGTCGCTTCAGGCGTCGCGCATCCGTGGGACTGATGGTGCGAGCACCCAGCCCGCCGTGATGCATTTGAGACTGCCTCTTATTTCCACTACCAGAAGATGGCGTCGGGCCTCGTTGTGCGGGTGTCCGACCTGGCGAGGCCCCGGGAAATGAGGGTGAATTTGCGTTGATTGGAGTCGTCACGTTTGGATTGAGTAGTCCTTGTGAGGTATTTCGAGACGGAGGCTGTAATGATTTGGTTCGAGCGGTGCGTGCTGCTGTGGCCAGTCGTGGGCCCTCAGCTACTGTAGCCGAGCTAGGAGTAGCCGTCGCTCGAGGATTAGGCTTGTTGATCGAGGTATTCCTAGACAAAGAGCCGGATGAAGGCTGTGCTTCTCTTGCTGTCCTCCTCTCCTCAAATCCTTGCGTAATCAAAGCAGGGCCCATCGACTTCCTTGGTTGACGTGCTGCAGCGGGTGTAGTGACAGGAGGACCTGTTGGATGGGCGCTCTGTCGTCGTCCCCGAACAACAGGCGGCGCACTTGGAGGTGGCATAGCTGTAGAGTCGGCTACAGCATTCTGTGTTGGGTTCCGACGGGCACTGCTGAAACGACGTGCCAAAGAGGAGCTTCTCGACACCTTTCCTGTCGGGTCTTGTCCACGCCCTGCACCAAACCCCATTCCAGATCCCGCAGGCACCACCGCTGTTGGCCCTCTCCCTTTGTCCCCCATCTCCGGTCGTGTGGGCGACTCCAATCCTCCGCTTGTGCTTGTGCTGCTCCCAGGGACAGGAAAGCTGTCCAAGTCTGCTTCGTAGCCAGTGATTTTGGCGTGGAAATCATCAAAGTTGACCGAGGGGAGAAAATCCGTGGAGCTAGAGCTTTCGGCGCGGTCTCTGGAGGAATCAAGAAGGTGTTGCCCGTTATAGTTCAATCGCGAATTGGAGCTGGAATGCGGATTGGCAAGAAGGTTCTCAGTTGTGGACGTGGGCAGGAACGAGGGTCGATTTGCAGGGGCATTGGACTCGCTGGTGATGCTAGAGTATAAATGTCAGAAAAACAAGTACGCTTCAAAGTGTTGTATCCAAGTTTTACCGCTTCGATTCCAGCGGTCGCGGACCGAGCAACGGTCTGTTGTTGTCTCTCAGGGTAGACCGGCGACGATTATGGCCGGCTGGGTTCATTTTGGGGTCAGACGAGGGCGCCGTGACATTATTTGACCTGCTAAACAGGCCCGGCTTGCGCAGTGGATCCTCATTTTCGCTGGTGGTACGCTGGAAACGTTTGCGGGCTCGACCCTCAGCTGTTGGTGATACATCAGCGTCTGTCTGCATAGCATGGTTTGTGCAACATCTGGCTGCAGGTACCAGCAAAACGTACCTCCACTTCCAGCCGACTCGGAACCACCACCGCCATAGTCGGGTCGAGGAAGTCCCAGCGAGGAAGAGTCCATTCTTTGGAGCATTGAGTCTGCAGATGGTCTCAATTCTTCTGTCTTTGGACAGCTATTCCCCGGCTGAGTGAACTCGCGTGTAGATCAACACCAACGATGCAATGGTCAGAAGTGGTCCATGGACTCGCGCGTCCCTGCTAATCCCGCCTGATCAGGGGCGACATAGATGCAGTTGAGATCCTGCGCGAGTGGAGTGGAAAGGAGTAGTGGTGTTTTGCGAAGGAGCGGTGGAGCGGTGGACGTGCCGGGGATCTGTGTTCTTTGGCAGGTAGAGGTAGAGGTGGGGTGGGGTGGTGTAGAGGTAGAGGGGATGTTGTAGTGAGTGAGTTTGCTACTCGGTGCAGGATAAGTGACGGTCTCAAATGCTCCCAGCAGTCTCGCACTTTCGTTGTGGAGTAGTCAGTGTCTGTGTAGTGGCTTGAATGTTTGGACCAGGGCTTTCATCTCCTATACAACAGAGCATGCAATCTACACCAGAACACCCAATAACAAAGTCTTTTTTCGCGAGCTGGTCCATGTCCGAGCACATGCCAATCAATGCCATTCGATTCACGCCTGGGAGTACCGAACAAGCAGTGTGCGGTGGTCATATGAAAGCATTATGACGGACCCTACGAGTAAGAACAACCGGAACACCTCTTCAACCAGCAAGATTGCAGGTGCCATTACAGAGGCTATCCCAACCATCCAAGTCACAAACACCGACTTGCCCTCTCCCTCTCCCTCACCCTCACCCGACGGCACGCCCAGACGTGCCAGCAGCAGGAGTCGCATCCAACAGATTCGCTCTTCGTCTTCCCGCGCGGCTGACAAAGTGCGCGACAGATTCGCCGACATGGAGGGCAAGAAGGTCGAGAATGCTGCTAGCATGCAGGACAAGCTCATGAATGTGTGAGTTACCCTCTGCCTCTAAGCATCTTCCCCCATGCCAACTCACCATGCACAGCTTGATGTCCCAGATCATCCCACCATCAGAACAAAGTGATGCAGAGGCCGCAAACAGAACGTCACGCAAGACTGCCGACCGTCCCAATTTTAGTCTACCGGCGATGAGCAACAACTTCCGACGATTCAATGCTAGGTGCGCCCAATCCTTTCCAGGAGTGAACCGTGAACACTTGGTTTGACCTCTCGCTCCAACAGAATTGGTCCTGTCTTTGTCTTTCAGAATAGGATCATCCGTTTGTTCTCTTGGAATACTCCCTCACATACCCTCTCCTTTCTGGCAATCTTCTCCTTTATTTGCTTGGAGCCATCACTCGTCGCTGTTGTCCCTTTGGCTATCCTGCTATATTTCATCATGGTACCGGCATTTCTAGTCAGGCATCCACCACCACCAACTCTGCTTCCATCCGATCTAGACGTCTACGCTTTAGGAGGTCCCGCCTTGGCACCGGCTCAGAAGATCAAACCTGCCCCAGAATTATCAAAGGACTTCTTTCGAAACATGCGCGATCTTCAGAACAGCATGGATGACTTCAGTATTTTGCACGATGAAATCTTGAAGCTTCTTACACCGCTGACCAACTTCTCGAATGAGGCCTTGAGTAGTACGCTCTTCACATCCCTTTTCCTTACTTCACTGCTTCTATTTGTGTCAGCGCATTTGATCCCATGGCGCTTTGTATTTCTTCTAGGAGGCTGGGGTGCGATCGGAGCCAACCATCCAGGGATACAAGCACTTCTGGACACGCCTGCATATAACGAACAGATAGCCACCCAAGAAAGAGAGTTGATCTCTCATTTCAATGCATGCTCAGCCGCCGATACCATTCTGGATCCGGCCCCGGAGAAACGTGAGGTCGAGATATATGAACTTCAGCACCGCGAGCTATATCCCGCAGATGCAGAATGGGAGCCTTGGTTGTTCACCCCAAGTCCGTACGATCCACTTACTCCAGCCATGATCGCAGGTGACCGACCCAAAGGAACCCGATTCTTTGAAGACGTCCAACCACCAAACGGCTGGCGATGGGCTGATAAGAAATGGACGCTCGATCTTCTCAGCCGCGAATGGGTCGAAGAGCGCTGTATTGCTGGCGTCGAAGTCGAAATGGAAGGCGAGAGATGGGTAACAGATATCAAGTATGAGGACGATGACGAAGAGAGTATTTTCAGTACAAGCTCGAAAAGTGTAAAGAGCTCCACGAATGGGAAGGTGCACACCAAGGAAAAGAGTATGGAAAAGAACAAAATTGTCACATGGGAGGAGGGCAGTGGGAGTTACAAGCTTGGTGATTGGAGAAGAAGGAGATGGATCAGGTTGGTGGAGAGGGTAGCCTTGACTGCTGGACCCAAAGAGGATGGGAAGGTGATTGCTAATGAATGACGGACAAACGGTGGGTATGAACATGACTAACGATAATATTAACTATAAAGATAAGAATGAATATGCCTCAAACTGAGCTAGTGCGAAGGAATAAGTAAATAAACAAATATCATAAACGTTATTACCCGTAGGAGTACTTACTTTCCCGCCGTTGGGGTGGCCCCACGGCACGTGATCAGGGCAGAACCGTAGTTCTGCCGAGGAAAGGTTGTAAACCCTGCGTGGCTTCAACCAATTCGTAGCTCTTTGAGCCACGTCCTGTCGTTAAACCTGCCTGTTGGTTTGCCTGCCAGTTCGTATATAGCCTGTTGAATGGTACCTGTTCCTGCTGCTGCTCCTTCCTCCTAATACCCGAACCCGCCCCGTGACAAGTCTCTTGCATGATCGGATTCGATTACGAAAGTTCCTATCTAAGCCAGTCGTGTACTTTGTCTTAGTAAAGTTCGCAAGGGTTAATATAGTCGACTTGTTCCTACCCCGTTATTCTTAAGCGACAGCGACGGCGACAAATAAAACAAGTAACGTATTCGATCACCTAACCCGTCAGATCACCCAACCCGTCAAAATTTCTTGGCACGACCAACTCATATTACGCCTCTTCAATTTTATCGCTATCAACAATAGATTCCAAGTCTGTCGTGCTGCTATCTGATTCAGAAGATATCTCAATATCCTTTTTACACCTTCGCGCATTGTGCCCAGGCTTTGAAATTGGCCAGAGGTATAGGCCTGAAGAGCGAGATCAATTCTGCCTTCTTCTTGAACGGCTATCGCGTTGCGTTGTTGAGACATTGCGTGTTGAAGAGGATAAGGGCTGTGCCAAAGGAAAAGTGGCCGGCTCGGTGGTGGAATACGTCATTTGGAATCGCCGCGATGCCGAGCAAAGTCATTGCCAAAGGGGTATCTCATCCTAAATAAATCCACAAGCAATCCCTCAAGCCGCCCAAAAACGCCAATTCGTGCGCGAAAAATACACACAAACGCTCAAACTCCAAGATCCCCCAAACCCAAATCAACATTGATAAACTCCCAGCAGATTCAGAGATCAAAAACTGCCAGGAAATTATCCATATGGATCGAAACTATGTATCCGAAAAACTTACACAGGGAATCTACAGCTCCGCCGACCCACCCTTCCCACTCGTCCCATCATCACGGTTCCCAGCCGTCATAAAAGATACCCGGGTAGTAGTGCTACTTGTATTCGAGAAACTCCACTTGGAGCTCCCCAACAACGCAAGGCTAGGCGTAGGCGTAGACATCACTCCAGAATTCCTCCTCCTAACCCTCTCCTCGACGCCACCAAGTACACCTTTAATCTCCCCCATCTTGACGGGTTTGGTGAGGAAGAGGTTGGTGCCGCTGCTAAAGGCTTCCTGTCGAGAGCTCTCGGAGCCCAAACCAGTAAGGGCGACGATCTGGCAAGCGCTCGCTTGGGGGGCGTCGAGGTCTTCTTCGTCGGCAGAACCTGCTGGTAAGGTCATGCCCATGCCATTGTCTTTTTCGATTTGGCGTATCTCGCGTGTTGCTTCCTGTGCACTTGTAAGCATGAGATGGAACGAATCTCACGCAAGGGTATCTACTTACAAAGCCGTCCATAACTGGCCTGAGAATTTGATTCAGCATGAGTCGAAGCTAATTTTGGGCAGCGACAATCTACTTACATTGATATATCCATGAAAATGACATCGAAGAGACGCTTGGAAGGGTTAAGGGAGGCGCTGAAAAGGTGTACAGCTTCAAGGCCGTTGCAGGCTGTGGCGAAGGTGTAGCCAAGCTTTTTAACCAGAGTGGTCAAAATCTTAAGATTGATGGGGTTGTCGTCTACAAGGAGAAGATGTAAAGCGCTCTCGGACGGTCCAAGCGGCTCTGTTGAAGATTTGGGTATGGATTGATTTGTGGGCGCAGGCAGTGGCGTCGGCAGAGGCAGAGGCGTCGTAAGCAGTGGTGGAGATGGCGATATTGGAGACGGAGGCAGATCTGAGACAATTTGCTGAACCGCAGACTGCGCCGACTTTTCGCCCGAGTGGGAAGGGAAATACGAGGCGTGTTCGACCACAGTTTCCAGGACTAGCGCAGTTTTGGGAGGCTGACTTGCCTTGCCGATGTCCAGAGCCCTGATGAGTGCAGCGGCCAATTTCTTGGGGCCAAGAGGGTGCCTCAAATGCACAACCTTGGAACTTGCCTCTTCGTCTTTTGAGGCTCGTAGTGGTCCTGAGCCGGAAGAAAGCACCACCATTGGCCTTGCAACGAGCAAACAACCAGGCAATTGCGTTCGGGATGTGGTTTGCGTTGGTTGACCTTGATTCGAACAGATATCCGAGTCGAAGAAATAGATGTCGGCACTCGGTATTGGTGTGCTCTTTGTTGAAAAAATGAGCTTCATTCCAAGGCGATCCTTCACAATGTGCCTGATAGTTGATCTGATCACTCGGCCTCTGTCTCGCATCTCGCTTGTCTTATTCCTTCTCAACGCACCAGACAGGGTGCGATACCCGTCCAGTGTGATGCAGCAGAGAGTACAGCCCCAAAGCTCGCGACGAGCATCCATATGCGATTCCGCGACAGCTGGTGCGAGGTGAAGAGACAGCGGTCCAGACTGCTCTTTGACGAGTGGAAAGAAAACTGTGACTTGTGTGCCTATCCCGATCAAACTTTTCACTTCTATGGTTCCACCCAGGCTTTTGGTAAGTTGCTGCACAATGCTCAATCCAAGACCAGTCCCCGGTGAAAGCGTATTTTCCTGTGAGAATGGCGTGTACAAGTGGTACTTGATGTAGTCAGGACTCATCCCAATGCCTGTATCCCTGACCGATAGGCAGATGTGGGTGTGACTCTGATTTTTGGAACCAGGCTCCTGCACCATGCTCAAGCCGACCTCAACATGACCGCTTCTGGTATATTTGAGTGAGTTCCCGACAAGATTCATGACTAAGAGGGCACGGTCAGCTCCAGGAAATTGCACTCGAAACCGGAAAGAGGGCGCTGTTGTCAAGTCGTGTCTGCGCTGCTTGTGAGAAAATGAAGCTGCAGTAAATGTACAGCTGCGTACAAAAATCGAGCCCAGTATCGGAAGTTTCCTGGCAAGGTTTGAAAAAGGTTATGCCAGGAGTGCAGCGATATCGCTCGATATAGGAGAATGTTGCATCAAAGTGGACTGCCTGTTGGAGGACAGGTGGAAAGGATTTGGGCAGTTACACAGTTCAAAGTGACAGCTTGATAACGTTGACATGAATGATGTCGTCAGAACAGGAAATGCACTTACTTATACGTTTCCAAGCACCCGTGTCGATGCTCGTCATCCACGTTGCTCGCTTTTCGATGTTGACAGTTACGAGTACGGAGGTATCGGGCAAAATCTCGCCAGAGTCCGAGGCAGCTGGATTACGAAGGACGTCCACCATCGACGGGACAATGGCTTCATGCTCGCCATGAAAACTTGTCCTGGCCGAGTGTCCCAATTGGACCAATTCTACGGTTTCCTCGACCAAGTCACTGAGGTCGATGAGCGGTAACTCACGTTTCAAGCTTTGAGTAGGTGCGAGCTCATCCTTACTCCTAGCTCTGGCCACAGTATTGATCTTTGCAAAACCAAGCAAGTTGTCAAATGTGTCGAGAAGTGTTGTCGAACAAGAATCAATCATGTCCAACAATGGCAAATATTGTGAGTCCTTGATCGAGTCTCGCAACAATTCCCCACTCGCCATGATGCCGTGCAGGGGTGAGCGAAGTTCATGGCTTATTGACGAGATGAAATCGCTTTTAGCTCTCGAGACTGCTAGAGCTTCGCAGCGCGAAACCTCGACCATGGTCGAATGGGCAAATGCTGTAAGTAAATTGATATCAGCCACATCGATGGCAAAATCCGGATTTTCGACAATTCCGAACAGAGCCGAGAACCAAACCTCCTTCTGGAAGTGCCAAAGAGGAAGCATCACAATGTACCGAGCACCTGGTATAAGGGAGAAGAGTTTCCGAATATCGGTTCTATGGCGGCTCGTTCGATCCTGGGCTCCTTGTATGTTCCGCATTGCGTGTCCTGGCCCGTAGCGACAATCTATCGGTCCCAAGCTGTCGGCTGTGAAGATGTGACCACGAGGATACCGACCGATAAAGCGTTGCAACATTGCTTCTGGTATTTTCAGCGCAAGCGATGACACCCCCCCGCTGCTCTTCGTCGATTCCGCTAGCGTAGCGGAGCAAATTTCTTCGGTGCTCTCAGCCAAGAAATCGGAAGCATCGAGTGAAAAAAGGTCTTCATGCGGTGCAGGTTGTGCAGATCTGCTTGCAAAGCCGCTGGGCACTGCATCAAAAAATGTCACTCGGTCCATGTCCATCGCCTCGCGTATCGTTGCAGCTGCTCTGGAGAGTGTGTCGCGTACGTCGAGCGAAACGGGAGAGACGTGGGTCGACATCGCTGGGGCATTAGAGGTAGTTGATAAGGTAGATCGTGATGCAGCCAGATCAGAAGCTCGCCGTTCCGTAGACGATGGCGGAGTCGAGTCATCTGCACTACTGGTTCCGTCCTCCGAGGACGAATCATTGCTTAACGTCTGCATTGCTATCGAGGGCATGGGCAAGGATTCGAAGAAGTTCTTATGTTCCGTTGGAGAAGGATTGACGGGAGGCGTCCATGCCGCCGGCGTCAAAACCGGATAGTCTCCATCGATGCTGGTCTCAGAGGCGGACGTTGTTATTTGGCTGAACTGGCTGTAGCTCGACTGTTGCCTTATGGGTCGCGACACTTGAGCCAGGTCCACAGAGCCGACCCTAGTGCTCGTGTATGAGTTAGTACCAGTGCCAATGGTGCTTCCAACTGCAGACACGTGACGTGTGCTGTTGGCACTCCCTGTGACAGAAGAAAATAGAGGGGAATTCCCACTGTAAGAGTCTCGATCTATAATCTGTCCGAGGCCCATCATCAATTTCTGTGAACGGGCACGTTGCTCCTTGAGTTTGACAAGATCGAGGTGAGCCATGATCGCAGTAGCAATCTCATTCATGATCTCGACAGTCTTGTCGTTGTTGAATTCACGTTGGCGGTTGTCCACGATGCAGAGACTTCCAAGAATATAGCCCAACGGCGAGATCAATGGTACTTCCAGATAGGAGATCATGTATGGGTAACCAGCGACATAAGGCTTCTCTAGATATTTGGATTCGGCGCGAAAGTCATTGACCACATATCGGGATCGATTGCAAACCACATTGGGACCGTTCCTGGCGTACTTGCCAGTCTCGTCGAGAAAACATCGAATGGTGTTCGGACAGACGCCAAAGCTTTTGTCCACCTTACAGACTCCGAGGAAAAGCGGCGGTTCACCCTGGGTTACTTTGTTTGGCAATAAAGAGTGACGCCTGGTCGCCTCGGCCACGATGTATTGAAAGTCACCGTCGATCAGGGAAAGGAATGCTCGGTCAGTGTCCAGCCGGAGAGCTCCAAGTTGCACCAACGCCTGCAATGTAATGTCATCCGAGACACGTGGCGACGGAGGCAGGCCATGGTGTGTATCTTTTCCAATCGAAGCAGCCGACAGATAGCTATTATTGCCGCATCAGCCCAGGTACTACGTGACATTGTGGCCCATGTCGCTCACGCAGCAATTTCTCGGAGTCTCGCCCTCTCGGAATTGTCATTCTCGTCCAGGGCCATCAAAAGATGGCAATCATCTATCAACGAGGAGGTCTCTGAGACGGTCGATACGTTGCTGCCTCGCGACTGTCGCCCTCCCTGGCGCACAGGGAGCTGTGACAGCGAGTGCAGGTCTGTAGGAGTGTAGGGAATGATGGCGGCCAGTTATGGGGAATAGAAAATAGGGAGGGAAATCGCGGTGAGTCCTGGTAGGTTGATGGTTGCAGAGGGTGAGGGGCAAGAGACGCAGGACATGTAAAGATGTCGGTAGCTTCAACCTGCTCTGGAGTGCGGACGCGGTCGCCTCGTCCTTCTACAGGCCCTACCCAGTACGGAATACCTCCCCAAGCCCAAGCGTTCTAGGCCCTGCAAGAGCGCCCTCTTACTATTTCGTTTGCCGTGCAGGGGTCTATCCTGCTACAAATCCAGAGGAAAGTGCCGATGCTGGGACGTGCCAAAAGGAAAAAAGGGTGCTCCGTTGGTTCCGATCGATAGCAGCGCCCGAGCGATACCCATCCACCTCCTAGAGCCAAGTTTCTTCCACAAGGTAAGTTGTATGTACCGAGCGAAAGGACCAAACCAAACCGCACGGTACCAACTCCGTATCACCACCACCACCACCACCACCGTAGCATCCCAACGTCGTATCAAACCATCAAACTAACCAAACCCATCCATTCCGCCCCATCAACCAGAAACAAACCAAGTCCCCACGATACCCAAGTAAAAAGGCCCGAATCCAATCAACGAAATACCAAAAGACGATATTCCAAAGACCACCCACCAATTATAAAACCCATCAAATAGCTAGACATACCCAACTTCATAATACCAGACACATCTGTTTTTCTTTTTTCTCTTTTCTTTTCGGTTTTCTTCTATCATCAGCAAAAACCATAACTAAGCCCAGAAATCGCCCAAGTAAGGTAAGATAATCTAACCATTCTTCACACACATACCGTACCAATTCCAACTCTGCGATGCCTGCAAAGCCACGCCTAGCTATTCGCCCATTTCCACCGTATCCTAAACAAAAGACGCACTATCAGCGATGAAACCCATCTGCTATATAGTCTAATAAATGAGTACCTTACCTCTATGACAGAATCCCTCTTCCTAAGATTTTTTTTTAATTTAGTTGACGCCTATACATCAACTACAAAGACGGTGACCCGAATACGCGCGAGAGTGAACACGAATCATAATCTTACAATCGATTATACATACATAGGAGTAGAACTCATGCCGTCTTTCCATTTCCCATCCATCCCTCTCCACACGAATATCCATCCATCCCACCATTCTCAGCGAATACAACAATCAGGGTATCTCATAGGCATCTCCGTCGACGACAAACCCCACAAACATCTTCCTCTCCCTTCCCCATCGACATCCAACAATTGTCTCCCCACTCCTCCCCCCTCACCTAACAACCCACCCCCTCCCCACCCCCAAACCCCCCATCCCTCAAACACTCAACAACATTCACCCAATGCCTAACCAACATCTCAATCATCCTAGACGCAATCCGATTCCTCTCAACACCCTTCCCCAACTCCTCCCCCTGCCCCCCCTTCCCCCCACCAACCCGTCTCAACCTCTCCGTGAAAGGCGTATTCTCCTTCCCAGACAACTGAATCGGCGCCGAGATATGATTGCGTTTACTAGGACTCTTATTGTATCCCAATCCCGACATGGAAGGACGTGCAGACTTCGAGGGCGAGAATTGCGTCGCACTCCCCGAAATGCGTTTAAGGTGTAGCGCGCTCGCAGCTCGTGGGATACTTCTTCGTCTGAAGATGGCCGGGCTGGAGATGCTATGTTGATGTTTCTTATCCTCGATGTGGATTTGGTCCGTCATGTTTCCCAAAAGCAGTGGCGCAAAGACGAGACTCAGTGCCTTACTCGACATCCTCTCATTACTCATCGCAGGCGGAAACTCTACGCTCAATTCCTGGAACGCATCGGAGAAGGTAAGTGGGAACGCCATCGAGCGAGACGGACTGCCCATGACCGAATCAACTGGATCCTGTTTCAACATCGCCAATATTCCAAAAACCGCAAGGATAAGATTCCGACGTTGAGCGCACTCAATCCCGCACAAAACACGCGCAACCCATTTCGCCTCGATACCATCATTTTCCTCCTCTTTCTCTAGATCGATACCACGGCATGCCCATTCCAGACTCGTTCTCTCCTTTACTTTTCCTCCGGCAGTGTTGGTATTAGGTAACAGAACTTTGCGAAGGCTCTCGAAGATGTCGACGCTGCCTAGAATGCCTCCATCCAATTCACCGAGGAAGAATTTGAACGTCGATGCGACGTCATGGATGTTGTAGGCGACGACGCTTTGAGATGGTAACGCGGCGAGGCGAACGGTGACTTCGATGTCTTGTTGGTGGAGCGCGGTGAAGGAATCGAGGTATAGATGACCAAGGAAATGATCTTTGAGTGCGGTAATCGTTCTCGTCTGACCTGGTATACGGAATAATCCAGGAACCTGTGTGCCTATGTCTCTGTTAGCCATCATACCATCCACATCTCACACCCTTCCCTTGATCTCATCCCATCGTCTCCCTCCTCACCCACCCCACCTCTTCTCCAAAACAGGAAACATGCAAACTCACCAACATCAACCAAAAACTGCCCACAAGCCGCAAATCTCGTCGGGATAACCAAATCACAAGCCGCAAAGTCCAACGACAAACAGAGCACACTCACACCACCCACTCTGGCAAGATTATGCACACTCCCATGCGTCTGGATGGGTTCATAAGGTTTGACGAAGAGACGGGAGAAGAGACCGCGCGTGCCCTTTTTGAGTTTGCGGGACATACCGTCCACTGCTCGGTGAGACCAGGGTGAGAGAGGTGATGAAGTTGTCGGTGTGGTTGGTGGGAAAGGAGAAGCGCGTGTGTGAGTTGTGGGTTTGCTCCGTAGTGTTTGGTAGCTTTGTGAGCTGCGATTGCTGCTAGTGTGTGGTGTATGGATTGGTTGGATTGGTATATAGCCTAGTTGAACTGCCTTCTGGTTTGACTGAACTGGCGTATGATTTGCTTGGAGTGGTATATAGCCCGGTTGAACTGGCTTCTGGTTTGACTGAACTGGCGAATGTAATAGATTCCTCAATTCCTCGACAATTTCAGTAGAATTCCTCAACGAATGTCTCGCATTACGCGTCGCTGTGCCGAATATCGAGCGCTGTGGTGTAGGGCCGAGGATTCGTGGTGTTTGTAACGCGGAGACGGACATGGTGAGACTACGGTAGGATGGTCGCGATGGAAGTATGAAGGTGCGATATGGTAGAGAGAAGGTGCAATTGAGATGTTGATGATAAGATGTCGTGAAGGAGCTGTCTACGATTATGCTGTTGTGGAAGGAGCGATTGGTAGAAGGATACAGACGTCGAATGACCGTCCAAGTCGGCCTTTTGCCTATCGATGTTCAGAAGGTTGTAGAGTATTTCGAGTTGCCATGGTGTTTGTTGTGGACAGGCATCGTCATTGTTTGTGATTTCAGACACCACCTCTTTCATATTCTCAATAGAGACTCCAGCCTCGCAGTAGCTTAAAAAGTACATTGTTGCTCGGTCATGGCTATCTCATCATAAACAGAATCAAAGAAGCGCTTGATCACGAGCGACGCTGTATTTGATAGCTACCACGATGATGTCTTTTCGATCATCACTTCCTGTTGCTTATTGCCCATGTAAGCCGATGTAATCCTGGCCCTATCATCTCTGCTGAGTGAATGAGTGAGGCCATTTCATCGCCTGCATCTTCGCTAGCAAAGCCATCGATTATCTCACTCACAAACCGGAACAAATATCATTAGGAAGGGACCTAAATGAAGACAAGCCCCATTGTCAGTCCAGATTTAGTACTCATGATTTAAAGAAACCCGCGCGCCAATCCATACCCTAACCCGTCTATGCCATCCATCATGCACTCGTGTCCATGCATGTCCAATTACTTGCAAGTTAGTTCAAAGCGCTTCTCTCATCCTCGTCTTCTCCTTCCAAAAGGACATAAGACAGGATATCACTCAACGTCAACACGCCCTTCAAGCGACTGTCCTCATCGATAATTACCAGCCTGTGGACTCGTGACTTCCTGATCGTGTCAAATATCGTGTCTAACCGGTCATGCATCGTACACGTGTAAATCCCTGCAAAATCCTGTTTGGGAAGTCAGAAGTCGATCGCAACGTGCATTTTGTGGGAACATACATCTGGTCGTTTGAGCAGCGCTTCGCCTACCGAGACGTCCAGCTCGTCGAATTCGCCTCCTTTGATGAGCGCTATCACGTCCACCGCCTCAAAGACGTTGACGACCGTTCCTAAACATTTCCGTTAGCCTCAGTTCGTCCAGGGCTTCGCACCAGCTACCATCTTTGTCCAAAATCGGAACGCTTGAGATGTTCTTCTTGACCAGCATGTGTATCACCTCAATGACAGGCGTGTCCATTGTCGCAGTTTGCAAGTTGTCATACGAACCCACTTTCCTTCCCAGATCCTTCAGCGGTTTCTGCAGTTGCTCCGTCTCTTTCACGTTGACCGCCACAAACTTGAGGATGCGATATTGTGTAATCACGCTCACGACCATAGGCCTCCGCGTCTCGTCGTCAATGTCTATTATGGGTATGCGGCGGGCGCGGGAGGCGAGCATCATGCGACATGCTTCGTAAACGGGTCGCTCGGGATGGATGGATACAGTTTCGATCTGTGGTGCTCCGATAGCTCTCTCAATATCTGTCTAAATGTTAGTGGTAATAAGGTGAATTTGCAGGGCTTGATTCTTTCCTCGTAGACTGTCCAGCCGGAACTGGTCTATCGTTTCTAGCTCATCTGGGTTCTGCCAGTAGTATTGGATCACGTTGATATAGTCGGACGTGGTCAGCATGCCTGCGAAAGTCGAGGTTGTCGAATCCCATAACGGTGCGGATACAATGCCTCGAGATGCGTTGTCAGCGGTGTGCGCGATCAGAAGGCCACCATAACGCTCACCATTTTGCATAAGAATATTCAGACTCTTCTTGACCAGCAGCGCCTGGTCGAAGATGATCAAGCGGAAACTCAGGGGCAGGACATCGTAGCTGGTGCGGACCTTGAGAAAGGCTCGAATAGCACGCTGTTTCACGGTCAGCATTCATTTTCCGTAGTCGATGCAGAATTAATCGCTCACCAGGCCTTCGATCTGTTCCTTGTCGACCGCGCTCAGAGGAGGCGAGGGAGTCATTGGCCGAGAACTGGCACGAGGACGCGGAAGCGGTTGCAGAAAGGTCGACGGCTGCGCAACCTTCAAGGCGGCAACCGCTGGCACAGGCACAGGCACAGCAAGCGTTCCTGGGGAAGAGTTGTTCTCGTGACCGGTTGCTGCTGCTGCTGCGGGGATACTGCCATTTCTGCTGCTGATGGCGGGGGAGAACTCGTCGTGTGGAGGTGACACGGCCGCTGGCGGAGCTGCTTCTTTTTGGTCAGGTTGGTCTCTTTGGTCAGGACTGTTCTCCGACATGGCGGTGAATGCCAGACGTTGTCTTCATCAGGCAGAGACAAGGATGGATGGAATGGCTGCTGCAGGATCGTGGGAAGGGTCTGTATATTTGTCCATCTATTGTTGTTGTATTGTATTGTAGTCAGGTTTGTTTGCGGCGGGAGTGGAGGGGGCGCTCCAATTTTTGATAGAAAATGATATCAGATAAGACTGGAGTGTCACCTCTTTGGCCACGCTGAGCCAGGAGAATATAGAAACATTATGGCGTGGTAAGTAGGTTGTAGACCAACACCCATTGACCGAGTCACAGTTTCATCTACCACTACTCCCACCGTCCAGCCATCACCATGTCACGTTCGCGCGTTCGCGCCTGGTCATGAGCATGATCTATCGTAAGCCGCCGTTGAAAAGCGAAAAGAGACCGAAGATAGGATCAGAGAGATGCTCAGCGCAAATGGCAGTCAGTCCGGCAAGGCTGGGCAAATAATAACAGCGAGTCAGTATGCAATCAATATTGAGCCGGTCCCCTGCTAAGATACTAGAACTACTTTTAGTTCCAGGCGGGAGCCCTCAAAAAGAACGTGGGAGCCCTCTGAGGCGTCTCCATTCATCAGAGGTTTTCAACTTCATCATCACCTCCACCATTACGATTCGGGTATTCTCTGTGCAGAACCTATATCATTCAATGGTTGAAAATACACTTCGTCAATGCATGTCTGCCTTGGCCGAAGTGAGCGTCACTATGTGACATTTTCTGCACACATCGGCACATCCCACATCCCCAACCCCAACAATCCTAACATCTACTATCAATCTCAATTAATACCCCAGCCCACCAATTCCGCCAGAAAACGTCTCTCATTATTCCTCTTCACTAAGTCAACCTATCTCCTCTCAATAGCAACTCCCCAAACATTAGCACTAGTGATGATATGGATTCAACGGTTAGGAAATCGTTCAGCCTAAGATATGGCGCCTCAAGGTGGCTTTCAGAGGTCCGGCGAACGTCAACGGTCAGACAACATACCTGAGTATCGACGGGGACCAGAGCAAGAGGGTGTTTGAGAGGACTGAGCGATATATCTTGTCGCGGAGCTCCTGTGGCAATTTGAGGAACGGAAAGGGCTGGCTGGTGTCGGGCAATGGCTGCGATGTCTGGTCCATGACTGGCGGAGTATCTGGAGTCGTCATTATCAAGACGAAAGCTGTGTCTGTCTTTCTATAAGGTGATTGAGAGAAGGAAATGGTTTTGTGAAAGGACCCTGATTCGTAGTACGGACTCTACACTGGGACTGTATTCTACGCATGCATGGATGAGATATACAGGTACGAAAGGATCGGAGAAACTTTATTAAATTCTTACCAAGTGTTAACGCCGTCTCTGCAAGCACAACACAACACTCAAAACACGTTCGATATCTATAATATTCTTTTGGCGACTTTGGGAATTGTTTTGCCAAAATATTAGGGATATCGATCTGACGTTGAGAAATCGCTTTCCAAACGCAGCATTGACAGTCCATCTGCAAACTACCGGCATGATTTGTCGAGGTCGCTTGGCGCTAATGCAGGGAAGGCGCGTTTTGTCTTGGTACGCAAAGCAAGTTCTTTGAGCCCGAAGTGCTGTATTTGTTGCACATAAGTGAGGATCTCCAGATGTGTTCATTCGAAGAGAACCAACCGAGCATCGATATTGATAAGTTCCTGGTAATTTGATTTGCCAAGTTTCCAGAGATTTATCAATAACGTACTTGACAAACGAGTGGGCCACCTCACAAACGTAAATCGCCTTCGTAACAACGTCGCGTAATGCCTCAACAACACGAAAAGCAGAAGATCTATAAAGAAGGAGATATATTCCTTGCTATCTCAGATATCGATTCAAAGCAAATCCAAAGCGAAAGACGCGCTGCAGTAATATATAGCGTACCTCGAACAACAGTACAACGCCGTCGCGCCGGACAGCGCCCTCGACGCGAATGCGAGCCGAACTCGAAGCGATTGACAAAGCTAGAAGAGGAGGTGGTTATAAAGCGTATTCTTAACGAAAGCTTACGCGGCCTACCGCCGTCGAAGGCCTACGTACAGGATATGGCTAATAAACTACTAAGAGAGCGGGGTGGGAAGCCTGTTGGCAAGAACTGGGTTAACAACTTGGTAAAGCGTACGCCAGAGCTTACCACCCGATGGAGCCGTCCATACGATCGCCTGCGAGCTGCCTGCGAAGACCCGGCCGTTATTATACCCTGGTTCACACTTGTTCAGAGGATAAAGGCAGAGTACGGTATCATAGACGAGGATACCTACAATTTTGATGAATCTGGCTTCTTAATAGGCAAGATATCGTCTCAGCTAGTCGTTACAGGCCCAGGATCCTCTCCAAGATCTATTGATGAGCAGGTCAGGCAGTTGAGTAAAGGCGCGCAGCAGATAGCACATGAAATGGTGTTAATGCGCGAAGAAACAGCGCGCCTTCGAGACGCAATTGAGGCAGTTACAAAGCATAAGAGTCGCAAAAGGAGATATATACGGACTGAGCAGACCTTGACAGCTGGTGAAGTAACTGACTCAGTTACTATAAGGGAGGGTGGTAATCGTAACGATGGTGAGAAGCCTGCGAAGAGGGTACGTGGAGAGAGGCACTGCGGCCGTTGCGGCGAGACTGGGCATAATTCCCGCACTTGTGAGGTAGAAATAGAGAATGTAGATGATAGCGAAGCTTGTAAATAATATTATTCTATTCTATTTAATGTTACGCTGAACGAGCAAAACACAGTTATTCGGAAGTAGATTCAACACGAACTTAACGATAGGAGCCGATGAACAGAACGAGTGTCACCCTGTGACTTGACTGTATTGACTAACTTAAGGAGGTTAAGTACACCGTGGTATCTATCACGTGTACTATGCCTGAGGTATCAAGGACTGGCATGTCACTGTTCAACATTTAATACTATAAATTGTTTTAAGGTTGCGTAGTAGTTTTACGAAGGCGGTTTACGTTTATGAGGTGGCCCACTCGCTTGTGAAGTACGTTAATGGTCTTGATGTTTTAGAAATTACATATTGAAAGGAACACTCGATATCAGGTTGCTCAATGGGCAGTTGAACGGCAGAACCTTTCCAATAGATCTGGTTTCCAACACAATCATCACGTCAGCAAGGGGAAGGTTATGAGCATGGATGGAAAGGAGTATAATAACAATAATAATCAGATTTAACGTGGTATGTAATGGATTTATGCCGCACAGGGTTCCTCAAATCTGACTGCGCAGGGCGCTCGGACACACCATCCCATCTCAATTTCCACGTATACACCAACTTATCGCTCAATTTACCACCACCATGGCGCCTAGAACACCCAAAAGAAAGACTGTAAGGCGAGAATATGACACCACGAAGAGAATGCGATTTTTTCAGGCCTGGAATTGCAAGAATGAGGCCGACGGCGTCGGTACAATCGCATACCTCCCTGAAATCAATATACCAACTTCTACCGCACGTAGTTGGCTTAAACTACGAGAACTTATTGGTGATGCAGTATTCAGATCACAGAGAAAGAGCAGTTGCATCATAGGGCGGCCTACCAAAGTATCTGCTTCAGATCTTACTCGCCTTACGAACCAAGATGACCCCATACACGAAAAAGGCTGGCAGGAACAAGCCAATTCCTACCCCGGCAAGCCTTCCGCAAAGACATTACAGCGTCACGTATACAATGCAGGGGCTAGGCGATTCAAGAAGCGTTATCAGAAGCAGATATCCCAGGCAAATCGGCCAAAGAGGGTTGAATACGGTAAAGAACACGAGAAAAAGACCATACTAGGCTTCTGGAGTTGGATTTGGTTCACAGATGAAGCCCGTTTCAGTCAAAAGAACTCGCCAATGCACCTGAATATGAGCTACGCTTTCCAGGGCAAGAGAGAGGTGTCAATGAGGAGCTAGAAGGCGTTTTGGATGTTACTATTCACGTCGCCGGCGGCATCTCATACAACAAGAAAGGAAACCTCATATTCTACAAGGATCCGGCTGAGCCATCAGAGAAGGTCCGTAGGCAAGTCAAGCAGCCTAAACAACTCAAATACGAGCTGGATTCAGTGTACCAAGCCCGGCTGAAGGTCTGGCAAGACCTTAAGGCAAAGGAGGACGAAACACCAAAAGGAAACTGCATGACACAGGTTTTCTACGCCAAAAAGATACTGCCGCAACACATTGAAGCTATTCAGGCCTTGGAGAAGCGTCACCAGCGCAAATACTGGCTTCAAGAGGATGGTGATCCTTCTCTCGGAATCAAGTCACCTAACAGTGACCCTGCAGTCATAAAAAGAGAAGCAGACCTTCTATTACTTATTCAACCTCCTCAATCATGTGATCTCAATCCCATTGAGTCTTGTTGGAACATCATTAAGTCCAGATTAGCTGGCAGGAGGTGGTCGTCGGTGGCTCATTTCAAGGCTGAAATCCAGGCAGAATGGGACAAGATAACGCTCACAATGATACGGAAAAGGATCAGAGAGATGCCAGAGAGATGTAAGATGATTCAGCAAAAACCAGAGATCCATTGCAAGTCAAACGTGTGGTAAATAGCATAATACATTCAAGTTCAAAAGACGGGATGGTGGGTCCGAGCGCCCTGCGCAGTCAGATTTGAGGAACCCTGTGCCATGTACCCACAATCTCTTTCTACAGTCGCAAAAACCCAACTCTCTGTGATGAAAAACCCTCTCGGATCTATCTTGAGCGGAATCTATTCGGGACGCGTAAGAGGACTATCAACGGTCCGGTCCCTTCGCTCTCTATCTTGACTTATCCGTACACCTACTCTTACTATACCCCCTTCTTTACTACCCAGGTTATCTATACCGCTCCGGTCGGTGTACTTCTCATGCCGTGAACTCTGCCTAATATCTATCGTTTCACATGAAAACCGTCATGTACGGATATTCCCTATCCCCCGTGTATACCCTGCCTTAACCTGCCGTGGTCCGTTGTTTCCTCCAACTCACATTACCAGAAAAACCCGCCTACTACTAGACCTGCTGGAAAGGAGTATAAGAGGAGAGTCAGATCATTCCAAACGTCTGGATGTGCAGATATAGATGGAGTCTGATGATGGATAAGATGTTTTGATGGTCAAGGATTGGAGAACATGCCCAAGATTACTAGTAGTAATATACGCGTTCAAGTCGGTTCGACATATCACATGTGCTCATATACCAATATAAATCTAGTAGTAAGTAAGATACCATGTAAGCGGGAGTACGCCATTCTGGGACAAGCATCAAACCAACGAGGTTCATCTCTATCTCCCATAATACCGGACTATGCTGGCGTTCCAGCCTTGTCCCGTGACATATCGCTGATTAAAACGGGACACCTACTGGCCCGAAACCTCTTCACATCAAAAGATCCTTGCAAAACAGCAAACAATGAGTGTGGTTTTTCGTAAATGGAATCGCACTCGACGCCGACGGGACGAAGTCCTTATTGCATCGTATCCACAACACCCTTCTTATAGGCTGTCTCTCTCTCTGTGCTGACATTCTCTTTCCTTCATCAAGTTCGTACCGTCGTCCTTGCGTCTCTCGTCATTTCGCCGTGGTGTTGCAATCGTGCACCCACCCACCATCCCATGTATTTATCGCTTTACATAGACCTTTTCGCTGTGCTTGGATTTCTAGCCGTATAGGGGTTCTGTAGGCATTTGTATGGCCCTAGCGCTTACAAGGCCTACAGAAACCCTATATGGCAAGAAGCTTTGCCAAAAGCCCGCCAATCGCTTGAAATTGAACTCAATTTCAAGCCAAATATTACCAATATGACTGTGTACGAAACGACAACAAAGGCGTGCAGAAACCCCCCTAAGCTCCTCTCAACACGCGAAGCGATCCCGACTCATCCGCGAGCCACTACATATCAGAATCTGTGGAATTCAAGCCAAGAATGTTGTGCCCAAGCTTCCTACATCGTCGACATCGACGTCGCTGCCACCGTTCCCTACTCGACTCACCTCTGTAGAGTGCTTGGAACCTCGTTCGTTTGAAGGACCGCAAGACCGTCTAATTAATGTCATTCTTGATACCTGGAAATCTAAGATACCGTCAAATGTGGGATCTCCTGGCATTGTTCGAGTTCACCATTTGAAGCATATTTCTCTGTCTCATATGGTGAAATGTATGGTCTAGAGCCATCCTCATTCAAGAATGCACCTTGCCAGCCCATTCCAATTAACTTAATTGCCTACATAATGCATCCGTGTCCAGGTCTCAATAACAATACCCAGCCTCTCACATCTTGGCATCAGCAAGCTTCATCAGAACTCCTCACCCATCAGCTACCAATCACACTCTCACTCATCTCCAAATAAACCGACAACCACCAACTACCACCAAAAATGCATTTCTCAATTGCCACCCTTTCCCTCTTCGCCTGCGTTGCAGTCAACGCTCTCAAGGAAGACGTACCATGGCCACGATCCCAACGCTGCTTCTGTCTCGCTACCAATGCCGCAAACTCTTTCATCTCCAATGGCGGTCTTGAAAGCTTCAATGCATGTGCCTGCACGAACATGGGAAACTGGCTTCAATCTAGCGCTCAATGCATTGCCAGCGCTGATCCTACCCATTTCAACGAGATATACATTGTGTTGACGACTAAGTGTGCGGGCACTGGTAATGTGATTGCTTTTGCTTTGGCTTAGTGGAATCAAGCTGGTAGGAGAGCTAGGATGTCGTTGCTTAGGTAGAGGATTTGGCCTAGAAAGATCGAATATGGGTACTTTGGCATGCGGCGGGGTGAAGATTTTTTATTGAAGGAGTATAATGCATCTGAACAAACAAAAAATTAATAATAGTCTTGTTAAATGTCTTCTTTCGCTGGAAACTCCCGTATGAGCTGAGTTTGGCACAGCCAAGGTTTCCTTTTCGCATGAAGCTTTTACTGCTGCTGGTTGAGCCCAGCATTAAAACAAACCTATGCTTCGGCCAGTGAAAGTTCCTCGTTCCAAATTCTTCGCAACGTTGCTTCGAGGAGATGGATTGCCGAGAAGTAGGAGCTTCGGATTCCAATATTGCAGGACTGGGGATTGTCCTGTCATTTGCGATTCAAGGACTTCTTCACTTTTCGTTCTCATTATGGTCTTTGATTTTTGGACTATTCGATGCGAATGCAGGCACTGATACTGACAAATAAAGATACAAAATCCAAAGAGGGTCGGTCAGGTGTATGTAGATATTGTTGCGGATACGCAAACGATGATAAGTACTATGAGTGAGTGAATCGGACTGGTAAGTTTTAGGCTTGGGAGACTGTACCGAGAGTGGTAGTTGGTCCGCGGGTTTGGGGTAAGGGCAATATCAGTCTGGAAGTACTTACCTTAAGTACCTTACCTTGCTCAGGTTGTTTGGAGGCTCACTAGATCCTAGCCGTCCGATGTATTTCCAAATTCAATTGTCGTCTAACCGATTTGATCCTCAGATCAATTCTGAACGCTTGTCGGTTAGTATGAAGGTTGGGGGTGGGCTTGCTTCGTGTGCATATAAATTGTGCTTAATTGTATCTAAGTAAAAGGTCGTTACTATCTGAAGTGGAACAACACAAAGTATGAATTCAATGAGTGACTGCATAACCCTCGAACTGAGTGGAAAATGAGGGCTATCTATACAAAGAGAGTGTACTGACGTAGGTTCTGACACCGCAGAGATACCGAGAAATTAAGAGTGAGAACAAACAGGTTTGAAACGACTTTGAAACGACTTTGAAACCGTTGGTGTTACCACCATATTGCAGCAGTTACTGTAGTAGGTTCAAGAATTCACTACAGTCTTCACTTCTCAAAATCCACTCAAAATCCACTCAAATCACTCATTTGACACCAAAACAATAATGCCAAGGCCATTCAATCCACACAAAAGGTGTCATTTACATAATTGAGTAGTATACAAGTGTCAATAGTGTCATTTTCATATTTGCGATAAACACACGTGACCAACAATAACGCTAAAAATGCGAAGTAAACAACAAAAATAACTCCACATCTTGACCACCGATACCAAACCATATTTCGACTACAACGTCGTCAGTTTCTTACGTTTAAACATAGGAAATGTTAGAGGTGCATGCTCTGACGTATATGGTTCAGCAACAACAACCCATTCTTCATCTGAGGCCAGTTCCATCGTGTGAACAACTGGAGCAACTTTAGCCAAATTCATTCGTGCAATTTCATTTTCTTCTTGCCGTGCATGCTTTCTTTGCCTACGAACTTCTCTTTGTTCAATGTCCTTTCGCTTTACTTGTCTCTTATCTGTAGTAGCAGCCTTATCTCCATTTGTACGAAGCTTCTCGCTCTCTTTTCTGTCCCGTTTTGGTCTGCCGGAGTTTCGTATAGGAGGTTCGTCGTCGTTATCATTATCAGAGAGCTGGGAATTAAGGGCTGGCGCAGCGGCGGCGGCAGCCTCGGAGGCGGAAGATTTGGACGGAGATGGAATAGGTGATTTTGACTGAGCGTGCGTTGGAAACCTAGAGATTTTAGGCGATAATCCTAAGGCTATATCAACCATAGCCCGTTCACCACTTTCCGGGCCAGTTGTACGAAGACCATAATTGGAATTGGCCGACTCAGAATATGCCCTAGGCATTGGTGGGTCGCTGGATATAGCCGAGGTTTTTGAAGTTTTCCAAATTTTGCTCGCAGTTAACAAATTTTCTTGGAGTACCGAGCGTGGCGAACGAGAACGGGAGGAAGATATACTACTCTGTGTAGTAGTGTCGGTCTCTTGCCCTGAACTGCCTATAGAACTAGACGCTGATAGTATGTTTTGATGTAATGGTCGTAGAGCTCTCCCGTTTTTATTCGCTTTTGATGGACGGCCAGCGTTTTTTCGTATGTCTTCTATCTTGATCGAGAAAAATGCTATTAACGGCCAGTCATTGACACACTGACGAAGTACAGGATAGGTAGCATATAGGCGCTCCATCATTGCGGTAAGGTGATCTCGATCCTGCTTTTTGAGGGCCTTAGGGGCGAGAACCGTTGACCTAATTTGGACAATATTAGCGGTGTAAAAGTCTCAGTTCTAAGCGTTTAAGTGCATACCCTCTACGTTCAATCGTCTCCCATTCTGCATCAAGCCGTATAGCTTCATGACACATAGATCGGATCCCAGAACAACATTCTTTGAGTGTTTCTGCTCTCGAATCATAGGTAGAAGCTTGAATTGCTGTAAATGCATCCTTGACGTTTTCAAGAGACTTCAGAGGGAAGCCCTCAGGTGGGTAAAGATCTCGTGGTGGGTGAGAATCTCGTGGTAGGTAAGGATCTCGTGGTGGTAGAATAGCACACATTTTGAATAGGCTGAAAAGTCGAGATAGGTAGGTAATAACCTAATAAAATTATGGCTGTGTAGCAAGGTGTTCGTTAAATACTTAGAAACAGCTTGTGGAGTGAGAAAAGATTGAGGTTCTCTCTATCTAGGGTTGTGGCACAAGGCCTAACTGTATACACTGATAGAGAAGATTCTAGTAGTGAGTGTATGAGATCATTGTCGATCAGGTTTTAAGTATATGAACTTCACATGATACCGAGATGTTTCTTGGCCTAAGATATCTTAATATAACCATCCTCGTAAGTATAGGCAATGCCCACTGACCTCGATTAGTAGGTTTTCCCCGTCCTTCTCATCCTTTTTTTTGCTAGTATGGCTACAATTTGTTACTGGTGCACACCTCATCACCGCACTACATACACTACAATGAGCCGCCATCGTGACAAATGGCGTGCTAATCAAACGATTAATCCTACTATATTTCTACCCAGCCCCCTATACGTGCATACACCAATGCAAAATGCACAAGATCTCGCTTCCGGAGGTCCCAGTAACGGTAGTCTCGATACGCACGACGATATCAATACAAATATCGTGGAAGATGACGATTCAGAGGCTATGGAGGATGTTATATACGACGAGAATGGACTATCTCAGGAGCCTAATACAATACGGGGTATCGATTTTGAACAAGGTTTGATTCCTATACCCAAACCCATTTTCAGACCGCTCGGATCTCATGATATAGCTCATATACTATGGTAAAACATCATATACAGCTAAACTAACCGCTTTTTATAGTTACTGAGGCTGCTTAACAGCATATACGCCTCTTACATCTGGCTAATTGGGTTGTTACTGGTGGTCATACCCACTAGAACGTTTTTGCGCGTTGGTCAAGAAGTTATGTAGGTCGAAATCTGAATTAAGCCTCTCAGCCTCAAATGCACTATTGAGGCGTGAACAGATCAACCATTTATCCCTCCTCGCAATTGACTCAACGATACATCATCCAGATATACTAGATCCGACGAGTTATCCGCAATATACTGGCCAAATCGGGATAGAAAATGTCAACTTCAGGCTTCAGGGAGCACAATTGGAGCTCCTGTACAATACTATTAATACGGCCGTCCATCCGAGCGAGATTACCTACTGGAAACGCTGCAAATTGAATGCATTGTTAACATTAGGGTCGGTAGCATCACAGCGGCGCTCTTGCAAAAACCGTAAAGACCATTTCGTATGTTATGCGAGTGGCGACGATGGTGCGTGTAGCTTTGGCTCAATACATAGCTTCTTACAAACACCACAGGGATGTCGATTCGCTCTGATCCGGCGCTGGAATGGTGTTGAGAGGGACCTGCGTGTTCACCAGATATGTATTGTAGGGGACTACGACGGGGACTGGGTTTTGGTGGAGTTGCAGGATATAATATGCCTAATCGGGCTATTAGCGGAGCAGGATGCGGCGACCGGGGAGGTTATACAAATGATTGTAGGGAAGCCTGAGTTACTACTCAATGTGCAGCGACGAGGTTTGGCAAGGCCTTAAAAGTACGATCAATGTATATTAGATTTGCGAGTATAGTCAGATCCTAGGTACCCAAATTTTAACCCTCATTTACTACTCAATACTACTCAATATCACTCAATACCACTCAATACTTCTCAATGCTACTCATTAATGACACCCAAAACCTCTCAAACTAACTACCCCAAAAAAGCGTGTCATGACACGGATTTTACGCCTCAAATTTGAGAAGTGGGGACCGTAGTGTAGTTTCGGTAAGCCTATTGAGACTCTCTTTCGCCAGGCGATGCAGGCTTCTTCAGTCAGTGAACACGCTCAATTCATTGATCATATTCGTGCTCTCAACCCTGCGGCAGTTACCTATATCGACGGCATTGGCGACAAAGGTCGGTATTGTTCTGTGTCACGGCTAGTAGTAACTAATGAAAGGCGTGAACAGCAATCAGGTTTGGACTAAATGTGATAGTGAACTACAGGTAGTCATGTAAATGGGGGCTGGGGGCAAAGCCTACTTATAGGTCTTGCTATGGCTCGTGTACTGTGGCGCCTTGTTAGGTGCTTGAACACTGTGGTTGTTCCAGTAGCCTAGCAAGCCGTCACATTCTGCCTATGCGCCTTTGGTTGAATATCCTCGCTATGGTCATACAACTTCCAATATTGGAGAGTCAATGAACAGCCGATTTCGTGAAGAAAGAAAGCTCAACCCTCTACATATGCTTGAGGCTCTCTGGATCAAGTACATATATACCTGTCATGAGCGCAAGTCGTTCAATAACGGTAAGGAGGAGTTCTATAGGCAAAGATTCACAAAATTCTGCACTCAACACCAAACTGATCGGCTCAATATCGGCCGCCGGATGCTCTGTTACCCATCAATGAGCGAGTGGCAATCGTAAGGCTTCATGAATCACCTGGCGCTGTAGGATGGGTTGTAGACGTCTATGACCAACACTGTTCATGCCTAGAGTGGCAAAATTTACGGTTACCGTGCGCTCACGCCTTTGCAGCGATGCTACACCATCAGTACGATATATCTCTCGTCTACAACAATGGCCTTTCGTCTATATATGAGCGCCAGACTTGGCGAGATATATACGAAGCCTCTCTTCGCCCAGTTATACTCAAAAATCTCATTCCTGATAAAAGAACATTGCCAAATGAGGCTAGCCGCAAGCCTGGACGGCCTCGTCACAACAGATATTGCAAGGATAACGTTAAAACTCGAATTCGAAGGGATGCCAAACGCCAGGGTTCTACTTCCGCCGATAGATCGACTCGAACTCAAAAACTACCGTCAAAAACCACTGCAAAGCGCCGCCAGAGAGTAGACGTCACTGTTTTTCGTCACAACCCATTCACGTCGAAGAAGGTAGGATCAATAACACATTGTATTGACTATTTGGGAGAGGGCCTGCGATGGGAGAGTCTTCAGGGATTGCCTGACTCTCACAGAATCCTCCGCAAGCAGGCCTGTCCCTCTTATCTATATAAGGCTATGTACATCTTGAAAAGGGACGGTGGGCGGGCAAAAACCGAAGCGATCTCAGGCGAATGAGAATGAGATGAAGAGAAAAGAGAGACGTGGTCTCTCTTTAAGTACCGTGCCGTGTGCGGTGTTCATTCCGTACGAAAAACCATCATTGATCTCGTCAGAGTCCTCATCATCGTCAGAGTTGGATGAAGCCGTATTTGAAGAGACTGACGAAGAGACTACGGCCGCCAAGGATACCGAGTTCAACGAAATTCTGGAAAAGCGGGCAGAAAAGGAGGCTGCGTACGAGGCTGATATTACGGCGGTAACAGCTTTGAACTCCGGTTCAAATTTGCCCTCGAATACGGCTTCAAATTCTACTCAGAGCAATGAGCCATTGTCATATAACCAGCGTATGATAGATTCACGCCGTACAGCAAACAACGAAGTCCCTTCGCAAGCAACTTTACCACTTCAAAAGAGGGCTCGTAGGGAGCCTACGAAGTGTATTTCATGCCAGCGTACTAGCCATACCACGGTCAAATGCCCACTTGATCCGTGTGCAGCGTGTAATCGCTTGATTTGTGACTGCCCGAACTAGGAGAAACAAGGAGGACAGCTTCAGAGTGTACAGGAGGCCGCCTTTGGTCCTGAATCGATGGGGGCAAGTCTCTTTTAAACTGTATATATTACTTGAATTTAAGGTGTTTGGCGTTTGAATCGCTCTAATTGCTCAAAAACGTAATAAAAAAATAGCTAAACATCGGCCAAATGCGTTAAAGCGCGATTACCTTTTTGCTGCTCAAGTGGATGCGGCGATGATATCGCATAACTTATATCAAATTATAACAATCGCATACATCAAATTACTCGGGACATACATGCCAAGACCTAACATACACCAATTTATGTGCTAAATTGCAATGTATGCAAGTGTAATTTGGTGTATGCAATTGTCATAATCTGCGATGTATGTGGGCTGACAGTATTTATCCGATATGACAATATTTTACCGATTCTTCGCACCGCACTTGAAATAATCTTTTGAGTTACAAACGCTCCAATTATTACGCCAGAGTTCCCAAGATCATTTGTAGAGAAGTCTCTTTTAAAGAATAAGCTGGCGTAACGATCATTACTTACTAGCCTCTGTGCGTATGCGCCCAATCCTTTTTCATATATTTTCCACAGTTCGAAAATCATAATCTTGGATTGTCCTCCACAAGTATAGAAGTAAGAAAAGAGAGAGGAGGACCAGATTTCCCTGAGAGTAGGAGAAATCTAGACTTTGAATAGTTAAGGTTAGTAATATTGTCTAGAAGATGATCGTTCGACTCATTATCCCCCTTTCATTCGATGCTAGCTGATTTAGGTTGCAGCAACTCAACAGTTAGTGTACGCATTTCAAGCTTCGAGTGTTGCTGGTTGGCCTGCGCAAGAGTGTAGAGGGCGACATTCCTATCACATCACATCTTCACTCGTTTGTTCATGCATTCGGGTAGTGATTGACAGATCTGGGAGGCAAAATGGGATGTGAGGCATCAAGATTGCCTGAACACGCATTCACGATGTTGACTATTTCCAAGTCGAGGAACAACATTTTACTGAGCGCCAGTGTCCGAATTTTCATTCGACAGCCCAAAAAGAACATCATCTATAAGCCTGCGTCATGATCCTCTCCATTCCCTTATGATGGTATCCTGTTCTTCTTCTGGAAACTCAAATCTAGTCAAAACCACCTCTAGATCTGAGAATTTAGAGCTCCGTCCACTTTCGCCCATCAGTGAAACTGCTTTCGAAGCACTCGAGTGCTATGCAAAGAACATGCCACCATGTCTGAGAGCTATCTATGGCAGTGATGTAAATAGACTAGACAGACAAACAGACAGACAGACGGAATTAGGACAACAGGGGGTCTAGATGGAGCAGATCTCCACCAATCAAGGTCCAGATATTGGCTTGGCACGTCTGTATAGCGCTGTTTTTGGTGGTGGGTGCGGAGGTAGTGGATTTTGGCGTGGATTTTGGCGTGGATTTTAGCGAGGATAGTAGACATTGGCGTGGATTTAGCAAGGAATCTACGCTAATATCTTCGGCTTTGAAAGCGATTGGTTACTTTGAATATACTGAAAAATCCAGCTCAGGGGCAGCCAAAAACCTCGCCGGCGTGGACCTTAATATTATGAGTTATCGAACCCTCCAAATCGCTCAAATTTGAACATCTTTTCAATTGCGTTACAACAATGCATGCGCCGGGAGGACGAGGGCGAGGTAGCTCTCAAGCCTCTCAATCTCAAACTCAGCGTTCTACCGCTTCTGGCCGTGTCAGTACTCAACCTTCTATATTCGATAATTCATCAACTATCCTCGGCGACGATGAGGCTATCGATTCTGGTCTAGTCACCGGTAATAAACGCAAACGGAGAGTCACAAAAACACGGAAAGTTGGCAACCACACAGTTACCTTTACCTCAAGTGAAGGTGAACCTTCTGCCGATAACCAGAATCCAGTATCACAACCTTTAGATAATGTCTATATGCGCAGAACCTACAAAATCGAGGGTATCAACTACCGCCGGCGGGATGACATTGTCTTGAGGCGTGAGAGGAAGAAGAAACTTACCCCTATGATCTGGCAGAAGGACAATAACGGCAAACTTCGAGGGTTTGCAATCGCGCATCCCACAGAACCAATTATCCTCTACTATTGCTGCTACTGCAATGGTGAGAACGGCGAAAAAACAAGGTCTCCATTTACCCTCGATATTACCCACGGTCATACTCACGCCCTCACTCATTGGCGCACCAAACACGGCGTTAATGTCAATGGTAATGAGATCCCAAAATGCAACGTATTGCAGCAATTGGCGGACCAGGCGGCCAACACCAAAGTTGTAAACGGGATGCGCAAACTTATTTGGCGCGATAACCTTGAGCTCTTCAAGTTGCTCCTCATCCGCTGGATTGTGTATTGTCATATCGCCATCTCGATGGTAGATAACCTCTACTTCTTAGCCTTTTTGAAGCGTCTGAACGCGCCATATGTTGCATATTTAGCTGGGAGGTACACGGTACGGAGTTGGGTAATGGCTGAATATGCGAAGCGTAAAAAATGGCTCCAGCGAGATATGAGGAGGGCAAGGTAAGTCGATCTTCTACTCGCGATTTAGTTACTATACTAACGCTCATAGAGATCGAATATTCACTTAACCTTTGACTTATGTACCTCTCCAAACTCCAATGCAATCATTGCAGTCAACGCTCACTACATTGACCACCAAGGGCGGCGCCAGATCAAGCTTTTAGCCCTCCGTGAGCTCATTGGCGAGCACCCAGGCGAGAATATGGCGGCGTTGTTACTCCGGGTCATCAAGGACTACAATATCTGGAGGAGAGTTGGCTTCTTTGTGACCGATAATGCGGCTTCAAACGATGTCTGTATCGACATTATACTGCGTAGGCTCTACCCAGAAATGACTAAGGAGCAGAGAGGGCCTAGGAGACTGCGCTGTATCGGTCACATCATCAATTTATCAGCCCAAGTCCTCATATTAGGTGACGCTGCGGAGAAGGACTTACGCGATTTGGATCCCTACAACCTCAACGGCGACTTCTCTTCAATTGCAGCTGCCTGGCGCAAGAAAGGAGTGATTGGCAAGGTCCGCAACATAGTGAAGTATATTCGGATGACGCATTAAAGGCGGCAGGAGTTTGGGCGGTGTTTGAGTACAGTTGCGAGCGAGATCAAGTGGAATACCTACGATGTAAGTTCAGAATTCTCGCGATATTCCCCACTTTTCGAGCGTTTCAGCCAATTAGAAGGCTGCGATTGCAATCTTATCATATCTCCTCGCCGCAACTTAGAACTATTCCCTAGCTAATATATTCTTTCAGCTCATACAATCCAACGCAACACAATGGAACTCGTACTTTGAGTCTATCAATCGCTTCCTTAATTGTCGCAGCCGTATTGAGCTGTTCTGTAACACCCATATTCCTACCCAGCCTCGTTCAAAGGGCGTCAACGACGATAAACTGCTCTCTACCGATTGGAACCTCCTCGAAACACTACAATCTTGTCTTCAAGTCTTTCATGAAGCCACGTTAACCACTGAAGGAAACAGAGGGAGCCGAGTTCTTCGAAAATGGTACACTACAATGGGTAAATTGAGGAGGAGGATCTCGTACTTTTAAGGCAAATTTGAGGATGCTTTTAGCAGATCTGGTCATCCCCATTACGGGATATTGGCCAAATGGTGTACGGCTTCTCACACCAAGATCTCTGAATATTGGGGAAAGACTTCCGAATCTCCAGCTTACTTTGCTGCCATTCTGCTGGATCCTGCGCGAAAATCCCTATGGTTTGAGCGTAATTGGCCGGGTTTCAATGAAGTTTATGATATCAAGGTCAAGGAACCCGTCACCAAACTATGGGAAGAAGAATACAAAGGCCGCTATTCTACAGGCGGTGATCCCCCAATCGACCCTCTATCTGCATTACGACGAGAGCCGTACAGGCCTAGTAATGGAGATGACACTCAATGGGGTTCATTTGCGTCTTATGATAACAACTACTGGCACTCGGATGACGATTTCGAAACCTCAACGGCTCCCCGGGTTACTGATCGCTTTGAACATTACTGTGGTTCTAATTTAACGCCTACCGACGCCCTCAGTGACTGGAACAATCACTATCTTGTTGAGCCAGATCTCGCGAGGTTTGCGTATGATATGTTGGCAATACCTCTGATGTCTGACGAATGTGAGCGTACATTTTCGAGCGCCAAACACCTTATATCTGATTCTCGCAATCGGCTCAATATGGACCTCATTGAGGCCAATGAATGTCTCAAAAACTGGATTGGAAGGCCTCATTCTATTGATGACATTACCCTCGATAAAGCTGTTGTTGAAGAGACTGTTGACCTCAGCCCTGAGGCTCAAGGTCAGCGCGATATCGATGACAAGATTCAGCGCAATGAGGCTGGTATTACATTGGTGATGCAGGATATCAAGGTATAGTTCAATGAGGATAAAGCCTCTATTCAAAACGGATGCACTGAAGAATCCAGCGGTGAAGAGGATGATTGCGAAGGCATTACGATTGTAAATGGTGAGGTTGTTATTGAGGACGATTGGGACTTGTAATTTATCGTATACAACACCAAAACCCCTTCTATCACCACCTTCTACAGTGACCTTGGCATACACGGCCTTGGCAGACAGATAACAGACAGATATCCTTGGATATCTGCATGTTTTAGGTGGACAGACCGGATATGGCTGATGTATCTGTGCCTGTCTAGTCTATTTACTTCACTGAATTCTATGGTACTCTGCCAACTTTACCAACCGACCTCCCATCACACGTTAGGACAGTACTTGAGAAGTCGATGTCGTTTCTAGAGGTTGAACGCCAGTCTTCAAGGTGCATCCCTCCATAACATTATAGCTTTTGTCAAATAAACTCATTTCATTCTATCCTCATTTGTACTAGCTCGAATACGAGTCTCTCAATTGCATAAATATGCGGATAGCCCACACATCAATTCAGACTTCAGTCTGCTTCGTCTATCTTTTGAAAGCTTTCGACTCGATGAGTCCCACCCACACACCATCAGGAGACTCAAAGAGTCGGTCTATATCCTCGTTGCAAGTCTCTGTATCAACATCGATCGATGCTTCAACATCATCGCTATCCTAATAACACGTTATGGAGGCCCCGTGAGCGACTGAAAATAAATGCTGCCAGCCCCTTGTCTGCTCGTGCAGCAGAGAGTTACTCAAACTGGACCAGATCGGATACATGCGACAATCCAATTTGGTCCAATTGCTGAGGCAGTTGGATTTCCATAAAACCGATCCGATGTGAAGATTATCTGCCAAGAAGTGGTGATGCGGGGTTTTTGGGAGTTATATTTAGATCCCCTCAATCGGCCCAAGAACGCTTAATATACTAGGATTATATGCAATGTGTTTCTTGTTGATCGATTATTGGCTATATAGAACCGAAATCGTATTGCTAAATAGAAACCCCAATCACCACATGTCAGCCACGAAAAAATCCATGCACTAGATTCTTCTTTTTGGTGAAATGGTCTACCGGCATAGGGCTAAATTGAACCATTGTCCAATCTATTACAAATCTCGTCCCGTTTGGATATATATTATTGTCATGTAGTGCCTCCAGAAGAATGTGGAAGAAACGAAAGCGAATCCGGGCGATCTTTCAATTACCTACGCTGTCTATCTCAGAGGCCGAACTGTTGTAGTAATCGGGGTTGAGGTCATATGTAATTTCTCTGATACGAACGCGACGAAGACAAGTTCATGCCGGTCGCCATTGCTTCCTGTATTTTGCCTTGGATCATTTATTTACTCTTGCGGTGAGGTGGAGACCGAATGGACTTTCCCCTGATACTATAGTATATATATTACCCGGTTGATTATTTATAGTATGACCATTGTCCTCTCTCCTACCACCCCCGTAGCGTTCGGCTTCTTTCGAAGCCGAGAAAGTACAGCTCAAAAGCCTCCGGAACAATGCTCTCCGAGTCCTTGGCCCTCAATTCAGCACCTTGCGTAGTTTAGAATTGCGGGCGTTACTCGCCCAGTCGTTCCAAAAAGTAAAGAATTTCCGAGTTGGTACATCAACCCCAATGGTTCGGAGCCCTTTACAACCAAATGTTTACCTCGATTGTTGGTATAGTGTAAGATTGAGAATACCGTAGAGAACGGCCAAAGTCGGATACTGCTGTATTTAGATAAATCGTCAATACGACGCTCCAAACAGATACTACTATTTCGGGACCCGCTTTCGCCGGAAGCAAAGATAACGAGTCAAAAGTCCCAGTACAGATCTTGCGTAGGAGAGGCTATAGAAAGAGGCTAAGATTCAAACGTCATGTCTCCTACGTCAACCTTTTCAACTCTAACTATTAGCGCCAAAAATGCTCTCGTTACATTACCGCTTAATAGTCGTCCTTACCAGCGTACAGATGGAGATTGAGACACACAACTTACCACCCCCGTAGTGCTTAGCTATATTACCGTAGCAGAGGCCGAGAAAGTGTGCATCACTACTATATTGAAAGGCCCGGTACAGATCTTTCCGAAGAGAGACTATAGATAAAGGCTAGAGTATCCACAACCGTTCCCATATCAATCCAATACCTTTCACTCCAAATATCAATTCCATATATCGATTCCAAATATGTTTTCTTCACTTTACCACTCAATCATTGTCCTTGCCGCCATCCAACAAGTCTCTGGATCTACTGATCTGTCTAACCATAACACTGCACTCGCTGCTCCAGAGGCTCCACAAGCTGCACTCATAAAAGTCCCACCTCCTCAGAAGGTTGATGGTTACCCCAACAAATGGTTCATCTGCGGGGGTTGCAGTATAGTTGGCAATATATATCTCGTACGTTTCTACTACATGGCCTAATGGTACCGTTTTAGTCTAGGAACTTCTAGGCTAATAAAGTATTACAGAATTACTGTGACCTGAAAAAGAGCTGCGTAGCATTCTGCAACAAAAGAGATGTTGATGCACGTGCTTTCAGTTGCTGCGTATGTTCCACCTCTCCGAGCTCAGAGACCGTGCTGAAATGTTTGTAGTACGTCGACTGTTGAACTTGATCGATAGTTGAATAATGAACTCGATGGATGTTGGCGGGAGCAAGGTGATGGCGAGGTTGGAAGTAACATCCTCACCAAGTCTAGACTTTGTTGTCGACTATTTTGAGGTTTAGTATTCTGAAACGATCGATCGTATGGAGACTCCGACGCCTCTGACCAAACCAATGTTCTTGTCAATTTGCTGCAGTAATAGGAGGAGATTGGTTTCGTAATCGAATTTGAAGCGGTTGAGCTATACGTAATGGCGCACTTTCCTCTGAAACTTGTCGATTGAGCTGTAAGAGTCTGGATCCAGTCGCCTTCGTGCGAAATAACTTCTAGCGAGAGCAACCCGAGCGCATCCAGTGTACTTGGCCAGTACGGTTGCGGTCTTTGATGTGATGTACGAGGTCGTAAACTTGATTTCGAATCTAACCCAGCATCAACACAGAAGCCAAGAGTACGAAAACGAGCTTGCAACTTATCCCCACAGGAAGACTCAGGAACGAGAAAGTTGGCTCCTCGACCATGTGCGATTCTGTCGCTTAAGTAGATTGATTGATTGATTGATTGATTTTATCCTACTCGGTTGCAGCCGCTTAATCACGCAGCTATGTCCGGTTAGGAGGACTTCATCAGACAGCCGACACGTGATAGATTATATAATCCACCGCGCCCCACTTCGCCCCGTTCACTGAAACAAGACCAGCTGTCCCCTCGGTCCTCCTCCTCCTTCTCCCTTAACCAGTATCTCCAAATGTCCGCTGGCTCTTGTAGATACTGGTTACTCTACTAGTATATCTGTGCTATGTAGAATCAAGAGGCAATGCCTCGTGTTTCGCTATCCTTCTACCTACAGTCTCCCTCTAATGCTCAGCTTTGTCTTTCTGTTTCGCCTTATCCCTCAAGGCCAATGGGTTCACTAAGTATGTTTCTGCTTGTGAAAGTTGCCTTGCTGTTATGGGCATGGCCCATGGTTGGTATAGGCTAAGAGCCTAAGCCTGATTGAGCCTAGTATAGAGAAAGAACCTCATTGAGGTTCTCTGTTTGTAGATACCTTCACTCTTTAACTGAATCAAACAATCTTTGGCTACGAGTATGCTGCGTCTTTCCAGCTACCGTCCCGTAATATAGATTCAGTTCTTTACAAACCTAGGTGTACTTGATGCGTAGCAACAGTACCCTATCGACTCCTACAACCTACACCCCTACTACCGACGACGACCCAATCGCGAGCATTACGCAAGGAATCGACAAACTCTCAATGGCTCGAGCAAATTCGCCTGACACCGTACAACAATTGGTGGCAGCTCTGACCGCAGTCAGTGTTGATGGGAACACCGGTGCAAAAGCTATTGCATGGCCTAAATGGGACGGGAAAAGAGACAACTACACGCTGTTCAGATGGCAGATCAAGACAAAAATCACTGTTGAAAATGGGAAGCTTGGAAGCAATCAAGGAATATGCGCGAACATCTTCAACGGGCTTCCGACAGAGAAACAACAACGCGTCATCCAATGGCTAAGCAATGGAGAGCAACATGACAACTACGAACCCGAGTCCTTTATCAAGCATATGGACGACAAGTTCTTAGATCATGAAGCGGAAGCTAAAGCTCTCGACGAGCTGAACAAGATTAGCCAAGGCAGCAGACAACCGTTCGAAGACTTCCGCCAGCAGTTCGAACAACTGACATCGCAAGCTGGATCCCTAGCGCCGCAAAGAGCCTCAAAGATCACTATCATGAACAACGCGCTCAACTACTCCCTCCAACAGACCTTGAAATCAGTCCGATTGTCCAGGGACGACTACGACACTTACGTAAAAGATGTACAGTACTTCGCGACGAAGACAGAGGCTCTATCCCACCAACGCCGCTATCCAAGTACGGATAAGGAGACGCCAACGACTCGAGGGAGGCCACAATCACCCCAAACAGTTAGTCGTGACGCAGAAGGCGATGTCGAAATGACTGGCATCAACGCCCTTTCAGCGCAGATCGCAGCACTGATAGCTCGGGTCGATACACTCGGAAAGGATGCGAAGAAGGACCGACGACCTAGAGCGAAATGGCGATCCCAAACAGAGTTCTTGGCACTTATACAAGCGGGCAAATGCGGGCGCTGTAAGAAGTCCAAGCACCATCCGAACGTATGCGAATTCCGACCAGCAACACGTCCAAAGACTCAGGTCACTGCGGTAATCACACAGCATACCGATGACTCCCTACAGGAAGCCTCATCAGAGTCGGAAAACTAGCTACCCTTGTGCATCGTCGCGCACGAGGGTCTGAAGTAGATGTACATGGCGAAGACATTACAAAGCTACCAGGCATAAGAGAAATCAAAGCAGCAAAGGATAGGATGGAAAGTACACCCTTCTTGATAGATACCTTGATCAACGGAACTTCTTTCACCGAATCCTTCTTTGATAACGGCTGCCTCCCTTATGCTGCTTTCAGCGAGAAGAGTGTCCAAACACATCGTCTACCGCGCATCCCAATTGACACCAAACAATTGGCACTGGCTAAAGAGAGCCACGAGAACGGAGAAGACCTCCGTATTACGCACATGACCTACGCTACGATCGACATTGATGGTCGAGCAGAGCGAGTCTATGGGTATATAGTGAAAGGATTGAGCTTCCCTATTATCCTAGGCAAGGCATGGGCAGAGAGAAACTGGGTGCGATATATAGCAGCTAAGAGAAAGCTGCTTATTGGTCAAGGATCCCAGCGCATCACGGTAAGAGAAAAGGGGTGGCTAGAACAGAACACCAAAGCGCGAGACCGGCTCGCTCACGTGCGGGCGGCTTGTCTAGTGTCAGGATCTGTATTTGCAGCTATTGTTGGAAGGGCCCAGCGACGGTTGAGAAGAGATGGACCGGATGGTACACAAGTGCTGGCTATCTCGATGTCGGATATCAACAAGGCCCTAAGCAAGTTAGCAGAAAGAAAACAGAGAAAGACTGAGGAAGAAATCCGACAAGAGATACCAGAAGAAATAGCAGAGCATGCTGATGCCTTTCTCGACGACGAAGACGGAGAGATCGCGCCCCATCAAGAGGGTCGCGATCACGTTATCGAATTGATACGAGATGAACAAGGTCGCGAGGCAGAAGTTCCTTGGGGCCCATTATACGGCATGTCGAGGGAAGAGCTATTAGTCCTACGAAAAACACTTTCGGACTATATGGACAAGGGCTGGATACGCGCCAGCAACTCACCAGCGGCAGCCCCAGTCTTATTTGTAAGGAAACCAGGTGGAGGCATTCGGATGTGTGTAGACTATCGGGCACTGAATCGAATCACTCGATCGGACCGCTACCCATTGCCACTAATCCGAGAAACCCTACGAAATCTAGCAACAGCGCGTTGGTACACCAAACTTGACGTCAGAGCGGCATTTCATCGGCTCCGCATCAAGCACGGCGATGAGTGGAAAACGGCTTTTCGCACTCGATTTGGACTATTCGAATGGCTAGTTACCCCCTTCGGACTAGCTGGCGCACCCGCGAGCTTTCAACGATACATCAACGGAGTCCTACGGGAATCCCTAGATATCTGCTGTTCAGCCTACATGGACGATGTCTTGATATGGAGCGACGGCGACTATCTGGATCACATGGTTAAGGTTAACCAAATTCTTGCCAAGCTCAAGACTGCTGGACTTCGGCTAGACTTAAGCAAGTGCGAGTTTGCTGTTCAGGAGGTCAAATATCTGGGGTTCATTATCACTGCAGGAGAAGGGATCAAAGTCGACCCAGAGAAAGTTGCCGCGATTAAAGAATGGGAGGCTCCAGTCAATGTCACAGGCGTACGCTCCTTCCTAGGCTTTGCAAATTTCTACCGAGACTTCATCGACAACTTCTCAGAGCTCTCCGACCCCTTAATCAAGTTAACACGGAAGGCCGTCGCTTTTGTCTGGAACAAAGAACATGAGAACGCCTTTCAAGTCTTGAAGGAGCTATTCATCTCCGCCCCAATACTGGCTCACTGGAATCCAGATCTGGATACGGTACTCGAGTGCGACTGCTCTGGCTACGCGCTGGGAGGCACGTTGTCGCAGAAGGATATGAAAGGAAAACTACGACCAGTAGCATACTTCTCCCGCAAGCTCACTGCGGCTGAATGTAACTACGAGATCCACGATAAAGAATTACTGGCAGTAATCAAGTCCATTGAACACTGGAGAGGAGAACTACGCAGTGTTGCAGCACCTTTCAAAGTCCTTACCGATCACAAGAATCTCCGCTACTTTATGACAGCGCAGCGTTTGTCAGAGAGACAAGCAAGATGGTCGCTAATTCTATCTGAGTACCAATTCCAGCTGGAATTTCGCGCCGGAAAACTAGCGCAAAGACCAGACGCACTATCAAGAAGACATCAAGATATGCCACATGACAAGAACGACGAGAGACTACAAGGGCGAGTGGCCCAGTTGATCAAGGACGAATGGCTTCCTCCTCTTTCCGAGAGGACGACCGAAACAATCGCAATACAAGCCCTTATCTGCCCAGTCAATACACCGAATACATCCAATAGTACATGGGACGTTATACGGGAGCCCCAGCAAAATACTGGACTGGACGGTCGACACCAGCTGACTGCCGAAAACGGTCAACACCGGTCCACTACTAGGTACGGTCAAAACCGGTCAGTTGCAAAAGGATGCGATCTTTTCGAGAAACCAGAGTTACAACTTCTCTGGGATCGCGCAATAGCAGAGGACCAATCCTACGAAGCTATTCATACGGCTATAGTTACTGGCGAACGTTCCTTTCCTCCAGAGCTCAAGTTGTCGGTACAGCTACCCGAATGCGAAGTAGACGACCACGGCGCGGTCACGAGAAGAGGGATCCTATGGGTACCAGATTGGGAACCGCTGCGAACAACGCTGGTTCAACAAACTCACGATTCCCATGTTACTGGACACCCAGGGAGAGATAGCACGCTTGCGATTCTATCCAGAAGTTTCTTTTGGCCCCAACAATACAAGACAGTCCGGCAGTTTGTACGTAATTGCGACGTATGTGGGAGAACAGGAATATGGCGTGATAAGAAGCGAGGTCTTCTGAAACCACTTCCAATCCCGGCCCGCTTCCACAGCGAGCTATCAATCGATTTCATGACTGATTTGCCCGCGGAGGAAAACGGCCCAAAATACCTCATGGTTATCACAGATCGCCTCCTCAAAAGTGTTGCGTTGGAGGCTATGACTACAATGAGCGCCAAAGAGTGCGCGAAAAGGTTCTTACAATGCCACTATCGCTACCACGGATTTCCCATGGCATTGACGTCGGACAGAGGCAGCAATTGGACAGGTCGTTTTTGGAGGAAGCTTTGCGAACTTACAAAGATTGAGCAGAGACTCTCTACAGCCTTTCATCCACAGACCGATGGCGCGACCGAGCGTATGAACCAGGAAGTTCTACGCTATCTCCGCGCCTTCATCGCATACTCCCAACTAGACTGGCCAACGCTACTACCTACGGCTATGTTAGCACTGAACAATCGTGACTCTTCAGTCACAGGGATGAGTCCATTCTATCTAACTCACGGCTACCATGCGGAACCAATCCAGAAAGTACAACGAATCTCACCCAGTAACTCACCAACAGCCGATGCCGAGACCTTTGTGCAACGAATAGAAGAGGCACAAGAATATGCACAGGCAGCGATGGCCTGGTCCCAGCAGAAGATGGAGAACGACGCCAACAGGTCACGTCAAGCTGCCGAAACGTTAAAAAAGGGCGACAAAGTCTGGTTGAACCTTAGGAATATCAATACTCCGCAGCTATCAAAGAAACTGTCGTGGACGCAAGCCAAATACACTGTCGAGAACCAGATCTCCCCGATGGTATACGAGCTGGCTGACCTGCCAAGTGGTATCCATAACCGTTTCCACGTTGACCTACTCCGCCGAGCCGCAACCGACACACTGCCCTCACAAGAATCCGATGATACCCAGCCGCCACCATTAGTGCCTCAAACCGAAGAAACAGAGGCTGAGTTTGAAGTAGAACGTATACTTCGCGCAGAGAAGAAACGGGTTGGGCGAGGCTGGGTTCGTCAGTTATTAATCAAATGGAAAGGCTATGCAGATCCCGATTGGCAGCCACGTTCATTATTCACAGAAGTCGAGGACTTAGACCGCTTCGAGGCAGAGTATGGCAAGGGCGACGGTGTCGGCGAAGATATAGGAGCTCAAACAGGGGCCCGAAGAAACCGAGTAGCGGTGGCCAGCGCCTTCGAATCTGCTACAAGCTGGCAGAAGCGATGTATGGCGTTTGTCTGTTTGATTATCCCACCTACCACACCCTCTTTAGTCCTGCACACCCGGTAAGGAGGGGGGTAATGTTATGGGCATGGCCCATGGTTGGTATAGGCTAAGAGCCTAAGCCTGATTGAGCCTAGTATAGAGAAAGAACCTCATTGAGGTTCTCTGTTTGTAGATACCTTCACTCTTTAACTGAATCAAACAATCTTTGGCTACGAGTATGCTGCGTCTTTCCAGCTACCGTCCCGTAATACTTGCACCAGATTCCTATGCGGCGGTGTATTTGGTTGTGTGATGCTGAAGACAATAGTAACCATCGTCGTGATTTCGCTGCTTGGGTGTGATACTCCGAGCATGCCCGTTGACGAGGCTGTCTGGTAGCTGCCGTATTGTATGGCGCCGATCGTGCTGTAGACCTGCCGTCTTATAGTCGGAGCCTACCTGCTGCTAGTCGCTCTCCCTACTTGCTATATCGCGCTCCTACTCTTGCCAATGCCATAACTGGGACGCAACAGTCTGGGGAGAGGCTCAAGGCTACGTCTGCTAGCTTGTAGGGAGGGGATTTGCCGCCAATAAGCTCCTTCTATACGTCCTTACTGCTTACTGTGTCGCGCATCTACTCTTGCCAATGCCATAACTGGGAGGCAACAGTTTGGGGAGAGGCTCAAGGCTCTGGACATCAGCTTGCAGCAGGACGGTTTGCGGAGACGATAGTAGATGAGGTTCTCTAGCAGCTACTGTATCGTGTCGCACCGATTGTGTTGTAGACCTGTCGTTTTATAGTCGGAGCCTATCTGCTGCTAGTCGCTCTCCCTGCTTGCTACATCGCGCTCCTACTCTTGCCAATGCCATAACTGGGACGCAACAGTCTGGGGAGAGGCTCAAGGATACGTCTGCTAGCTTGTAGGGAGGGGATTTGCCGCCAATAGGCTCCTTCTATGCGTCCTTACTACTTACTGTGTCGCACACCTACTCTTGCCAATGCCATAACTGGGAGGCAACAGTTTGGGGAGAGGCTCAAGGCTCTGGGCAACAGCTTGTAGCAGGACGGTTTGCCAAGACGTTGGGAGAGATTGTCTAGTCGTTGCAGTGGTGTGTGGTGCCGATTGTTGCGCACCGGGCGTCTGGTGTTTGAGTTGTGTTGAAGGTATTGCCGTTCTAGCAGTGACTCGTCGACTCGGAGCGTTGCAGTGTCATCTGGGGTGATGGACTAGCCGGGAGATAGTGACTAGATGGTTGCTGTTGTCTTTGGTGGACGCATCGTTCGTGTAGCTTGCTCATGTATTCGTCTGCTTGCTCTGCCGTGGCCGCGACGGCGACTCTAGAGATATCTCATCGACGCTGAGGGACGCGCGATGGCCTCTAGAGGCCGGAGCGGCCACTGGCAGAGGTGTTTTGATGATCTTTAGATGATACTTCTGTAAATTCCGAAAATTGAGTTCTCGCTGTGTATGCTGTTTTCCACCTTCAAATCTATGGGCACTGCCAAGACCTGTAGGAACTATGGGGATATCACGTGACTCTTGCATGTACTATTCTCCTTTAGGACTGACTCCGTCGCACCAGTCTCATTCTGTGTGCTCGAAGGATTCCCCTCCATTATCAGTCCTAACAATAACTCCTTGTTATCCAACCATTCTTTGCAAGTCCTGCCTTCTGCTTTTCAGCCTTGAGGTGATCTGTAACAAATAGCCCTCGTCTTATAACATATGTGCTAATCTTTCCAATCGCTAGGGGAACTAAGAATAATGTTACAGATCACCTCAAGACCGAAGAGCAGGGACAGCGGGACTTGCAGAGGATGGTTGTATAACAAGAAGTTGTTGTTAGGACTGATGTGGAGGGGAATCCTTTGGGCGCACAAGAGGGGACTAGTGCAACCAGGTCAGTCCTAAGAGAGAATAGTACGTGCAGGAATCACGTGATATTCCCACAGTTCCCACAGCACTTGGCATTGCCCACAGTGTGGGAAGTGTGGGAAGAGCCAAGAGGTGTAGGAATGCACCTTGGCACCCAGAACCAGAAGGGTATATAGCCTGTTGAATGATACCTGTACCTGCTGCTGCTCTTTCCTCCTAATACCCTAACCCGCCCCGTGACAATTATAGGCACAGGGTTCCTCAAATCTGACTGCGCAGGGCGCTCGGACCCACCATCCCATCTCAATTTCCACGTATACACCAACTTATCGCTCAATTTACCACCACCATGGCGCCTAGAACACCCAGAAGAAAGACTGCAAGACGAGAATATGACACCACGAAGAGAATGCGATTTCTTCAGGCCTGGGATTGCAAGAATGAGGCCGACGGCGTCGGTACAATCGCATACCTCCCTGAAATCAATATACCAACTTCTACCGCACGTAGTTGGCTTAAACTACGAGAACTTATTGGTGATGCAGCATTCAGATCACAGAGAAAGAGCAGTTGCATCATAGGGCGGCCTACCAAAGTATCTGCTTCAGATCTTACCCGCCTTACGAACCAAGATGACCCAATGCAGGGGCTAGGCGATTCAAGAAGCGTTATCAGAAGCAGATATCCCAGGCAAATCGGCCAAAGAGGGTTGAATACGGTAAAGAACACGAGAAAAAGACCACACTAGGCTTCTGGAGTTGGATTTGGTTCACAGATGAAGCCCATTTTCAGTCAAAAGAACTCGCCAATGCACATGAATATGAGCTACGCTTTCCAGGGCAAGAGAGAGGTGTCAATGAGGAGCTAGGAGGCGTTTTGGATGTTACTATTCACGTCGCCGGCGGCATCTCATACAACAAGAAAGGAAACCTCATATTTTACAAGTATCTGGCTGAGCCATCAGAGGAGGTCCGTAGGCAAGTCAAGCAGCCTAAACAACTCAAATACGAGCTGGATTCAGTGTACCAAGCCCGGCTGAAGGTCTGGCAAGACCTTAAGGCAAAGGAGGACGAAACACCAAAAGGAAACTGCATGACACAGGTTTTCTACGCCAAAAAGATACTGCCGCAACACATTGAAGCTATTCAGGCCTTGGAGAAGCGTCACCAGCGCAAATACTGGCTTCAAGAGGATGGTGATCCTTCTCTCGGAATCAAGTCACCTAACAGTGACCCTGCAGTCATAAAAAGAGAAGCAGACCTTCTATTACTTATTCACCATCCTCAATCATGTGATCTCAATCCCATTGAGTCTTGTTGGAACATCATTAAGTCCAGATTAGCTGGCAGGAGGTGGTCGTCGGTGGCTCATTTCAAGGCTGAAATCCAGGCAGAATGGGACAAGGTAACGCTCACAATGATACGGAAAAGGATCAGAGATGCCAGAGATATGTAAGATGATTCAGCAAAAACCAGAGATCCATTGCAAGTCAAACGTGTGGTAAATAGCATAATACATTCAAGTTCAAAAGATGGGATGGTGGGTCCGAGCGCCCTGCGCAGTCAGATTTGAGGAACCCTGTGAAGTGTAGGGAGCCTCAGTTGATGAATGCAATAGATTTACAATGAACGACATGAAAGAAGCCGCATGTTTCCTTTCTCTCCCCTTCGAGCTCCGCCAGAAGATCCTGCTCGACCCCCTCACAGACGATGCATTATTCAAACAGGATCTCCAATTCAACCATCTCCTCTCCGAGCTCTCGACCACCTCAGCAAGCTCGGATCGTCTCTTAATCACTAGGACAAGAAGGGCGGCTTGCACTGAATCCAATCAGGCGTCTTGAGCGCGATGCCCTCTTTCGTACAACAAGTACTAAAATCTTGCAGTTTGGAACCATCGAAGTCGCACTAAGAACCGTCAGCCCTCTTCAAAGTTTATGAAAACAACCGACCTACTGAAGAATAGGTTACACGACGGTAAATCCAATTTATTGGCGTTCCTTCGACGTTTGTGCAGCATCGCCCTGTAGCCCATGGCTTCCAAGCCCTGTTATTGCGTGGATTGCAGCAACCCCTAGAGTACCTGACATTGTCGGATGCGGTTCCGGTGCTACGAGTTGTCAGATCGGGCCCAAGGTACCATCTCACGAATCAATCGGTATCAAGGATTAGAAGAATAGATTATGCTTACAGTATAGTCATAGCGAAGAGGAAGGTAGAGAGCTGCATTGTGACTGTAAAGATCAGCGAATGGTGGCTATAATTCTCGCCTTTATGTAGAGCATCGCACTGTGGAGCGAGGCGGATAAACATAGATAAGTTATAACATTACTACCCTGGCGTGGATCAGAATTGCGGGCGTTACCAAGTCAGTCAAATGTTCGGGAATGTCCACATTGATAAACAAACCACGATATAAATCACGTAATACAGTCCGCTTGCCAGTGTCTTCAAGGGTGGAATAGATACTGTCACTGGGTGGTTTTGTGGGGTTTTAATCTTTTTAATTCTGCGATATAACCTTGGTGGTCCTTGTTACGCAGAGGCTATGACTCAAAGTAATCTAGCTGGATTTGGCGAATCCGTACAGTAGGGTTCAAGTGGTCCGGGGCGACAATATCGTATCAAACAAGTGAAGCGAAGCTTGCAAGATATAAGAGTCGTGAATTGTGCTAAGTAACTAAAAGCAATAGCGAAGTAACTAGAGAGTGAAGATACGAGACACTGAGGGAGCAGAGTCTCGTCCTATATGTAGAGATCCATCTCCTAAGAAATCCTAGCTCTTCAATATGTTCATGATTGATTGATTGATTGATTTTATCCTACTCGGTTGCAGCCGCTTAATCACGCAGCTATGTCCGGTTAGGAGGACTTCATCAGACAGCCGACACGTGATAGATTATATAATCCACCGCGCCCCACTTCGCCCCGTTCACTGAAACAAGACCAGCTGTCCCCTCGGTCCTCCCTCTTTTCCCTTAACCAGTATCTCCAAATGCCCGCTGGCTCTTGTAGATACTGGTTACTCTGCTAGTATATCTGTGCTATGTAGACTCAAGAGGCAATGCCTCGTGTTTCGCTATCCTTCTACCTACAGTCTCCCTCTAGTGCTCAGCTTTGTCTATCTGTTTCGCCTTATCCCTCAAGGCCAACGGGTTCCCTAAGTATGTTTCTGCTTGTGAAAGTTGCCTTGCACCAGATTCCTATGCGGCGGTGTATTTGGTTGTGTGATGCTGGAGACAATAGTAACCATCGTAGTCGTGATTTCGCTGCTTGGGTGTGATACTCCGGGTATGCCCGTAGACGAGGCTGTCTGGTAGCTGCCGTATTGTATGACGCCGATCGTGCTATAGACCTGCCGTCTTATAGTCGGAGCCTACCTGCTGCTAGTCGCTCTCCCTGCTTGCTATATCGCGCTCCTACTCTTGCCAATGCCATAACTGGGACGCAACAGTCTGGGGAGAGGCTCAAGGCTACGTCTGCTGGCTTGTAGGGAGGGGATTTGCCGCCAATAAGCTCCTTCTATACGTCTTTACTGCTTACTGTGTTGCGCACCTACTCTTGCCAATGCCATAACTGGGACGCAACAGTTTGGGGAGAGGCTCAAGGCTCTGGACATCAGCTTGCAGCAGGACGGTTTGCGGAGACGATAGTAGATGAGGTTCTCTAGCAGCTGCCGTATCGTGTCGCACCGATTGTGTTGTAGACCTGTCGTCTTATAGTCGGAGCCTATCTGCTGCTAGTCGCTCTCCCTGCTTGCTATATCGCGCACCTACTCTTGCCACTGCCATAACTGGGACGCAACAGTCTGGGGAGAGGCTCAAGGCTACGTCTGCTAGCTTACAGAGAGGGGATTTGCCGCCAATAAGCTCCTTCTATACGTCTTTACTGCTTACTGTGTTGCGCACCTACTCTTGCCAATGCCATAACTGGGAGGCAACAGTTTGGGGAGAGGCTCAAGGCTCTGGGCAACAGCTTGTAGCAGGACGGTTTGCCAAGACGTTGGGAGAGGTTGTCTAGTCGTTGCAGTGGTGTGTGGTGCCGATTGTTGCACACCGGGCGTCTGGTGTTTGAGTTGTGTTGAAGGTATTGCCGTTCTAGCGGTGACTCGTCGACTCGAAGCGTTGCAGTGTCATCTGGGGTGATGGACTAGCCGGAAGATAGTGACTAGATGGTTGCTGTTGTCTTTGGTGGACGCATCGTTCGTGTAGCTTGCTCATGTATTCGTCTGCTTGCTCTGCCGTGGCCGCGACGGCGACTCTAGAGGTATCTCATCGACGCTGAGGGACGCGCGATGGCCTCTAGAAGCCGGAGCGGCCACTGGCAGAGGTGTTTTGATGATCTTTAGATGATACTTCTGTAAATTCCAAAAATTGAGTTCTCGCTGTGTGCGCTGTTTTTCCCTTCAATATGTTCATTTTGTTCCTTTCCTCAAGAATGAAGCAAATGAACCACACGTGATCTTACATCATCTATGTAACGATCAACCAATTATAAGGAGATATAATGGCATGCTTTTGAATGAACATGAACGCAATCAAATACATCCGAATACAACCGAATAGATACCCACGTGACAGTATCCGTAACAGTCCTCCACAAATTTAACCAATCTTTCCTTCTTATTATCGTTTGCGCATCAACGTGGACATTTTTCAAGTCTTTTGGCTAACTGATTGGCTGGCTAGAATAAGTGACGCCCCGTAATTCCAGTAAATTAGATATACTCCGTACTTGAAGCTATCTAGCTTATTCCTGCAATTATCGTCACCTGCTTAATCGAAGCTTACTGCAAACTGGTCTCCCTCTGCGCATACGTCCTTGTTCAGCTAACCATGGTCCTGCAGTCCAGCGCGCGCCCGGCAGGCGATTTCGCACAGAATTCTAATCAGGGTCTTGCTCATGTACTTCTGGAAGAGGCGGTGCGGGTGCGGAAGGCATACGAATATTCGGAAAACCCTACAATCCTGACTGTTTACACCTCGTTCTTCATTTTCTCCACCTACTTTTGTATGGATCGACAGAATGCGGCTTGGGTATATCTTCGGGAGGCGACGACGGTGGCACATATCATGGGAATGCATGAGGAGGACACGTACAAGAACGATGACTATGTGGATACATCGCGAAAACGCAGGCTATTCTGGGTCCTGTTTATGACAGAAAGGTAGAGTCGAGCTGTCAGAAACGCAAGCCCTCATACTCACTTTGATATAGGGCTTACGCATTCAAAAGGCATCGTCCTTTAACACTGTACGACACAATCCAGCTTCCAACTACCGAGGAGGATCCTAGTGAGACACTTCAATTGTCAGGATTTATCCATCTCATCAAGTTGTACAAGCCATTCGACGAAACGTTCTTTGGGTTATGGAATCGAACGAGACACGGCGCGGTACCATCCTGGCTAGTCGGGCTGCAACGGCAATTATCCGACGCTCTGCCTGAATACATCGAACACACTGAAACCCAAGCAGTGGATCTCAAAATGAGCCAGCAATGGTTGAAAACCATGGTCTGGCAATTGGCTATCAGTCACGGCTTTATCTCGTCCATGGCCTCCGACAACACTCTAAGTTTCAGATATCCAATCGAAATTTCTCGGGATTTGGTGGAAATGTCCACCAACTTCTCTCAGCACGCCATGGAGGTCCACGGCATTGGATTGGTAAGCTACTCAATCGCTATCAGAACACGAAAGCCATGACTAATGTAATTCTAACGCAGGTCGAGAAGCTTTTCGATGTCGCTTGCACGTTAATCGATGTCATGTCATGCGTACCTATGTCCCCAACGAACTATGACATGAGCCCGCGTGATTATCTAAACCGGTTCATATCTTTGATATCCGGACTGCGTGGCGGCCAGTCTCGCTACATGCCTCTTCTTCAAACAAAGCTTTCAGAGGTGTTGCCAAGTTATCAGCTCCCGCCCCACCTGTCACTTTCATCCAACAGACTCGATGTTTACAGTGACCATTCTCAACCTGCGTCTGCGTCACGATCGAATGAAGCTACGCCATTCGAAACACCTCCAGCTCTTAATATTCGCCAACACATGCCTGGGATGAGTTACCAAGACCCAGCATTATCCACAATCCAAGGCCAGATGTCCGAGACGGGCGCGTATCCGTCTTACAGTAGCTCGATGGTATATCAACAGACGACAACAGGGCCGAGTGCGGCTGATCAAGGTCTTTACCAAACCCATTTACCGCGTCGGCCTGGATATCCTGGCTGAAGCGCGCTCTTGTGAGGCGGATAATTGGATTCTCCGTGGTCGCAGTGGGCAGTCCCATAACATCTGCAGCACTCTTTAACAAGCCACAAGCCACAAGCCATCGTTCACGCATGGTCAATTCCGTGTATGCGCACACCAGCCAAGAGTCGGAAGCGAGGAAAGAAAGAGGCATCATGGTCATGTAGCACTATCCTTGGAGATCACCATCTCTGGCGGACAGCCCCAATTAAGTGGGCAGCGTCAAAGCAAATAGCCGCAAGTAACGACAGAATCGCCGGAGAAGCACACGGAGTTGTTTATACTAGATGATTGAAACCCTGAAAGATCGACACTAATGATGTCGCATCAAAAATTAGAAATAGAAATCTAATTGTCGGTTGATCTCTGCCTGGACTTCCGCCAGATCCGAACGTCAATCTTCAGTCCTCAATTGTGAAGTATTTGCAGGTGGTAACCAGGATTCTTAGTAAGGATAGAGATTGCCTGTGATATTTCATGGCTCTTGATGCGAGAGAAATATGTTGCCCAGGACTTACCACTGTCAAACATTCAGATGTCAGAATATCACAAACATGGATCATCATCAATATCCTCGGGATCTGCACTTAGCTGTGCTCGGCTTGATGCGTGATTACGTGCGGGCACTAATAATCCTTTCTCACGTCAAGACGGACCCGGAGAACTGCGCTGGTAGCAATCCGCTCTTCTTAGTCTTCTACGACGTCGGTGTCGTCTCAAGGAAAGGGACTCAGGACCAATACCCGGACGAAGCTCACATTTCATTTGCCTTCGAGAGGACAAACAATTGAAAACCCTTGCGTTCAGCTTAGAGGGCCGTGCTTCTAGCTGCAGGTTGTTTCTCTATGTGTCAATAGCGCCTGGGAACATTCTCGTGATAGACGAAGTACTGCCGAAATGATACCGAAGGTGCCATGGTTTCGAGAGTTGTCGTGTATCGATTATCTGGAACATCCGCACTGCTACTCGAATCAAGTTACAGAGTCGTAGAAGGGCCAATAAGCCGCTGCGAGTGTTTTTGGATGATCATAATGCCTGGCAATATAATTGCTCACCGCAAAAATGACACTACGGAGAAACTGTCCATCGAAAGGTCTAGGCCTCGCAAGTGTACCGAATGCAACAGGGAGCAGCCACATGCACCCTAAAGTTTCCAAATCTGCCCAATCATGTCCCACAACACCCTTGTTGATGGCGGTTGAGACACCGAAGAACCGCCTTCTACTGCATCTTTGGTCGCCGCGGCCCGTGTATTCTCAGCGCTCTCCATCTTCGACGTCATGTCTTATCTTTTCAAAATTGACTCTGTCAGCCAGGCTTGCAAGAATACGATGTACTGCGTGGCGGTCCGGCATAATATGCATCTGAACGCAAATTAGGTTGGAAACAAGAATGGGTAGCAAAGATCCACAGGGTCCCTGTGTGCTGATATAGTAGATCGCTGACCAGGGCCTAAGACTTTCCGCTATCGGCAGATGTCGAATTTTAGTCAACGATACCGTTCCTCCAAGACTCTCGAGCCTTTCCGATCTACAAATCGCCCTCAATCATTCCTTCTAGCGGCCTTCTTGGTGAGTTCTTCGCTACATACCGAGCACAAGCCTCCAGATTAGCGATGCACCATAACAGACGCTTATGCTTGCTGGGACGATCAGCTTTGCAGGGTAATGCGTAGTATCGTGGTTCTCCTTTAAGATGGCGTAGCCTAGGAGAAGATGGCTGGGCAGACATGAGACTTTTATTTGCTGCCTTGAAACGCAGCTGTATGTATCCAATGTGGGATCCACTGCGAAAGGGAAGATCTTCGAGACGTCCGTTCTGGACTCTCTATCCTGCAGTGGTCCGAAAATGGAACTGAATAACCAATGATGGACTTGTTGCCTACCTCGGAGGCCAAGTATGTAACGAGCGTGGGCAGTAGTCAGTAAGTGAAGATTATGCAAAGATAACTACAGCTTGTCCTTCGGACGAATCAAGGCGTGGGGTCTGCCGCGTCTATCGATGATAATAAAATGAAGTTGACGAAGTCTTGCTTCTCTGTATCGTTTTCGGCCACGCAGCATCCTGGTATAATCAAAGCTGGAGAATTTGGAGTTCTATACAAGCTCGACTGACGTCTCCATGAGCATAAGCAGGAGCATGAGCCACACGGGCTGCGCAATGCTAACCGAGCACCAACAACATCTTCATCTGTCAAAGACTCAAATCTGTCAAATATGCTCAAGGCCAACACTCGCCTACATCAACATGGAGTTAATAATTGAATTGGATATTGCTATATCGACTTCCTTGCTCATGTAAGCGAAGATTGGCTACGGCGCTGAGCGCACGCTGTGCTCTACAAGGCCTACTTTGCGGAGGTGGACAGTGGATACTCACTCTAACTCATTCGGAGCTGTTCAGCCGAGCTATCAGACGTCTTCGATGGGGAAGCGGCCCTTGCACTGCTTGACTACCGATGTCAGGCCTAGAGAGATTTTGCCGTCTACAATGACCTGGGACTTCACCAAGGTCGTGACTGCATTACTCAATTCATCTACTGCTCCACGTGGCAGAGACTCTCCATCAGCCCAGGATCGATGCAGTTTGTAGTCACCATCGGTACTGGAAGGTTTTATGATATCACTCAACTGCAAAGCTGCGATTGAAAGTCACTTGGGCTCAGAACAATCACGGCATACGTTTGAAAGCCCTAGCATAATGCTCGAGCAGAATAACTTTACTACATTGCTACCGTGTTAGGGCCCAAGTCAGGATCTTCATTCTCAAATCCAGGCTTTCTCCTGGAGTCGCCAGAAGGCATGAATCTCCGAGACTCAATACCATGTGTATACGAGCCGAACATACACACTACACTTGCCGTCTCGACGATCTTTAATTGACGTTGGAACAACGACTACTGCCAATATACTCATCATCTCTACGTCTTGCTGACTGAGGAATCGGAGATATCTTGCCTCTGATGTGAAGTCGCAGCTGATTCAAGTGGCCGTTTTCTGGAATTGTCATTTATTGACCGTAGATGTGGTAGATTCATTGAGCGGGAGGAGGTCGAGAACTCGAGACGCAAGCCGCACCGAGAATGATACGAGTTCAGGGTTTAGTTCGGTAGGCGGCATGCAATATATTGTAGCCAGGCTCTTTCAGCCTCGCGACCCTGACAGTATGAGATTGAGCTTGTGGGAACCGAATGCGTTAATTGGGGCTAGGTAGGATCGAAGCCAGCTTCTAGCAGGACCACATTTCAAGCATTTCAATACTTGATAACAGTATTGGCAGAATCAAGAATACCCGCCGTGTACTGTTACGGCACATGCGAAATCAAGAATGCCATGGACGCAACCCGGGCAATCCGACGGATTTCGAGGTTGGCATTCTTTGCATTCATATCCATCACTCTCAATTCTGGCAATAATAGCGATCGATTGCAATATCAAGGCTCAGTAATTTCTCCCTCCGCACAAAGCCGAATCTGCGCCTGACTGACACACCATTCGCGAAGTTGTCGTATAACCATCCCCATCGCATTTCTCCTCGAATCTCCGCGAACAAACAAGACAGCGTCACAGCCGCCCGTGGAGCATGTGAAATGGTATCATGTACTCACAGGCCGCGTCTGCACTTACTGTTCGCAAATACTAATGTTCCTCCGCTATTCATACTTGGGATTGGGCGTGCGACACCATGATCTACGGAGGTGACATGTCAGCCGAAAGCACGAACGATTGTTGATGAGACTCAGCCCCACAGCTTCCGGCTTGGACTCTGATCACAGATTCGTCTTTCCACGGTTGGGCTGATGTGCTGTATGGATGCGTGGGAGCGGCAATGGTATATTAGGCTGCCAGCGATATCCTGGTTAGATACTTCTGTGTCAGGTCTCGACCTGATTGTGGGAAGCGGAGCGGAACCATGATTCAATTGTTATGTTTACTGCTGCATGAAGCCACACAAGTTGTTGCTCGAGAGAGGACAAATGTCGCGAGCATCGTTCTGTCAATCCTTTTGAATTTCATCTGATATTCCACCGGTTCAAGGTTAAGTCTTACCTCTCATGTTTCAAGAGAATCACGAATTTTCCGTCAGCCTGTTCCCATCTACACGGCTCACTGATCGCTATTAATTTCCCACACAAGTATACCGACTATCATTCGAGAAAGCGCAAGGAATTGCATACCGTGGCCGAAGCTCAATGTATTATGTTAATTTCTTCGCATGGAGAACAGAATCATGTTTACGAATTTCTCATGAAGTCTAGCTAGAAAAAGAAATAGATGATGGGCACGCCAAAAGCCTCGGGACCAATGATCACTTTCCAAGAAGTACAATCCACTCCCCACGATCCATGGAAAACATTTTCTAGACCCCAAGCTCAAACTCATTGGTAACAACATTCTTTGAACGATTCCCCCCAGCCCCCGTACCAAGAATCATTGACACTCCGCCCCGGGCCTCCACATCACAAGTAATACACCTATGAAAATACGAAAAGACTAGCACAGCCCTACCCCACCACCGCCTCAGCCATGAACGAGCGATCCTGTTATTTACTCAGGGCAAAAGACGCTAGAATCCCAATGCTCCGGTTCACAGGATACCAATAGGTACAGGCAATCATCATAGACTCAACAGCAGCATCGTGAATGAATTAATCTCACAACCAAAAATACATAATTGTGCAGGGAATGAGGACAAGCAGGCTGGATCGGATTGGAAGTACACTTACAAAACTTGACTACTGCAACTGCACTTACGCATGCCTTCCTTAACCCGGGAAGTGGAATTCTTGAACAAGACGTCTGGGACTAATAGTATACAGATATCGAATCCCATCTTTTCGCAGAACCCCCCCCCCCTCCTTCTTTCCCCCCAAAAAAATTGAAACGAATAAGAAGATACAATCTCAAGGAACCCCACCATCTACCCTTTTTCCACACGGACAGAGAAAATGAGAAAACATGACTACCGCCCACAAGAACAACATCGAAGCTCAAAAGGAAAAATACCGGTTCCACCTTCTGAATCTTTACTGATTGTCGGATATAAGGAGGCCACTCACTCTCCAGCAAAGCTCATTGTTAGCGTTTTCATCCTCGCCAATAATCCTCCTACCCTCCATATACACCTGGACACAACGAGTTCTTGGTCAAAGACTGGCGCTACCTGGAATCCCAATACATCGGGCCTCCCTCGGACCCTCGTTGGGACGATCGAAAATGACGCAAATGGCAATCGTACGTAGAATAAAGGCCGGTATTATGACCATCTAGATTTTCTTATCGGCTTCTTGCTCTCTGTATGCTGGAGAAAGAGTGAGACGTGGTGTACTCGCAAACTCAAAACCAGAAACTTGCAAAAATCCCGCGTCAGGTCACGAATATCAATTTCATTCAGCGATCAAGAGGGCTCACGAGACAGACTGTCATCATCAAAGTTGTGAGAAGTAAGAGAAGAAGGGAGATTTCCTGTAAAGTAGTCTATAGGCCTATGCGCCATATATGCCTGTGCGCCAACCCCACCGAGTATTCTTACAAAAAACGTATAAATTTCAACAACACCGCCATCTATAACAGTAATATACATTTTAATTGGTTCTTTGACGCTCTGGGCAGGTCCTAGCATTATGCTCAAGCGACTGGCATGCGCTGCACTTTGGTGGTGCTCGTTGCCGTACCTGAGCAGGTACATTTTCAACCCCCTCAGTAGGCGTATTCTGCTAGCCACCAGAGACCTATCTCGTTGGTTGTCCAGCCGTTCTCGCTCACGCCAATTGCCCAATCTGGTGGTAGGATCCCGTCTGAATACCAGGCTGCCTGGTGCATTACTGCCTCGAAAATAACGAGCGGAGGGATTGGAAACCCTTTCGCAAGGACCCTTGCGGCGTTCGTTGAACGAAGAGGTTTTGGAGTTGACTCCATTCGACAGGTGTTACCCGGCACACTTGAGGGCAATCTCTCCGCTATTCGAGCCCATCACCTCGATAGAGGCTGGCCCACCAACGCCTTTGGTAGTGAATATATTAGGGCCTGCCTTCGGGGCCTTAAGAGGTTATTCAATCACCCAACGCGCCCTCGCAACGACATTACCCGGCAGCTTCTCACCGATATCTCGAGCCCGTTCCTATCATCTACGGCCAAAGATGAGCTCAACATTACCGCTATTCACGCGGTGGCCTTTGGAGGCATGTTCAGGCATCGCGAACTCTGCTATGACCGTAAAGACCTCGAACAACCAGCTCTCTTCGCGGAGTCACGTCTCTGTCGCGAGGATGTATTCTTCGCTGATGATAACAGCTACGCAACAGTCCACCTCAAGCGCTCGAAGATCGATACCAATCACGAAGGCGTTACCGTCTAACTTGCCCCAGCGATTATCGCCTGTCCTATCAAAGCTCTCCGCCGCCTCTACCAATACGACCCTCAACCGGGTCACACTCCTCTCTTCAGCATCGGCACTGACACCGTTAAGAAACACCGATTCGAGGAGCCTGTACCAAAAAAAGGGGTACCAACGCCCTTAAACGCCGAATGCTTCAGTGGAACCCCGCGATATCCACGGCTAACTTCTCCGGTCACAGTTTCCGTAAGGGTGGCGCCAGCGAGGCGGCTCGCAACGGTATCTCCTACGACGATATACAAGTGCTTGGTAGATGGAGATCTGACAGCGCTCGCCTCTACATCCGGCATGACCCTCAAAGGATGGTTACTTTACGTTACCAGGCATCCACAGGCTCTCTCCTACCCGTAATAGGGCTACCTACACCTCCGACGTCACCCTGAGGCTTCAATTCGACGGAATTTGTCGATTGAGGTGATTTCAAATTTGCACGTTATTCACAGCGGGTTGCGTCATTCCGGTTTAGTTATCTACATTCGAATTTTTGTCCCCACCCTCTCAGCCATCCCATCTTCTCTTTACACACCACTTCGTTATATTGGGCTTTTCTATGGTGGATTTCTAGCCGTACAGGGGTTCTGTAGGCATTTGTATGGCCCTAGCGCTTACGAGGCCTACAGAAACCCTATCTGGCAAGAAGCTTCGCCAAAAGCCCGCCAATCGCTTGAAATTGAACTCAATTTCAAGCCAAATATTACCGATATGACTGTGTACGAAATCGATTTTTCGGACTATTGCATACATGATTGCGACAACATACATACAATTCTGTAGCAATCAACACAATTGATATAGCGGCTAATGACTGTACACCCACAATCATCGATTTTTCGGACCAGCACATACACGCAATGACTAGCACAATCATTTGGCATGAACACAAATTCGTGTATGTTTTAGTCATTAATTGTATGCGATAGTCATCCATTATATGTTTGAGGCCAAAAGGTTAAGCCATTCATTGCATAGAGTCGCTGCTGTAATCGAAGTCAATCGCAGGGGTATTACGCCGACCATCACCATAGAATGGCGCTAACCGCATTTGAATAATGTACAAACTCAAACTACACGGCAATCGACTCAACTCAAATAAATTCATCATTTTGGCTCAAATATCTCGCTCAGAACCGTGCTAAGGCCGCTGTACATACTGCCGGCCGCCTCAAAATCGCTCATTCTTCCTCCGATAACAACTCAATGTCCCTACCAATCTCGCTGGCATCGCAGGCGTCACTCATATGGTTTTTTGAGCCGCAGAATGCACAGGATAGCTTCTTGTAACTACCACGTCGCTTGGTGGGAGCGCACGGTGCTGGAGGGGCTTTGGCAGCTCGCTTACGGCTCTTCTGTAGTGATGCCGGTGGTGAGGATAGTGGTAAACTTGGTGTTTCAATTGTCGCCTGAATCTCGCTGATCTCGTCTGCCAATTGTACTGCTTTTGCCTGGAGTTTAGTGCCCTTCTGTCGGACCTTTTCGAGCTGTTCTTGAGCCTCTGATCCAGTGATTTCAGCGGCGTGAAACTCGCGATATTCCTCAATAGTCTCGATGCCGTGGTGTCTCTTTGCAAGCTCAAAGTTCCTAGCCCCAATGCTAGCACGCTCTTTTTGATGACTACATCGTATTACCTCATCCTCAGAGGGCTCATTATCCTTGACAAACAGACTCTCCTCTGCCTCTGGGTCTGTGTCATCCTCGTCGCTCTTCTCGTCATCTGAAACCTCAATTGTGACCTTCTCTTTTTCCTGGCTCTTCTCTGAACGTGGCTTGGGGTTTTTGCGCTTCGAATTTTGCTTAATTTGTGAGAGGACAGTGTGTTTTCGGAAGCGCTTCTGTTGCAAAGTACCAATAGGCCAAAAGAGGGCCTCTGTACCATAGTGTAGGTACAGAGGCAATATAGACCGGATCCTGATTTTGTGACAGCCTCTTCCGAGGGCGGCCAGAGCCATTGTCTTTCAACTCCGGAGGCTCAGTAACGTTGTCGGGCATCAGTTCATTAACAATGATTGTGCGATATGAAGGAAGGTAGGTCTCTCTATAGCGTTAAGCCATGTAGATTGGGATGCCGGTGGTTACATCGCCTAGAACTAGATTCTCGACGTTGTCAGTGCCAAAGAGTGGGATATTAGAATCGGCTTTGAAGAAATCAGCAGCGCACCAAGCATGAGCGCAGGGAAGACGTATGTCCTGCCACTCAAGGCAAGTACAAGTTCTCGCATCTAAATCGACGCGCCAGCCAATAGCGGCGGTGTTCAGAAGTCGTACAATTGCCTTGCCTATCTAATGTCAGTTTAGGAGCTTCAAAATAGCGCGATTTTGACATACCTTTCTTCTGTCGAACGCACATCATCTTCCGGCCAACATCTTTGCGATATGCGATGTGGTTGACGGCAAATCTCGTCAAAACATTGTCCTTCTGTACGAACTCGCCGCGGTCATAGAACAGCTTCATTGTGGCGGTACAGATGTCTTCCAACATGTACAGAATCGGCTTCCGCCTCTCATCAAGATATCTGCCGTTCATTGACTCTCCAACGCCAGATGAAGTGTGCCCGTAACGAGGAAACTCGCCGTAAGGCGCGTAGGCGGATGCCCAGCGATCAAATTTGCCGTTGTCAATATCCTCAGTATACTTGGCCGCCTCCGGGTTGAGAACACGTATTTCTTTGAGAAGAGCTTGGAATTCGCGGTGGGAGGTGACACGGCACATCTGCTTGAATTTGGCCGTAATTATGTTGTTGAAGTGGTCATCTACATTCTCTGCAAGATGCCAGGTACAGTAGTAATGCCAGGAGCCCGGAAAGTACTTAGTGATAGCCGGGACGAGGCCTTCGCCGCGGTCAGTGATTATCGCAAACTCTGCAGGGTCATTGCCTTCTTCTCTGCCAAACATTGTGAGCTTTTCGACGATGGCTTCGAGGAACCATTCCCACCAATCTTTTGATTCTGTAGGTACGATTGCCCAGGCTATAAGGAGGTTGTTTTCGTCGGCATCCACGGTGGTGACAACAAGCAGGATGCCTCCATATTTGAAGAAGCAGTGAGTGCCGTCAAAGACGAGAAGACTACGACATCTATCAAGAGCCAAAGTACACGCCGAAGGCATAATTACAGCGACTTGAAAGACACCTATCTCTGACTTGTACTTGATAGTAGCGCCGTTATATAAGTTGCAGAGTTCAGCCCAATCTGCGCTAATGTCTCCCTCCTCCTCAGAGATGAACTCATGATCGTGAATCTTCGCGTCGTGAAGCGCCAGTAGCAAGGCTTTGATGTACTGAAACTACTTACTCTCCTCCCCTTCAATCTGGTTCCTAACTTCTACCACAGTGCGATGGGCTTGCCGGCTGGAGATCTTGTTGCCCTGCTCGAGACGTGCTTCATCTTGTACGAATTTCGAGGGGAGTTTGCAAATATTGGCGACGATATCGAAGCGGTTTCGAGCGAGATATTTGACTGAATGAACGCGCTGCCAGCCAATATGACACTGGGAGGGACACGTATGCTTCTTAAGTTGTCGTAACTTCCACTCCTTTGGCTTGCCTACGAGGGCTACTCGTATTGCGAAATGGCATGTATGCTTCTCACGACCACGGCATTCGAGTTGCCAGAACTGGGGCTTGCTACTCTTAACGTTGAAAGACTCATTGGCGGCCGCAATCGCGTCGGTAATGATGTTTTTGGCTTCCTCAAGAGTCTCGAAAGTCATTCCAAGCTGGAGCGTTGGACAGAGAGGGATATCTTCAGGTGCAGGAGGTTTTTGAGAGCGCTGGGACAGCGCCTGTCTTGATAATAGTGTCGCCATAGGTGTAATTTGAGGTTGTTGTTGTTGCTGAAATCGGGTTTTTTGAGCAGAAGTTTGCACGGTAAGTTGCCCTCCACTGTGTTGACTATAACTATATTAATTGTGTTGATTGCTACAGAATTGTGTGTATGTAATAGTCATTGAACATACAATAATTGCAATCGTCGCAATCATGTATGCAATAGTCCGAAAAATCGATGATTGTGGGTGTACAGACATTAGCCGATAGAACTAACTTTCTATCAGAGAGCTGATGGCTAGGATCGTGCCGATACTTTTGATTTCTCTCGCTTTATGCCTTATTTTTGTCTTGCAAAACTCTGTCCAGCCTTACCACAGTAGTGCGTGCCAATTGTTCTCTATGAGGCTATCGGCAATAATGAGTGAATCAAGGCGCTCAGCAATTTTTATTTTTATTTTCACTGAATCCCACTTGGACGGTATTGAGCCTACCAGAGCGTGCTAGAGAATACACTGGCGGGACGTGCCAAAATGGCGAATTTTTTCGCCGTGATTCACTCATTATGGCCAATAATTTTACTATATCCAGTCCAGCACTCAACATCGATAAAAAAGTCCAGTTTTACCTTGCTCCAACGCCTGCCCATTCTTGGCTTGTGCAGCTGAACAGCCGGAACCCTATCGCTCAGGTTGTCTGGAATACTTCGGTGATGAAAACCAATGAAAGGATTGATGATCGATCATGATTCATTCCGATAGCTAGGGAGCTTCGGGCCCAAAAAGAACGTGTGGGGCGAGGCGGCACGCCATGAAAAGGGATTGTAAAATTAGATGCAAAAGTATATCCGTCCAAGGTGAAGCAGGCGTATCCTCGCGTCCGATCTCAAAGAGACGGTCCTGGCGTCGTTCCGTGTCGATCAAATCTTGACATCCGACGAATCATCCAGACAACCTTCTCACCATGCATCCATAATTTCTAAGAACCCGTATCCTCGCAACCCCGAATCCTCAGAATGGGAACGTAATTCAATGATGCGGCCGAGCGAAGAGCGACTGTCGGTTGCTTCGTAAAATGTCTAAGGATGTGAATATGCGAAGAGCTCGCAGAGAGTGCTGTGTCTGCAGATGATAGATTTGCTGCGTTGCTCCATGAAGGCCTCAGGCATTCAGGCCGGTATAGGCAGACTTCCGGATTGGGACTGCGCCTCCGAATTAGGACTAGTACAGCCTCGCGCATTGAGGCTATACTTCCCGTGAATGAAACTTTGGTACTCACCTTAGGATCGATATCGATGATTTTCTCGCAATTGGATCTTGAAAACTCGCCAGGATACTATCTCCATATAATTTTACTTGAGAGGTTCAACAGGTTATCAAAGGGAAGAACCTGAAAACCGACTATTGCCCAACCAAAGCCTCCCTAGCTAACCTACAACAATCACCCTTTTGATACAACCCCTTAATAGCCTGACAAACACCGCTCCTCCAATCATCACGACCAACACCAACACAACCACCCTTGATATACAACCCCATCAAATTCTGACACCCCACCGGTCGAAGCGACAATTCAACCCAACCACTCGACGCCATCGCCTGCAGCAAAGGTAAAAGAAACGGTCCAAGTTGAAGCATTAATGTCGAAAGTTGCAGCACAACTGCTAAATCCGGTTTCTTCCACGTCCCGAATCGTGATGGCTTTTTGGGTCTGCAATTCGAGGGCGCCGATGTAGGCGAGATCTCCTCGTCGCCACAAGACCGTCATAAGCGTCCGCATGACGGACACCCGTGATTGTGCTGTTGTTGATGTTGTGGAGGGTTGCATATAGGACATTGCTGTGGGGGGTAACATCTTCTGTATCCCTGGTCCCAAGAAAAGTTGTTACCAGAGTAGTAGGGGGGACCTGAGTTTTGGCACGAACAAGAGTTGTGGCCATGTTCATGGTCCTGGTTATGGTTGTGGCCGTGATCTTGGTTGTTCACACCATTGTTGCCGCTCTGGCCCCGGTTGGGCTTGGTAGAATCAGAAGTGTTCACGTTCCTTCCTCCGTTAGACGCGTTTATATTTGAGTTTGAGGCCGAGCTGCTGGTTGTGCTCTGGTTATTGTTCGGATGGTTAGTACCGGCGGAAGTGTTTGTGCTCGTGCCATTGGTTGTATTGGAAACGCCGTTCGTGCTGGAGGTGTTATTTCCACATGAGGTATTGCCTGCACCTGAGGTATTGTTCGCACCTGAGGTATTACTCCCACCTGAGGAATTGTTCCCACCCGAGGTATTGTTGCCACCTGAGGAATTATTCCCGCCTGAGGTATTGTTGCCACCTGAGGTATTATTCCAACCTGAGGAATTCTTCCCGCCTGAGGTATTACTCCCACTTGAGGAATTGTTCCAACCCAAGTTATTGTTCCCACTACCTGAGGTATTGTTCCAACCCGAGTTATTGTTCCCACCACCTGAGGTATTGTTCCAACCCGAGTTATTGTTCCCACCACCTGAGGTATTCTTCCCACCTGAGGTATTGTTCCCACCTGAGGAATTGTTCCAACCCGAGTTATTGTTCCCACTACCTGAGGTATTGTTCCCACCTGAGGAATTGTTCCAACCCGAGTTATTGTTCCCACTACCTGAGGTATTGTTCCTACCACCTGAGGTATTGTTCCTACCACCTGAGGTATTATTCCAACCAGAGTTATTGTTCCCACTACCTGAGGTATTGTTCCCACCTGAGGTATTATTCCCACCTGAGGTATTATTCCCACCTGAGTTATTGTTCCCACTACCTGAGGTATTGTTCCAACCCGAGTTATTGTTCCCACCACCTGCGGTATTGTTCCCACCTGAGGCATTGTTCCCACCTGTGGCATTGTTCCCACCTGAGTTATTATTCCCACCACCTGAAGTATTGGTTTGCTGTCCTTGGGAAGAATTTTCGTTCGTGGTCGTATTGGTAGTCTGAGACTGCGTTCCATTCTGCTGGCCTGAGCCTTGCTGGGTCGTATTATTTTGTTGTCCTGAAACAGTGTTCGATGCGCCGCCGTTTGGATTCGTCGCCCATTGTGGTTGTTGGCTATTATCTGCATAATCATCTTCGGATGTAGGACATTCACAGCGGCAGCACTGACTTTACGAAGGAACAAAATTAGCCTCAGGTTCGTTTTATTTCTACGCTACCTACAAGCAGGGCATACTGCAAAGAAAATCAAAACTCGTACCCCATGATGTAGCCCTTTCTGTTCTGTGGTGGGATGATAGGCTGAGAACCGTCGACCTCCTGAACAAACATCCGCCCCTGGAATTGATTGAATGGAACACCTTTGGTTGCTGAATCGATAGATAAATTGGGGCCAAGCGTGAGGAATTGATCGGATTCGCCTGAAAAGTGTGTTAGGACACTTGGGATGGATTCCAAGGAGAGCGAATGACTTACGGTATGCGTCTCCTTTGTAAACCTCGGCCACCTTGTCGAAGTATTCGTTGGCTACCTTCGCGTTTGGGAAAGTGAGCAGATACTTCTTGCCCGTCCCAACCTGCACGGCATACGCGTAAAATACGCCGTTGGAGGGAGGACATGTCTTGCTATGCGGCTTTGAATCATTTTGCTGGCCCGAAGGATTTCTGCTGCCGTTTCCGCTGCCGTTTCCGTTGGATACATTTGTATTATTAGGGGCGTTGTTGTTTGCAGGCGCGGGTTTCTTTTCGGGATCCTTGGTGAGCAGATTGATATTGCCTTTGCCCTGTTCACCTCCAACATTGAGTAGGTCCTGCAAACTTGGTGAGTGGGGGATTCTCAGTAGACATTACTGCTGCTACCAACCTTTCCTTTCGCTGTGTCAAGATCTGCGAGGTTTCCCAGCAAGGCATCACGCTTGGTCTCTTCGCCCTGCGCTGGGCCAGCCGCACCTGGTGCACCTGGAACACCTGGAACTCCGCCAGGAACTGCAGAACCGAGATCTGGGACAACACCAGGTGCTACTCCGCCAGCAGCACCCGTGGCTGTTTTGGCGACGCCTCCGAGAGCGTCCATTTCGAAGTTTAGACTCAAAAACGAATGAGTGGAATTGTGAGTGGCCAGACAGGTCAGATGGAGGGAGTAATGAATAAATTGCTATCTGGCTACTGCGTTGGACTTATATTCGCGATAGAAATCCAGGAGATGGAAAGTTGAGACGAGCTGTTAGGTTGTAGTAGTAGAAGCATAGCCACATATATTCAACGTGCGGATTGTAGCGCCGTAGCGGAATCAAAAGCAATACGTTGCAAAGGGCAGATTTTGGCAGCTGATCGTCACGGGAAGTCATTGCTACTCCTACCCTCAGCTTCACTTGGACAGCCCGCTTGGACTAGATGTGCGCATTGTGCATCAACGTGCAAAGAAGGAAGATGTTTGAGAGACAAGCTCGACCGAGTCGACTCACCGTCGGGATATTGTGGTTTCGATGTTGACGAGGCCAGATGCAACTCGACTCGATTTGTTTTTTGATCGGCTGAGACAGCTGCAGATCAGATATTCCGTCTCCAAACAGGAACTTGGCATCACAAAATAGGAAGCTTGTGGGGTATAATGTACGGATCGACGGTTAATGGCTGTCTGCACCGGAAGCCATTGCAAGACCAGCAGGAACGGGATGATCCGGAGTCGATGCTTCGATGGGTGTGAAGTCCCTAGCTGGCGTCGGCGATGAGTGGAGTTGAGCGTTGAGGTGTGAAAAGAAGAAGTGGTGGCGGCAGAGGAGGAGAAGCACGACGCTTCGGGCCGTCTCGAATCCGCCTCAAGCCCGACATGGCAGAACCCATAGACCACATCTCACTTTTCAGCTCACCACCGACAAAAATCAACACCCACCGATAAAAATCAACTACCACCGATCAAAATCAACTACCACCGATCAAAATCAGCAACCACTGACGAAATCATATGCACGCTTCGTAGCTGATGATGCTGATCATCATAAAGGTCAGAGGCCATAGCTTCAAGTGGCATTGCAGCGAGCTCTTCAATGCTCGACCCCTTCCCCGACTGATTCCTTCGTCCTTGAACCATCGTTGTCAACATGAGGTTCCAGGCTCATTGTAAGCCTTGGGTATCTCTACTCATCTTCTCTCTCTTTGCATCTGCCATCCGCCAATGCACACACGAGGACCGCAATCGACCTCTCAAACCCGGCCAGTGCCTGACCCAATGTGCTGCTATCGACGGAAAGGTTACCTGTCCAGGGAATCCGCCAGTCACTGCCAACCAGGATGAATGCGACTTTCTGACTGTCGTCCGAGACTCGAACGGGAAAGTCATTGACCAATGTTGCACAAGAGATCCAGAAAAGCCCTCTAAGAAGCGGCCCCAATGCGGTAAAAACTTCGGCTGGCTCGAGTGCGACCCAGACAATGGATTTGGGTCATGTTGCTCCAAGGACGGGTATGTCTTCATGAGAATATTAAATATCAAAGCTTAGTACTAAATACTCGCAGCTTGTGTGGCTCGGGCGATGAATACTGCGGACGTGGCGGTGGAGGATGTGACAGCACATGCGATACATGTCCTGGGCCACGAAATGACAGACGTTGTGGGAAAGACTTCAACGACGCTGTGTGTAAACAAGGTCAATGTTGCTCCAGTAGAGGGTATGTAGCCGCCGAAGACGATGATGAAACTATACCAACTGACAACGACAGCTGGTGTGGAACGACGGACAATCATTGTCAGGTCGAGAGGGGCTGTCAGGGTAGCTGCAAACCATCTGGATTCGGTGCAAACCGTTGCGGCGCTCAGGCTGGTGGCAGGAGGTGCGACCCACGCGGCGAATTTGGTGGTTGCTGCTCCAAGCACGGGTAAGTTTTGGCTCCGTGAATCATGCTAATAAGAGACGTGCTGAAAATCCTACAGATTCTGTGGTACCTCGCAAGCGCATTGCAACAAGGATCAAGGATGCCAAAGTGGATGTGACGAACGACCGCCTCCGAAAGACCCGGACAATCAGAAACCATTAATACCCAATAGACCTCCAAGAACATCGGATGGCGATGACGAGGATCCCGACTCCCCTCCGAGACCCCCTCCCAAGACCCCCGGCAGAGATCGTGAGGACCCCGACTCCCCTTCGAGACCCCCTCCCAAGACCCCTGGCAGAGATGACGAGGATCCCGAGTCTCCTTCGAGACCCCTTCCCAAGGGAAGCGGAGACGACGATCCCAACAAAAAACGCCCCGAGGATTGCCCACCATGTCCAGCCTGTCCCAAGACCGAATGTCCCCCTCCGCCAAAGAAAAATCCAGCATCTGGACCCAAGTTCGACGCCAGCACTGCAAACAAAGTCCTCGCCTGCCTATGCGACGAGGGAGATGAGCCTACGGCCCATAAGCTTGCTCCCCAGAAACTCGGTTGCCCTTGGCACAACAGAGAAAAGACACAAATCAAAGGGAAAAACTTCGAGTATGAATGCTTCAGGTGGCAAACATCGGACCAATATGAATACATCATTGGAGATTCGCTTGAGTACTGTGGGGAGTTGTGTGCTGCTGATAGCAGATGTGCATCCGTCAATTTCTTCCTCTCACACGCTCGCTTTGAGGGTCGACCGGCTTGTACGCTCATCGTGGGACCGAGGCGCGGCGAGAATCCAGTTGAGCCCTCATCTAGCGTGTTTGGGGGTAGTCTTAAGCTTAGTTAGGATAGTGTGGGATTGGTATTTTCAAGATTGAACTCCGAGAAAGCTTTCGACGGGCTACAAGAGATGTGTTCAACTAGGAGAAACTTGAATAATGTGATGGTGATAAAACATGGATTTAGGCCTCGGATGAGAAAGACAATTGTACGTAGTTCATGCGTTAATGTTTGAAGAGTAGATAGTTGAAAAAAGGCTCTTTTCGTCGTTTCTATGTTCAAAGAGTTACTATATACCGGTTTGGCTAAAGTGTGTAGAGTAAGAGGGTATATTGTTACGGGGAACTCGTTTCTCAACACAGTTGATTGTGTCAAGACCTTCTTGACACCTGTGTGCTTTTGTTCTGGTCCGCGGGTCTGGATTAAGGGCAATATCAGTCTGAAAGTACCTACCGTAAGTACCTTCCCTTACTCAGGTTCTTTGGAGGCTCACTAGATCCTAGCCGTCCGATGTATCTCCCATTTCAATTGTCGTCTAACCGATTTGATCCTCAGATCAATCCTGAACGCTTGTCGGTTAGTATGAAGGTTGGGGGTGGGCTTGCTTCGTGTGCATATGACTTGTGCTTGATTGTATCTAAGTAAAAGGTCGTTGCTGTAGTAGGTTGAAGAAGCTCCTATGTGAGAAACATAACATGTGACGGCACGGCATGGCTATCCTGCAGTCACGTTACTTCGTGGCCTTAGCGTGGCGTGCACAGCCACCTGTGGCTAAAGCGCTACATCTTTGCGCTTCCGAGGTCTTTTGCTCTCTACCTAAGATTCTCTTATCACACCCAGTACTTAGAGCAATAGACCGATCTATGACCTCTTTTTCTTGCCGTGACACGCGTCGGCGTGCCAAGTCTCGAACTCGTTGAGAGTACTTGCACTTCAACGGCGAGAAGCAGACCACATCAAGCGGCTGGAGGATATGCGATGAATAAGGTGGCATACAGAGCGTTAGCATCTTATGTTCGAGGCAGTAGTCCTTGAAATCCTGGTTGAGATGGCTCGATTGAAGGCCATCTTGAGCTCATCTGAGCGCGTTACGAACCTCTCAGCCCAGTTTTTCCCTACTGGCTCTCCACCGCGTACACCCAGCAGTTTATCCGCCATATCTGCCACCTCACACAGCCGGGGCGTAAATCCTCGCAAATCGAGGTCGAGGATATATTGGACAAGCTTTTGCTCTTCTGTTGCAGTGAGCTTATGGGAGTTTGGGCGAGTTTGAGATGGAGAGGTAATTCCGCAGAGCCGATCAGAGAGCCTTTGGTGTTTGATGATGAAGGCTGCAGCAGCGCGCCGTAGGCTTTGAAATTGGCCAGAGATATAGGCCTGAAGAGCGAGATCAATTCTGCCTTCTTCTTGAACGGCTATTGCATTGCGTTGATGAGACATTGCGTGTTGAAGAGGATAAGGGCTGTGCCAAGGAAAAGTGGCCGGCTCGGTGGTGTGGCCGGCTCGGTGGTGTGGCCGGCTCGGTGGTGGAATACGTTATAATTTCGGTATATTTTGGTAAAATCGCCGAGTATAACTTTAGTACCTACAACAAAGTCGCCTCTCCAACTCTACCATTCCAGTACTACATTAGAATAGGTAAACAATTGATTTAAAACCATCTACGAAGTTAGTATTGAAATCGAATCAGCAGTTCCAAGTATGTGAGTAAATAACCCTTCCTCGCAATATCATCTCTAAAAAGATAGGTTCAAGTTGAATTGAAGATTGGCTTCAAAAGGTCAAAGGCAAAGAGACATTGTCACTACTCCCGTCACTAAAGTTCCATACGGACTTGTGTAAAAACTACGATTTCATGTCTGTGTCTGCCTATCTATCATCATCCCCTCTTCATCTCTTCCGCATTAGGAGAGAGAAACCCAAATAATCGGACAACATCCTCAACCAGCCAAGAAAGAAAGAAGACAACGCCAAACAATGCATAATCAAACTCAAAAAGTTGTCTCCCACTTCACATAGGGCTCGGAGAGAACTTGGTAAACGGAAAAAGTACAAGCTGTTTGGCGTAGGATATGTGTGAGAAGAAAGGGGGCCTTGCGGCCACGATCTATCTTGCTCTCACAGAGATTTCATCCTGGCCATATCAAAAGAAAAAAAAAATTGTCTCCTCGCCCATAGCGCTGCATCCAGTAATAGTCCATATCATCAGCCAGCAGACTTATTTTTCTTCGCCTTTTCCACTGCCTCAATGTTTAATTCTGGCCTAGGCTCAGCAGCAGCGGTGCTACTATGTCCTTCCTCTTCCTCAACTATCATATCGTTAGCCGTGTGTGCTCCAAGCTTTTCGACACTGGCTTCACCAGTCTCATCTTGCAGCCTCTTCACACTGGATACAATGGCATCAGCTTCGCTAACGGAACCACGGATGGTGTCTGGATCGCCTTCGACGCCAATGGAACCCGAGTCCTTCAAGGCCTTGAGTGCTTTGTTGTCATAGCGGACGACCATGCAAGAGAGGTTGTCTGTTGAAAATCGGGCCAAAGCATGGTCGACGAGCTGTTTAGAGGCGGCTTGCGGGTCGTGAATGTTGCGAATCAGATCTACAGCTTCTTGATCAGAGCAGACATCCCATAGCTGTGAGATCAATTAGCGTTTCGAGACTTACTAGATATCAGGAAAACTTACGCCGTCACAAGCAAGAATCATAAACTCATCAGTCTCGTGCTGGATAACAGTTTCGGTGGTATAAGGATGTCCCGTGACCAGATCCTTCATATACGCGTCTCCCAAAGCGCGTGTGACAGCCAAAACGCCATTGACGCGATTATTCAAAATCAGGCCCCCAGCATTCGAAACGCGCCGACCTTCTTGTTCATCGCTGCCCTTGTGATCGTAAGACAAACGTAATGCACGACCATTGCGACACAAAACTATCCGAGCGTCGCCGACATTGGCAGTGTAGAGCACGCGCTGTCTAGACGACGCGTCCTTGAGCTTCTCTGCAGCTTGCGCGGGTGTCGGAGCATCGGGTACAATGCTAGCTTCTGGCCCGCTATCAGCAGATGCCTTGGCTGCAGCTTGGTTGAGATATGTCGATCCTGTGGCAGACGCGTTATTTGGCACTCTATCCTCCCAGCGCAAGACGGCGATGACGGCCGTACATCCGCTGTTCTTGACTGGAAGCTTTTCCAATTGCTGATCGACAGAGGTGAAGGTTTGATCGAGAAGTTCAGGAATGGGTGTGCTGGGATTTCTGCGAATCGTGTCTTCTAGAATAAGATGGAGCTTCTTTCCACACCAGTCCGCGGCGAATGTACCTGCATGACCATCGAAGATTGCGAAATAGCCATTGTCGGTCTCAGCAACGGATTGCTCGATGGGATTTGTTGCAAGCTCAGATTTCGTTGCGACATCGGTTGTTGAGGTAGCCTGCGGCGTGCTTAAGAAATTATAAAGATAGGCGTGCGTGTCCTCCATCGTTCTCCGACATTTCTTGTTCTTGTCCTCAGTGACGCCAACTCGAAAGGTCGACCGCGGGCCCGGCATCGATTCTCCTGCTGAATTGTTCAGCGAGCCTTGAGGAACACCCAGAGCGGGATCTGCCTTGCTGAGCCGTTGTATAGGAGTTTGGTCCTTTTCGGACTGAGTGGCCACGCTGTGGACATGGAAGGAGGATTTGGCGCTGGCGAAGATGTCTTTTGCTTTTGCGACGCCGCTACTTCTTCTCTTTCTCTCACTGTTTCCTGCATCGTCGCTAGACTTGCGGTTCGTGACGGGACTGCCAGGTGCTTCCAGCGCGCTTTCGGCCATAGGATTTGAGGGGTCGGTAGGGCTCTTTGGGTCGTTGGAGGATGTGTTTGCAGCGGCTTCGCCGTCCTTCGGTGAGGGGGCAGAACTGCCAAACATCCTGTTCAGCAACCCTCCGTTTCCGGAGAAGCTTCGACGCTTGCTTCCTGCCAGTGTGATGGTTTACGGGGGAGTCGGACGGGTGCCTGCCGCGAGGGATATCAGTACCGCGAACAGGAGGGAATTATGATTATGCGAGAGATACGTAGTAGGACAACGATGTCCCTGTGGGATAGGTATACCAAGAACAAGGATGGAGCAGTCGGCCCTATATGTTTGTCTAGATGATGTGGAGAGGGGATGTACACATATCTTGCTTGAAGGGGAAATGACGCTGGGGCTCATGCAGGCATATCGCACGACAGAGAGCTGCTTAGTACGAACCTGAAAGTACAACTTCTAACCACCTACAATCGTGTACTTCACAAAGTTTCGTTGTAGATCTATGTCCAGGCGCGGGTGAAGGGCAAGCTTGGTGGAGGGATAGACGCGGAGTCCGATGTTGGGGTTCTTTCGAAGCTACAAGCAGCTGAACAATTGAAGTCGCAGTCTGTGGGAGATTGTGTGTCTTGTTCGATGAGTGTATCTCCAATGTTTCTGGAGAGAATGTTTATACTTGGAGGACGTTACCAGAATGGAAATCGTGGGGTCTTGGAGAGCAGTTCACAATCGTCATAGGCAAAAGGCGCTAATAACATTAATAAGGGCGCGAGGCTTCGTATTAATGACAAGCCATTGTCAGCCTCGACACGTCTTTCTTGTACACAATATATATTATTGTTTGCGATCGAGTACAACATCTGAATTTCGTTTGCAGAAGATATGAGTGCCAGCGTGTCATGAGGCAGGCGGCTTGGACAAAGGTGGTGTTCATTCTCTAGCAGAACGTCTGGCTGTTTTGAATCGTAATATTGATATCAGCCGTGAACATCGATTGCGGCACTCTCCAGCATATTTCTCGTGACTAGGCATCAAGCATAGCCTCCCTATAACGCCGAACAACACTGTTACCCAAAACGCCTGCATGGACCATAATTACCGACGGAGACTGTCCAGCCTTGCCTGTAGCTCGTCGTCCTCGTGATCACCTCCCCCTATGGCTTGTGCAACCTTACCCTCTGCCACCTGGTTCTTCTGCAATCCAGATGGTGTCTCTCCGAGCTGTATATTGTTAGTAAAGGTCATAGCTGTGTGAGAAAGCCAATACCTACCGCCGAGCCAAGATCGATCCCAATTTCGTCCAACACCTGGTTGACCACGTCTTCACTCTCTTCCTCATCCTCCAGGCCAGTGACGTCGTCGATAGCATCATCCATCATCTCTTGACGCTGATCCATAATATCGTTCTCTTTCTCGAATTCCATGGCGATGCGTTGTAGGGCGGGCAGATTCATCTGTCGGTTCATGCTACCTAGGAGGACTGTAGCTCCCTTCATGGACTGCATCATTTGCTCATTGCTTCGGACCGTCTATGCCTGGTTAGATTGTGTGTTGGATGCCACTTCCACAAAACTAACCTGTATCCGTAACGAGATTGCCTGAAGTTGTGTTCGCATAGAATAGAACTTCTCTATATATCTTGATTACAATCAGTATATGCCATGTCGTATTCTCTCACGCCTCAGCATACCGTCGTGTCCTGACCAAATCCTTCGCTTGTATTCTCAGAGGTCCAGTCTGTCCAGCCTTCGCGCTCTTCTTGATATCCTGTATGAGCTTCTTCTCTTGGTTCTCAAGCTTGACTCGTTCTCGGTCGAGTTCCCGTTGTGTTTTTTCAAGTGCTCGCTGGTGTTTTCTCAAACGCTCTGCTGGCGTCATGCGCTTGCCGAAGGCCCATTCCACGATCTGGAGGATGTTAGCTGTGACCGTTAGGAGATCGCGGGCAACCGATAGTCGTGGAGTGCAGGATTCGTTATTCCTTAAGGAGAGCGCATACATACGTTCATGTTTGTAGTATGGAAGAACGATGTTCCAATGCCCGCCGCTTTAAACGGTCCTGGGATGTGTTTGGGTGCCTGTTCACGCTGTTGTTGGAGGCCCTTATCTTGGCGTCAAAGTCAAATCTCCTAACAGCGTCAAGCAATTCAGGAATGATATCGATGAATTCTAAGCGAGGTTCAAAATCAAATTGGCAAATATCTTAGGAAATCGGTTAATATATTAAAATGTTACTCTGGTATTAGTTGTCAAGAGGGTAGCAAGGCCAAGACCCCGGCATGGATGAGCTCACTCTCGGCTCGGCCCTCTCTGATTTGGTAGACGAGGACGAGGACGAGGACGAGGACGGGAACTCTAGAAAACACAATATTCTCTTTAAACCCATCAATCTACCATCTTCAGATTGATAATGATAAATTTCTGGCGACTTAGGGTCATGATCTTTCTGGAAATATATCGACATCGATCTCAGGTTGCGAGTGACAAGAAATGTTCAAATATTTACCTACTGTGGCTCGGCCCTATCTGATTTGGCAGACGAGCGCCACCCGATAAATATCACACCGTCACCTATATCCTACCTTACCAACCATAGAACAAATACCGGCACCAGGAAAAAGATGCGCATTCGACTGCCTACATTCTATCAATATCACCAACAATGAAAACCGACAACAACGGGGCCAACCCCCCCAACAATGGCAACGACTACTTCAACTCGCCTCCAACAGCTCCGCGACGAGCCAGCACGAATCCTGGATACATGCAAGTGGGAACTGGCTCCTCATCCGTGCATGCCATGAGATTGCAAGCCATAATCGACAACGACTCTGGGTATGGAGGAAGTACTCTAGCCGACGGTGACGGTGGAGAGGGAGCATGGCACCCAGGAATGAGCTACGATCGGCCCACCCCAAACCATACACCAACGGTACACGGCGAATACAACCCAGCGGCCGAACATGAGCGCAAAACCCTCGCTAGCCATAAGCACCAGCTGTTATACAACCAGAACAAGAACATTCTCGGCCGTGCCATTACAGAGACGGTGGATACACTTCGAAAACTGCAAGACATGAACTCGCAATGGCCGGCACATTACCCTCCAGTTCAGCGAGCAGACCCAGTACCAAGCAGTGCTGCCAGGAATGACCCAAGACCAGGACTACACCACACCCAGACAACTCTGGCCAACCACTACGAACTCCCAACCTCTTCTACAGGCAGACCGGTGCCACCAATGAGAGCAGGAACATCGCTTGGCGAGCACGCATCGGCAGCGGAGTCAAGCTCAGCGGCGTTGAAAAGACCAGTTGCGGAACCTCGACTTATCGCACCACAACTCCCTGGTGAACTCCCTCATGACTTCTCCATCCTCACACTTGATTCCAAATTTGGGCGTCAGACGGATTTGATGCACGGAATGGATAAAAATGAAGTTGCTAGACTGTTGAACGGACAAATCCAAAAAAGTGTCCAGCATTTGTATTCGTTGCGAGAGCGGATAGACGACACGTCGAGCAAAGTCTTGGTGACGGGAGACCTTAATGCCGGAAAATCGACATTTTGCAACGCGCTACTCCGACGAAAGATTTTGCCAGAAGATCAACAGCCTTGCACCAGCATTTTTTGCGAAGTGCTTGATTGCAGTGAAAATGGTGATGTTGAGGAGGTGCATGCCATTCCGATCGGCCAGCATTATGATCGAGATGATGAGTCGACATATCAAGTTTTCTCCATCAAAGAACTTGAGAAGATTGTGATCGACGATGAGCGATGGGCGTCATGTAAAATCTACATCAAGGACATACGAGCAGTGGACGAATCACTTCTCGCTAATGGCGTAGTCGACATTGCGCTGATTGATGCCCCTGGTCTTAACAAGGATTCGGTCATCACCACAGCAAATTTTGCCAAGCAGGAAGAGATTGATGTTGTCGTCTTCGTCGTGTCTGCGGCCAATCATTTCACAGAATCTGCAAAGGAGTTCGTTTTCAATGCGGCAAGAGAGAAGGCATACATGTTCATTGTTGTTAACGGATTCGACGTTATTAGGGACAAGCAGCGGGCCCAAGGCATGATCTTGAAGCAGGTGCAGAAGCTGAGCCCAGCAACGTTCAAGGAATCCGCCGAGCTTGTTCATTTTGTTTCAAGCAATGCAGTTCCCACCGCACCTCCACCGGGCGGGCCTTCCGGAGGCGGCTCGGGGGGTAGTGGAAGCGCATCCTTTGAGGACCCTGACGATAATGGTGATGACGACGACGAGGATGCTGTTATCAAGCACAAAGATCCCCCTTCGCCCCAGGACAAAGGCAAGGGCAAGGAGAAGGAGAAGCTTAGAGATTTCGAAGATCTTGAGCAGGCATTACGGCGCTTTGTTCTGGAGAAACGGGCTCGTTCAAAGCTAGCTCCCGCAAAGACGTATCTCATGAACCTGCTTGGTGACCTGCTTAATCTCGCCACCGTCAACAAGGACGTCGTCGGGTCCGAGCTAGACCGGGTTAGCAGGGAGCTGCAGGAACTCGTGCCGCAGCTTGAGGAGTTTAAAAAGACAACCGATAATGCCGACAAGACTACTGACAGGACGATAGAGGACACCGTCGACGCGGTTTACTCGTTCGCCCGAGACACTCTCAACAACGTCATCGGCCGCATGGCAGAAGAAGACCATGGCGTGCCATATCCTGGGTTCCTGAGCGCCTACCAGTACGCCGAGGACCTCAAGTACGCCATGCTTGAGACTATCTCCGAAACTGTTGGCATATGCGAGGAGCATGCCCGGAAAAGCACTGTGAGTGGCGTAAAGGCCATTAGCCAGCTCGGCATGGACCACCTAGGCAATGCTTTCCCGGCACTCAACTTCCGCGAGGATGTGATGTTCTCACGGAAACGAGACCAGTTGGCGAGGCAAGTGGATATCGAGGTCGAGCTGAGCGATTTCTTTGATATCCAAAGCCTGTGGGAGAGACAAGAAAAGGTAGCTGGTACGAGCATGGCTGTTACGGTGGCTGGCGTTGTTGGTAGTCGCTTGATCGGTGGTGTTGGTTGGCTTGATGGCACCCTCGGCGCTGTCCGGGTAATGGGGGTGGGTAACTTGAGGAGGATGATCATTCCTGGCCTCCTTGCAACCGGTAAGTTCCTATATTTCGACCTCATGGCCCCATGGTCGTCTCATCAATTCATGCCCGCCAAGAAATTACGCACTTCATTACAACACCTTCGAACTACCATCGATATCGATAAATCTCTGGCAATCTTAAACAAGAATATCTTCAGAATTCATCGATATCGATCTTAATCTAAGAGATTGCTGTCTGAATAGATAATTGGCATTATCCAAGGGTTAGAGCGAGCATGAATGGAGACCACCGAGGCCCCGTTATCTCTGCGATCCAATATGCTAATTGCGCCCAGTCGTCCTAGGTATCTCATATGCAGTCGCCTCGATACCTAACTCATTGCCACGTCGTCTGAGTAGCAAACTTCACAGCCAGCTCGCTGCGCTTGACTATACCCATTCCAACGCGTCTCGCATGTCTCACGAAGTTAGGAGAGCATTGAAGTTTCCGGCAGAAAATTTGCGGATCGGGCTCAAGCGTAATGTGGAGGATCTGCAGGACAAGAAGCAGAAGACGGATAAGCTGAAGCATGAGTCGCACGTCGCACAAAAGTACTTCGTCAATCTTGTCACCAAGACTGGCGATATCAAAAGGAGAGTGGAGAATGTGGACCTGGAAGCGGCGGCACCGGGAGGCTTATGAGAACTGACTTGATGATTGATGGACGTTTTCCACTTTGTTGGGTTTCTGCTGTATTTTTGGAGTCTGGAGTTCGGTACGACTCCGAGGAGGACCTCGAGCTTGAGGCACTGCCACCAGCTAAACTGAAAATTGTACTTCCATTACACTCAGCCACACACGTATTTGCCTAGATGACTACGCAATTCATTGCTTTCCTACTCTTGGATGAACGTGGCCAGTATGTAAGTTTGACATGGAATAAATGCTTGGAAAGATGTTGGGTGGATACCGTATGACCCGGTCTTCATCGCGATCGGATGCATACATGAGTAAGACTTGGCATGGATAATGGCCCATGAGCGAAGGCGGAACCATCTCCACAATATTTCGTTGACTACACTACGAACCAACGTTTGAGTTGAGAGGGCCCCTCTAACCTCGACATCACCTCACTCAACTACAAGATAAACAAAGATAAACATCATCTCAAATTCAAAATTCATTCCTCTACATCTCACAAGCTCGTCATCAAAATGATCAACTTCGCAACAATCGGCACAGGCTGGATCACAACCTCCTTCATCCACTCCGCTCTCGCAACGAAGAAATACAACCTCGTCGCCATCTATTCCCGCTCCCAAGAATCCGCCACCTCCTTCTCTCAAAAACACAATTGTCAAAAAACTCACACGTCCCTCGACGAACTGGTTGCAGACCCCTCCATTGACACCATCTACATCGCCTCCCCAAATTCCCTGCATTTCGCCCACGCAAAGCAGTGTCTCGAAGCCGGGAAAAACGTCATCCTCGAGAAACCTGCTACGTCGACGAGTAAGGAGTTGAATGAGCTCTTTGAGATTGCGAAAGCGAAGGGAGTATTTTTATTGGAGGCCTTCAGACACGTCTTCGAACCCAATTTCCTAATCATCCAAAAAGCGTTGAAAGAAGAGAAATTGGGAGATATTTTTGGAGCAACGTTCAACTACGCATCCCGCTCCTCCCGTTTCGACAACGTCCTCGCTGGCGAAGTTCCAAACATTTTCTCGTTGGAGTATAGTGGTGGATGTCTCGTTGATCTAGGCGTCTATCCCATCTCCGCCGCTATCGCTCTCTTCGGCGCCCCAATCTCAAGTACCTACAAGCCAACCATGTTGAGTACAGGCGTTGACGGCGGCGGTTTCATAACCCTCAACTACGAGGAATTCGGCGTCTCGATCAACGCGTCGAAAATCTATACGTCCACGACTCCGTCTGAGATTTATGGCGAGAAGGGAACGATTGTTCTGAATGGGATTACTGATATCTCCAAGGTGGATGTTTTGGATGCGAAGACGAAGGGGGTGGAGGGGTTGGCTGGGGAACAGATTGATGCCAAACTTAATATGCAGGCTGAGGCGGAACAGTTTGCGAATATTATCGCTGACAAGGACTTGGAGGCGGCAAAGTGGTTGGAGGGTGTGTCCAGGAGTGTCATTGGAGTGACGGAGGGGTTGAGGAAGGCGAATGGGATTATTTTTGCGGCTGAGAAGTGAGGTGTTGGATCGTGGGAGGAGGGGCTGTATAGTTTGGACAAAGGCTCGACGACATGATGTTACACGGCAAGCAAAAAATGGACGAAATAGATTCTACTTTATAGCTCTTTTCGTTCTTCGTCGCTCCTGTCCTCTCAACCTCCCATCTCTTTCTTCACCCAAAGTCAATGGATCAGTCATCTCGCTAACTACCGTCCGCTGGGCACCCTCCCAACTCTATAACTCAAATCACCCCTCCCCTCCACAACCCCGGATCTTCCAAACAATATCCCGCCGGCGCCCATCCTCCTCCTCTCCTCCTGCTCTATTTCCCCTAACTCCAGCACCCCTCACACCCCCCTCCTTCCACTAGCCAATTCCAGCTCTAGTCTTGACTCTATTTCCCTCATAATACCAAACTCGCTCGCCTACCTAGACATCTCCCATCCCCAAACCTCCGCATATAAAAGTAACCCCCACACAACCGCAATCCCAACCCCACCCATCGCCATCATCAGAATGCCAATGAAGAATACTCATTTCTGAATCTCAGAGAAAGGAGGTGAGGGATTGGAAAAAGTATAGCCGGTTACTGTACTGATGCGGATGGAATCTTGATAACAGGAGGCCGTAGGTGAGTCCTATCATTGAGGATATGGTGTGATGTGGTGTTAAGGAGTCGGGGCTGGGTTCGGTTGATAAAAAATGGTACGGCGAGGCTCTTGATGATGGAATTGACATCGTGCATGCATGCGATGTACCAGGCAGGATAAGATAAGCGGTGTTAAACCTACTATGGCAGATATTAAGATTTCGTCGAGGAGGTGCCAGAGATATTGTGAGAGTAGGTCAAAAGAACCCCGTAGAAATGCAACGACACGCGAAGGAGTTGAATCCTCGCTCCGAGCAGATTATATGTACCGGGGTGAGCATCTCAATGCAGATGTATACCGCTACAATATATGTATCCTTGAAGATGTAGATCAGCGCGTTCTAGAGCGAAAGGCCGACTCGTGCGGAAGAAACCAGAAACGCTCCAGAATCTACCTGACGTCTCTCCATTATCGATTTCTCGGGATTTTTCCGCTGTGAGGTCGAGTACTGTTGAGATTGTGGGAAGTAGTTTCAATTGCAGCTGTGTAAGCAGACTATCATAAAGCAACGAACAGAAGAGACAAGGGTAGGTAAAATCGCCTTTTCATTGTGTATAGGAAATGTCTAGTATAAGACTGCCTCTTAACCAGCAAGTGTCATGGGTATCGAAGATGGAAAATCAGAAACTTTAGCCGCTATTTTCGCCTCGCATGACCTTACTCATCCGTTTAACCGTGAAAGCAAGCATTTCTTGACAATCGTTTCCTTTGTTATCCAACCTTTTTAAACCACCCGGGTAACCATCGCAAAAAAATCAGAGAAGAAGTAGCATATTCCGGGTCAAAATCCAGCTTAGTATTGATCGGAATCCACACCGATGGATGCTTCGCCCACTACTTGAGACTGGGCAAAGTAGTGGCCTTCACTTCTGCAGCACGAATATCAGTCCTGTTCGTGAACATAAGAGAAAGAAACGTATCAGCAATACCAACCGTGTTCCAAGCCGGAGTGGGACACACATCAGCAGCAACAGCATTTGGACCCAAACTCTTCCAAATGCTATTGGCCATTGAGTTGGCAGCAACCTGGAGACAGTATGGCATGCCCTGCACCATCATGCAGCTGGCTGGGGAAGGGGCCATGGAGTTGGCGGCGTCGAACTTGAGAAGGTACTTCGTGGTATATTCAGATTTGCTGGACCAGGTGACTTGAGGGTAAGCGTGACCGGTACGGGTTGCTTGCTGGCTGAAGAGGGTGTAGGGGCATGGATTTGTGCGGGTTGGGTCTGCCTGGGGCATTGGCGAAGCGCTGGTGATTCCGACGAGGAGGAGGAGGAGAGCCTGAAGGGTGGTGATGATAGACACCATGTTGATTGAGTTGGCTGGTTGGAGTATGGCTGTGGTTAGGTAGATGGCCTTCGAGTGTGTGAAGTTGATGTTTGTTGTTGGTGGTTGTAAGGTCCGAAAGTTGTTGTAGATGTTTATACAGGTGACTCGAAGTAAGGAAATTACAGGTCGAAATTTATGAGAGCTTAATGCCAGTGGAGTATTTCGCCGGTCAGAAACGCTCGCCAGTGGAAAGCCGGGTGTTCAACAGAACATTCCAGGCCGACAATATGCAGAAGCGCAAGGAGAGCACAAACACAGGCGCACATTGACGTGCATTAGTAGCAATGCTTAGACAATCACCGAAGACCTCGTCCCCTGCAGCAATTCTGTCCGGTAGAGTTCGGGCACCGGGATCAACGAACCATTCCATACACACAGATCAGCAGCTGGACATCTTCTCCGACGGACACCTGAGGGAGGAATAGACGCGTCTCCACCGTCGGCCAATATCACATTTCGAAGTCCCGAATATGGATAGTCGGAGTCCGTAAATGGAAAATCCATCTTCAGAAGGGAGCACAAAGAGGGAGCAGTCATCCGCCAAGAGCGTATGCAATAGCTAGTTAGACGTGGACAGAATGAAGAAAAGAACTTCGAGGCTACAGTTGCTTCCGTTGGAGTGCCGTTGTTGATGATACACGGGACGAAAGGGTTTCAAGTGGCATACATATATAGATTGAAGATAAAGACCTTGGTTGCACGACCAAGCTGACTTCAAGGGGATGAGGAAAAACGGGGCAAGCGCGGTAGGAACTGATAGCAACGATATCATAAGATCTCGGGTGATGATGGAGGGGCGATGTTGGCTGTTCTATGGCGGTTGAAAAGGGGAACGCGTTTTGTTGAAGGCGCCGCGGAACAAAATCCGCTCTGCTACACGTGAGAAAGCTGTGTTGTCAAATGTCAAATCACGAATGAGAGCAGAATATAGGCAAGGATTCGGATGCTGTAGCTGCTCATACTACTAAATTTCCATGCAGATACTTTCCAGCTGTGAGACTTCATGCTCAAATTCATCAATCCAATTTACTCAGCCCTCGTCTCCACGACGGGGATCACCTTCTGCAAGTTACTCGGCCTATTTCTGTGCCTCGATGTTGACTTATCGAGGGGTTGTTTATAGACCAAGATTCCTTCATTGCCATTGTAATAGCATCGAAACGCCGGAACGGAGCGTGATGGACGGACTCTAGTTTCAAGGCAAGCAAGAGCTGATCTTGTAGGAACACGAAGAAAGGAAGAGTTTCAATTGAAGCAAGGAACTCGCTGTACCTCTACATATTGAAAGATCAAGACAATCTCTTGGCGCAAAAGCTCAAAGACAAGCTGCCTTTGGGAACGCCCTTAGCTTGACCCTGGTACTCCTTCTGTTCAACCCAGACTGTCCATTTAGTGCACGTCTGTTCACCGACGTCATTCCACATCTTCTTGAACGATTCCTCGTTGTGTTTGAAAAGCGATGTCGTCTTGTCACCTTCGACTGAGCCAGCTTGGTTCGATGTTGTGGTTGATGTTGACGTCACCGCAGGAGCAGAACCTTTGATTACGAATTCGCCTGCGTCGACATGGCCCAGTTGCTTTCCCACGATCAGACTGCCGAAAGTCGGTTTCGATAGTTTGACCAGGTGCTTGAGGACATCGATTGTCGCCGAATAGCTGAAGAGGTGCAGGAAGGACCCAGCCCAAATAATGTCGATTTTACCTTCGAGAGTGACGAAATTGGGGTCGGTGGTATTGAAGATATCCGCTGCGAACATCGTGGATTTCATTATCTCTCGATCCTTGAACAGATCATATCCGATATCTAGAAACTCTGGGTGAAGATCACTGGCGTAAAGGTTCTCTGGCGTGGCTCCATCGAGGACCAATTGCCGTACCTCTTGACCGACACAGCAGCCAATGTCAAGGAACTTATGGCCCGACTTCAGGCGAGACAGGATATCAGAGTAGGACGGTTGGAGATTCAAGGCCAACCCGAGGAATTTGAACTGGCCGATGCAAGGGTAGGGAAACTAGAAATGGGTCTCATTTAGTGCATCGACATGAGGCTGATTCTGCTGTGGATTTCAGTACCACTTTCCATGCTTTGTCTCTCTGTATATTGTTAGTATGGGGTTTGTAAATGGCACAGATTATTGTTTCTATGGACGTACCACTTCCACAACAGCACGTAAAACGTCTTCGGGTGAAATTTTGCTGTAGTCTTCCAGCAGCTTTCGGGCGTTGGCTGGGACGTCATCCGGAGGTGGAACATAGAAGCTTTGTAAAGCATCTCTATTGATGCGTTCAGGCGTCTCGCTTTGGACGGACATGTTAAGAACGGAGAGTTGAGTTGCAATGGAACAGGAAGAGCACAAAACGCGTGACTTGTTGTAAGTTGACCAAGGATAGAATCTTTGACAAGTTACACGGCCAAGTAAGTCAGCGATTCCATTGCTGAGGATGGAAAACGGGCTTTATGTCTTCAAATACACCCGACTGGAGTGCCTCTCGCGTAAGCACCAGCTTTAGAGGGCCGGGGTCGGACAGTCTTGATGGAACTCGAGATTGGATGGTCCAAGGTGCAATTCAGTCTCGGTAAGATGAGACGCGTACTTGAGAAAGTTGTTAAAACGTATTTGAGCTGTGATGAACGGAGAGGTGCCTGCGGAGGTGGGGGATGTTCAACTCCGATCTCCGGGTCACATGTTGCGGGAAGTAGGCAATCATGAACTTCTAAATTGAATGGGTGCGAGCCAGGACTACACTTTAATTATCCAAAATGCCTCAATCAGTCATAAAATATTCAGCTGATGGACGGGTAGCCATGAGAAAGATGAACACGCTTACCCGTCGCTTGGGCCCAGGTTGCAGACAAAGCAAGGCTTCAGGGTGGGGTCTTAAATTTGCATGGATAAAAAACTCGACATATTTTAGCAGACATCCAAACTTTTAAAGGCCATTTTCATCTCACACCAAATTCCAATTCCTCCACCATTCAACTCCTCCGCCACTTTTCAAGACGACTGCGACTATCTCGTTCCACATCGTCCATAATGTCCCAAATCACACACCCTACCATCAAGGGTGAGTTCACCCCGCTGCCGACATCAGTTGCAAAAACTAACACGCACTTAACAGATGGCTGGTTCCGCGAGATCTCTGATATGTGGCCTGGCCAGGCTATGACCCTGAAGGTCAACCAGGTTCTTCACCACGAGAAGAGCAAATACCAGGATGTCCTCATCTTCGAGTCAAGCGACTATGGCACCGTCCTCGTCCTGGACAATGTCATTCAATGCACCGAGAGGGATGAATTCTCGTACGTGGCAACCAAAATCTAGAGGAGCTGGCGGAGACTGATTGTGTACAGCTACCAGGAGATGATCACCCACCTGGCCATGAACTCCCACCCGAACCCAAAGAAAGTCCTTGTCATTGGTGGTGGAGATGGAGGCGTCTTGCGTGAGGTCGTCAAACACGAGACCGTTGAGGAGGCTACTTTGGTCGACATTGATGAGGTATAGCGAATTTGTGAACTGCTACGATCGGAACTGACAATAGGCAGGCCGTTATCCGTCTCTCCAAGAAATACCTCCGTGGCATGGCCGTTGGCTTCGAGCACCCCAACGTCAAAGTTCACGTCGAAGATGGCTTCAAGTTCCTGGCAGACCGCACGGACGAGTTCGATGTCATCATCACCGACTCTAGCGACCCAGAAGGTCCAGCACAAGCTCTCTTCGAAAAATCATACTTTGCGCTCCTCTCTGGCGCTCTCCGCGAGGGTGGTGTGATCACCACGCAAGGTTGTAAGCCCTTTCCTATTCCCCAGCACCGTAGACATATTTTTATCAAATGCGCGAGCGGCTGCGACCATAATCCACCTTGACTGTAAAGAAGGTGGCAGGTTGATACATGGGGCTAACATTTCCTTCCAGCTGAGAACCAATGGCTCCACCTTGAGCTCATCACCAAGCTCAAAAAAGACTGCAAGGAGATTTTCCCAGTCGCTGAGTACGCATACACTACCATCCCCACCTATCCATCCGGACAAATTGGCTTCATGGTCTGCTGCAAGGACGCTGATCGCGATGTCAAGAAGCCAGTACGATCCTGGACCCAAGAGGAGGAAGAGAAGCTGTGCAGATATTACAGCAAGGAGATTCACGAGGCATCATTCGTGTTGCCAACATTCGCTCGCAAGGCTTTGCGGTGAGGGGGGATGCATGGCAGAAAAGGACGCAGCAGGATAATGTTATGTAGTTTTATGCGGGACGATACCATGGGAGTTGATGCACTACGGTTAGTGAGACTGCTTGGAGCCGGCCTCTTGAGAGGAAACGGGAGCTCGACGAAAAAAGGTTTAAATGATGACGTCCATTCTCACGATTTAATAGCAGACGATCGCATCGTAACCCCTGGAGTAATAGAGCTGTTGAGAAGTTTCTCATTAATGTGAGGAAGCCTAAATTTGGGTTGTCTTCGTTGTCGTCTTCTACTGACGATCAATGTCGACAAATCTCTGGCAACCCTAGTACCGTTATTCCTGGAAATTTCTCGTCATCCATCCCAAGTTGAAGGACGGATAACTGCATTCCCACACTCTCCGAAAAGTGTAAGGAACTCCGATCGACGAACCCGCTGTGCAATCGCTGGTACATGCCTCTATCGATAAACTGGCGCTCTAATTTGTAGGAGGCTTTCCAAAAGAAAAGTCGCGTACCGGATCGGATCGATCGATCGATCTGTGAAATCATACAGTGTGTGCCCAATCAAAAAGCAAGCGGCGTCTATTTCGCGTCCAGCCTCTTCATCGTCCCACTCAATAATATATGGGTCATCAATACGAGTATACATACGATACAGGAAAGCAGTCTTGGTAATCGGGATAAACTGGGAGCGGGTGTGAAGGTGTGAAAAGTGCTGCGGGGTACTTAGGAGGAAACCGGGTTAGAGTGTCTTAGCCAGCGTCCACGCCGCAGCTGAAAGCCAACACATAGTCTGTCGGATCGCTGGTCGAGACGTGGATCAATGGGGAGGAAAGAATTTGACGGGGAGTTGCCAGTTGTAGCTATGATGAGAGACAAGAGGCTCTGTTTCACAATTACCGGAAGAGGCAGGGGCGTGCCTTTCGAACAAAGGACGGAAACCTTGTCGCGGCTCGATGCTGCACGTCACTACCTCCCACTGTGCAATGTGCATCATCTATTTACTGCTATCCCATTCCCGGAATACCGTCGCACCACCTTTCTCCCATCTTCATGCTGGGGTCCTCACCGACCCTCCCTCTCATTCCTCCACTACCTATTGTACTCATTCCTCCACTACCTATTGTACTCACTCCTACCACTACCTATTGTACTCACCACACCAAAGCAAATGCCTATCGCCTGCTGATCCCTCACGAATGTACCTGTATACATTCGCCAGAATCTTCGGCATGCCAGTTTTCCCATACAGATATGGATCGATCAACGTCTTCCCTGTTGTCCGGAGAGACGTCTTCTCCCGCCATGGCTAGGAGCGGACTTCTTTCTGAGTTGGAGTCCAATCTCTCCGCGCTTGGTCATGTTGGATTGTTAAGGTATTCCAGAGACGAATTACGGCGCCAATTGCAGCAGCAAAAGTCTCAGACCGAACAACAAAGCCAGGCAGCTGCAACCCTCCGACGCATTGCATTGAGGCTTACCGTCAGTGGACAGGAGAAACATGACAAAATTACCCATTTAGAATCCACCATTCACCAATATGAAGATCAAGGCCAGAAATTGTTGGACACTTTGAACGAACACGACAACAATACTGCTGCCAGTGTCTCTGCATCGAAAACACCCTCTTCTGACCCTTTTGTCACAGATGGTGAATCGCAGTCCTTGCACGGACCGTCGCGGCCCTTGTCTCCGCCTACCACGCCAAGGGACCGGCAGCCATCGTTCGGCCCGATCGCCCCAGCCTCATCATCGCGTAAGATTGTCTCGAAAAGCTTTACAGGTACGAGTACAAGTAGAGATTCGCGTCGGCTCCCGACCGAGGTTCTCCAGCTGTGCCAACAGCGTGTGGAAGGGCTTCTGCGCCAAAATCGAAGCAATCGAAAAACCATTGATCAGCTTCGACACTCGGAGATCTCTCTGCATCGTATTATTGAAAGACAAGAAGAAGATCTTCGATCGCTGGATGCTGCGAGGCTGGCTTCCGAGAACGAACTAAAAACAGCCCGATCGAAGCTGTCATCAGCACGAGAAGAACTGGGGCATCTGCAGAAGCACATCAAACAACTCGAGCAAGACAAAGTGTCTGCGAATGATGCCATCGAAAGTCATGAAAGTCGAATCCGATCCCTCGAGACTGAGCTTGGGAACGCCGTTCATGCTCTCGACGAAGCACAGACAGTGAATCGAGACCTCCAACACGCTCATAACAATGCTTTGCAGGAACTCAGAGACATCCAGCACAATCAAACATCGTTGGAAAATGCAGTGCACCGCCACAAGAGTGAGTTTAATGCCGTTAATCAAGATTTGGCGGCCTCACGAGACGATGTTTTCACATCTAAGCAGCAGCTGTACACATCGCAGCATCAGCTTGAGAAGAATGAAACCATGCTGTCCGATCTCCAACGAGCCATAGCATCGCACAAACAGTACCGGCAGGAACAGATGCGAGATCTGGAAGACGCCCGGACATCGCATTCCACCATTGCCAACGAGTTGAATGATGTCAAGCAAAAGTTCGTCGAGGCAACCGATGTGCATCAACGGGCGACGCGGGATCTGGACGTCGAGCGTCAATCGGCCCAAGAACTCCAGGCCTCGGTTTCTAATCTGGAGAAGGAGTTGCGTCAAACTCGAGCCAAAGTTAGCGAGGTGGAGTCAGCGCAACATGAGTTGAAAGCGGAACTGTCTGCTACCCAGTCGCTGAAGGCAGGGTTTGCAGGGTCGTGCATTCGGCTCCAGCAGGAACTGGATTCCGAGAAGGCTCGTGCAGGAGAAGTGGAGGCTGCGTTAAGAAAGGAACTTGCAGAGACGGAGGACAAGATGACGAATATGCAGCGGTTTACTGGCCTTCTCAAGGACAGGTTGAAGGAAACGCAAACCGAATCTGTGCAGAAGACCGCCGACTTACAGTATCAAATTGCGAGTTTGGAGAAAGAACTGATGGATGAGCAAGAGAAAGCTGCGGTGCTGGAAACATCCTTGAGAGAAGAGAATGAAAAATCAGAAGGCAAAGCTGCAGGTACGTCTATGAATCTTCTTTCCTCCGACATATCTTTCCTTTGGGGGCTTTACTCGGACATGCGCAAATATCTGGCAAATTCTTTTTCAAATTTGCTAGAATTCCATCCAAGGTCATCGCTTTTGGCTTCTCCAGATTGCACGACAACTATTGCTTTCTTCAAATAAGTGAGGAGGCGAAAAGAACTGACCACGTGGCTACAGGTTTGCAGTCGTCTACTCTTCAGCTCCAGAAGGAACTGGCCAGCACCCAGGACTTTTCCGCGAAGACGATTGCGGATTTGAAGAGTCAGCTTGTAACTCTGGAGGAAAGCTTGGACGCCGAAAAGGATCATGGATCATCTCTGGAGCGGTCCTTGCGAGAATCACTATCAATCTCAGAGGAAAAAGTGGTCGAATTGCAATCGTCCACCCGTCAACTCAGAGAAGAACTGGCAGCAATCCGAGATGCATCGGAAAGGAAGGCTGACGAACAACAATCAAAAATCATGGAATTGGAGCAAGATCTGGAAAATGAGAAAGAGCGTGCAATTTCAGGCCAAGATCAGAAAACACAATCGGATCAGAAGCTCGCCAATTTGGAACGGTCGTCTGCTGAGCTCAAGGCTGAGCTTGCCAGTGTCACTTCCGCAGCTAGCGTAAGCGTCCTCAATCTCCGGTCTGACATTTCGAGACTTGAGCGCGACCTTCAAACAGAGAAAGAACAGGCTTTGAACCTTCGAAATGTGCATGACAGCTACAAGTCTGATGCCGAAATCAAGGCCGCCGTCCTAGAAGCCACTATTGCCGGACTTCACGACTTATTGGCGAAAGCCAATTCATCAGCCGAAGAGAGAGCCCGCAGTTTCCAGGCTGAAATTGCTAAAATAGACCAGGAGTTGCAGACTGAGAAAGCTAATGACTCAGCCTTGCCCAGCACTGATAGTAGCCACAAGGCCGATGCTCAGAGTAGTGTCGCAAGCCTCGAAGTTACCATTGCTGAACTTCAGGCTTCTTTGGCAAGAACGGTTTCTGAAGCAAACGACAAAGTCAGTAACCTTGAAGCTGAAGTCTCCAAGTTCGAGCAGGAATTGGTCAACGAGCGATTCAACACTGCGACACTCCAAGCATCTTACTCTGTTCACAAAGCAGATGCCGAAGTTAAGATGGAAAAGTTTGAGAGTGCCGGGGCAGCGCTCCGTGATTCTCTCGCAAAGGCAACTTTCGCCTCAAACCAGCACGCCACCAGCCTGCAGTCCAGAATCTCAACCCTTGAAACAGATCTTCAGTCCCAGTTGGTTCACACTTCGCGCTTGAAGAATTCTCACGAGAGTCAACTTGCAGAATCCGAGAGCAAAGTTGCGAGAATGGAGAGCGTAGCTTCTGAGCTTCGACAGACCTTAGCGGCCACTCGAAGCAACCACCAACATCACGTTGATAGTCTTGAAGCACACTTGAGAAGGACTCAAGAGGATATGGCCAATGCTGAAAGAGAGCACCAGGCAAAATATGCCAAGCTACTCGAGGCCGAACAGAACGCGAAGCGAGCTTTGTCGGAGCCCATTGAGTCTCATGCAACGACGACTGCAGCACTCAAGCGAGAGCGAGAGAATGTGATCAGCCTTGAAGGACATTTGTCATCTCATCAGGACAAAATCAACATGCTCGAAGTACGTCTTTCAGAAGCTACAGGTGAGGCTGAAGTGTCAAATGCTTCAGTTGGCAAACTTCGCGAGATTCGAATTGCGGTGCAAAAGGATCTGGATGAAGCATTTAAGAACATGCATAAACTTTCGAATCGCCTAACCGATGTCAATGCGGCTCATGTTGCCCTCCAGGAACAACTCGATACTACTTACAACCACCGCGTTACGCTCGAGAACGAGCTTGCCTCGACCAAAACATTGCGTGAACAGCTTGAAAAAGATCTTGCCTCAGGGAAAAACGAGGCTGACCTTTACAAAATCACCTCTGGAACAGCTGAAACTAAGTTTCAGGATCTCGAGACTCACTTGGCTGCATTGGAATCGCAACTCTGGGAGACCACGGCACGGGAACAAGATGCCATCAACCGGTTAGAGGATACATGTCGACACATCCGCGAGCTCAAAGACAACCTCGCCAGTTCAGAAAACAATCGCTGGGAACTTGAAGATGCGCACCGAGCGTCCAATGACCGACTCAACTTTCTTGATCAGGCCAAGAGTCAACTCGAGGAAGATCTTCGAGCGGCTCAGCACGAATTTGAGGAGAGTAGGGAGAACAACCGCATATTGGAGACAGAACTCAAGGAAGTGAAGACCACTATAACCGGCCTTGAAATCGAAAGGGCAGCTCTGAAAGACGAGCTCGCCGAGATTCAGTCGAAGGCATCCAGATTCGAAGCTACAAGCAACACGCGTCTTTCTCGTCTCCAAGTTGAGAAGAATTACATTGCTGCTGAACTCGAGAGCGCACGCTTCAAGGAGTCGCAACTTGAAGCGGTGAAGAGTCAACTCTTGAGTAACATGCATGCAGCCATCTCAGCTCTCGAACGCGACAGAGGCCGTGTTGCCAAGGAACTGCGAGATGCCAAATCTGAAACATCCAAGTCTGCTGCAACAAAGGATGGCCTGGTGGAGCGATTGAACGTTCGAATATCTGATCTTGAGGGCCATAACGCCAGGATCATGAGCGAGCTTCAGAGTACTCAGACCAAGGTTTCACAGATCGAGGCAGAGAATGAAGCCGTGGCGCTCACTCATCAGGCTAAGATAGCCAGCCTCGAGCTCGAAAATGTTCGGATTGCAGAGGAACTCAGAGTAGCCCACTCCAAGGTCTCCGGGTTCGACCATGAGAGATATCAATTGGCACGAGCTCTGGAAGCGAGAATTGCGACACTGGAGCATGAAAAAGCTCAGATTCTTGAAGATCACAATCATATTCAGACCAAGGCCGGGCACTTTGAAAGAGAGAGAAATAGACTTGCGACCGACGGTGACGACGCAAGAATTGCCACAGCCACTCTTCAGGACCACATTTTCTCGATCCAACAGCAATCAGAAGCCGCCAAGGCTCGCTTACGGGAAGAGAATGAAGATCTTTCAGATCGCCTCAAGAGAATTGAAGCTGTTAGAAACAGCCGTAGTACTGCGCTGAATGCTGTCCGCGTCCAATTGGGAACGGCGAAGATGGCGAAGCGAAGTGTGATGGCCAAGCTTCGCACAGCGCAGAAGGACTTTGCCGTGCTGCAGCGCAAGAACGCCAAACTTGAGGCAGAGCTCGCTAAGTCCGAGGCTCGATTCTCTCTCTTTGAAGGCGCTTCTCAGGCTTGGCAGTCCGAAATTGGTCGCTTGCGCAAGGAGCATGCAGATCTCAATGAGCGAGTGGTTAGAATTGACGAGACGTGCTCCAAGCTTCGTTCAGTCATCACCACCCTCGAGACTCATGCAGCTGACGCTATGAAAGATTTCAATCAGCTTCAAGAAGCATTGCAGGCCTCCGAAGCTACCATTGTCAAATTGAAAGATGAGATCAAGGGTCTCCACCAACAACATCAGGAGGACCTTCAGACTATGCGCCAACAAGACGCCCACATTGCTTCACTTGATCAGCAACTCATTAACAAGGTTGCGTTGCTCTCTGAAAATGACAAAACCATTACAGAGCAGGCTTCTCAAATTAGCAGCCTCGAAGACAGAGCCGCAGCCGCGGAAACTTGCGTACAGACTCTCAAAAGCGAACTCCAATCGAAGGAAGCTGCTGCAGAGCAATCCCAACAAACCAATAACGCATTTGCATCTTTGGTGTCACCAATACAAGATGAGATCAGAGAGCTCCGTGCTTCCAAGGCAGCGCTTGAGCAAGTCGTGAGAACAGTCAAGCATGTTGGGGGACGTTCGAGTCTACCTTGTGATCGTCCCACGACTGGGGGAGAAGACATATCTTACATCTACCGTGATCAACCCCTCGAAGACGAAACCCCCTACTTTAGTGGCTCCAACTCTGTCGTAGGTGACATCCGCCCTATGAGCGGTGAAAGCCGCCCGATGAGCGGTGAGACTAGAGTAAATACCAGTTACAGCAACAGAAGCTCCAAAGCGCTTCGTACCCTGGGCCTCGAGGCTCGTCCGCATTCTGAGGGTCGTCCGGCTGGGGGACCGAGGTTGTACGAGCTCTGGGAAGATGAGAGGGAAACGGTGAGGACGTCGGGGAGTGCGACGAAGAGTCTAGGTCGTAGGTCGCTGAGGAAGAAGAAGGAGCATGGGAAGTTGTATAATATGGCGCACTTTGGGAGTTTGCAACCGCCGCAGTTTTTGAAGAGGGCGGAGGTTAGGGCTCGATCTTATGAGTTGTGGGGGCACTTGTGAAAGAGATGGGTTGGATTGGAAGTGATTGTGTTCTTGGGATGGGGGTGGAGTGGGTGGGAAGGGACTTGGAAATGACCCGAATACCTATCATGTACGTACCTAGACCCTGGTTGATGTGACGATATGAACTCCCTGTTTCCTTTCTTTGCCGGTGTTGTTGTGCTTGCATGGATGTAGATGGGAATGTAACCGCGGAGCTGACGACTATCATGTAGATGGAGACTAGTCCGTCCGGACTCGTGTCTTGCCTCGCCTCCTTTGCGATTCAACGGATCCCTTGAAATTTCAGTCACCGTTTCATCATGACATGACACACGTCGTTGATGCTACGACAGGAACACGGTTCAGCAAGGGGTTTTCCCGCCTTTCAAAAGGCGCCGTTCCTTTGCCCGATACTTCGTTATCTTCGAAGCTAGTATTTTTGTCGGAAGTTGTAGATGGTGAGGTATCTAAGGAATGCGCCGTTGCTGGATGATGTGGATATGGAGACATTCTTGCAAAGCGAAAGGAGACGATCAGGTATAGAATAGAGATGAGGAAGGGAGGAGAATAGTGTCTCGGTCAAATTTCCATCTGTCAATTTCCATCTGTCAATTTTCCCGTTTCTGCGCTGCCTTGTAGGATTTGGCAAGATGCGATGCAGGCAGGCGTTTGTACCTCTCTGTTTGGAATTCAAATCGATTGTAAAGAGGTACTTTTGTTCTTGAAAACAACGAGATGGAGGTTCTGAGTAGGGGTTGTCTGAAGGGATGACAAGCCACCGTTATCCTCGCCTCCAAGCTCTTTCTCGTCTGCTAGATTTCTTGCTTGTGCATTCTGGCCTGTCGAAGACCACTTTGCGTACAAATCATCCGGTAGCGACTTCATTTGCATGGTCGACCTATTTCGTGGGTCCCTCATTCCAGGAACATGAGGTTCTGCAGGTTGCTCCTCTGGTTCTAGTCCCATGATCTTGATGACATCTCCGCCTTCGCATCGGATCGTTCCTCTTCTACCCTCGCAGAAGCACTGCACGTTGTCCCTGATCCACTTGATCAACGCCACCAGCTTTTGGATACCGGCTTCATTTTTCTTCTCCCATTCCTGAATCCTGGAGGTCATATCATTGCATTCGATTCGGTTGAACAAGCCACCAGCGTCGAAGTATCCGGCGACGAGGTGCGGGGTTTGAGAGATCCACATTTGAGATAGAATAGTGGAGTAATCGAGTCTCTTTAAGACGGCGCGAGTTTTGATCTCGATGGTTTGGGAGGCCGGGATCGAGGAACCTTGGAATTTGACTTGCACGCCGCGTTGGTGTGGGGGAATGTAGCGGCTTTTATTTGTGGCGAGGGCGGATGGGATCGCCCATTTGGAGCTTGCTAATGAAGCTTCGATGGTTGAGGCCGGAGTTGAGATCGACATGTCGCCTAGAAGGTTGGAAAGTCCAGGTGTTTTTTGACGCCCAGATCGTGGAGGGTCTCTCCTTGGTTGGCTTGATGTTGCATGGGATTCTGCGCCAAATTCTACAGAGGGAGAATCCTGTCGTCCAATTTCGTGGTTGAGATATCCATCACATTCAAATCTGTTGATAATTTTCAGACCTCCTAGGTTATAGCTAGCGATGCGATGGTGAGCTTCGCCGATGCGATCCTTGGTGACTGCGTCCTCAAAACCGTGTCCGTAGCCTTCTTTACCATCGATAAAGCCCTCGGTTTTAGGTTCGACGCGTGTGAAAAGCAGCGTCTTATCACCCACTATCTCGACCTTGATTTCGAACTTGTCACTGCGGCGCGAATTGACGAACTTGAGAATCTTCCGTATGTTGTTTCGATCACTGACCAAGTCGATTGCTGAGACGTCATAGTTCGGCTTGAGAGCGAACAGTGATCTGAAGAGCGCTTCAAGTGGTGAGTCCGGGTTACGGGCGGCATTCTGATCTATGAAATACCTGCCTTGGTCGGGCTGTACTTGTGTTGAAGGTAACGACGCGTCGAAGAGTGAAGGCACACCTCAATCAAAAGTCAGTCTGAGTCGACCTCTGCAAGTACATAGCACTGACCTGGCACTGCAATGGTGGGAATCCGCTCATCAAGCCAATTGTATGAAGCAAGATGTTCGAAATCTGTGATCTTGGTTTCTCCGGCAGTGTACATATTATCCAGAGCCTCGCGAGAGAGATCAGCGAGCATAGGCGCGTCCGTATGTGGTATGTCCCCTCTTCGAACACCCCCACCACCTCCACGTCCTCTTGAAGCTGGAGTGGATGATGAAGCATCAGGAGAAAGATTTGGATTTGGACTGCCGTGGCCGGCTCCAGGCGTCTGGAGAAAGGCCTTTTTGTTCTTTCCTGTCAAAGGCTTTCGTTTTGATGATTTGGAAGACATTTTGAGTAAAGGATTAGTGTGTGAAAGACTAAGAGATCTTGTGCCACCAAAAGCAAGTGCACGTGAATTGCACGTTCTCAGAGCAGTAGCCAAGAAGAATCTATTTACGACTGTTGGACATTGTCGTGGTAAGTACGAGACCATAGCATATGTGAATAAGAGAATTGATTCAATTGAATGAAGCGAACGTGCTGTTTGATGATTGTTTGAGGAAGCAATTAAAGCTGAGATCTGGAAGGTTGAGATTTTTGGTGCTAACCACATTGAGCTAATAGTCACGTGTGCGGTGCATGCAGAATTATTAGAATTATTAGAATTATAGAGAATAATCTTTATTTGTAGGATTATAACGAGGAAATATTTTCTTCGGTGTCGTTTAATACTAGCCCATTCCATCCATCGTCTTGAACCTCTACAATTACCTGTAAGAGCTCAACCCTCAAAGGTGTTTCGCAAGTGAGAGAAGACTGCTTGTATTTCAAAGTATCTAAATACAGAGAAGAAAGTGTAGGTACAGGAAGGACAACTTGTACATATAGTCCCTGAACAAGAAAAGGACACATAGTCTAGAGAAAAGGACAGAAAAGAATAGAAGTGTATGTGAAAGCAACATGTGAAAGCAAAGCCAGGCAAAGCCCCGCAAGAATCCATCCAGGATAAGTTGAGAAAGGATCTATCCTTTGACATTACCATAGTATTTAATCATCAAACCCAGGAAATATCAACAAACATAATTACCCAAGATCAAAGAACATCGGAAAACTCCAATTCGTGTCCTCCATGCTTTTGACAGAAGATGACCAATAGATTTTGAGAAATCCCGTATCCTAATTCAGCCCTTGAACATTGATGTCGATGATGGCCCTGTAGTGACATTCGTGTAAGGGGCTTAATTATTTGCCTGGCGTGCAACTAACTTCTCCAAAGTAACACAAAAAACATTGCCATCGGAAGTGAAAGACCAAGACCCACTGCTCTTTCAAAGAAAACATTTATGATTGTATCTGCCACCACCAAGTAATGCCGACAAGTTTTGACTCGATAATCCAGCTCCTGATTCTAAGAGTGGATGCGACCTCAACGCAAGATTTCGCACCAATTCTAGGTTATATCTTCCTTCGAGACGTACAAGGTAAACGAGCCCCTGCCATGTTATCGATGGCTTTCATCTTACTCATTCCTTCTCCAGAATGCAAGAAAGCAGATATAGATGCCAGGTTCACATCGGATTTCAAAGTCACGAGATTGCAAGGCTGAGATCCGGGCTTGTGCCATATTGTGCCTCAAGATCTCATTTCTAGTTCTGATGCTTCCCTGTCATTCGGTTGCAGTCAGAGTCATGCCTAAAATGAGAATATACCACCTCTAAAATCGTTATCAATACGAGGTTGGGGACCCACCAAGATCACCGATTGATAGGCCGTTACTATGGTGCTCTCCTATCCTAATAAGCTGTTGGACGCTTCACTTCCGCGTCCTTACCTTCTCAAGATCAGGAATTGAATCTTGCCCCTCTTGAGTCTTTGTGAGAATGAGGCCACGATGAAGCTTTGCACCATCATACACCGCTAATAAATTTCATCCACAGTACATTAGCAAAATCTTCAGCACAATGAAACCACGGGGCATCCGAAAGCAACTTCTATCTTGCAAACTCTCAAACATGCCAAAAACACAGCTCCCTTTTCTTATTAGCAGATGTGGATATAAGCGGATCTATCCTCCCAGCCCGCAGAGAATCCAGACCAGTTTTAAGCCTAACCACCCACGCCGAAAAATCGTTGATGTCGATATAAAACAGTCTGTAGATCGTAAACGATGAACCCCCGTAATACCTAAGGTTCTCTATCTACATATAGTGCGAGTGGAGAAGTTGGTACTCTATAGCAATACCTTTGAATCCGAGTCGAACCTTTAATATTCTATGTTGTTAAGTTAAAACCTCATACCAGTTTTTCATTTATGCCGAAGATGAGAATGATGATCCGCTCAGTAGACGGATTCATGGAATACTAACAGTGACTAAATTTGATATGACGTATAAAACTTTTACTATCATGCTTATAGTATAACATCCAAGTTGCGTTTCGGTATCATTAAACGTGACTTGTTTTGACCCAACGATACGCAGGGATAGAAATTCGCAATACTTTTGCTTTATCGAGCCTTCAGGAAAGGAGAAGGATGATTTTCATATACTCCCCTTTGTGTCGTCCTCCCTCCCATCCTATCCATGCCTTCAACAAGCTAGAAAGGGAGTGTCTCATGTGAGACAATGATAAGATAGGATCGTGCGTATGAGATACCGCGTAAAAGCGACATATTCCAAGCGTTTACAGATCTATTCCCGCGACAAAGCGTCCGCCGGTCGAATACACTTTCTTTGTTCGAGGTATAAAATGTGCACAGAAAAGTTGTCAGACATCAACAACCTCACCACAAGGAGAAGTGCTAAATGATGCTGCCAGGATCTTGGTGACGGTTTTGTCGAGTTGTGAAAAAAGGATGACACCAACTTGGATTTCATGCTGGAACTTGTAATAGAGCGGAGGCTGGCGAATAGCGTCGAACGATGAAGAGCCCAAAGATTTCTGATGACGATCATCATCTTGAGTTTAAGCTGATAATTGTTCAAGCCCATGACCTCAATGTAGTATTAGCTACAGGCCACTAATCGAATTTAGGAGGAGGAAACTCACTAGAACAAAGCCTAACGAACCATTGATATCCACGTCGCCTTTTATCGGACCCCAGTCGATAATGACCTGTGAGTCAATATTGATGCCCAACACAAGAACTAAACAGTGAATCGAACGCAAAACCGTCAACGGGGACATAGATCCATTGATCAATATATTTGAATGGTAACGAAGACGTGGTTCTGGCCCGATGTCACTCGGCTTACAGAACGTTACGAGTCAAGATATAGTGATAGACAACCGAGATAGCCGTGTATGCTCTTATGTTTGGGCAGTTGGTGCGAGTGCCAGCACATGAGATGTATTTGTGCGCAATTCCAAAGAATATTGGTGGCCTGTCGACTCTTTCCGGCATGTAAAGGCTGTTAGTCGATAGGACTTGATTTACATGTCCTTTGCTGCCCGAACTGCCGACTAGTCGCATGACCTTTGGCGATGATGGAGAATCTAGCTGGCCGTAACTGCTAGAATTAGAACAGGACGATGATATCAAAAAGAGTAGAGAAAACAGCGAGTTGGAGGTATCCGAGGATAAGCAGATGAGATGGGCAGTATTCGTCAGCGTTTCGGACCTGCAGACAAGGACCAATGGTCAGGGGTAGAATTTCCAAGCTCTTCACCCTCGACGACCAGTTGAAATTCCTGTAATCTCCTTGGCCGAGAATTCTATGCTCCAACCATTCCATTGATATTTGATTTCCCCTTCAAGTCCGGTCGTCCTTGTCACGACACGTGATGGAACCTAGAACCCAGCTGCGGGATACAAGCAGGGCAGTCTTCAAATGACGCAGGTTTCATGACGATATCCACCCGGCGATCCCTCGGTAACCAATCCAACGAGCTTCGCATGGAAGCCATGCTCTGGAACAAACCGATTTCCACGTTATCGTTCGGAACCGGGCAGAAGATGGTGGAAAATGACGGAGAGGGGTCGGTCGTGATGATTTGGCCGGCAGCTAATGACTCGTCGGATTCATGTATGGAAAACGTCGCGCATCATTCAGATTTGGGCATCGTGGATTTGGGTGCCGTCTGAGATTCGAGGTCGCGTGTATAGAGCGGTGAAGATTCGATGACACCCTGTGCGCGCGGCTGGAACACGAGGTCATGGCTGTGGAAGATGAGCGACTCGGTGAATGGGAAGCGAACTCGAAGCGAACTCGTACCCAGGCGCAAGAAGCGCTTCCACACTTGTCACCAGCCGTGCATCGTTCCTATTCTTTCTCGCGCCGGCTGCAACTACACACACGGGACCAATGATAGCACCAGGAACAATACGATCTTCGTTTCCTGTCAGCGCGAGTGCTCTGGCAGCGCCTGGATACTCGTAAAGAAGCAGTTAGATGTGATGTAGTGTATACCGTAGCCAGTAATTACCGCCAGGAGCTAGACTTTGGGCTCTGGGCATTTGGCACGCTCGGATGACGGCCGGTTTAGGCTTCCTAGGTTTCGCCCTTGGTCCAGGCTTCCGAGGGTCACGATGGAGATTGTTGCATAAGACGATGGCAAACTTCGAGCACAAGCACCATCGTCATGGAAGTGTCCAGTTGAACCATGTCTGTGTCAGTTGAAATGGAGAAGTTGCCCTCCGTCGGCCCAACCCCATAAATGGCCAATAATCTGCACCGTTGCTGCAACCGGCTGTAAAGAGTCTCCCTTCCCAAGATATTATTGACAGCAAACGACCTCAGCAGTCGGCAGCCAAGGATAATCCACTCAATTCGCTGTTCCCACAAATCAGACGTCTTGTACCCTGCCGCTGCTCCTTGATCGACACCCCCAAAACTCCTTCCGTACCTCTGTCTCCGCCACAAGGATTGTCGCTTCGACTTGTAACTGAACAAAGCCAGCGGCTGTCCCTCCGTACTCCGATCTTATCTATAAACCGCCAGCCACTCCACAAGTCTCTCCACAAACAATACACGTTAAAACCCTCGATCCCGTCGCTCTAGGAGCATCAACCTTCCACCTAAGACGGCGCCATCACGGGGTTCTCCTATTGCTCCTCGACATAGAAACCAAACTTCTCCTGTTTTCATGGCCGTTCCGCGATCATCGCCACTGCGAGCGTTCAAACAACCTGCCTCGCAAAAAATGGAATCAACCGCTTCGCAGCAGCGCATGCGCGGCCAAATTCGGCAACAGAGCGCAGGAAGCGGTCCATTACGACTACCCGGTCTACCACGATTCCACCCAGCCAACTTCCCTTCATCACATTCATCCATTGCCAATACCCCGACTTCAGGAGGAAACAGTCCACAACCACCAATGTCACCACGAGCCCAGCAACGCTACCAATCTGAAATCCGAAACCAACTCTACAATCACCATCAATCGCCTCTGCATCGACGAACACCGTCGTGCCAGAAACCGCCGACAAGCCCACCGCGACTTAGGCCGATGGATGGTAGTCCTGGACCAGTCACTCCTCTCGAATTGGAAGCAGACAATTACATTGCCGTCGGCTCAGGAAGCCTCAACCCAACAGCCCAAGCCGAGTACGTCGACAAAATTATCCGCGAACAATCGGCGCGCAGTCGTCGAGAACGAGAAACCTCCGCTTCACCACGTCGAGACAGATCCCCCGGTCGGTTTCAATTAGGACATCCGATTTAATTACCGACATGTCGACTGGGATCTCACCTCCAGTGTCCGCATTGTCGCCACAACAACAAATTTCCAGAAAGTCAGACAGATCGCAGTGAACGAAACAAGACGTAAACACTGTCGCGGCGGCATTTCTCGGCGATTTTTTATTTTCCAAATTACCATCATGATTCACGGAGCGTTTATGCCTTGACCAAATTACGTCGGCGCGGCGGTTCAACCGAACAAAGACCGCCGCTATCAACCGACTTCACGGGTCAGGCGTTATTTTTCTGGGGTATGGATTTCATGGCTGGCCGGGAGTTTTGCTGATGATACTGGAACGAACTTTTCTTTACGCCTCACTGTGTGTGGCTTCGCTCGGGCTACGAATTTCAGGGCTTCAAGATGCGGGCTTTACATCTGGAGGCATCATTGGCGGGTGGCATCGACGACCGGCGTTTCCTTTCGCTCATATCCCTTCACCACTTCATCCAAGAGCTGGTCGTGGTCACGGACATTCGGATGGATTCTCTTTCGTTGGAGGTTCCTACATCTACACATACCCCATTTCATATCTTATCTTGAGCGTTTCTCAACACTGTAGTTAGCATTGATCGGCTCGTCGTTTGACGGGTAGCTGAATCCAGAAATGATTTTTCCATGACTCCTGTCTCGTCTGCCACAACTTTGAATTGCCACCGCTTCTATCATCAGCCATCACACATCCATAAAAGGTCTCGTCATTAATACGGGTCTAGGAGAATATAGGTCGAACAATTCTCGTCAAGTCCTCGTGTCACCGCATAAAAGCCTGGTTTGGTCACCTCCTCGAAGCGCAGCCATGCCAACCTCACATTCACATGGAGTGGCAATTCGTCAAGCGAGCTACCATACTAGACCCAGTCGATCAACTCACTCAGCCTTCCCATTTCTTTTGATGAAGCACGCATTTTCGCCATTACAGCTGTTTTCTTCCATGGTCTCCAGATGGCCACGACTCGAAATGGCGCAGCTCGCTCCACTGTCTGGCATTAACCGTGTAATCGGTACGGAGGACGTCATCGTCATTGTCACCTTTCTCAAATGTGATATTCCTCCATGTTTGAAATGGGAAGATCTGAAATGCCGCATAATCCATAACGGCTGGATTGGATGGCGAGGGCGATGGCGATGGCGATGGCGATGGCGCAGCATTCCTGGTTGCGCAAGGCAAGGTAAGGCAAGCAAGGTAGTGATGAAAAGATGATCGTCGTTCCTTACTTGCAACTACGTCGATGATGGGTCGTTCATACACCACCCATCTCAAAACCCGCACAATAATGGCCAGAGGAAATGCTAATCGTCGCCTTACACAGTAACGTGTGCGAAGGCGAAGCAGCTGCTCATCTCGGCCATATGTCATAGTCATACGATTCCTGCCTCTCTTCACTCACCCTCCCTGACATCCATCGTCCAAAAAAATTCTCGTGTGGATTGTTTTTCGTTTGCGTCCGCGACTGCAACGCGAGGGCTTGACGTCTGCCGCGCCAATTAATTTTTTTCCCACATCTTTTTCTTGGAGGGAGGTAGGTACCATGTCCATGTCTTCCCCACGATCCGGCATCGTTCTATCGATCTTGTTTCCCATGTTGTTATCGGGGATAGCTGGGAACGCGTTCTTGGCAACGTTCTTGTCCTGTGAGGAGTACCTGAGCGAGCGAGCGATAAGAAGGCGCTGTGAATTATCAATTTGATGATTTTGCCGAATCGAATCGCCAGGGAAGATTATTTTTTTGGCCAGTATTGAGAGGGGCACAGAATATTCGAGCAAAGCTGTTGATCTTGAAAGCGTGTCCGTGCCCGTGCCCTGTCACTCCGTCAATCACAACAACATTGAACTGCACCACTGATTTTACAGCGTCCGGTACCGTAGCAGAAAGCGTCCTGATCACTTCCACCTTTTTTTAAAATAATTATCGAAATCATTCTCTCTACATAATTCTCTCCCCTCCAAACAGATCTTCTGAAAAAAGCACGACTGAGCCACCTCCCATCGCAACACCCGAAGGTCGATCTTTTGAAAGCAGGGAAAATATCTGTACTCGGAACGATGACAAAAGGTCTCTAACAGGGTTAATTCACAATCAGCGCCATCGGATCTAGAGGTGTACATGCCGATCAGCTTACCAACCAATGGATACCAATCAAACCCCGTTGAAAAATCGTCCTGGGGCGCACTGGTACTGTCAAATCAAAAATCTCCGCGACGATTCTTACTGATCTCGTCGTCGTCCACCTGAAATTTTTCACATGTCAGACGTGGGAGAGTAAGGGGGGGAACGGCGTTATTGGGATCTGGGGAGATGGTACGGGGGTGGGTATCCCGCCCGAGTGCTCAGGTGTAGGAGGTTGGAGTTTAGGGCGTTGGGATGTAATACTCTGCTGTTCTACTATGGTATCTGGGTTATTAAACCGTTAGTACAGCACAGGCAGCAGAATCCTTGTACCCATCATACTCAATTCTACTTCTGCAAGTATCAGTACTACAGCTGGGGAATTCGTAGGTAAATTTGGGAACGTCTACCAGGAGTTTCGACGCAAGAGCCACGACAATGATGCCGATTAATGTTTAATAGCCCAGATACCATAGTGCACGATGTTCTGCTATTTATACAGTATGCATATTGCTATTCTACACCGTCTTGGGAGGTTTTGGGGGTTTGCCCGCCACGTTTGGAGATGCGCTTATATAGGATTCGGCAGTATATATATTAGGTATTGGCCATGTCTTCCAGTATATATATTCTCAACCTCCTCAACCTCGTTTTCGGCAACTATCTCCCTCCAAGATTTGAAAAGCTTCGTTGAGTTCAGAGTAGATTGTAAAAGGTTCTACATAGTATCATCGCGCTCACCATTAGCCACAAGTAGCAACGAAAGTAATGGAAAACAGAGCTGCTTTTCTAGAAAGAGTGAGTAATTAGAGATCAAGACCATACACGTACTGGTTTTAGCTGAAAGATATACTTACACAGGGTAGAATTTCCTTGGGTGATGAAGGAAATACTATTAGGAGACTACTTTATCACAAACTAAGTAAGACGAGTTCATACTCTGCCCAACCTTGGTAGATACTATGTATAGCTTCGTGACCTCTGGAACGGTTTCAATCCTGGTCCTTGGCCGTCAATGCATCACCTTAGCGTAGATCACTATAATTGCGGGCGTCACTCAGTCACTATTTGTACATCAACGTGCACAAGAGGAGGGAGAATCTTTGAGTGACTTCGTGAGTGATTCTAAGAGAGCGACGTCCGCAATTCTGATCTACGATACAAAGGTGATGCATTGATGGCGAAGGACTCGGATAGGACCGCTCCAGAATCTTTCAAGATAGGGTGGAAATTATCCGATCTACATGTTTCAGCTAGGCTTTGGGGTAGATCTCTCATAGATACCTATTCGCCAAGTGACTCAAAAATCTGTACGGATTGTCCACGTTGATGTACAAACTACAAATACTCGGTACGAAAATCTTGGCGATCAAACACGTCGCGTAATGTCAAATTGTTGACTACACCCCCATAAACTTCTTCCTCTGTGATATGAAGTCACTGGATTTGATTAAACTCTTCTTACTTAAATCGCATGAAGGACATGATCTGCGGCTATCTTGGCTTTTAGATATCAACTCACTCGGTTGGCTTGTGATTGTCTTCGTCAACCTCGAAAGCACAATGAAGAATGTCTGCTTTGATACACAAATAACATTATATAATTTGTACGCCGTGTACTCTATGTACGCCAAAGGATCGATAGAGAGAGAGCATTAGCCGGCGTAGCAAGGCTATTGATAGAATATAAATTTCTTGTTACCAAATCGTATGATTCGTTTAGCTTCGAGTAGGAAGGGATACTCAACATCCCAGGCTCTTGACTCAGTCTTGCTAATTAAACACGTCATCGATCTGTCGATTATGCTCCATAAGACTTCCTGTTCCGTAATATAGAATCTCTAAAAAAACTATCCCATCCGAGGTTGCGGAGTCCTCGGATACCACCAGTTCGACATGTTCGTATTTGGTTCTATTTTAGTAACGTCAATCTTAAATTGTTAGGAATGATTTAAATATGCTATACAACGACGGTTGACCTTTGGTTTCCAGCATATTTCCTAATCACCAACTTCAAGCTCTACTGCAAACCCTTGACATTAACCAAAACTGACCACAACCTAAACTACACTCAAAAGTACAGTCCCCACCCACCGACAACATCAATTCCTTCTCGGATTCCCCTAACAAACTCGTCCACAGTGAAGCTACCATCCCTCACCGCTCTCAGCCTCCTCGTCACCTCAACCTGCGCGAGAGACTTCCAATGCGTAATAGCATTCCCCAACAACCTCGACCCGGCCTACCTACCATCTTACAGAGCCTGGAGGGCAAGAACCTGCACGGCGGGCGGAGGAACTATGGACGAGACTCTCGGCTTTTGCAAGTTCACCCAACCTGGCAACAGCGCTGTTCCCCCTCCAGCTTTCCAGCGAGCATACACTCCGACCTTCTCCGTCGGGAAAAAATAACGTCTCAGCCCGCCTTACCTGGAACTGCCGCTCGTAGTGTATGTTACGAAGGATATGGAGGGATGTTGGGAATGTGGCGGGACGTTGGATGTGTTCAAGCCTTCATCTTCAAGTCGCTAGCTTATTAATCAACACCGACTCCTTCCCCCAAACTCCAAGAAAAGATTAAGTTCTTACCCTACATCCTACAATCTCCATTTGCTAACAAGGTTGGCTATAGTGATGCTTACTGTGCAACACTATCCATCGCTCTCGAACTCCTCATCCTGCCAGCCTATGCGGACTTTTGATTGCACTACACCTACTATCCGGCTTACCAGGCAACGCTCACGTCTTTCTAGTCGAGAGACAGCGGATTGGTTACAAGCTTCTGGATATGTTCTTCACCCTTGTGCCTGGTCAACGTTTTCGTAAATAATTCCCCTGTATTCGGAAACAATAACACCGTAATCCGGGCTTCCTACGCCTGGTCTCGTAAATAGAAGGGGAAAGGTAGCAAGTGGCCTCCGCTGCGGAGGGACGTTAGGAAAGCGGAAGTGGAGGCACGTTGGCGGAAATACCTTAGCTATTGGTTAGGGTAAATCTAACAGCAGACTTTGCACGGCCTTACGTCATTGATCTACACATTCACATCTTGGTTCTTTGCATACTTCATTTCCGTCAGGAAGAATCCGGAGCTGTCATCGTCTAACCTGCTAGTCCCGGCTGACGTGGCTAGGGCGGCTGTGGCATGTTCAACGGTTGGCGGGACATGGTTGAAACCCCGGCTGAGCTTGGCGCGGACGGTACCGTTGGTGGAGCCAGCTCTCTGGTAATTGTGAGAACGGCTTTGTTGTTGATTGCATTTACTATGTACTATGTGTTATGCAGGTAGTAGGTGAAGAGCAGTGCAAGGTCGTCGCTGTGGAAAGAAACAGATGAGAAGGAAGCGGTGAGAACAGGAAGGATATCGTGGTCTGTCCGATGACGTGAGCTCCGATATCGCCAAAGTTTGAGCATCTTGCAAAAAGATGGTGGGTATTGTTGACAGTTGACAACGCTTACTACTACTGGCAACCATACGCGTACTACTACTGGCAACCATGGCAGTCTCTGGCCAGCAAACAATTCCCGCGCAACACGGCACTGCCGTGTTACTCAGAATTGGCCAGCAAATCAAGATCCACAACACCTACGGGAACCAGGTCGTGGATACGTGGGCGTTCGCAGCCGCTTCTCCCAGGAATCGCAGCACAGTTCCATACATGAGCATTGTCGCAGACACAATCTGCACTTCGAAAGCTCTGCCCACTCGTCAATGACACTCTCGTCACGAACCTCTGTCTTCCAATCCTCACTCTGCTCGAAGACACATCAGGAGGAACCCACGACACTCTCTTCCCCGCCTGCAATCCACAGCGATACGCTCACCTTGGGGTGGCTCACCGATCTTGCGCTGAAAACTGCCGGGAAGCAGCAGCTACTGTTGGGGTCGAGCTTGAGCATGGCGAAGTTCCAGATCCTCTCAACTTGTTCATGAACGTGGATGTTGACTGGGCTGGCGGAAAGGGCATTGAGCTTCGACAGCCAACTAGCATACCTGGATCATATGTCGTTTTCCTTGCCGAAGTAGACTGTGTGGTGGTCATGTCGGCATGTCCGAACGACATTTCCGACGTGAATGGCAAGCACTGTAGAGATGTAATATTTGAGTTGTTATAAGTTAATACCGACGTCTTTCATGACTAATTTGTATTCCGAGTCAGCAGATAGTTCTCGGCATAAACTCATGAGTAGACTTCAAGCATCATCCCAGCTTCTTGCGAACCAACGAGTCGTGTGGAAGTCAGCGGAGAAGTTCTAGCGATTTCCAAAAAGAGAAACTCAGGAACAGATCACCGAGGGACGCTCAGTGGCACGACATGCTTCGGAGTTCGGATGAAGACTTGATGGAATTCAGGCCCCTTCCAACGTTAGTGAAGCAACCGATGAACTCGACAGATCCAAAGAAGAATTCAAATGGTGATTAATAAATGGAACTGGAGGTGGACTGCGGGAGAGTTGGGTTGGAATTGGCGAGTCATGGAGAGAGCCTGAGGAGTTCAGCCGCTTCGACTCCGCTTCGACTCCGCTTCGACGCACGAGCGATGATCCATGATCGACTATGACCTCACCTTTTCCTCTCCCACACACCATCTCCACTCGCCCTATAATCACCATGTTTAACGAGCTCGGAGGAACTTGCAGCAGAGAGTCGAGTCGAGACGCTGGAAGAGGTCCCCAGATGTAGTAAAGCGACGCACAAACTGGTACTTCCTCATTCGAGCCCATACGCACTTCTCCCTTCGACGACGAAGGCAACGAAAAGCCTTATGTCAATCAAGCAAATCGGCCTTCTTGGCAAGGCTCCATCGGCATTGTAACCGACACCAATTGGATCCAATTGGTGTCGGTTCGCTACACCTTCGGATATTTCGGGCGTTTCCTGCTCTCAACCACGATGCATCGTCGTCATGGTGTCGTGTGCTCCCAGGCACGGTAGTATTCCTCTCTGTAGCAGGGCAAGTACGGGATGCTACCTGACTCCATGGGGTGAAAATGTGGTCCCATTAAATAGTTGGAGAAGCCCCCAATCTCTGGAGTCCCCAACATTGACTCTCCACACATGATTGTTTGCCTTCGAGATTTCAAGTTATCGCCATGGGGATCTTACAGAAGTTTGGAAAGAGCCACAATGATGAAAAGACAGTTGACACGAATGGGTCGATTACACCACCCAATGCTGAAGAGCACGCCGATTTGGAGAAGGATGCCGGCGAACCATTGGACAATACGCCCGTTCGCATTTTCACTCCTCGCGTTCTCCTCATGGGAATGATCGTCTCGATAGGTATTTTTCAACATTCGCCGAACTGAGCACCTCTCGCTAACACAATTTGATAGGCGGTTTGATCTTTGGATATGATACTGGTCAAATATCCGGTATGTCTGTTTTCTGTATCCATCCCAGTACTTTGCTAACAAATGGAATCAGGATTTCTTGAAATGCCAAATTTCCTCGACACATTTGCAGACACGACGACAGACGGCCAGCCAGCTTTCAGTAACAGCAGATCCGGAACGATTGTGGGCTTGCTCTCGATTGGAACCCTTATTGGTGCTTTGGTAGCCGCGCCAGTTGCCGATAAATTTGGTAGAAGATACAGCATCGTGTTTTGGAATCTCATTTTCTGCGTCGGCCTGATTGTCCAAATTACCACTGGGTCAAAATGGTACCAACTCGCCCTCGGTCGATGGGTAGCAGGATTGGGAGTAGGCGGACTTAGCGTCCTCACGCCCATGTATCAATCAGAGACTGCCCCCAAACAAGTCCGTGGAGCCCTGGTATCTTGTTATCAACTGTTCATCACGCTTGGTATTTTCGTCGCCTACTGCATCAATTTTGGCACGGAAAAGGACACATCTTCCAGGAGTTGGAAATTGGTTATCGGCATCGGATTTATCTGGCCGGTCATTATGGCTGCTGGAATCATGACTCTTCGCGAATCGCCTCGTTGGGACTACCGCCACGGCCGGATTGCGGAAGCAAAGACGACTCTTGCATTAAGCTACAGTGTCCCAGAGAACCACCGCGAGGTTCACCGTGAACTCCGAGAGATCAGAGAGAAACTGGAAGCAGAGAATGCTGGTGGTGGAAATCACAAGTGGACCGAAGTCTTTACCGGCCCTCGAATGCTCTATCGTGTATTGCTTGGTGTGGCCCTTCAAGCACTACAACAGCTTACTGGTGCCAATTTCTTCTTCTACTACGGAACTACCGTATTCCAGGCCACAGGTCTCAGCAACTCCTACGTGACATCCATGATCTTGGGAGGCGTCAATTTTGGATGTACCTTCGGAGGCCTTTACGTTGTCGAGCATTTTGGTCGTCGAAAGGCGCTTATCTTCGGTGGTCTCTGGATGTTCATGTGCTTCATGGTTTTTGCCAGTGTGGGACATTTCAGCCTTGATCAAATCACCCCAACAAATACACCTGGCGCCGGTACTGCCATGATTGTCTTTGCTTGCCTCTTCATTGCTGTCTATGCTGTGACTTGGGCGTAAGTTGATCATCTTGTCTGTATTATGACACAAAACTAACTTCAATATAGACCAATCATCTGGGCCATCATTGGAGAATTATATCCATCCCGCTACCGAGCGACAGCAATGGCCCTTGCAACATCATCGAACTGGACCTGGAATTTCCTCATCTCGTTCTTTACGCCATATATCACTGGCGCTATCGATTACCGGTATGGTTACGTCTTCGCAGCCTGCAACTTCGCAGGTGCCGTTGTCGTCTACTTCTTCGTCTGCGAAACTCAAGGACGTAGTTTGGAGGAGATCGATACGATGTACATCCTGCATGTCAACCCACGCAAGAGTTCGAAGTGGATGCCACCTGCGAATGAGGAGTTGGTGACGGCCGATGCCTTGGCTTTGACACCAGGTGCGAGAGGTATTAGGAAAGAGAGACCGAATGCTCCTGACAGGATGCAATCGATGATGCAGGAAAATGTCGGTGAGGCTTCGAGAGCAAGTCGTTATTGAAGTTGACAGGAATTAAGTTTTGTAATTCTTACTAGACCTGCTGGATTGATGTAGCGTTTTAGTGTTTTTGGACCTCTTGGATCAAACTCTTGGAGCACAATATCCATCAACATCTTCTTGGAAAACTTCTCCATTACTTTGTCAAAGCTTTGAAAACTTTTTGCCAGCTGCATTCAAACGTGAAGCCACTAACATTGATTAATTGTAAATGCGAGCCTAGAGCGTCGAAGATTCAAAAGTGCATTTGAATATATGTAGCGAATAACACGTGACTTGTCCCAAACGGGAAAATGCCACATAATTCGTACCTGACATCTTGAATCAATCACGCACAATCCGTCTTAATCTGTATAACCGCAAGATTAACCTGAACTCGACTTCTGATCTGTGACAGATCTTCTTCCATAATTGCCCCGAATCTGCTCAATAGCTCAAAGCAGTTCAACCTCAATAAAGCTCCCCAAGCCAACACCAACACCAAGATGGATCCCTACTCAGCGGAAGGAGGTATATTCACCCTACTACCCCGTAAATAACCTCCCTAATCCAAAACCAGAACTCGTAAACATTCACTCCGCCTTCCACCAAGGCCAATTCACAAAAGTCGCAAGCTTCGACACAAGCTCCTTCTCCAGCGCCAACGACCTCCCCGCCTCGATCCTCAAACTCCGCGCCCGCCTTGCCCTCAGCGAACATGATGCCCTCCTTTCTGAACTCAAGGGATCGTCCCCAGATATCCAGGCCGTGCGGATAGCAGCCGAGTACCAGAAGGCGCCGGGGGAGGGCTCGAAAGCGGTGGTCAAGGCGAAGGAATTGGCCAAGAAGGAGGGGGATAATTTGAGTGTGCAGATTTTGTGTGGGGGTGTGCTTGCTGATGCGGGACTTGTTGAGGAGGCGTTGGCGGTTTTGGCTAAGCATCAGGGGAGTTTGGACGCGTATGTTTACTCTTTGCCTGAGTGAGCGTATGAGAGATTGGTATGCTGACTTTGTGGCATAGAGTGGCTCTCATTGTGCAAATACATCTTCAGCAGAATCGGACGGATCTTGCTGCTAGGGAGGCTGCGAATGCACGGAAATGGGCACAGGATAGTTTGTTGGTTAATCTTGTGGAGTCATGGGTTGGAATGAGAGAGGTACGGCATACGTGTTAGATCTCTTCATTATGGGAATGATACTAACCTGGCAACAGGGCGGAGAGAAATACCAACAAGCCTACTATGTTTTCGAAGAACTAGCTCAAGCAGCAGCAACGCAATCGGTACAATCACTCGTTGGACAAGCTGTGGCAGAATTACACCTTGGTCGTCTACCGGAAGCTGAGGCGGCATTCCAGCAAGCGCTCGAGTTGGAGCCGAAACACCCTGATGTGCTGTCGAATTTGGTGGTGCTGAATACGATATTGGGGAAGGATGTTACGGAGACTAAGGCGGATTTGCAGAAGGTTAAGCCGAGCCATCAATTGTTGGTCGATTTTGCGGAGAAGCAGAAGGAGTTTGAGAAGGCTTGTGAGAAGTATACTCCGAAGTTTGAGGCATAAAAATAGCGGACATAAGATATATGAGTAGGTAATGGTTGGGCGTGGAAGTCCTTTGCACAATTACTGGAAGATCTAGCCAATATATGTCGGGAACTAGCGATTAGGAAGTAAGTTCCACCTCGCACCAAGACATTTCAAGCTCGTTGATACAATCAATGCGTAGCCCCCTATCCTAAGTTGTTCTCCGTCTCCACTTGTGTACCAGCTTTCAAGAATTCTCTTGGCTGTCAGTATGCTGCGTGTCATCATTGTGAGTGCACTAATGGTAGACATGGCATATGGACCTGTGGCATGGTCACATTGCCTCACCAGATTCTGCTCTGTAAAAGCTGGAGCCCAGCCGTGGATGTAGAAAACACAAAGGCATTGCGTCGGTCGTCGGTACATGCTCGCTGGACATGCGGGACACCTCTACGTTTAATATTTACCTGCCTACCGACGCTCTAAAGACGAATGACATGATTCTGCGACTGGATAGCGAGAAAAGTCGAACTTGTTGTAGGGAAACTGGTTATCATCACCACAATCTTGCAGTTGACAATCGTGATAAACAGCGATATTGTCACCGGCAGTCTCGAGAACGTCGAGTACAAGAGTTACGAGCTGGAGATCTTGGATGGCGTTGATTGATCGTTATTCCCACGTTCTGATTTGCATCTGTAGTGCTTCGAGATTAAGGAATCCAAGTTTCCACCGAAACATGAAGACCCATTGCCGCTCGTCACGTCTGCTGCAGAACTGGATATAGACCCGAGCAGATTCCGGTTTTATAGATCCTCGGCGAGAAAGAGCGTGTGGTGTTCTTCATTTCTCGTCTGGGTGTCCTTTGAATGCCGCTGACGACCGAGCACGGGTTATAGGTTTCTGTCTATTGTCTAGTGGTGGTAAGTCTACGAGGGTCCATCGGAGTGCTGCCCTAGCAACAATGTGGACATATCCGAAGCGACGGCCTTGTACTTTCTCGACTAACGAAGCGTCGCGTCCAGCAACTGCGAAATGTCAGCGTGCTACCCGATACGGGCGGCAGCTAGGCTTCTATTCTCTTGAATATCGTGTCATTTGTTGGTTTGTTGATGGTCATCGCCACCACTTCATTTTTCGAAGCAAATCATACACAATTTTTGCTAATCACTCGCAGCGTCTGAATTTAGCACTGGCGTCGGTAATTTCAGCACTTTTTATGTGACTGGCATAGGGGCTAAGAGACGTCGAAGGGTTCTCCGATTGAAGCTATGACCTGGTTCATGTAAATGTCTAAGCGTTCCACCAAGCCACGCTCACAATGGTTAGAATTTGGTTCGCATGGTGGTTGTTATAGACCTAGTTAATGCCTGTTTGGCCTGGTTATATACGATCGGTTCTGGAGGGTACGATTAAAAGTTGCATGTCATGGTATGTTGGCTAGGCTGGTGCCGTTGGAAACCGAGTACGCTTCGTAGGTTTGTGCGTGTAAAAGCTAATGATGTGTATCACAATGGACTCCGAGAACTACCATGGCTAAAGACAGATCATGCTCTTGGCTTGGTATCGTGTGTATATAGAGATATCGAGGTATTGGCTCTCGGCTAGTTCTGTGAGCTTTGGGAAAGAATTGGTGTGGGCTACTTCTTTCCTAGAGTTCGTCTTCCTCACTGGTATGTTGGTGAGTATCGTGATCGTCATGACTGGCCACTGACAATTGAAACAGAGGGACTGATCTCAAATCTTCGTCAATCGTCGCCATCGCCATTGTCTCGGGTGGCGGATACTGCCTTGTTTTGCCAGTTTGAATGAAAGGGATCTGTGGAATTGTCTAGGACATGCGGTTAGTTCAATTCCTTTATATATCCTCTTATTAGGTTTCTATCATTCAGATCTTCAAAGTAGTTTGTCACGGCTAGTAGTGACTAATGAAAGGCGTGAGCAGCAAGGTATGGACTAAATGTGATAGTGAACTACAGGTAGCTATGTAAATGGGGGCTGGGGGCAAGGCCTACTTATAGGTCTTGCTGTGGCCCGTGTACTGTGGCGCCTTGTTAGGTGCTTGGACACTGTGGTTGTTCCAGTAGCCTAGCAAGCCGTCACATAGTTAAGCATCTATCATACCACAATCTACCCCGATTCTTCCACCATTACTCAAGATTTCATCTTTGATACCGCGACATATGCGTCGGCCAGCACATCACAATCGAGCATCATAACAGAAAAAACGTCCAGATCCTAGCTATTATATCTGTACCTATCTGAAGTGGAACAACACAAAGTATGAATTCAATGAATGACTGCATAACCCTCGAACTGAGTGAAAAATGAGGGCTATCTATACAAAGAGAGTGTACTGACGTAGGTTCTGACACCGCAGAGGTACCGAGCAAATAAGAGTGAGAACAAACAGGTTTTGAAACGACTTTGAAACCGTTGGTGTTACCACCATATTGCAACAGTACCTGCTTTAGACTATAGGAAGAGGAAACTCGGTATAATAGGTATAATCGAGATAGATATTTAGGACGTCGGTTCGTTACTGCTAGTAGTACCTATTGGTAGTAAACTAAGATACGGATCGAGGATATTATACTAATATCGAAAAAAAATCCGACCTTGGTAAAATACTTAGTAGTAAGACAGCCTTTCCGTTATAGATAGGATTCGAGAATACGTCCGAACTATTTTTAGGGGTAATTCGTAGAGTATATGTCCAACGCTTTCGATCAAAATTTTCGATAGTAGGTAGGGTGGAGAGCTCTCTAGGACGGTCAAGCAGACTCGAGGATAAGAGAGTAGTAGCAGGAATCCCGGCTAGGTCGAGACGGATACGTTATTGACGGTGGAAATCATAGATAAACCCCGATTTAAAGGGAGTAGGGGAGGGTAATTCGAATGGATTCCGTCAAATCCAACTCGCCTAGAGGTGGGCGATGGTGTGAACGGATCTCACATGTTCATTGCTAATGGCTGTATCCAGGCCGAAGAAAAAGTTCGACAAGCCGCGACCCACAAGATAATCAGTAACCACCATACATTCTCCCAACTCTCTTGGACACAGCGTGCATTGATCATCCCTCGGGCTCCTGGTCCTTGGGGAGATCGCGATACTCATTGCCGCAATACAGGCGACCGTTGGCCCATTCCACAATGGGCCAGCAGCAGTCCCCAGTGCGCAACGAAGTCATCCGAACTCTTCTCGAAACAAATGAGGTGGCCTCTTTGGGGGAATTGATACAGTGGCTCTGAAGCTTTTCCTAAAGCGGGTAAATGCTTTCGGTACTGCCGTAGAATATTTGATACCCTTATTACCCTTATCCAAATAAAATCTCGATTTCAATGTTTCCTTACTCACACGGACCACGGATCTAAGCACGGCCGTACTCAAGAGCGCGTGTGCATGGAACAGATCTACGCCTCTAGAAAAATCGAAGAGACCTTGCGAATCCCTGCCAGGTGTCCACGACTCCACGTCTTTTCTGCAAGCACAGTAAAGAGGTGTTCCAAGTCTGTCAAGCTCCGAGTGGATTGGCACGCATTCTATATGTCATACGAAGGACGAATTCATCCAATGTCTCTCGCTCCACAGCATCATGAGCCCTTCGACGGTCTCGAGAATTCATTTGATCCTTATCGCTCCCAAATTATGCACGGAAGATGAATCAGCCCAAGGTGTTGCTTAAGAGCATGGGGAAGAGGTGGCACAGTGGCTTCGCGATGAGTTTGAGCTCGGACGACCGGGGCAAGTTGAAGTCGTCACAACGATGGTGGACAATTACCATCATCGATCTACTGCTACGACTGCCTTCAACAGTGATTACATCAATCCGATCACGATATCTAGTTTTAAAAAATATACAGACGGGACTTAGATGCTCATAAAAAGAAGAAAAGGATGTTTGGCCGTTGCAACTATTTCTCGTAATTTGAGAGATGGAAATCGATGTCGAGAGTGGAACGTGTAGTACATGGGTATTGGTGTTGGCCAGCACTATTCCTACTGCACATTCCGATTGGTCTACTACACATCTCATTATCCCTCTACATATTCCCCGCAAGAACGGTAACCCGAAGACTGTGCCCGAAAAGGCGCTCGGCCTCAAAATCCGAGCGAGAATGGGTCTTACTTTTCTAAGTAGAATTCGAGTAGCTTCGAGCGAGAAAGAATAGAATCTGTCGCGGTATTAAAGAACCCTCTTTACTCTCTCTTTAATCTAAGGTCTAAATCTTAAATTTCCCTTCCGGCGGCCGACTTTACGAGAGGAAAGAAGTTGGGTAGTATTATAATCCCGGGTGTAGTAGGCTAATCCAAATATTTGGTAGAGATAGTGCTAGCCTTGGTGTTTGGTAGCACTTGATGAACAATGAGATGAGGCCTTTATTGGCAATTTCCAATTAAGACACACGTCAATCTGTTGGCTTTCGGGCAACCATGCCAAAAGAGGACCTCTATACCAATCCTTTGATATAGGGGCAATATATACCATTTCTGGTATTCAATACAACGCTCCAGATTCTGGACACAGAAACTGAACATGAAGAGGATAATCCATAGCTCGAAGTGGTTTTTACGAGTCCCGAAAGGATCACTAGTTATGCCAGATAGCATACGAACAAATAAACGACTCCTACGGCTCTGCGGCAGGTACTCCGTAGGGTGTTTAACAAACTTTTTAACCGACACAGGATCTAAGGGCTGACGTAGGCGCGGTGCTCGGCACAGGGGAAGAAGATCCTAAATTCCCTTCGATTGGCTGATGGGGTTGCTAACGCAAGCGAGAGTGGAGAAAGGGCGGCTGTACACCCGAAATAGGGGCTAAATACAGGCAAGGCTTCGAGTCGAGGTAGAGTTAGCGCGAAGCCGGGCTCATAACTGTTAACTTTCAGGTAGCCAGGCCAGAGGAAGATCTCGTGCTCTACACCAATTCTATGATGTAGAGGCAATATACACACAATCGCTGGGATAGACATAGTGGACTGCTATCTGCGTGGCAAGGAAAGTCAGATTCTCTCTTATGATAAGCTATCTATCACCCAATTTGATGTTCAGTTGGCCTGACCTCTTTGCGTTGGGAAGAGTCAAGGTTGATAATGCATGCCTTACTTGACTTCAACCAACAGGCAGCATCCCTTACTTTTATGAAGAGAACCTGGACAATCAAGACTCTTTCGATGCAGATATTTGGCTCGCGAGACAACTATGTTAGTGAATTAGCACTGATAAACAACAAACGTAGTACAGTATTTGCTAGACACCGGTGTTTGACGCTATGTACTGCATGAAGCCGTGATTGTACACTGCAATGCAATCCGTCTTGATCGTTATATCAAGCTCTTTCCCTTGCTCTACAGGGTTCCGATCCTACTTGTGTACATACTGCTCAGCAGCTTTTGGTAACACACCTTATATATTCCATTTTTATAACCCTAAGAACGCCACGGTGTAAGCCAATTCATACTGTTGCCTTTCGTGTGGTAAGTGCAGGCGAATCTACGACGCTACTAAAAAGCGTGAAGAAGGCACTAGCAGAGGCACATCGAGCACAGGCTCCGTTTCAGGCTGTTTCCGTATGTCTGTTGCCACTCCTTTGTTGTCTTCTTTGAAACGCTTCTATGCTACGGTGGCTCCACATGGAGTCTTGTTCCATGATGGGCGATTCATCGGGTCCAGAGCTGATCGGAATTGCGTTCAGAGACATGACTAAAGGTGAACACAACGTCAATTTCAAGTGGCGTCTCAGCAAGAAGAAATGTACGAGCTGCGGGGAGAGAGGCCATCGTTGACGTGACTGTGAAGTGCGCAAACTCAATATTGAGAAGGTATGAGTGCGTGTACTTTCGAAAATATGATATCATCTAAACTCTTAAAGAAGAAAGATGCCGAGGAGAAAGAACGTCTTCGCCTAGAGGCCAAGTATCAACAGTATCATCGCCTCAAAGAGATTGAAAACTAGGAACATCTCCGCCTCGAAGGGATTGCAGACCCGAAACGTCTCCGCCTCGCAGAAATTGCATAAAAGGAACGCGCCCGAGTCGAGCTGTTGCAGTGTACACCACCAGCGAATGGTCGAAGCTACTTCCTCGAACTACCGAACGAGATCAGCGATCAGATCTTCATGTACGCAGCTGGCGACTACCGCGACTCAGGCGATGACCTCGATCGCTTCTCTATCAGGCATGGCTCACCATTCCAAGCGCCAGTGATGCAATTGACCAAAGTGACACGCAAGCAAGCACTGCAAACTTGGCTCAAGAAATATACGGTCGTTCTTCGTTCTGGTATAGCGACGTTCTACTTCAAAACTTTCCTCGAGAAGCACAATCTCTTCGATTATGTACTCCGCTTGGAATTTCCGAGCCTCCATTGGTTCAATCTCGGTCATCAATTCATCGGTGTTCGACATGGCACTCCTGGCAGCTACGCATACACTAGTTACGATGTTATGCTGATGACGATCTGTTCGAAGTTGATGAAGGTGGAGATAACTCTTGATGTGACTACTAGGCATGGCGAGTATGGCGAGCACGTTCGGTGCCTTACTGTTGAAGAGTTCAAGCGTCGGTACTCGTGCCCGATGCTCAAGCATGTGATCTTGAAGTTGGAAAATTGGAACAAAGGAGCGGATAACATCATGGCTGGAGGTGACGTGTTCAGCTATGGGTTGGATCTGGCTGACTGGCTTCGTCTACAGTTGGAAGCGCAGGCTGAGGTGGAGGTCTTGAAGGATCGTAGCGAAAAGCGCGACGAGATTTGTAGCTCCCGTCTTGTTTGCTGGATGTGGGATGAGCATGTCCAGGAATTCAATGCGGACATATTCGAGGTGGAGACGGCTAGGCTTGCTGAGGTAGCAAAGAGCAAGGTTGTGGTTGAATACACTGGTCGAAGCAAACAAGGCTGACTTGTGAGGAGAGGTGGTGGAATCTATACTAGAGTTAAAGAAAGAGTCAGTCTTCCTTGAGCATCTTCATCCAATGAGTATTGGCCGTGTTGATTCAACTCTGTCAAGACAGGCAAATTACAATTCGAGATGAGCCCGGCTGTACGGCTGCAAATCAGATAATGTCTGTAGTTGGGCTCTGCTGTTCCACCAAACTCTCCTCAATACGGGGTGGGGTCTTGGTGGAATGGAGTCCCCAAGTACATACATTATCTGATTTGCAGCCGTACAGCCGGGCTCATCTCGAATTGTAATTTGCCTGTATTGACAGAGTTGAATCAACATTTGTACGAAACGTTATTAATCTGTCCAAACTGATAATTTGTCCATCCGTAGAAAACATCGCGCAGCTCTCCTAGTAGATTCCTCTTTGTAATTCCTGCCCGCTTTACGTCGATATAATTTCGTACAAGGTAAGTTGTCAAGTTTGCCTCCTCTGGTTCCGTTTCTGGGTTGATATCTACCCACCAATTGTGTAGATTGAGGTGCGTCTTTAGGATATTGATTGGGATTCCAGTATCTTGTGCGATCTCCGTAAATAGAGGTATTGGTTCTTCTTCTGGCTCCTCCTCTTGTAATACCTCAATTTCCTTCCCTTTCGATTGGAACTTCCTTGGGACTGCCGGGCCTGCCGGTGTAGGACTGCTCGGCTGGAACGCTCCAATTGATAGTTGAGACATCGTACGGGTCGGTCCGATGTCGTGTTTATTCTAGATCAATAGATCTAAGTGGGTTGTATCCGTTGTGCGATACATGATTCGTGGGTAGTACAATAGTCTCCTGCAGTGCGGGAGTTTCGTACAATTGTCGGAAAATTGGGTTCTTGCTGATCTGTGGTCGCCTTGCAACCACTGATCAGTGTTGATTCGGCTTTGTACACGTGTATGAAATAGTAATGAAATGATAATATAACGATAATGAAATGATATTGAAATAAACATATATGGATAACTCTCTAGTGTTCTTGATTGATGTTTGTTCGACAATGTCGAGAGAATAAGATGGACGATAAGCGCTCGTCTATCTAGAGGAGGTAAGATACGACGTCCCGATCCTGTCCCGCACCTATACAACATCCTTAGTGCCTCAGTCAGCACAGCTTGAGAGCTGGAGCCTCGCAAATATATCAAACCTCATTCTAGTAATTCTAGTACACAATCCACACCTCCATACCTATCACCATCAACATGGCTTCAAACAAACCCTACGCCTTCAATCCCCCAACCGCCGCAACACCCCCTCCAACCTACAACCAAGTCTCAACAACCCCCCTCCTACCCACCAGCAAACTCATAACCCTAGCCGGCCAAACTGGCGTAATACTCTCGACCGGCAAACCCTCGCCAATCCACACCGAACAATACAAACAAGCCTACATAAACGTCCACAACTGTCTAAAAGCCGTCGGTGCAACTCCGCGAGATATAATTCACGTACGGCACTACATAGTCCAAGACTCCGGCGATGCGGAACTGAACAAATTCCCTATCGTCGAGAGGGGGTGGGGAGACTTATGGATTGAGTTTATGGATAAAGAGGGGGAGGGACATAGACCTCCTGATACTGTTCTTGGTGTTGCCGGGTTGGCTTTGCCGGGTCTTTACTACGAGGTTGAGGTTTGGGCTATTATACATTAGTATTGGTGGTATCTCTGACCCTGTGCAGCGTGGGTTTGCACAGATATCTCATTTGGGATAGATACTGGTTGTCAAAAGTCGGGTGGGGATTGCCTTGCCAGAGCTTGATACCGCTTGTCGCGCATTAGAGGCTTGATACCGAAATTTCATCTGGCATGATTGTCGTTTGCCAGCATCTAGTCATTGATGGAGCGTCAGGACGCTATCCTCTCTCCAGCTTAGCAACTGTCCTTGCTCCTTCTTCAAGACGACGAAGAACGACTTCGGAACCCCCAAAGAGCGTCTCCCAAGGGCTGCCCGATCACACGACGGGACAGGTACAGCCGCACTCTGGGAAAGAAGGGTTTGAAGTTGATATTGACATTGTTAAATTCCTGGGAAGATTTCAACATCTCGCTTCCAGAATTTCAGCAACATCAATCCTGAGGTTGAAACGTGTATATATGCTGGCTTGCGAGTTCTCCCAGACCGAAAAGCTAAGCACAAGATGAACTCGAAAGGATCCGTGGTAATCATGAACGTCGTCATCGATCCTTTCGACTGCACACTTTGTTTTTCACGGAGACTATATGGTCACTATATCTCATGTGTGAACTCTCATCACCACGGGATTATCAGTGAGGTATTTCCCCAACTAGCATGGGCCAGTACAAAGACAGCTAACCTTAGATTATGAAGTGCCAGGTTAGATGTAGACGCCATCACACGAAATTCCGAAAGGCTGTTACAGGCCAAATCCGGCGGGATTGGCCGATATTATTGTTGTGACAGAGTCCATGAAGAAGTATTAACAACACGCATGATCTGTGAATACTATCGGAAGAGTTGATAACAACTCTGATGTCAACTCCGCACCAGTGATGCACACAAATTGGACCGGATTTTCAAGACTGGATTTCAGATCAAATTCGCCCTCAAGTTCTGGATCGGATTCTACCTAAAAACGGACTGGATGCTTTCCTTTTAAGCCTAAAATCTAAAGGAGTCCAAAATTTAGAAACTTTATTATCTGGGGTTCCTAATCCGGTTACTATCTTAGCTCGGAGTACCTCGTATAATATCGTATAGGACGACAGGACTTATCTGGATGTCAGTAGCAATTTCTGAATGGATTGGATTGGATGTCACGTGAACTGATCCGGTCCAGTTTGTGTACATCACTGTCCCGCACGTCTTCACCTAGTATTCCAAGCGAATTCGGTCCACGCGACTAAGTGATACGTCAGCAACAATCTACGCAAGACAACATCAAGCAACAACGATCTTGTAACGATAATCCAGCAATATTCCATCAAGCAGCCACAAGATAACGACAAGACAATATCAGGACCACCAAGCAACGGCTAAATCCAGTCTCAGCAACCATGTGTCACGGTTTCTACATCGTATATCCATGCGGTGACACTGAAGAGCATGAAAAACCAAGTGATTCATGGAAGCAGTGCAAGGCCGGCAAGGAAGCGAAGACACCGAAGGGCGGATGTCCTAAGGGCGAACCCAAAAAACCCAAAACAAGAACGAACCAGGCGCTCTTGTGCCCCAGCTGCAGAAGAGGGCCCTACGATATTCAAGAGCGGCGTTTAGGACCACGTATACGGCGGCCAGTAGAGCAAAACAGTGCCAACCCATTCCCTGGTCCTCAAATCCCAACTGCACCCCAGCCAACCCCATATAACCCGCATTACCCTGGTCCGTATGTCCCTCAGTATCAGCAAGCCATTAGCCCGTATGTTCTTCAACCGCAGCTACATAACCCTAGACTATACGTTAGTCCATATGTTCCTCAACCGCAGCTACATAACCTTAGACTATACGTTAGTCCATATGCTCCTCAACCGCAGCTGCATAACCCTAGACCGTACGTTAGTCCATATGCTCAACAGGACTCGCAAAGGCGACCCCAACCACAGCCACTCCGGCCGGATCTGGTCTCTCAAGAACAAGCAGAAGCCAATGCTGCATCAGCTTTCCCAGGATCCAGAGATCCTGCACTCTCGTCGTCACCCGGGAAAAGGCAACTTGGTGAAAGCCCATCTCCTCAACACTTGAATCGGGTACGGATAATGGGCACGAGCTCATAACCACACGATCAACAGAATATACTGTTTCCGAAACGTTCCAATATGAGCCCGGCATCAGAAGGTATGGATATTAGGTCCATACTCAATCCAAAAGTTAGCAGTATACACGATCTACTCAAAACCCCTTCACCGAAATGAGGTTTGTCAGGTCTACCAAATGCGGCCCAACCTCCGTCACAAGCACGCCCATCAGTTTCGCAAAGGACACCGACACCACCACCAGGAGCGGGGCTACGCTAAGCAGCGCCATAACATCAGTAACAGACACCTCGTGAAGTTCAAGAGGAGCAACAACGCGGCCAGCATCAGGTCAACTACCAGCACGCTCTAGACAAGTCTTAATACCACCACCGCCACAAAGACATCCTCAACCATCCACGACAACAAATCAGCCGCGGATAGGCTATCAACAAGCAACAACAACAACAGGGCAGCAGCAAACACGCACACCAATCCAGCCATGATCAAACACGTACACCAATCTAGCCATGATCAAACACGCCAAATGCGATTCCACTACGCCCGTCAGGCTCACCATCATCACATTCAACAGGTCCAGCTCCATCACGGCAAGCTCAAACCCGCCAGCACAGAAAAATAAAGCTGCCGTCAAATCGGGCGGTATATTTGGAAGCTTGGCAAAAGAGTCAGCTAGGCATCGGGTCGAGATGGAGGTGGCGATCTGCACGGCTAGGTAATGAAAGAGGTTTTAATCATGTTGGCTTGCATGGGCGGTTTGTACATGTACTTTGTTTGGTTTGGTGAGATCTGGTATTGGCTTTGATACGACTAGCTAGCATGGATTTTCAGCATGTCCTTCGTGATGGTTTGGTTTGGGTTTGGTACTGAATGCGACTTGGATTCGGTGGATGGATTTGGGGATTTTGTACATCTATTTTTGGGATGTTCGGATTTAACATTGGTAGTGACGGTATTATGAAACTGCGATCAGGTGGCATGGGAGTTTTGTATAGGTGTTTGAATTTACCAAAGGTGTTTCATGGTATTTGGAATGGCTTTTTGAGTTTATATAGTCTCTTCAATTTACACCCGCTTTAGCCGGTGAGAATGATAATCGTGCCGTCCATTATTAATCTATCAACTTCGGTGTCTATGAATGTCTGGCGATGTCCCTCTTTGAGATTGCCAGAAATCATTACTAACGAACGTGGTTGGTGGGTCTTGTAATTGCTAGTGTCTATCTGGTGGAGCAAGGGCCTCGTCCGACCAAGCGACAACAACAACATGGCGATCTCGCATATCGCACGACTTCTGAGCCCTCTGAGGCTCGTCTTGTATCTAGATTGTTGTTGTAGGACTCGTCCTTCATCCCGATATTCTCCTTATCGTCCTACGAGTCTTTCCCGCCGCTGCGCGCGCCGCGCTTAGCCGTTCACCGCTTCTCGACAGACTTTTCAAGTACACCGCTGGCCTCGACGACATCTTGGGCATCGTTATATTGCACCAGCATCAGAAATCCCTTCCAAAGAGCTCCTTGGCATCTCTAGGGCTCTGTACTTATTAACAGAGCTGACCTGCTAACGATTTTAAATAGTTATACCGCTTTCTTTATGCCTCCGAAGAAGGATATCACCGCGTCGGTTCCTATCAACTTATCCCTACCACCGGGTCACTCTACTCGCTCCTCTCGTACCCGATCCCCCTCTATTGTCTTCGGGACCCAGAGGTCATCTTCACGGTCTCTTACACCCATTGGCGGCGGGATGACACCTACTCAACCTCAGCCCACGTTAGCCCCGCCACGGGCACCGCCTCTAGCTCTGACCCTCGAACAGGTCGCGATCAACAATGCCCAGGCCGCTGAGGCTCGCGCCGTAGAGGCTCACAGGCTAAGGATGGACCGCGAAAAGGAGGAGCACGACCTCCAGATGCAGGTCAAACGCGAAGAAGCGGCGGCGCGCCTTGCGAAAATTAGGGAGGGCTCTTTACTCGAACTACCGCATGGCACCAGTCGTCCGGGGGCGACTGAGCCGGATAACAGTACGGGTAAGTCCCTCGATAACCAGCTGGTTTCGACACTTCGTATGCGTTTCCCTGCCCTACCCATTCACCTTGCGGAGAGCGTCAAGAATGGCACTTTTGAGCCAATAAACCTCGTACGTTTACGCTTGACGGACCCGGTACCATCTGCATCTCCGGGAGAAGATCGTTTCCGGTTCGACGTCTCTACTGGCACGGCGAATCTCGTCAAAATCAAAGCAACAGCATCGTACGAGGACTATCCAGCACCACGCTTCTGGCTCGAGGCATTCACCTACTACGTTAGCCTCCTCTATATTCTCTTCCCTACTTTGAGCGCTGCAACGTACGAAGCCATCAATACCTTTCGCGCCAAGGTCGAGGCTTTGTGCCTACACTACGACTGGGCCTCCGTGCGCCTCTTGGTCTTCACATTCCACGCCGAAGTAATCCAGCGCGGTATTACGACGGCGAGCCACTGGAACCTCAGCTATGCCTTTCAGGATCGCTTCTGCAATCCACTTACGTCGAAGGCTCATCTCGAGGCTCAACAATTAATGGCAAAGCTTCAGTCGGCAGCTGCTCGTACAGCTTCGAAGAGCTCTGAGAAGCGAAAGCGCAGCGACTCGTCCCTCAAAAACGAGACCTGCCTTAGCTATAACAGAGGAGCATGTACATGGGGTGAGTCGTGCAAGCGCTCCCATGTCTGTACCACTTGCAAGCAAAACCACCCCGCCACCGCTTGTCCGAAGAAGGCTTCAAGGCCTAAGGCGGAGACCGACCCTCTCAAGGTCGCCAAATAGCAGCCAAAGGACGAGTTCCGGTCGAATACGGAGCCCTTGTTTGCTGTATTCCAACCCGATGGCCCGCCGCTGCCTGAGAATAGGTCGCCTTTCAAGCCTCTTGGCTGGATAAGCCTCCTCTCAGGATATCCAGAGCGCACACTGGTGACTAACCTAGTTGGTATTCTCACGTACGGCGCCTCCATCGGTATCTGCGAGCCTCATACGATTCGCGTACGCGGCTTTTCGAACAACTACTTCTCCGACGAGGCGACCGTAGCCGAAGCTACGGGCTACGTTGCGAAGGAGCTGGCCGCCGGCCGATTGGCTATCTCTACAGACCCGGGCCTGTTTATCGCTCCTCTTGGGATGGTCCCAAAACAAGACGGAACCTTACGCCGGATCCACGACCTCTCTTGGCCGCCCCAAACTTCAGTCAACGACGCCATTCCACGCGTGTTTGGCAAGCTACAGTACACCAGAGTCGACAGAATTGTTCAGCACGTCCTTCGTACAGGCCGGGGCTGTCTTCTAATGAAACGCGACATTGCGCACGCTTTTCGCAACATCCCTGTGGATCTCATTTCGTCCCGGTATCTTGGGTTTTGCCTCAACGGCGTCAATTATCAAGAACTCTGCCTCCCTTTCGGTCTCAGGACTGCGCCATTTATCTTCAATCTCTTTGCGGAAGGTCTCCATTGGGCTCTCGACGAGCAGGCCGGCACGCGCAGTATCCCTACCGCGATCGAGCACTACCTTGATGATTTTATGTTTGTGTGTACGTCTCAAGAAATTTCGGACCGCGTTTCGGAACTCTGGATCAAGACCACCGATCGACTTGGGATTCCTCGCAAGGATGCCAAAGACGTGGTCGGCACGGCCGTCGAGATATTAGGTCTTCTGGTTGATACGGTACGCTTGGAACTGCGTCTCTCCGACGAGAAGAGAGATTCTTTGATCCAGGCTATCCGTGATCACCTCTCCGAGACAAGGCCGCGGCTCCGGGATACGAAGTCCCTCGCCGGGCGGCTCAGTTGGGCCAGTGCCGTCATCCGCCTTGGCCGGGTTTACACTCGATCGATCTGGGACTACCTGAGCGGAGCATACGGAGAAGTCAATCGGCACTTTCGCCGAGCCCTGACTAGCGGTGTACGAGACGACCTTCTCTGGTGGCTCCGTGCGCTCGAGCTAACCAACGGGGTCTACTTCTTCGATTATCGAAAGCGCCGTTGTTTCCACCTTTACACTGATGCCTCCGGACAACAAAGCCTCGGCGGCTTCTTTTTCGAGTCCTCTGAGACCGATGTCTCTTGGGGGGATTACACCAATAGTATCGCAATCGAGCATGCTTTTATTGCTGAACCGTCCAATCGTTCGGCGTTTATCAACCCTAAGGAGATGGAGGCTGTTGCCGTCGCATTCCTCCGTTGGGGACCGTCTCTCTGGGCACATAATCGGGTTGTTATCCACTGTGACAACTCTACGGCCGTGGCCGGGTTGACGAAGGAGGCTGTTCGTGGTGAGAGCAACACCCATCTCCGCACTATTGTTACTCAGGCCGCTGCCTGCGATATTGTTATCGAAGCCCGCTGGCTTCCATCTACGGCTAACGGCCTGGCCGATGCCCTCTCTCGAGTCCAGTTTGATCGTATCGCCTGGCTCTGCCCCCAATGGGGCTCACCGCTTTCGATCTCACAGTTCCGCTGAACTATTGTTGAACCGTCCGATCGTTCGGCCTTTATTAACCCTAAAGAGATGGAGGCCGTTGCCGTTGCCGTTGCATTCCTCCGTTGGGGACCATCTCTATAGGTACATCTGGCCGACGCTCTCGCGAGTCTAGTTTCGATCGTATCGTCTGGCTCTGCCTCCGATGGGGCTCACCGCTTTCGATCTTACAGTTCCGTTGAACTATTGTTGAGCCGTCCGATCGTTCGGCGTTTATCAACCCTAAGAGATGGAGGCCGTTGCCGTTGCCGTTGCATTCCTCCGTTGGGGACCATCTCTATAGGTACATCTGGCCGACGCTCTCGCGAGTCTAGTTTCGATCGTATCGTCTAGCTCTGCCTCCGATGGGGCTCACCGCTTTCGATCTTATAGTTCCGTTGAACTATTGGTGAACCGTCCGATCGTTCGGCGTTTATCAACCCTAAAGAGATGGAGGCCGTTGCCGTTGCCGTTGCATTCCTCCGTTGGGGACCATCTCTATAGGTACATCCGGCCGACGCCCTCTCTCGAGTCTAGTTTCGATCGTATCGTCTAGCTCTGCCTCCGATGGGGCTCACCGTTTTCGATCTCACAGTTCCGCTGAACTATTGGTGAACCGTCCGATCGTTCGGCGTTTATCAACCCTAAAGAGATGGAGGCCGTTGCCGTTGCCGTTGCATTCCTCCGTTGGGGACCATCTCTATAGGTACATCTGGCCGACGCCCTCGCGAGTCTAGTTTCGATCGTATCGTCTAGCTCTGCCTCCGATGGGGCTCACCGCTTTCGATCTTACAGTTCCGTTGAACTATTGGTGAATTGTCCGATCGTTCGGCGTTTATCAACCCTAAAGAGATGGAGGCCGTTGCCGTTGCCGTTGCATTCCTCCGTTGGGGACCATCTCTATAGGTACATCCGGCCGACGCCCTCTCTCGAGTCTAGTTTCGATCGTATCGTCTAGCTCTGCCTCCGATGGGGCTCACCGTTTTCGATCTCACAGTTCCGCTGAACTATTGGTGAACCGTCCGATCGTTCGGCGTTTATCAACCCTAAAGAGATGGAGGCCGTTGCCGTTGCCGTTGCATTCCTCCGTTGGGGACCATCTCTATAGGTACATCTGGCCGACGCTCTCGCGAGTCTAGTTTCGATCGTATCGTCTGGCTCTGCCTCCGATGGGGCTCACCGCTTTCGATCTTACAGTTCCGTTGAACTATTGTTGAGCCGTCCGATCGTTCGGCGTTTATCAACCCTAAGAGATGGAGGCCGTTGCCGTTGCCGTTGCATTCCTCCGTTGGGGACCATCTCTATAGGTACATCTGGCCGACGCCCTCGCGAGTCTAGTTTCGATCGTATCGTCTGGCTCTGCCTCCGATGGGGCTCTCCGCTTTCGATCCTTACAGTTCCGTTGAATTCTTGCTATCCCGGGGATTGCAACTTTGGGCTTGGCGCGCTGTTCGTGGCAGCCGTTCTTTGCAGGCTCATCGGCTTAAGCGCCATGCTACTCTGCTATCGCTGACGTTCGGCAGATACCCTGGTCGGACTCCGGTACTCGTACAAAGCTTGCTAACGTGCTTCGTCCAGCACCTAGCCTCGAGTATACTTCCTACGATAGCGAGCTCCTCCCTACAGTTCATAGGTTCTTCCTCCGTACCCTTCGCGAGCGAAACCTTGGCCTCTCTGATGAGTATATTACCCTCTTATGGTACGGCTTGGCCCAGAACACGCGCAACACGTACGGCGCGGGTATCAAGAGCTGGGAGAGGTTCTGTACGCTGGAGGGCTGTGTAGACTATCCCGCAGAACCCCTCAATCTCGGCGAATGGATGGCAAGGCGTGTCATTACTGGAGGAGCGGAAGGCATCATTTCCGGCGCTACAGCGGCCAGCTACCTCTCCGCAGTACGTTCAAAGCATATCGACCTGGGATACCCTATCAGCGCGTTCGCTGATCCGATGCTCCTACGCGCAAGACAGGGGGCTCTCAACCTCAGGCCTCCGAAGCGCAAGAATAGGCTCCCTATTACTGTACGCATCCTTGAGGGACTGACGGCTGTGGAACCGACCACCGGAGCCGACCTCAATCTCGACACTCTCTTCAAGGTGGCCTATGCTGGTTTCTTCCGCCTTGGCGAGCTGGCTTACACTAGAAGAGATAGGGAGCACCCGCTGTTCTCCTATACTCACGTCTTACGGAGCGATATCGCCTTCCATCGTCATACGCCTAGCCATCAGCCTTACGGGGTCTCTATTTTCCTGAAGCGTAGCAAGACCGATTACGCTAATCAGGGCGTTCCCATCTCCATCGCCGCAACGGGAAAACCTACCTGTGCAGTAGCCGCCCTGGTAAGACTTTTCAGGCACGATCCGAAGCCGCTTTCGGCGCCTCTCTTCGACATCGGCAAAGGGCATTGTTCGGCCGCTGCTGTACACATGCAACTACGCCGACGCCTCCTCGCTACTGGTATTATCTCCTCGCTGGACGACAAGTCCTACACAGGCCATTCCTTCCGCAGGGGTGCTGCTACGGACGCAGCTGCGAAGGGAGTGCCTGAGCTCGAGCTTAAGGCAGCGGGTCGATGGTCCTCCGAAGCTTTCCTCCGTTACATATCCCGTTCGTTCGAACAGCAGCTTGCAATCAGTCGCCTGTTCCTGATATAACACCGTTGTGTTCACCCGATCGCCAAAAGCTATACTCTGCTTCGCTACACCGCTGTGTTTCTCGCCTCTACCCTGGACCGAGTATGTCGTACAGACTCGCCTCCTATCCCACCTCGTTTCCTTCTTGTTTGTCTGGGCCGCAGGCGCTTCGCTTCTGGGCAGTAGGGCACCTCATTTGCCTTCAATCGAGAAGCAATTGAGCCGTGGGCATGCCATCCTGAGACCTACCCCGTGGCTGAAGCCCCGTGTGGCTGAGGAAGCCTGTATGGCTCAGGGCTCAATGGCTTGCTCGCTCACAATGAAAATTCACGTGCCCTGGCCTGCGTCCGGCCAATCAACAGATAAAACGTGCCAGATGACCGTGATCCGAAGGCGTGGCGAGATGGAGATAGATGAATACGTCAATTCTTGGCGAGCAACTGTGGATCTACTTTCTATTGCGTTTTTGAGCGATTTAGAGCGATTCAAACGCCAAACACCTTAAGTCCAAGTAATATATAGAGTTTAAAAGAGACTTGCCCCCATCGATTCAGACCCAAAGGCGGCCTCCTGTACACTCTGAGGCCGCCCTCCTTGTTTCTCCCAGTCCGGGCAGTCACAAATCAAGCGATTACACGCTGCACACGGCTCAAGTGGGCATTTGGCCGTGGAATGGCTAGTACGCTGGCATGACATACACTTCGTAGGCTCCCTACGAGCCCTCTTTTGAAGTGGTAAAGTTGCTTGCGAAGGGACTTCGTTGTTTGCTGTACGGCGTGAATCTATCATACGCTGGTTATATGACGATGGCTCATTGCCCTGGGTAGAGTTTGAAGCCGTATTCGAGGGCGAATTTGAAGCGGAGTTCAAAGCTGTTACCGTCGTAATATCAGCCTCGTACGCAGCCTTCCTCTTCTGCCCGCTTTGCCAGAATTTCGTTGAACTCGGTATCCTTGGCGGCCGTAGTCTCTTCGTCAGTCTCTTCAAATACGGCTTCATCCGACTCTGACGATGATGAGGACTCTGACTAGATCAAAACAGTGACGTCTAGTCTCTGGCGGCGCTTTGCAGTGGTTTTGGACGGTAGTTTTTGAGTTCGAGTAGATCTATCGGCGGAAGTAGAACCCTGGCGTTTGGCATCCCTTTGAATTCGAGTTTTAACGTTATCCTTGCGATATCTGTTGTGACGAGGCCGCTTGCGGCTAGCCTCATTTGGCAATGTTCTTTTATCAGGAATGAGATTTTTGAGTAGAATTGGGCGAAGAGAGGCTTCGTATATATCTCGCCAAGTCTGGCGCTCATATATAGACGAAAGGCCATTGTTGTAGACGAGATATATATCGTAATTATGGTGTAGCATCGCTGCAAAGGCGTGAGCGCATGGTAATCGTAAATCTTGCCACTCTAGGCATGAACAGTGTTGGTCATAGACGTCTACAAACCATCCTACAGCGCCGAGTGATTCATGAAGCCTTACAATCGCCACTCGCTCATTGGATGGGTAACAGAGCATCCGGCGGCCGATATGGAGCCTATCAGTTTGATGTTGAATGCCGAATTTTGTAAATCTTTGCCCATAGAACTCCTCCTTACCGTTATTGAACTACTTGCGCTCATAACAGGTATATGTGTACTTGGTCCAGAGAGCCTCAAGCATATGTAGAGGGTTGAGCTTTCTTTCTTCACGAAATCGGCTGTTCATAGACTCTCCAATATTGGAAGTTGTATGACCATAGCGAGGATATTCAACCGAAGGCGCATAGACAGAACAATACCGACCTTTGTCGCCAATGCCGTCGATGTAGGTAACTGCCGCAGGGTTGAGAGCACGAATCTGATCAATGAATTGAGCGTGTTCACTGACTGAAGAAGCCTGCATCGCCTGGCGAAAGAGAGCCTCAATAGGCTTACCGAAACTATCTGACACGTTCTCTGCAAGATGCTGTGTACAATAGTAGTGAAAAGCATACGGTTCTGGGAAGAATTTGTTGATTGCAGGGTCAAGGCCTTTGCCTCTATCAGAGCTAATAGCAAAGCAAATGTCATCTTCAGCTTCTTGAGCCTCAATTGTGGTGTATGGCTTTAAAAGGCGCGGCTGAAGAAGCTCAAAGAACCAACACCACCACTCTTTTGACTCTGTTGAAACGAGGGCCCAGCCAAGGATAAGCACGTACGGCAAATTATTATTCCGAGATGTATGTGATTGTCATATCAAAGGCGATGTATGCAGGTGTAATTTGATGTATGCGATTATCATAATTTGCAATGTATGTGGGCTGACAGTACTTACTCGCTCAGAATTCACTGTGGTTTACGATTGGTCTTTTCCCCATGGTTAGGCAGGAAATGGATTGCTTCTTAGATAGTAAACGGAACAACTTATGAGGAAGATATCTTGACCTGCGTAAGACAGTATTAAAGACAACTTTGAAGCCGTAGGAAATATGGTCGTCCTAAGATGGAGAAAGCATGGTTTTCAAGACAACGTAGAGTTCTGTGCAAAACAGCGTTTAGGTAGGAGGAGAATGTGGAAGAGTTCAAGAATAGTCGCTGAAAGACGTCGTCCGCAGGAGACAGTGCAAGACAAATCGCGATCGGCTGCTGGCATATGATACACAGATTTACGGTAGCTCGAGATATGTCTTGTCGTACCGGCCGTCCTTTTGATTATGATGAAGGCGGTAATGGTGTTAGAAGTTCGTGTAGTGGGTGAAAGAGAAAAAAAAAAGGCCGTAAGGCAAAATCCTTCCCTGCGAAGGTGAGACGACGGAACTTCATCGTCAAGTCATCAAAACCAACATCGGAAAATGGTAGACAGGCACTCGATCTGTCTTCAATCTCAAGTGAGGCGTTTGCCAGCGAGCTGCGGTCGAAATCTGCAAAGGTACGTCTCTGCTTATATCTCGATGCCCGGATACAGTCACGCCTTCATGCCAATCTTTGCTGCAGCCTCTGGAACAGCCTGTTTATCAATTCAGTGTTCCTTGCCCTTTATCAATCACGATATTATCTTCTTGTAGACTTTATCTACTCAACTTCGATATGTAGAGACTTCTGGCAAATTTTAAGAAACGATCTCGCCAGGAATTTAACGATATTGGTCTCCAGTTATAGATGATGATCCCAGCCCAGCTATACCTTGATGTGCCATCAGTTGATGAAGCCACTGTGCCGGGGTACTCTGGAACATCAGCATTGAAAGAGCAGAGGGATACTCGAGCAAAGGGTATGAAATTCTCATCATTGCTGCACAAGGGTGCCGCCGCTGCCTGAAATACAGATCATGAATGTAATAATTCGAGTTGTCAAATATTACTGACAGTGAATCATCAGGTACCATCGGTATTGACTGGTTGGAACGAGGCCATCGTCTTGTGGATGGACCTTCTACTTCGGCGCCTTCACCGCAGGAATTAAGTAGGATCGGAAGCTGTTAAATGGGCAATTGCTCTGTTAGCCGCTGCAGGTATGTTTCAAAGATGACATTTCGTGTTAGTATTATCGTACGCCGCTGTCAGTGTCGAGCCGACTCATTTATAGTGTATCTTCAATCCGATATCGACATCAATAACCTTTAAACAGTCTTTGGGAAGCAAAGTGCCAGGGATTTGGTCATATGTTCCACTTTCTGAATAGTCGTTTCACGTGCGACGGGCATGAAGTGGTTCTTTGCCGCTGCTATCTACCTCACTGTTCACTCGGTTCCTGAAGCTAGAGTTCGCTCCTACACCAACATCTTATCATCAACATCGCCAACGCCATCAACATTACCACCAATCACTTCATCAACGAAAAGCGGCAACCTCCCTCGGATTCACAACGACACCTTAGCTTCAAGAAAGTACGACTTAGTTGAATTTCACCATTGAGCCAAAAGAGGACCTCTATGCCACTACCTTGACATGGAGATAATATATACCCATTTGATACTCAACAGACTTCAATGCTGCCATAATACCCGATTTTGTTAGTATGCAAATCAAGGACACGCCGGCTGGGTATGAACAAGTGCCCTCACTTGGAGAAGAAGGGTGAAGCACTTATTCAATCATACTTTGTCGATTGAAGACACAGCCGACTTGAATGTCAATAAGGGCTAACATTCATTACTTGCAGGACCAGCTAGTGAACAAGCACACGCGCAGCAGCCCATTACAGCCCAGGAAGAGAGTCCACGCTCAAAGACGATACAATCACCCGCGACTCTGCTAACCAATCGGCCAACCAAAAGTAGCAAAAGAAACGTACCACCGCTAGGTCCAAGAAGCCATCTCGCAAGAAATATGAACCCCACAGGAAGTTCTGCAGCTGGGTCTGGAACCGCGACCAGCTTCTTCTCTCAGGATCTTCGTTCCCACGGAAATCATCTACTCATCACTCAACAACATATTTCCATCGATTTTATCATCTCGTCCTGCAGAAAGAGTGCACAATTGGCAAATGCACACATCGTCCAAACATTCTCACGGGCGCTTTTTGTTTGACGCAAACTTGTGTCGAAATGCAAGGCCGCAGCATTCCGGTGCCGTTGATGACTATACTGTCTCTGTCCTGGGACTTACGACTTCAGCTGTCCAATAACAGTCTCTAAACTCGAGATCGATGTCGTTCAACCTCTGGCAAATGATTTTTCCTGTAGTTGGCAGAATTCAGCAGCATCGATCTTGACTTAGACATCATACACTATTTTCAGCTCTTCCATAGAAGGACATGGACTCGTGGCAGGTGTCTCGTATATTGGTTTACACTGCCTAATTGGTAAAACCTGATACTTTGTCTCGCTCTTCTCGTCCATAGAGCGTGACTTTGTTCTCACAAATAAAGGAGTTTAGGAAGCAATTGACCACTTCATCACCAGGAGGGAGCTATACATAGCGGCTAAAGCCTCCAGCTGCACATGCATTGCCAAAATGTACTACCCCATGCATTGACTTGACCCGGCCACGCCCTACCAGTGCATGTACTCGGACATGCATTCTTCCGGACCAATCAGAGTAGCCGTGAGAACTTTCAAGTCCCTCCGATTGCAACCCACAACACACGCGATAACTACACAATAGGGTTGGTTATTGAGATTGAGCGATTACCGTGTAGTTTGACTTTGTACATTGTTCGAATGCGGTTAGCGCAGTTTTGGGGGCCGCTGTATTGCCTTGGCTTATTGTTTTTGGTCTTATTCTCGTGTTATTATCGTATCATTTTGGCGTACAATTGAGCGCTCAACACTATGATATCGTCTATCTACAGATGTCCTGATATATAGCCAGGATATACTGCCCCATGCTTTACTATACTCGGACATGCATTGTCAAGGTCACGGCCATTTATAACCCGAGCTTACATACCAGAATATGCACAATGCATGTATACATGCGACAATGCATGTGCAGCTGGTGACTTTAGCCGCTATATATAGTGTGAGCTTTTCCCTTTCACTATGATGCCATTCCAGGACTTCTAAGATGCCTACAACGATGTCCGACTTGCCTACTTTCACTGACGACGAAATTTCACGTAGTGGTGGCGTATCTGGCGCGACATCGGAGACACCACCGCCCAGTACTCTAGCGCCGCCTGATCAGAGTAAGTCTTCATTGCAGGCGCCTTTGGCTACATTGTCGATGTCAAGTTCGACAGCAGGCGGTGCTTGTGTTGACTCCGATGGAAGTTTAGAGAAGCCGCGGCCTGATTCCCATACACAGTCGACAGGATTACAGGGGCAACAAACCAAAAACCGGCACTTGATACCAGCGTCGCAAGAGCAAACATCCAGATCTTCAGGCCCGCTTAAGCGTTACGTCAGTGGTGGTGTCAAAATTCTCTACAAAGAGCCGTGGGAGGGAGGAGCTTGGACTACCGAGGATGACTTGTCTTTGGGTGATCGTGACAAAGACTTTGAGACTTGGATGACTACAGCTGAGAATCGCCGCGGGATCAAGCGAAAGGAGGATAGGGAACAAGATCTGGATCAAAGGTGGCAGGAAATAAACTCTGGCCAAGACCAGGACTCGGAAAAATCGAAGCCTCGAACGGACGAGGGGAAGGATCAGATCTGGAGCGAGCTTTACCGCATTTCTTTGGAACCCATGCCTAAGTCTCTTCTCGTATACTCCGTCCGATGTAGAGCATATTTTCATGTTGCTGGGCTACAACATCGACCTTACAGATGATATCTGGGACACCGTCAAAATCAACTCTGGCCAGACGACCAGAAGAAAATCCGTCAAAGACACAGCCAAGTTCTTCGTTTCCATTAAAGAGAACGACGTGATCATGATAGCCGCTCAAAACTTTCAGAAGTACGATAACAATCAGAAGACAGGTAAATGGCTGCACAACTCCGAACTCGTCTTCCATGACCTCGAATACTGGTCCGAGCATTATTCAAATCGGCCAGGTCATCAAGGAGAACCAGACTTGAAGATCAGTCGACTGGAGACTGTGTGGCGATGGAGTATTGTCAATTTGATGACGATGAGGGTCATCACCCTTGCCCACAAGGCTATAGGTCGGACTTTGCTTTGTTGGGGTAAGTTCAGAGCTGATAGTGATGATGAGACCGAGCGTGTGCATTTCCGACGCTTACTCGCTACTGACAATGCGCGAGCTACGTTCTAATTACTCAAGGACCATGAAGATGCATTTGAGTCTAAGGTGATCCGTGAGATTTGGACGTTTCTTCCTGGCTCGGTGCCGGGCTCGGGCTCGGGTTACTTTCATATGGTTTTGAAATTGGGACTTGCTGATTAAGTAGCTGGAGGTGATGGAGAGAAGGAGATTCGGAAAAGGGGGGATATTAAATAGCATTAGTAATTGATCAAAAGACTGTATACGATATGCTCTATATTCGATGAGTGAAAGTACGGCTCTGTTGGATATAGTCTGCGTGCGATGTTGGCTCTTGACCATGGAGCGCAAGTAGTCATAGACTTGCAGGATGGTGAGATGTCTGGTCGTCGGTCGTCAATGGAGATGTCTCTAAGCAATTACATAGATGCAATTTAAACTATGTCCCTAATGTCCTTTGGCACAATTAAAGCAGTCGGCTTGCCGGAAGTAGACCAAGTCCATGGGGCGTGGCAGAATGGCGTCTGGGGGCTTGGATCGACGGCTGGCATGGCTAGCCTGTCAACCAACGATTCCCAAGACAGCTTGAAACAGCGACAGCGACAAGGACAAACACCAATCCATTCGTTGATCGTCTCCTGTCTTTCTCTTGTTTATTCTCTCTCGCTGCTTGGATACATCCCTTTCGCTGCTGGACTTCCTCCTACTCTACCACGCTCCCACAAACCCGACTCGAGCATTCCTTTCCCCTGCGCCGACGCCCCATACCCTCTCCGCCATCATGGCATCTCACGACTACTACTCGCAATTCGACCCACGACATAATGATACCCAATACCATGGCCGTGCCGATGCACCACTTCCTCATGTGCCAGCCGAACCCTCGTTCCGTCCCTACAAACCAAATTTGAACACATCAAGCATTTCGCCAATCACGTCGCCGTTCGAAGATCAATCGTACCCTACATATCCACAAGCCTACCTACCAAACATCTCTCAACAACGTCTTACCGACCCAGAATCACCTCGTTACTACGGCCGATCGGGTGACACTACGAGTATATATAGCCATAATGATCCTTTCACGGATGGGCATGCTATTCCACTGCAAAATCAGAGCAAACAGTCTGTCAATAAAATGGGCGGCGTTGGTGTGACGTCGAGTCCGGTGCGGGCTGGAATGGGCTACGAACACGATCCGAGAGCCGCGAAGCGTAGACCCGGTGGCAGAAGTCGGGGTAAGAAGAAAAAGCAAGGCTTTTTCACAGGAAGAGTCACATGGGCCGTCTTTGTCCTCACTGGCGTTCAGCTGGTCATGTTTATCGTGGAGATCGTCAGAAATGGTTGGTCTAAGCTGCTACTATTGCAATCGAAGATGGCTGACGAATGAATAGCACAACTAACAGGCTCCCCTATCGAAATCAAACCCAATTTCAACCCCATGATCGGTCCATCTCCCTACGTCCTCATCAACATCGGCGCTCGATATGTTCCCTGCATGCGCGAGATAAATGTCACACTTACAGATGGCACAGTGGAAACTGCTGCTAGTGTGAAACTGCAGTGTCCAAGTACAACTACCAACGAAGCAGACTGCAGCCTCGCCCAACTTTGCGGCAATGGTATGAACCTGGATAAACAGACAGATGGCACGACACCGAAACCCAATCAATGGTGGCGATTCATCGTTCCTATCTTCATGCACGGAGGAATCGTCCACATTGGTTTCAACATGCTATTACAATGGACTCTGGGACGAGATATCGAGCAACAGATTGGTACCCTCCGCTTCCTTTTGGTATACTTTGCATCAGGAATTTTCGGTTTCGTGATGGGTGGAAACTTTGCTCCTAATGGACTGCCATCGACAGGATGCTCTGGATCACTTTTCGGCGTCATAGCAATCGTCCTCCTCGATTTGCTTTACACATTGAAAAGCCGCCGTTCGCCAATACGAGACCTTTGTTTCATCCTCTTGGACATTATCATATCCTTTATTCTTGGACTGCTGCCAGCATTGGACAACTTCTCCCACATTGGCGGCTTTCTGATGGGTCTCGTCCTTGGAATTTGTATTCTCCATTCTCCAGATTCACTACGAGAACGCATAGGTCTGGATGATCCACCCTACGCCACCATGAGCGGTGCAAGACGAGACACTTCCTCTCCTTCTGGATCACCAATGGGACGTTCGCCTCCGCTTGGTTACAAGCTAGAACGCTCGGAAACAACCCAAACTGGACTTCAAAATTTCGCGAAACAACCTGTTGGCTTCTTCAAGGGTCGAAAGCCATTATGGTGGGTGTGGTGGATTTTCCGAGCAGGAGCACTTGTCGGCGTGCTGATCGCTTTCATACTACTTCTGAGGAATTTCTACATCTTTGAGAAGAAATGCTCATGGTGCAAGTATATGAGTTGTCTGGTAAGTTGCTGTCTAACTCATGCATAATTGTAACATGCTAACTATTTTGCAGCCCGTCAAGAATTGGTGCGATATTGGGAATTTCGATGTTTCCTCGAAAAAGAGAGCGATCAAGATTGCTGTTGATGCTTTGTCTTTTTAAGACCTCGAGTATGACTTAAATATGCATTGCGCGGGGAGTTTTTCTTTGCTATTTAGCCTATTGGGTATACTGTGAAAACGTAATGAGGAGTGTCTGCCTGTCTTCGCACATCAGTTGCATATCATTTCTCGGCGTTGTCTATAGCCTTTGGGTAAGCGTTGGGTGGGATATCCCCTTGTCGGTGCTTGGTTCTTGAATGATGAGACTACTAGCGTGGGAGGTTTCTCCACGACAACATTTGGAAAATCCAATCAACCCTTTTTCGCGCTCAACACTTCTAGCGTCGCATATTCTATCAGTTTTTAACGGCGTACTATTTACTCTTGTGCCGTTTATGGAGTTCAATGTTGTTGAGTGTTCTCTCCCATTTGTTTGGATCTGCAAGAAGATTAAATGGTTATCCTGCATGAGAGCAAGTTAAGACAAAATACAATCTCTGGTGGTCTTGGAGTTTGGGCCTTTACTGTTTGCAAGAAGTAGAACATCGCACGCCCTACTTGGGATTGTAAGTCAGAATCCTGACATGTTGTATTCAGCTTCCAGAAACAAACCGTGCTAAGGATAAGCAGAACAAGGATTCCTGTATTACGCTGAGATGGTAGATGGCCCTGAAATTCAGATGTTGACTCCTTTCCACTTACGGAGTAAGTCGTCCTCGGTATTTTGTGACGGTGAGTTGACATTAGGATCGTCAATGACGAAGTAGAAAGGATGGAAGATTTGAAATGACGGGAGACCTCGTCCAGCCAAAGAAGTGAGGAGGAAATCAATGTTCCTATCTCCTTCTGCAGCTGGGATCGCCTGAGAAGCCTTGAAACTCATTCGGAGCTGAAGTCTTAAACTCTACGAAAAGCCTCTACCCTCCTCTCCGCAGATATAATCCAAAGCGACACGGAAAACCTCGATAATAAACTCTGCCTCTACCTCTACGCCTATTCTCTTATAAGGGCAGAATACCCTACGACCTACGATTTCCCTCCCTAGGGGACCCCTTACACGAATACGGATAATAATATAAGGCGCGGAAGGGTATAGATAGTAGGATACGCATAGTGACTTTCTTCTCGAGAAGAGTAGGTTACGTACGGGAAGGGGGAATAGTTTAGTTTACACGCTCGGAGTATTACGGACAGGGAGAAGGGGGGTATCTTCTATAAAAGCGGGTTTATCATTATGTTATCTACTTCTATCTAGGAGGGTTAACTACCGTTATCTCCTAGGAAGTTTAATTCTAAGAGGTTATAGATTCCTCTCTCGTAGGAGTTGAAAATTTTCTGGAATACCTTGGTCCTATATAGCGGAGATGGGATTAATTATATCGCTACTATAGGTATGGCTTAAAATACTTTCCAAGATAGATATCGATGTGTATTTATTCATTTCTGCTTAGCACGTCCCCATACCCCTAGGGAGGCTCGGAGGTTTAGTCTTTGACCATTCTTCTCCGACGTGAATCACTATAAAATCAAATCAAATTCTGCAGCTGGGATGAAAAAATTGCCCGTGAGCTGAAGGAAACGAATATTTTGGGTTTCATCTGACAGGTGGTGGTAATAGGTTTGCGTTGTTGCTTGTCGCTGCTTGAACTGCGGGTGAGGGATGGCTGGTAATTGAGTATAACGCTTTCACTGGAGTGGTTTGTAGAGCAAGCCAAAAACATCTGTTTTACAAACACTTGAGATGGTTAAGTGTCTGCGTTTCCTGCACTTTTCTCTTCGATTGTATGCTGGAGATTCGGTTCTCTTCATGTGCCATGGCATGGTGAGCGCGCTGGGTGGTAGTCGCTGGCAATAGTGGTAAGGCTATTCTCTGGGAACTCTGGCTGACTTTGATTGGCATAGGACTCTCGCGTGCTACGATACTGGAGGTAGTATATTTGGCTTTTGGTATAGCTCTATATATGCTTTAGAAATCTTTTCGCTAGCTTGCGAAGATTTAGACTGCTGGGTATTGTGCTCACCACATCCACTGTTCAAGCTTTCCCTCAACCAGACATTTTGACCGCTTTTCCCTCAGCCTTGTTTAAATACTGGTCTCCTCCTCTCCTTTTCTTCTTCATCCACAGTTTTTCATACACATCCAAAATTAACCACAGCTACCTCCATCCGACTCTTTCACTAAAACTAATCACCGCGGGTTCAGACCCCGAAACACCACAACTTTCTACCATAAACAAAACCATCAACCGCAACAATGGCTGTTCTCACCGCTCCCCAGCCCCAATAAATCGAAGTCGACCAGACCGTGGCCGCAGCCGCTCAAGCTGAGGCCGGCTACAAGGCCTACCAGAAGTCCGCCAAGAAGGACAATCGCGAGGCTTTCAACGCGAAGCCCAAGGCTGAGCCTCCTGTCGTTAAGGCCGGCGAGGGTCACCACTATCTTGTCGGTCGCCAATACAAGACGTTGACTTAGGAGGAGCGCACGCAGAACCTACAGTGGCGCAAGGACAATAAGCGCTGCATTGAATGTGGTTTTGCGGGCCACAAGTATCGGAAGTGTGAGATTCGAGAAGCGAGAATTCGGAGGGTGAGTCTTTTATCTGAATTTGATAGGGAGGTTTGATGTGATGCTGCTAATTTGGTGTACTAGGCTGTTGAGTCCAAGGAATACAATTTCTACATGAAGGGGTCTGTCATTCAAGACCCGAAGCACCCTTTCTTGTCCCTCCCACGTGAGCTCATGGACCAGATCCTTGAGCAAGTCGTCGGCGAGTATAGAGAAGCCCGCACCGATGATAAACAGTCTTTCACGATCAATCCTGATCGTAAGATCCTCCCTGGAATCTTCAAGGTTTGCAAACAGTTGAGCCAGGAATCCTTCGATGTCTTCTTGCGAAAGAATACATTCATCATCCGCTCCGGCCGTGCTATGAAGTTCTTCAAGCGCTTGATCAAGGATCACAAGGTTGAAGAACTTGTCCGTTCCCTGGAGTTTCCATCGTTTCATTGGTTCGACCCTGGACAGGCTTACCCTGCCAACCGTCACGGTCCTGGTGGTGTTTACCCGATGGTGAGCGGAGATGTCGTTCTCATGCAGTTGTGCACCATCCTTCAGAAGGTCCTCATCTCACTGGATGTGTCATACATCATCAACCGCTACCCCCACGCCTACTCGGTGCAAGACTTCATCAACCGTTACAGCCTCGAGCAAGTTATCAATTGTCATCGCCTCATCGAGTTGGTCTTGGAGTTGACTGATCGTCACCGCTTCGCCTTTAGTCTCCAACCTGATCAGGACGTCTGGAGTAACGGCGAGGATCTGGCGCAGTTGTCACGCGATCAAATGGCTGATCGGGTTGCGGTCGAAGTGAAGGCAGAGTTTAAGGCGGAGTTTGAGGCGAATGCGAAGGCTGCTAAGGAGAAGGCAGAGAATGAGAGCCGGGATTACAACGTTGATGAGAAGGCCCAGGCTGCTTTGACTCGGGCCATTGCTGCGGCGCAGACGACTTCGGTGCGCACCATGCATATCACTCGTTCTCGAGAGTGGGATGAGGGGGAGAGGTGAGCGTGGGAGGTGGATCTGGTTTTTATGGTGTTGCTTTCAGAGAATTCATTGTGGGCTCCTTTTGAATCTGTCATCGAAGCGGGCTCTTGAAAAGGGTATTTGGGATATGGCGTTCTTTGAGCGAGTTTTGTCTGCTTACCTCGGTACGGCGTGTTCCTTTTCTTCTAATTGCTGATCGAGGACTGATTGTCGAACTTCTCGAGGGTTTTGCCGTTGACATAATATTCAAAGGCCAGTACAGGAGCTGGCGTTTCTGGGCACGATTTGGGCGTTCTTTCTGATTGATGATACCGATTTTTTTTTCGATTTTTTTTTCGAGTTTAGGGCAGCGATTCATGGTCTTGACTCACAATTTTTCCAATGTTGAATGTGGGCTCGCAGTGTGTATACACATCATGGGTATCCTCTTCTCAACAGCTTGCCATCAGACCATCCCGTCTTAACTGATAGGTAACGAGGGAAAATCGAGATTCTCAGCTTCTCCAAAAATAACTCCCAAAATTGTTAAAGCCATATCTCCTGTAAGACATCAAAAATCTCATCAAAAGCCAAGGGAGCTTAAATTGGAAGACAAAATGTTAGACGAAGGCAAATGAAGTAGTAGGCTCCGCCCTACTCTTTGTAAACTCCAGATCATCATTGAGAAGAAAAGAGGTCTTCGTGAGTATGAAACATAGATAAGTCGGTGTGCAGTCGAGTCAATAGAAAGACTGGCTGGGAAGCATTGTCATTATAAGGAACGAAGAACCCGGGCAGGATACAGCCAGGGTCTCCATTAATATACCGTCCATCCTTACCTTCAGCTCCCAGTTATCCAACCATTCCAAAGCAGTCTTTCAAATCTCGATCAATATCGATGAAATTTCTGGCGATTTCATCCCACATGTTTGCCAGAAAAATTAGGATGTCCATCTTGGGTAGAAAGTCTTAAACACTGTTCTGCACTTCATTGAGCTGCTGGCAGAACGCCACTAGCATACAAGATTGACCTGTCTGCCATAGAGGAAAAAGACCCAGTTTCCTCCATGATGCCCAATTGGAATGTCCTTCCATGCGGATGCTTCTCAAGTAGTCGGGCCAAGATTCTAGGAGAGCTGCGAACCGAAGCGAATCCCTAAGCTTGTATCCTCTGGATGAGCGCCGTACACAAATTGAGCGTCATCTAGTTCCAAGCACTCGCCATCGATGTCGATGGATTCCTGGAGAGGTCAAAAAATGATTTTGCCAGGAACATTGATATCGATCTTGAGTTGTAGATGATGATATCAACTGTGCAGGCGCTGAGTATAGTCAACAACGCGCGAGATGGAAGCTTCGTGCTCTCCTCCTCAAGGTTGAAGATGTGGGACGGCCATCACTTTGCAGAATTGCCGTCTTGATAAACACAGGGTGCGGATGAAGGTGAGAGAACACGACTTATGGGGAGATTGTTGAAGGGCTGGAAGGCAAGTGGGTGGTGGTGGTGACGGTTCTGGTCTACCATGCTTGACCAATCCCGCATGACTCGCGTGCACACAAACGACTCCAAATTCCACCGACCGAAATCATTTCACAAGCGTAGTACTCAACATCAACTCGCCAACTAACAACAGCAAACATGCCTTTCCGTAAGTCAATCAAGTCACCGCACGATAGTGCGATCGTGGATAGATTGCACTGTGTAGATTTGGGATACATTGACTAACCATTGGTTTTCTACTTTCAGAAAAGGAACTCAAGGTCAGTCAGCTCCCTCATTCATTTCGCTGTAGACATCCTCTAACATGTAGCAGAGCAATGCGTATTTCAGTCGCTACCAAGTCAAGTACAAGCGAAGACGCGCAGGTAAAGTCAGTTTTGAGCTATCCCCAGTCTATCCTCCTGTTCTCCTAACACGCGATAGACCGACTACTTCGCTCGCAAGCGCATGATCACCCAGGCCCGCAACAAGTACAACGCGCCAAAGTACAGACTCGTAGTTCGGTGAGGATCTCGCGCGACCAAGCCTCGATTCGCTCAACTGACTCGCAATAGCTTCACCAACAAGGACATCATCTGCCAGATCGTTTCCTCGGAAATTGTTGGTGACAAGGTCTTCTCCGCTGCCTACTCCCACGAGCTCCCACGATATGGTATTACTCACGGACTCACCAACTGGTCTGCCGCATACGCAACTGGTCTCCTCCTTGCCCGCCGCACGCTCAAGAAGCTCGAGATGGACGAGGACTTTGCCGGTGTTGAGGAAGCTGATGGCGAGTTCACGCTCACCGAGGCCACTGAGGGAGAGGAGGGTCGCCGCCCATTCAAGGCTTTCTTAGATGTCGGTCTTGCCCGCACGTCCACTGGTGCCCGTGTCTTCGGTGCTATGAAGGGTGCATCCGACGGTGGACTCCTCATTCCTCACTCCGAGAACCGCTTCCCAGGTTATGACGTCGAAACCAAGGAGCTCGATGCCGAGACTCTCCGCAAGTACATCTTCGGTGGCCACGTTGCCGAGTACATGGAGACGCTCGCCGACGACGATGAGGAGCGCTACAAGGCGTTGTTCGCTGGTTACATTCAGGACGACATCGAGGCCGACGGTCTTGAGGAGTTGTACCAGGAAGCACACAAGCAGATCCGCGAGGACCCATGGAAGAAGGCAGAGGACGATGGCGACAAGAAGGACAAGGCATACTGGAAGGCAGAGTCGCTCAAGTACAAGAAAAACAAGCTGTCCAAGGCCGAGAAGGAACAGCGTGTCAAGGACAAGATAGTCGAGCTCAGAGAAGCCGCTACCGAGTAAGCAGTCTGCTTGTGCAAGGTTGGGATTCACGCTCTATACGACGTTCTACTGCTGATGGCTATGTGGGTTTGGCGGCGTCAGGCGTAGAGCCTATGGCCGCTGTTGAATAGCCATCAAAAATGCAATATGACCGATCTGAATACCATGCTGAATGTTGGCGACTGATGGTGTGAAATGATGTACCCTATTTCATGTCTTACCCGAGTACCTGGTCACGATAAGTGAGACCCTCGCTCGCGGGGGTTCCACAAAAATGTGAGCGGCCTCGAAAATACTCCGTAGCCAGACCTGCACAATTTATGGCTCGGCCACGCGCTCATTGCCAGATGTATTTTGATATTGGCAACGCAATATGTACACCAAGTCGATTCAATCAAGTAATCTTACAATTTTTCTCATTGTACGGAGTAGAGGAGTATTATTAATGAGGAGAGCCAAAAGGAAAGTGTGCCGCGACGGCACCTTGCAATCGGCGTCATTGCTCGGCCCTTATGGAACCAATCCAGGATATGTTACTCCTAAACGCAATATAAGACTTGGATAGCCTCCTCAACTTGTGGCTGCCAGAAAGTGCAGTCATCTCCTCTCTCCTGCGCGACACAGCAGTACTCCGATACAGTACATCTCCCGTTTCATACGCCACTACACCGCTCACTTGGTCGGCTGACCCCGCGTACGGCGACGTTGTAATAAGACACTGTAATAAGACACCAGGACGGCCATTTCTAGATTCCACGAGCCACTCTCCCTTCTGTTCAATATATCTCTATGGGTTCTGCAGCATCCTTCCAACAATAGCCTCTCTCCAATCTTCAATGGAAGATATTCACGGCGTCCAAGTCGACTGGCTCTATCATTCAAACAGAGGTACGCGGCAAACAGTATCCGTCTCCATGGAGCAATGCCATTAAAACGTAACATCGACAAATATACTGACCAGTATTTGTAGACAGGCAGCATCGTCTGAACGCGGCCACAGCCCCTCATCCACCGAAAGAAGTCCCTCCGCCGCCGTCGCATACTGCCCATAATGGGCACATCCAACAGAACGCGATAGTCGCGCCAGCGGCCCCTCAAGTTACCCCTCCCAGACCACTACCTCTACACTCCAATACCGCTCCTGTAACAATAACATATCCATCGCCATCGCCACCGCCATCGCTCATTCTTTCGAAAACACCTCCCAAAAGACCAGGATTACTCAGCCGCTCCAGCGGCGAAAGACTAGCTCCCCAGGATTTACCCGACCCCGGAAGCAAAGCACATGCAAGACGCGGCTCTTGGATCTCCAACATCAGTTCCAAGTTCTCGTCGCAAAGTCCGCATCAAGCAGGGCCGGCCCAGACCAATGGCGCCCCACCTCCACACAGTGGAAAACCAAATTCAATTGGACCTGCCAAGGCCCAGGTAGGGCTATCCACGGAAGAGATTGAACCATATGTACCGCAGCAACCAAAACCCGGCAATCCAGGCTTCTTCTCAAATGCTCTGCGCCGGCTTTCGTCGAACACGAACGCCGGGCCTGGGAAGACGGCACTGAATGGAAGTGTTTGTCCGAGACGGGTTCTAAATGTTGACAAAAATAGGCTGCGATGTCTTCTGCCGGAATTGGACCAGGCAAAGTTGAGACGGGTGGCTTTTTGTGTGGACGTGGAAATTGCCGGCGGTCCGCGATACAATGATGACCCCGATGCGGGCGAAAAGAAGAGGAAAACAAAAGAGAAGAAGCTCAAAGAAAAAGGAGAAGGAGAAGGAGAGGCTGTAAAACAACCACAAGAGCTAGCACAGCAGAAAGAGAAGAGCAGAATTATTATGATCAACGACGAGAATGTGGAGACATTAGAAAAATCGACTCCTGAAGGATCAGTGAACGAAGAAGAAAAGAAAGAGTCCTCGCGCAAGAAAGAGAAGAAGAAGCGTTCCGAAGAGGAACGGAAAGAGCGCAAGGAACAGAAAAGGCGCAAGGCGGAAGGAAATGGCCAGATTCCTGTTCAAATCACCCGCGACGCTGAATCCAGTGGCCAATCAACCCCTGCCAGAAGAGTTCCAGCACCATCTCGACCGATGGACAGGCCTACCATTGATCCTCTTCGGATTTACCGTCGATGTTGCCAGCTTCGGGAGACTCCAGTTCTCAAGCGCATCAGTGATCAACTTCAAAACAAGGTGTCTTGTCCTGTGTCCACTCCTGGCGTTGTTTCAATACTCGACTTAACTGGTTCCCGTCTTCAGCTTGCGGATGTGATGACCTTGAGTGATTGGCTTGCGATTGTCCCCGTGAAGAAGTTGATTCTCGAAGATTCTGACCTTACGGATGAAGGGATTCGAGTCATTCTTGCTGGACTCCTTGCGTCGAGAAGTCTGGATCGCCCGGTACAACGTTCTGTAGCCCCGAACGGCGACTTGGGCGCATCGCAGGATGAAAGATCCGGCGTGATTGAGAAGTTGAGTCTCAAGAACAATCCCAAGATGGCGAAGGAAGGCTGGAAATACATCAGCTTGTTCATCTACATGTGCAAATCTTTGAAGGCATTGGACGTATCGATGAACCAGTTCCCCGTGTCACGAACGGTTATCGAAGGAGAAGTCTGCAGACCCGAGCAATGCGACACAGCAGAAATTTTTGCCAAGGCCATCTCCGAGAGACTGGGTGGCAATCGCTTCGAGGAGCTTATTATGGCCGAGTGCTCGCTCACATCATCGACTATAAGAAAGATCGTTGATGGTGTGACTGTCAGCGGGCTCAAAAGGTTGGGTCTGGCAGGCAACGACATTGACGCCCAAGGCATTGAACATGTCATTCGTTACATCAGATCTGGTGTTTGTCATGGGTTAGACCTGGGAGGTAACGATATGCGGGAACACATTGAGCATATTGGAGAGGCGTTCCACAGCGACTGCCCGATCTGGGCTTTGTCTTTGGCTGATTGCAACCTAACCCCCGCCTCTCTCAAGCCTCTTTTCCCAGCTTTGCTAAACTTGAAAGATTTGCGGTTCTTGGACCTATCACACAACCATAACTTGTTCGCAGAAAAGCCGAGCGTTCTGAGAGCGTTACGGGAATACCTTCCTATGTTTCCTCTGCTCAAAAGGATCCACCTCATGGATGTCTCGATGGTGCCTGCACAGGCTATTGCTTTGGCAGAGATTCTTCCGGAGTGTCCATGGCTAGCTCATATCAACATCTTGGAGAATCCACAGCTTTCCGCTCTGGCCTCTGCCACGGACGAAGAGACGCAGGAAGAAGCTTGCGCATTGTATGCTTCACTCACGGCTGCCGTCCGAGTTTCTTCCTCGTTGATCTGCGTGGATATCGACGTCCCGACGTCGGACAATAGCGAAGTTGTCAAGGCATTGGGCAAACAAGTAGTGGCATACTGTCTTAGGAATATGCGAAAAGCTATTGACCTCGGGGAGCTTGGTGAAGCTGCTGTGCTCGCTGCGATTGAAGGCCAAGACACTGAGGTGGATGTTCCGGATGTCCTACTACATCTTCTCGGTCGTCAAGATGGCCCTGTCGATGTCAATGTCGATGAACCTGCGCCAAGCAATGATTATATTGTCGGTGGTACTGGTGTCGTCAAGGCACTCAGCTACGTTTTGTCAGAAAAGGCTTCAGAACTCAGACGAGGCTCATTCCCAACGAGTGGATCTGCCACTCCTGGCTCGAAAGCGAAGACTGACATCGATGCGAAGAGAGCGAAACAGATGAGCAAAGATCTGCTCGACAGTGCTAGGAAAGTCAGGAGTAGACTTCAACCTGCACTGGTCAAGGAAGCGAAGAACAATGATGATATGGCTTATCGTATGTATTTGCCTTTGCTAATAAACAACAATCACTAACATGGTTTGCTAGGACGTCTTCTCTTCCTCGACAACACGTTGGAAGGCATGATCCAACGCTTCGAAGACGAATACCCAGAATGCCGTCTCACACCTGCAATACCTATATCACAAGCCATGGGACTTTCCATGGATCGTTCCGACGCAGCAAGTAGTACCTCATCCAATTCTGGACCCCTTGCCCATACAGGATCTTTCACATCAGTCGACCCAAAATCAATGAGCACATCCATTGGCTCTATCCACGGCACCGACTCCGCCTCAGACGATGAACACGATGAAGCCGAACGACCCTTCCTAAGCCGCCACAATTCAGACGTCTCCCTCGCATCCCGCGCCCTGTCAATAGAAGAAGCACAAGTCCACCGCATGGGCCAAAAAGTCAAACGCGAATTACTCTCCCCCTCTGGCGGTCGTGCCGATAACGGTTGGAACACTTTAACCGGGGAAGATCTGGGTGCGAGGCACACGCTTGATGAGAATGGGGAAACGGAGCATTTGAAGTTGTTGAGGAGTAGACTTGAGGAGTTGCAGGGGGAGGAATTGAGGAACTCTGTTGTTGAGAGGGGATGGGAGGAGACTGCTCAGTATGCGATTGGGAAGGCAAGGGGTGAGGGGCAGATTGATACTGAGAAGTTTAGGGCTGAGAAAGATAAGGTGAAGGGTGAGATTGACAGGACGGAGAATAGTTTGATGGGTGGGGGTGAGATGAATGCGCGGCGATGGAATGAGGAAATCTGAGAGCAAGCGAGTCTGGTTGAGGTTGTGGGTGGTCGTTTCGTCTTTTTCATTGGTGACCTGGTTCCCTATCTTTCCTAGTGGTTTTCCTGTTGCCCTTCAATCTTCTTTCAGTCTCTCGTCTCGTACCCTGTAGCCATTTAACATTGTACGTTAGGTACCACGCGCTTACGAGCTTTGACCGTCCGCGAGGGACGGGTCTGTCATTACTACAGTTTTTTTGTTCGTCGCTTGTCATGGTGTATAGATGATTGTAATGCTAATATATTCTCACTGCTTTCTGAATCTTTGAGGAGAAGCTGGTGGCTGATGGTGATAATACTGAATGTACACTGTAGAGTGAGTATACACGTGTGACGACCTTCCCATATCCCAAAAACAGCCATGACGATTGAAGGCCTTATATCCTCAGGAGACACATGACCATTGGTATCTAAATAACATTCAGCTCGAGCGTTGAAGGATATTAAAGTTACACCTATTGAGATGGGTACAAGTAATGATATAACATCTATTATATTTCTACGAATGGAAATGAATCCTCAAAAGTGCGGAGAAGAATAACTTGAAAAGGCGTAGACTGAGCAAATGGCGATCGGAAAACCCAAACTCCACATCTCCCTGCCCTGCCCCTGATCTCAACTCGATCCCGAAATTTTTGATAAAGGATATGAAGGAGATGATGGAGACTCAATCCTCCATCGTACTCTGAAGAGAGCAAAGCACAAGTACGGGAATATATAAGTCTCCTTGTCATGGTGACAGCGACATTAAAAATCCCACGCCACGGAGTTGTACATGCATCGATACTTCCCGCAAATCAATATTAAGAGACTAAAAAGCCTTCGATGTATACTTAGTTCCTTCTCTGTTTCAGCCAAAATAGGGAGCGAATTAAAATTAGGGTATCACAACGACTAAAAGCATCAACACCGATCGAGAACCTTCGCTCATCCGCTCACAACGCCAACAATGCACAACTTTCTAATGTCATCCCAGTGCCACTTCTCCGACACAATATCCAAGGCCGCCACCTATTTCTTCTTAATAGCAACGCTCAAACCCCGAACACTGTCCAAAACACTCTCGCTCACAACCTGCGGCAAATTCCTCCCCTTGAGAACCATATCAACGAAGTACATGCCGACAACAAACTGTTCCTTTGTCAACGAAGCCTTGGAATTCCCCATACCTCTTACGGGACCGCCAGACCCAGTGCCACCACCCCCAACCAGAACCCAAATCTGTGCCAATTTCCGTGGCGAGAGACCAGATCTCGACCAGATTTCTCTGACCACGATTCCAGCAACTTCTTCAGCAGCGGCAGGGTCCTGGATGTATATGCCTTTGTTGGAGGCCCAGACGCCTTCGTATCGTTTCAGTGCCGTGGCGTCCACTTTGTCTTGCCACCTTTCCCGTGTAGCTTCATGATGTTTGTTCGGATGTCGAAATTTATGGCTTTTAAGAATCTCACTGTCTCCAGTTTTGTCCTTTCTGAGCGTCTTTGCTATCATGGGCTGATTCTTTGGAGGGCTAAGACTCCGGGGTCGATGGTGGAAAACACCGCCAAGGTGATGATCGTGCTCTTTCTTCCTTCTTGGTGCAGGAATCGGTGGGGGCGTCTTGGATAGTGGAGTATGCCGTGGTGGAGAGCCCCTAATGGCGAGATTGGCGCCCACCATCGCATTGGCAAGGGAGTTGCCCGTGATGTGCGGGCTTATAGTTTTGATGTACGTATCTTTGTAGGGTGCCGGAGTGGACCGTTTGGGATTGGAAGGAAGATCATCGCGGGCGGGGATTCCACCGTGTGACTGTAGGTATTGCGTTGCTGGTATACGTAGCTTCTGCACTGGTGAACTGCCTACGCTTGAACTGACAATATCCTTGTAGTCAGGATTCTTTGTTCGAAGACGTCTAGGAGGTGGAAGGGCAGGTTTGTCGCTTAAAGTAGTGTTCTCGCTCGGAATAGACATTGAACGGGTCGGCACTGGCCTGAGTCCATTCCCATCGCCGGTCGTTTTCACGGGGTCGGTGGTTATGGACGACACGCGTTTCGGAGAAGGTTTGAGAGTTGGTCGTTCCAGTTCTGGAGATACAGAATGTAAGGATTGGATGCGCTGAGGTTTGGGAGAAATGATGGGAGGCGGTTTCCCAATGACTAACGAAGGTTTCGTCGGAACATCAGGCTTCATGCCACCTGTGAGATTCTGCTGCTCAAACATGTTCACCAAAGAAGTCGTAGGGGCAATTGGGGTGCCATCTGTGCTGCCATCCATGTTGGATGACCTCCTCCTTCTCCAGGGTTGTGTTTCCTCTGCCATCTTGCCCGGCTTCACGATCTTTCGTAGTGTTCTAGTTGCCGGGTCCCAAACCTCAGTGTACATGTCCTCCTCTTTAACATTGACGTCTGAATTGTCCACGGAGCGAAGAGGAGATGGGAATCTCGAACGCGAAGACAGGGCTAGCGAGGAAGCCGTAGCGTTATTGGCAGCCAGAAATGAAAGCCCCGACCCGCTGTCCTTTCGGGACGAAGGCGAGGGTCTGCCAGGAGTATATGGTTTGGCCACAGCCCTGCGCTCGCTCAGTGTCAGCTCCCAGTCTGTATCGCGTTCGTCTATTGACGTGGCGGTGGTGCCGGAAGTGATGGAAGAGCGACGTGTAGAAGAAGCACTATTGACCGACTTCGCAGCTGACAGAGCTCCATTAGTAGCGCTGTAGGGCCTGGTGGTAGGAGGCGTCTTGGGGGCAGTCTTTGCGAAAGCGCGCGACGAGGCTATGAGAGCGGCATTGGGCACATTGTGTGGTGTCGACGAGCGAGACAGGTTGTTGGACGGAGTGGGGGAGGCCGTCGTCATGGAGGATCAGGCAGCTTTATGCAGGGACACCATGGGAATGGGAGATTTGTAGGCTAGAGATGGTGAAGTTGCTATGAATCAAGACAATGAGCGTGTGCAAGGTTCATGATAAGTCTGTTCGCTGTTTGAGTAGAATGAATGGTCCGAGTCGAATATACGTATACGAGAGGGCTACCAGGAGGATGCCTGCAGAAGCCGTACTCAGTAGAGGGCGAGGGCTCTTGCTCTTGCATCGAAGCCACAAGGCTGAAGCTCATGTTTTCTTTGAATAACGATAAAAAAATTAATTCGAACAACGAAGCAGTGCCTTTCCGGTCAATCCGAGCTACAGCATTCCAACTTCTTGAGGAATTGTGGATATATAAATCTCAGGAACAAAGTGATCTGATTGCGTTTTGAGGAAAGAAACTTGGTTAATCAACGAGGCTGAGAGCATGATTCAAATCGTATCGATAGTGCTGATGTTGTAGAAAGTGAAATTGCTAGCGGCGAGTCATCAGCATGGGAACACTACGTAGAATAGAGTTAGTTTCCCCAACCATGGTAAAGGTAAACAGCGTGGACAAGGCGTTGTGGCGTTAAACGTGCTGAGGACAAACCAAGGAACAAACTCCGTGATTTCTTTCTATCAGAAGACAATCATTTCCGATTTGAAGTTTCCATTAGGTAAAGGCTATCATATAAACCGGTACGATGATTGAAACACAAGCTTCTACATTGCCAGCCTCATCCTCAGCCTTGTACGAAAAGCTCCAGCCAGTTCTCGGCGCAACACCAGCCAGCACCAATCCTATAGTATTTCTTCCAGACCGCAAGTCTGCAGAAGAAGAATTGCATTAGCCACGATTCGAAAGACGAAACAAGATAATCCGGACAAAGTAACGGCCAGGAAAGCCTTCATGAGGTATACGCGTATCCTGATCTTGTACACTCGTACGAACTTCATCATGGCTACTATAGAGCGGTACCATCGGCCGTCAGATTGGCAGAAAATATATCATGACTCCAATACTAAGCTTGATACATAGCCGTCTTAGGTACAAGTACAACATCAATCTCACTTTCTGTCAGTAAACACCAATCACCACAATGCATCACCGTGACGGGCAGACACACAACCCCACACGCTTTGGTGCTGACTTGCACGCTTACGAGAGAATCTAGACAAGCCGTCAACAACAAATGTAACAACAGCAGTGCTAAAGAATACTTAAGGACGACCAGCTTACCATGGACTCCGAACAACCATCATTGCAATCATCCCTCCCCACCCAGCCATTCAAAACCTCTCCCCAATCCTTCGATATGAAGCTCACAACCACCATCACGGCTGTAATCCTCGCAGTAGCGCAAGTCCAAACTTCCATTTCCCAAAGCACAGCCAGAGCTAAGTGCAAAAGTGTCCAAGCCAACAAACACAAATATTGCGGCTGCAACATCGACGGAAAATACAGCGTCGACCTTTCCAAAGATACATGTACCCGCTGGGGCCAAACAATGCCAAACACAGAGTGGAGTTTGTAGACCCCTCCAAATACCATAAACCTCTCGAGCTAATAATTATCTTTCTTTAGGTGCAAGCCACAAGCCTGCCGCTGTCAGTTCACAATACTCCCTCTCAATTGTGAGTATGTGATTTTGATGATTTGGTCTAACTGGATATAGTGTCATGATTATGTTTCTGGAGGCGGCATTGACGGTTTACCTTGGGAGAATACTTGCAAGAGGGTTTATAGTGGGGATTCGGGTAAGGTCAGAGGGAAATGCTATGACAGTTAGATGAGCCCTTAGGAGTTCCATTCTCTTTGTCATCACACTCTTTTAGCTCGAGACGGGCTTAGGATAGTAAATCTCGCGGATATTAAACAAACGATATTGGTAGCTTAATATCTTACGTAACCAACCAGAAAGACGGAGTTTTGAATATGGTCTGGTTCGAGAGACGAAATCTGCCCAGCCTACTCGAAATGAGCTGTGCCCTGTCAGACTTATGCTAGGAGCTCTGGCGAAAACTCGACTCCGTTGAGACCAGTATTGAACAGTTCATCCGTCTCCGTAATCTTCTTGGCAGCTTTCTTCAATTCGTCAACATCCCAATTGCACTGTACGAATTTCCCACGAACAAACGCAGCTTCAGGGCTCGAGACCCAGACGGTGAAGTGGGCAGGTAACTCAGCTAATGAAACATATCAGCCATTTATGCCACCTAGAAAGCAGAAGAGAAAGTTAAGGATTCGGTACATACGTGTATCCACCGGTAGTTTCCCAACCATTCCACTCTTCTCATACATGTTTGTCTCGACAACGCCAGGATGGATTGACACGACATGGACGTCTGGGAATTCAACAGCTAGAATTTCCATGACTTTGAGGAAGGCGTATTTTGAGCTGACGTAAGAAGAGGTCGGGACGAGCAATGCTGCAGGAAGATTTACAGCGCTTGATGAGACGCTGATAAGGCTCGCGTTCTTGCTGCGGGTGGGGAGGAAGGCTTGGGCTGTGATGAAAGATCCTTTCACATTAATCTGAAATTGTTAGGTCTCCGAATAAAAGAGTGAGGGCGAAAGTTAAGACGTACTTCAAAGCACTTGAACCACTCGTCTACACTGATGTCCAATGTTGCAGCTGGCGCAGAAAAATATCCAGCGTTCATGACTAGAACATGCCATTCCCCAATCTCCTTGGCGGCTTTCTTTATTGCAGATTCATCGGTGACATCTGCTACGTAAGTGGAAACTGGGACGTTGTATTTACTCTCGATGATTTCTTTTGTTTCAACGAGAGGTGCTTCTTTGCGTCCCAGGATGGCGATCGCGGCAGCACCAGCCTCCGCAAAAGCCACGGCTGTTCCTCGGCCTATGCCATAGCCTCCTCCAGTGATAACGATCTTCTTGCCTTTTGCCGACAGCTCCGGGCGCTTGGGGTCGATGGATGCATATGTGTCGTTATGCCAATGGTTGACCGGCGATGGGAAAGGTGGAATCATTTTGGGCAGTAGCTGGTGGTGTTTGACGAGTATAGGGTAGGTTGATTGGGGAAAAGTAGATGACGAATGCTGGACCTGTGCAGTGAGAAGCAAGACGTTGATGTTGTGAGGAGTGATGGAGTGAGATGAATCTCATGCCCGGCCACGAGATGCTTTTATACATAGTATACACATAGTATACTCGGTTTCAACATGGTGGTAGAGCTCATCCTGTGATTTCTGCTAGGATTTGTGTAGGATGCTGACAAATGAATATATCTTGGAAGGTGGTTCTCGGGTTTGGAATGGAGGAGTCGGACTGCTCAGTATTCACTGATTCCCCCCCCCCTTTACGGATTAGTGAACTAGTGCCATGCTCTGTAACGGCTTCCAAAGCAGTAACGATGTGGTGTTTCAGACTTTCAGTGCTGCTGAACTTGATGACTGATCTGGAGTTTGTAAGCAGGCAATGCAGATGCAGATGGCATCGTGAAGCATCTCTAAGGTTGTTTGCGACAGTTTGTATGGGATTTCATTCAACGCTAAAATGCAAGAAAAAATTGAACCATTGGCTCCTAAGAGAGGGATCATGGAGATGTGGGGAAAAGAATTCGATATAGGGAGAGTGCCCGATGTCGGCATCGGCTAAATATGCTTGCGTGCTTCCATCTTTCAGCCTTCCTCTCCTTCACCAAAACACCAATACAGTACGGGTGGAAAGACACCTATTGCTTTTGAAACTCAGGGCTAACTCAGGATAGTAAGCTTGTCGCTTCAAGAGGCTTATCAAGAGAGAGAGATGCCGCTTTATCGACAAGCTGGTAGGGCAGGCGGAAAGACGCCGGCATTGATGCCTGGCGTAAGAGCAAATTCTTTGCATGTATTAGTTACATCGCGAGACTACCTTGTAGACATCAACGCGCGTCACTCCTAGCCGATGGAATCTTCTGGCTTTCAAAGTCGATCATAGATTCACGACTCGATCTTCATGGCAGTAGCCGTCTCCAGGCTCGAGCTGACATGGATTCCTCATTCTCTCTAAGCTCACCAGACAGCAATGAAACCCCGAAAGGTGTTTGGAAATCCAAACTGGGGCGATGCCAACTTGGAGCAGGAATTGCTGGAACCGAGCCATTGTTGCCGATGATTGCGGACTGCGCTTGGTTAGTCGAGTATTACAAACTGTACGAATTGCACACGTATAGCCAAGTACTATGGCTTTCTGTACTACAGAGTTTACGGCTTAGAAATACCGCACCCTGCGGCTATGTACACTTGGTACTACATCGCTGACTGCTTATCTACCAATACTAAAAGTTCTTCGCATTGCAATCGGCCAACTCGAATCCTGCATATATTACGATTCGCCACCCAATGTCGAACCAGCATGGAATTCCTCATCCGACCTTGGTTCCATGGATGGTACGACCACAAACTACAAGTGAGCTGCACTTGATAGATCCCTTCTGAGACTGCCCATTTGCTCAAGTATCATCCTCCTCCTTGCCTAACCTCATATTCCGCAAGGCGCGATCTAAAGTCACCTCTTCATCATCAGTCCTCCTTTCCTTGCTCTTCCCCCACCCGTTGATCAGAAACACTCATACCAACTCCCCTCACAAAACTAGCCATACTCCAAAAACTCCCCGAAAACTCCATGTCATACCAATAATTGATTGCACAACAGATCCCCTTATCACAACTCTGCGAAACCTTGTGATACCATAATGCCGGAAGATAGAGCATATCGCCCGGCTCTAACGTCACTCTAAGGGGTTTGGAGAGATGGGAGAACTGTGTCGCTGTTTTATCAGGAGAATCGGGGTCGTATGTTGCGAAAGGGAGGGTGTGAGGCGGTGAGTCGGGTGTTGGTCTGAGATCATATTCTGAGTCGAGGAAATTTGGAGATGTGGAGGATACAGATGGTGAGGGAATGTATGTTCCGCTCCTTACCCATTTTTCTCCAACTACGGGTGCTTCGATGGGAGGGAGGAGAACAAAATGTTTCTTTCCAAGGACTTGCACGTAAATATTTTCGTAGGGGTCTTTATGTAGTGCTGTCACGCTTTTGGAATTCCCGAGCCAGAAATTGATTGCTTCGGGCGGCTTTTGGAGGGCGATCCTTGCGAATGGAATTGATTTTGGAATTTTGGAGGAAGCGAAGAGATTTGAGTATTCATTTCGGAGATTATCGTTTTGGGTTTGTAGGTAGTGGGTGTGGCCTTTGTAGGTTGAGGGACGAAGTTGCTGAGTTTGGATCTTCTCCAGTACTGTAGAGAATGGCGCTTCGGTTTCATAGGGTTTAACGAATAGCGGGCCATCATTTGTTGTGATTATCGAGTCTGCGTTGCTAAATATGTCAGAGATCTTGGTCGGGCTTTCTTGGACCGAATGAATGACTATTATAACCGTTGCGAAGAGGTGAGGAAGGGAAACAATTCCAAGGACAAGCCCGTTCCTCCAACGAAATGAAGCCGTGCTGAGAAGAATAGAATATGATTTTCAAAACAGTCCAAGCTCATAAAGTGTTTCCACAAGTTCCGTGTCAAGATAAAATCTTACCTACCCAAAAGGCGTAACAGCAACCTGTACCATCGAGTCCCCAACCTCCTTCCTCAAAATTTCAGTGTCCCACATCTGACAAGCATGCCAATTGCTTGCCCCTTTCCGGACCACAAAGGGTCTATTTTTGGCAACATATCTCATAAACTCCAGTGGGCTCGGTTCTTCATCTAATTCATCGATTTGGGAGGAATTGACTTCTTGATAGGCTGTGATGAGATCTTGTATAGAGTTAGATGTTGAAGGCATGTTAGTTGGTGAAGAATTGAAGAGAGAAGAGACGGAAATCCCAAGGTGGAAGATCGCTCGGTGGGTCATGACACGTGATCCTTTTCATGCAAGCAATGAGACTTTCCTCTGAAAATTGAAGCATCTATAGCTAGTAGACCTCATTCTAATTTTTCTGCTTGAGATTCGTTCGTAATAGTTGAGTGGTTTGGTGTTGTGGAAAAAGCAGATGCAGTCCATCTTCCGAACTCGTCAACTCAACACAGAACACACTAGTGTGTGCAGAGACCGCACGCCGATGAGATTTTTTCTCCCTCTCTCCGCTATATCTTCTCCTGTTTGCATGCTGTTTCCTCAAAAGAGCATGGCTTGCGATGAGGCGTTACCAGGCCTCCATGAGCTTCTCGAACGACGGTGTGCCTTCCGCGATATACGCAACCTGAAGTTGTCCTTTACAGCATCTTGCTGTGAAGACTGCTTGACTTGTGAATTATTATTTTCCGTCGACATCACAGCATGAGAAGTAGGCGGCGATGGAGTGGCAAGGAGGGGAGTATGACGAGTGCGGAGCTGGTACGGTGGGCGATGGATGTTGGAGGATGAGCCGTCTGAATTTACGATAGATATATATAGAGGGAGAGGTAAAAGCAGGAACTCTTGCTCGTTTTTGATAGATCCAATTATTAAGGTTATTTTAGTATTTGCTCGGAGTTCTTTGGGACTAAAGCGATTACTTAGGCAGATGGATGGAGGTTAAGGTCCCAGCTGTCCAGATCGATTGTATTGAAATATATAGAAAGCGTACACTTCGTCCTATCGTGTTCGTAGCTGCAGTAGTACCCGATGTTACAAGATCCCTAATTTTGTTTAACACAGCTAGGCTCATACCTTCACAATTTACTGATAAAGTCATAAAAAAGAATTCCACAATATTCTTCGTGCCAAGGCCTTTCATCATACCACATTGGTCATCATCATAATAGGCCTCATGGTCGGGTAGTCGGATATCATTGTGAGGACTTTCAAGAAAAGCAAAGAGGAAAGAAGACTTTGGAGGAGAAGTTTCGTGGGCAGCGCCCATGAAAGTCCTTAGATAGGCGCGGAACCTCCGCCGTTGCCCCTAGTTTGAGCTTAAATTGACTTGTAGATGTCTACAACATTGAGCTATGTATTGATCCATCGGTTGGAGCCATTGTTGTTGTTATTGGAGATCGAGTATCGGGTATCTCTTCCCGACCCAGCAAATTAGATAGGAGTCGACGTGCCGCGAATGTGACAAGACAACGCTTGGTCTACCCAATTTCAATATCTCTTAAACACGATGATTCTCAGCTCTTAACAATCCTTCGACCCTGCTGGTTCTCTCTATGCATGGTTATGATCGAAATGGTGAAAAGTATGTCAGATTATGACGTGGCTACCGTAGCCTACACCACTCCCAGTCCCCTTATGGATTCTGGGTCCACGATTTCATAGAAACAACTGGAATTCAGTAGGTTTGAATACAAAGATGATTTACTAGATCCGAAGATCGCAAAACCACCGGATTGGGGTATTTAATTACAAGAAACGATTGCAAGCACACTCTTTTCCACATCCTGTTCGATTTCCCTTCCGCAAACTCATCAATATTCATCAACTTTCATTCATTAACCACCTAGGCAATCCAGAACCAGACCTTCTCCAAGAAGTTTCTTGGAGCGGGGTCATCCCAGACCTCAGCATCGAGAGCAGCCTTGCCACTCCAAATATCTGCTTCAGCAGGGTTGACAAACTTCGTCTTCTTGATAATGCGCCATAATGCATACAAGCCGAAGTAGATTGGGATACCGACGTAGGCCGTGAGGAAGGCAGTGACGGTGAAGTTAGATTTGCCAGCGGATGTGGTAACCGAGGGCAAAGTAAGCTGTGTATGGTTGGAAGACTGACTTGAAGACGAGGGTGTTGCGGTCGACGCCCTGGATCTGGAGAGCCTTGTAGAATCTGAGGTATGCAACACAGATGGAGCACCATGTGAAGAGCTGAGCAATGGTGGTGAGGTTTTGGAACCACTCGAAGACGACGGTTGAACTCTCGGAGACGGAGAGGTAGGTGAGGAGAGAAATGGAGGCAGTTACGAGGACAGCCCAGTATGGGACACCACCCTTTGAACACTTGAGAAGGAATTGAGGAGCCTGCTTGTTCTGGGCAATACCGAAGAGGTAACGGGAGCCGGTGTACAAGAAGGCATTACCAGAGGAGGCAGCGGACGTCAAGATGACGGCATTGATAATGGACGGCAGAACTGGAATTCCGGCACGGTAGATGGCGATAACCCAAGGAGAGGATGCAGCACCGGCACCACCAGACGTGAGACGTGGTTCATCAGATGGAACGAGGACACCGATGGCGAGGGAGCCTAGGCAGTAAAAGAAAAGAATACGCCAGAAGACTCTCTTGACTGCCTTGGGAATGTTCTTGCGGGGGTTCTCGGCCTCACCAGCGGCGACAGCAACCATCTCGACACCTCCGTATGAGAAAGCAGCGTTGACGAGAGTGGAGAAAAGACCCAAGAATCGGCCGGCATCACCCTTCGCGATGACCTCCTTCATAGCACCTGGGTGTTTCCTGTCAAGTATGTCAGTAATGCTACCTGCCAATTGTTACTGATCATGACTTACCAGTAGCGAAATCCGAGACGGTCCTTGGTTGGCCCTCCACCGAGATCGAGAATGAGAGCCATGATGAGGAGACCGACAATAGTGACAATCTTGACACTGGCAAACACGAACTCAGCTTCTCCGTAAATGGCGACGGCGAAAATGTTCAAGGCAATGATGAGAACGATGAGGATGGAAATCCAAATAGCAGAATTGATCTCCTCGTTCCAGAAGCTAATCACGATAGCGGCGGCGGAGATTTCGGCACACAGAGTGATAGAAGACTGATACCACGAGTTCCAACCGACAGCGAAACCCATGGCCGGGTCAACGTAACGAGAGCAGTATTGAGGAATAGCACCAGGGAGTGGAAGCCATGTTGCCATCTCACCGAGACATTGCATCATGGCGAAAACCGCAAAACCAGTGAATGTATAACCTGTTAAGAGTCAGAAAATGAAACTTCCTCGACCTCGATTGGAGCGTGACGTGCCTAGAAGGACAGAGAGAGGACCGGAGGTCGCAAACGCTTTTCCAATACCCAAGAAGAGACCAGTACCAATGGTACCTCCCAAAGCGATGAACTGGATGTGACGAGATTTCAGTCCTCGATGCACGTATCCCATCTCTTCAGCCAGCTGGACATTGCCGTAGACGTCAGCGGCCTCACCAATGGCGGTGTCGCCATGCAGATCATGACTGCCGTTGAGCGAATGACTGGTTTCGTGACCGTAGTCGTTCTTTTCATCCTTCGTGTCAGACATGTTGAAAGATATCAGCTCTGAAAGAGATTAAATCTGGGGAAAAAGGGTTCCCTCTCGAGACAATTCTATCTTCTTTGTTGGAACAGGATTGTGTGGAGGTGGAGGGAAGCGAAGGTCAATGATATGGCTACTCTATAACACAAATTAAAAATAGATGTGTAGAGGGACTGGGTTACCCAGCACTGAAGGGAGGACTGGAACACAAAACATTGCGTGCTTGGTGCTTTCAGAGCTTTATAGAGATCTCGACTTCAATACACCAGGCTGGGTCGCCTCGATAGAAGTGCGGCGCGCGGTCACCTCAGCTATCTCTAAAGTCGCACGGATCAACAGCTTACATCTAAGCTAGGTACTGGATACCGCTTGCTAGGTGTAACGAGGCTTACCCTGTACTTAGATCAAAGTTTGCCAACAAGGATGCCCTCGCCGAGGCTCGTTCCACGGCGATACCGCCGCTACTAACCGTCTGGGCAGGGAATACAACGTTCTTCTCGTCGTGGTTGGTCACATTCCAGTATCCCCTCATGTCGGTGTTAAAATGCCGTGTCCGCCCTGCAGCTTCCATCGCACTGTTAGATTTACTACGTAGTAGATCTTGATCATCCCAAGATGTGTTCCCGGCTAACGCCGATCGATGGCTCCTTGTCTAATTAATATCCAACAACACCTCCGCCAACAAATCGAATCGAGGCAGACTGCCCGCCCCCTCTATAGCAATGCGGGATGTCCCATCCCATTTGGTGGGATCGTCAGTGGGAAGTTCTGACAAAGAGTAAATCTTACAACGAATCAATTTCCCAAAGCCAGGTTGACAACCTCACAGACACACACTACGAACGCTTGTGTGGGCTGTTGTCGTGCTATGTGTGTCAATGCGCATTCTTCTGTGGAAAGAATGCCGGGCTTCGTCGTCTTCCAGCAGAGAGAGGGACAGCACCTTATTGGCCCAGCACAGCATAATGCCCAGAAAGGCAGACTTCGAGAAGGCTTCTAGCGTGCTTCTTTGGCCAGGTGGCCGTGGATGAGTCCTACGGGGTCCACACGTGCACCCGGATGGACAAGCATTCTGGCATCAAGGCGCTCAATGCTTCGAAGTTGCGCAATCTGCCCCTGGTTGCAGTAAATGAAGCGTGGGGCACATACTGTGTATGATGACAGCCAAGAGAGTTGGAGTACACACGAGCAGATATCCCTTATCTGGTTTTCGGCAGGCTGGGGTTTTTCGGCAATTCAGGTCTTAACCAAAATCATACTTGCGCGCCCCAGATTAGTCTCAACAACGAATGAAGACAGCCCTCTAGTAGGGTTGATTCGCCAATCAGTGGTTTCAGATCTTGTCGATCAGCTTACCAACCAGTCGATACCAATCAGAAAGTTGAAACTAACCTGGGGCGCGCAAGTATAGGACAATGGGAGGGTGCTTTTTACTTCTTCTCTTCCTATTACTCCTATAGGCTTGGTGAGTGCCTGTGCGCCGCGCTATCATTTTTACTGTTGCTGAAAATCACGGACCAGTTTAGGGATTCCGGCCTTGCGACCGAAAGATAAGGAATCCTTGGGAGTTACATTTGGTTTTTGAAGAAGCCAAACAAGCCAACCAGAAAGCAGTAATATTCCAGAACACGCGACACGTTCGGACTGTGGGGCGACTTCGGAAGCTTGCACTGTTCGCCGTAGAGCCTCCAAGCACCGCTGGAATATCACTAGGCGCCATAGTCTCTCGGCTCATTTGAGATCGTGATAGAAAGGCTGCGGGTAATTCATCTCAGACCGAACTGGCTGAGCCTGTCATATAAGGTGAATTCATCTCGGACCTTGAGAAGTTATGCGATGTTCTACAGACCCAGAGAATGGGGATTGGCTTTCTTATTTTAGATCCCGCAGATCATGGGATGACCGGAACCCAGACGCTCAGCCTCGGACTGGTCGAAGATGATGAGAGAAGTGGCGTGAGTGAAAGTAGGAGGAGCGCGCAAGAAAGGATGCGCAACGTCGAGTACTTGTAAATTTCTCAAGTGCTTTAAAAGTTTGTAAAATATTTAGCGGTTCAAAAGAACCAGCTTGCGCATTGAGAATACCTCCTAGTCGCTTCACCGGTTGATTTCATGCAATTCGCAGTTCTGTAGATTTCGATGGGGCTGAGAAGTCGAAGAATGATTCGACCTGTCTTGTCTAGCCCAGAGCGACCCCATGAATTGTCAGTTTGCGGCCATCTCTTATCTTTTGTCTCCACAGAGCCATAGAACTCCCCAGGTTCGAAGTGGATAAAGAAGTGGAGTGCCTCATAACACCACGACTCTGGGCGAAGTATCCACACCTCGTAGGCCGGTAGTCGCGCGAATTTATGTGCCCCTTGTTTATCGTTTCCTGAAACACTCTTAACCACGACGCGATGCGAGGCTTCCCGCTGCCTCGAACAAAGAGCATTACGCATCTCCCAATCGAGCATCAGAACAAATCCCTGACGGAGTACAACCGCACCGAAGCATCATCACATGCGGCTGCAAGTTGACCAGGCTCCACGACTGCCCCATTCTCGACAGGACGCCACGAAAGCTGATTGACCGCGTTGGACGGCAAGGCATCCGCTTGAATGTCGATGCTATGTCTGAGAGTCAGATCATTCGCGTCCAAAACAACAATGGTGATGACTCCGGTTTCGAGCCCGTAAGAGAAGGCTATCGCGTCTTTGGAATCTGCTGATGGGTATTTGTACACTCGAGACAGAAAATCGACTGCGGTGACTGGAGCGTGGGCTGATAGTGTTTGCGCACACTCAACCTTTCCGTCAGCTAGTTTCCAGACTCGGACCATTTTATCGCGACCTGCTGTGGCGAAAATTCTGCCCGCCTGGACTGGTGCCCATGAAGCCGCTAGAATCATACGACTGTGCCCTTTGGGATTTGAATGCACCATCTTATACTCGGGGGCATCCTCGGAGCTTCGGTCAAATAACGTCCATTGTCGATCTCGACCAACTGAAAGCAGATATTGCCCATCAGCAGAGAAATCCAGTGCAGTCACCGTCAGCGAGTGAGCCTTCAGGGGAGGTTTGATTTCTCGCCATTCTTTAGTCTCATACAGACGAATGACAGCGTGATCAATCGAGCTGGCACGACATGACGTGGCAATCAGCTTCCCATCATGACTTGTCGCAACGGTGGAAATCTCGTATCCATGTCCATAGAGCTTTTCAGTCTCCGGCCAGAGCATATGTCGAGCCAAGTGGTCTTCGTTCGGCGGCCTGCTGATTTTGAGGGTTGACTTGTGAATGATTGAGGCTGGATCTGGGGCATCTCTTGGATCGCCAGTGAAGGCTGGGACTTCGTCATCATCAACAGCCTCAATAGCCTTGTTGGACAGTCCAAGCACGGGAATATTTGCAGCGTCCGGCAAGCGTAGCTCGTCGTTCTTCTTGATCCCACACAATTGAGAAAGAAGGTCTGCAATTGCTTCGGGTTCATCGAAAACGCGCAAAAGTTTCTCGTCGGCGCCAGAGATGAACTCGGTATCCGTGATGGTGTCTATACAATTCAGGTCGTAACCGTGAATTTGAGGTCTCGAGAATTCGTGCCAGGATCGATTTGTACCGTCGACCCACTGCGCGTGAAGCCTTGTAGTTTGATCAGTGCCGGTAGATAGCAGATAAGAACCGTTTCGTGACCAAGTGACTCCTTTTACTTCTTTGACGTGCCCGGTGACGGCAAAATCCTGGATCCACTGATCTCCTGAAGGTTCTTTTCTCCATAGCCTCCAGCTGCCAGTCCTTCCCAAGCTGACAACAACATCAGCTTGAGGTGACCAATGTCCTGCCCAGAATCCTCCCGTGCTTCCGGTCGCGGATGTCGAACCTTTCTGCGCACTGATCTCTCCCAATCTTGCAACGCAGACCCAGATGCCAGAACTTTCATCAGCTTCCCAGATAGCAAGCGAGCTATCAGCAGACGCCGAGAGTAGTTGAAGTTTGTTCTCCCTTCGATGCCAGTCTGCAGTGTATATCCAGTCTTCGTGGCCTAGAAGAAGCGCTTCAAACGTCACTGAATAAGTCTGCTTGTTTGCTTCGAAACGGTGTGCTTTGTTGGATAGCGACTTCCCTAGTACCCCCAAAGCTGGATCGTTCGCTGCTCGACTAGTGGCGGGTAGGTCTTGACCTTGATGTATTCTCCATAGCCTTATGTATCGATCTTGACTCGCAGATGCCAGAAGCAGATCTCCCGGTCCGTCATCAGATTCTTTCGAGATCGCTAATGATCGTATCCATCCCTCGTGGCCTGTCAGTGTGGCGACAAGAGAGAAAGTTTTTTCTCTTAAGGCGTATATATGGATGATAGTTTTGGTGCCTGCTACTGCAAGCAAGATGGAGCTGTCTTCCAAGGAGGCCAGCGCTGCAGAAAGTGGGAAGCACTTGGGAGTCAACGTGATTGACTGTATCAATCGTATCGCTATCTCCTGCGGCTTCGCTGAGTCTCTCTCACCCGATCCGATGCTGAACTGCCAATACTTCACCGTACCATCTGCAGAGCCCGTGACAAAGCTATTTGATTTCGGCAAGATAGCAATACAGTTGACTGATGACTGGTGGTCCTCAAGCTTCGCAACTTGGACGTAAGAGCCCTGGCTTTCAGGTTTCTGCCAGACACGTATGGTCTTGTCCACAGATGCACTCAAGATAAGAGTGTCCTCAGTGCACCAGGGAGAAAAGAACTTGACGGCATTGACGAGGCCTGTGTGTCCAGAAAGAAGGAACGAGATTCCATGATGATTTGAAGCCTTCAAAAATGTTAGTAAGGTCAGAGCGACAATCTTTTATCTTCGTAAAGTACTTACCAAGGGATTCCAGATGGCAATATTATTGTTCGCGCCAAATGCGAGCAAGCCAGCTGGACTCCGATCCCAATCCGAGGCCTCGGGATGCCTATTCCCACCAGCGCTGATATATTCCAGCTTCACTCCTGGCATTTTGATGGCTTGTGAACTCGATCACATTTCTTTGCTAGAAGTCAAAGATTGGACAGTATTTCTCCCACTTTGAGATTTCGCTATCACGTGTCTCGGCTAGCGTTTTACTACACACTCGACTCTCGACCTCGAGAAGAATTCATCATCAAATCAACTACAATCAAACTCTGAATAATCATCTCGAAAATGAGTGCCCCGACTGTCTCAAAGACACCGGCTTTGGAGGCTGCCGAGAAGACTGCTCCGACCCTTCCCGTCACCATTGAGTTCACGTACGAAATCTCACCCACCATTTTTCACTCTCACTAACAATCATCAGTGGAGGACTAGAAATGTTATTTTCCAATAAGCGGAAGCACGAATTATCTATTCCGATCAACGAGCAATCTGGATGTCACCCGACAGTGCAATATCTTGTTCAGTATTTGTGCGACAATTTAATGAAGGATCCAAGAAAAGAACTTTTCCTACTCGATGATTCAGTGTATGTCACTCCAATTATCTACTGGCTTGAACCAAGAGCTAATCTCGCTGTAGTCGGCCTGGTATCCTCGTCCTGATCAATGACGCGGATTGGGAACTTGAGGGTGAGGCCAACTACGAGCTACAAAAAGGCGATAACATCCTTTTTGTCTCCACTCTACATGGTGGTTGAAATGTCCGGTACATGTCAAACCTGTGAACAAATTGTCAGTCCAACCAGAATTATGGGCCACCTGCGGAACTAGGCTCGCTTCTATGCGCCGCCGCCTCGCTCAGACACCGCGTGAGAAAATATTTAAGCGCTGAATCCTATAAGCTCTTTCTTCGACTTTTTCCTTCTTCATTCAGATACCCACAGCACATAGAAAGCCTGGCCAAATTTCTTCATGAGTATTCACGGATCCTTACGCGGGCGTCCCTCGGTCATCCAGCTCACATCAAAGGACATCCAATTTCAAGCAAAGCCATGACGTGATGAGCGTCCACCTCGTCGTCGCCCACTTTACATGGTCGCCCCTGGGGAATCCGACCCCATCGTTGCACAACACATTGCCGACATGATCGACTTCATGACTCTGTATGACGATTTGATCCCCAAATTGTATCAAGAATACACACCTACAGTTTACGGCAACGACGATGAGGACCGCCTCATCAGCCCACTTCAGCGCCTGTGGATCCTCCAATGTATCGTAGTTAGAGAGTATGACTGCCTCCCAACGACCGAATTGTGTTCTTGCCTCCGACAGCACTTCGAGGAGTAAGCTTTGGAAGACAGGGATGTGCTGGAACGAAGCTCCCACCTTGGCCTGGTCGATTACTTCAAGACTGTGGCCCATGAAGCACAACGCGAGTTGGTGGCAAGGACCGACCTGGGACTTGTTTCAAAACATCACAGAGTAATGTGGGGACAAAGATTCGAGGTTCCGCGTTCGATTCTTCCTGGGAACAGGCCTTACAACGACTCTTCGAGAACCGGATCTTCAAGCAACACAACTTCGACAGGTTATGTGCATGCGTCTGGCTGGCTATTGCACCCCATCGTCCCAGTCACCATCTGCCAAACAATAGTAGAGTCGAACTCCCTCCGCTGCCGCCAAAAGTCCATCTTCCTTTTCGAGGACGAGCTGTCGCAAGACCCCAGCGAGTTTCATTGGCACATGAGAGGCCGAGCGCTACGCCCGTTCCAGCAGCTGTCGAGCAGCCACCAGGGAGTAAATAATATCTCACAACGACAAGTCCCTGCAATCAATCGAATTCGACCTAACCGTGGCTCAACTCTCGAGGACTTGGAACGTGGGCTGTTCGAAAGACACCCAATCCCTAGTCGACGTCAACAAGTTCATTCTCCCATCAACCACCCACAAATTTCGACCAATACACCATCAATCAGCCATCTGTCAAGAAGAACGAGACAGCTCGAATTATCTCGACGAGATCCCCGATAGCATAATATCATTTGGGTGCCTCCGCAACCAAAGCGTGCCTGAATGAACACGGAAATCTCCGAGATTTGGACAGGAACATTGACAGATTGATATCATGCAAAACTCAGCAAACGACACTCTCGATTGTCGCACCTATATACAGTATCCCTCTCTCTTGGAATGTATAAAGAAACGTCTAGGGGTACTGGAGAGAATGCTACACAAGAATGCGTCAAAAATAGTGTGCAGGATGATTCTTCTCGCCGCTTGATCGAAGGTCCTCAGAGGGGAAGAATGGTCTTCACACTGCTGTGCTCATTGAAGTATGCTAGATAGATATACGAAGCGGATCAATCACCATCATGTTTATCCTACAGGCCCCATTTATCCATCAAGGCCAAAACAACATCCTGATCTATGCACTCTCTTCCATTTCTTTTCCAAACAGTGCTTGCCACTCAACTATCGTCAACTGCCCAACCAAAAATATCATCCCCTCCGCCATTCCCATTGTCCATATTATCATCATCATCGAAGCCAATCAAATCAGCAAAAGAATTGTCCGCATCGCCCATGCCTCCATCATCACCAAACCTGTTCTCATCACCGGTCTTCAAGTCCGCCCAGAAGTCATCATCTATCCCACCCTGCTGACCTTGTTTCTTCTTTCCCTCTTCCGTCAGATTCACAACGCCCAGTCCATCCAGCCCATCGCCAGGCGCGTCTAAATCACCCGCCTCATTTAAACTACCGAGGTTGCCTCCCTCCAATGCACCTGTCTCCTTCAGTGTACTGTGGTCTGCCCCATCTAACCCATCAATCCCAAGACCTGCGTTGCTATTATCAGCCACGCTTGTCTCAGGAATGCCCAGCATCGAGAAATCCAAACCACCATTGTCGTTTTCCATGGCGCTGCTGGTTCCCGCTTGTATACCTGCACCGCTCGGCTCGGGGAGAGAGGAGTCTGGCATGTTGGCGTATGATTCGAGACCAGGTAGTAATGGGACATCGTGGGATGGTGAGTGGAAATCAGTCATGTCTATGCTGTTGACTGTATTCTCGTTATCGTTATCATTGTCGCCTGGATCTCCGAAGAGGTCGTCTATATCGAATGGTTCCATTCCATTCGACGTATCGTTTTCTTCGAGATTGATGGTTTCGGGTTCGGGTTTGGATTTGGGAGAGACGGGTTTGGGTTCAGCGGGAGGAGTAGGTGCAGGAGAGGGTTCCTTCGCGGGCTGCTCTTCTGGTTTCGTCTCCGGTGCTGAGTCCTGCTTTTCCAGTCTTGTAGATGTTGCAGGAGTTTGTTCTGGTAATGCCGGTTTCGTGATCTCGGGACTGATTGACAGGCCCTGTGCTTTCTTTTCTTTCGCCTCTGCCTCTTTCCTCTTCTCGGCTCTCAATGCTGCAAGGTCCCGTCGCATAACTGCCTTGGCCATGGCGAGGTCATCCTCGAGTTTATCGAGCGCATCGTGGAATCTTGAATTGGCGTCTGGAAAGAGTTTCTGGATGGCGTAGCGTTGATTGATATCTTTACGGCGATTGGGATCAGAGAGGACGCTTCCAAGGAGGGCAAGCTGGAGTGCGTTAGCTCTGATAAGCTGGTCCATCGCATTCGTTGCGTGTGCATGTGAGGTGTACCAGCCCGTTCATGATCCCCTGAAGTGCGTCCAACGGAGGTGGCGGAGGCCGTTGTTGCTGAGGCTGAGCCATTGCTTGCACCTTCCTCCAGCCTTAATTGTATAATTGTTCCTGCAAACTCAAGGTGTGTATGATCGGTTAGATGGTAAGCTGTAGAGATCCAGGCTCCAAGATGTGCCTGAAAGAAGAATACTAATTCTGAAAATGACACGAAGTAAAAATAAACATTCCAAAAAGGTGTAATGCTATGGGCTCTCTGTAAAGTGGTGGTATGGTTGTTGGTGTATGTCGGTGTCGGTGCAGTAGCATCATGGAAACAAAGACGAGACGGAACCTAGGAACGCGTGAGGCGGCTCAAGCGGCGCCCTACTGTTGGCTAGGGACTAACTGCCCCTCTGATACACCGGCGATTCTTCTTCCACCACTGGCATGTTTGGAGAACCTACCGGAGAAATCATATGGGCGTTTGCCTGTCGTTGCAAACATATCAGTTATATCATCTCGAACTTCCCCTCCCTCTGAAATACAACCACAACGGAGCAAGAGCTATGTCCAGACATTGAAGCCGGGCAGGTAGCAACTCCGGGTGCGAACTTGGTACATCAGATAAGCCAACGCTATAGGGCGAAAAGTATCTCATATGCTTTCTAGGTCCCAGGAAAGAGTTTTTTAAGATAATTTTTTTACACGAGAAGAAAGAAAACGTCTAAGGATGTCCATCTACTTAGTTGATGTGTAATATCAGACACATAAAATACCACGTACTTGGCTTACCCTCTGTAGACCCGGTTGATACATATCTTTTCACGTCCTGCTCTATCAACCGATTTATATCATGCCGCAATGCGACCAAGGAGCTTCCAATCGGATTCCGCGAAGGCGCCAGGTGTAGGCTCGAGATGTAGGTCGGATGGTCGCTACCGATCATCACCTTATCAAGGTATTTAGGACAGCAGTCTGCCTCGCATTACGAGTTCGTCTGGTCGAACGTTTGAAAGGTGATCTGATCCAATTATTTCTGTCGATCTCGACAACCTAGCGACCACAGCCTCAAACCTATCGGCTGGTGCTTACATACGGAGTAGCTAGTGTCGATACTGCCACCATTCACGGATGACTTCAAGAGCATTCAAGTTGATTTGATTCAACCATAATTCGGCTCCCACTTGCACCATATTATTTCCTACCAGCCTAACGAATATTTCGACGAGCCACTTGCACCAAAACGCAAGAAACTATTCGTTTACCTATAACAACGCCTAAGAATTGAACTCAACAACACTACCGAGATCATGGAATCAATTCTCCCCGTCCTCCCCGCACCAGGCCTAGCAATATTCCCGTACCTCATCGCCCAGAAACAAGAAACCCTCATCATGAAAGCAGACCCTTTCTCCCGATCCTTCAAGATACATTTACAAGACGGCATGCCTATCCTCACCATCACAAGCGAATCCCTCTCCCTTTCTCGACGGAAAACATTCACGAACGCCCACGGAACCCACCTCTGCCAACTCCGCCATCAAAAACGAGGCTACTACTATGCCGAGACGAGCTCGGGTCAAAATATTTGGAATCTATCCGCCAAAAGTGGGTTCATGAGTACGAAAAGTGTTGTGAGCTTTACGAATGTGGTTGATGGCGGTCGAGAAGTGGCGATGAATATGAAATCTACAACGATTTCTGGCTCGCTAAGGTGGGGGGATGTGGATGTGGCTGTCGTGGAGAAGGAGAGCTGGAAGATGAGGGCCGAGTATCATATTACTGTGGCTGCGGGTTGTGACATGTTCTTACCTGTTGTGTTGGTGTGCGCATTGGATGATAAGGCGAGAGCTGCAAGATCTAGAGGGACTGCTGGTGCTGGCTGAGGTGCGGCTTGTTGAAAGGTCATAAGTGGGCTTGAGGGTATGTATGCAATTTGTATGAATGGATCGACATTCGTCCTGGAAACTGACTTCACAAGCTTTTGTATTGTCTATCGTCGTCTGATGGCTTACATGTTCATCTTCGTTGTCAACCCTTGTTTTCATTCAATTCCTAAGTGGACGCTCGTTTGTATGTATGTGCTCGCTGTGTCCCTCTACGTCCACGTCTGACTGAAATGATCTCCACACAGAGAACAGTAACTTCCCATCATCCTCAACCTTCCCCAGCACATGGAGGAGGATCTCCCACACCAGCAAAAAACATAAACATACAGCAGCGGGGATTCGCTGGTGGTCACCCACCCAACTACTAATTCGCCGATATCAAGCTTATCTAGGAATGAGCGAACGGGGATTCGAGCTTTCTTGATTCTGTGACCGTATGTGCGAGATATTTGTTTTGGTCTGAATATATTGTACGTCTACAGCTAGGGTCTGGTGAGATTCTATCTTAGCGACGATAACGTCGAGGGGAAGGCAAACAAAGCTGGACAGTAAGTATTATTAATACGAAGAAGAAAAACGGGGACTCGAGTTCTCTCGATTCTATGGCCGTAGGTTAAAGACGACCTGACCGAGCCGTCGCGCCGAAAACGAGAGAGAGTCTCTGTATCCGCATTAGAGCATCGCATCGCAAAGACCTCCATCGAGCGAGGCACCGCAGAGCTAGCACCTTACTGCCATCGCAGGACCTTAAGCACGAAGCAAGAGACAAACCTCACAAGCCCAGTTATACTGACGCGAAGTCAGTGTTGCCATGACTGCCAAATCTGCGACTCTGGCGCAGGATGTTAGTGTCACAGTATGGAAGTCCAGCAAGAGACCCTCACGAAGAAAGCAAGAGAAGACAAGTAGCTAGTACCTTCACTGCCAATTCGAGAACGACTTGACATGCCATTAGTCAGATGGTACCTTCTCTGCCAATTCGAGAACGTCTTGACAAGCCATCAGTCACCGCGGCTGGCACCCTAACTGCCTGATAACGACAACGACTTTGTGACACAAGTAGTCACCGCATACCTCACGCTGAGGCGACAACAATTGAGCTGGCATCTCCGCAACTGCCACGTTATCAATACACACCTCACCTCACCCCGATAAACACACAAGGCATGGAAGAATGAAGCTCTTATTGAGCAGGAACACAAGCAGAAGATCACGATGAATTGAAAACGCAGGCATTATGGAGAGAGCGCTGGCATGGGTTCACTCACCGCGTAGTGTTGCCATGGCTTTGCAAGTCGGCTGAGTCTTGGAGTCACAGTGACGGTGTACAGAAGGTATCCGGAGGGCTGTATACTTGAAAGTGATAGAAGCGAAGGTTACTATCCAGGATTTGCAGGCTTTCACATGCAAGAATAGACAAGATGGTTGATGGCATTAGTGACAGATTCATGGTGTCAAAGGATAGGAACTACAGGTCATGGCGCTAACCGTATTGGAACAATACACAAAGATGAAAACCACGCCAATCAACTCAGATTGAGCCTGTTGCCGTGTGGCGGTGGCTCGGCTGCACACGGCCCCCTTTCTCCCTACGGCAGAACAGAGCGAAGAACGAGGTACGAGTGTAAATCTAAGCACGCGACTACGCTAAAAAAGCGTCTAATTTATGAGATATCAAATACTGGCTAGTGCGTATCGCAGGTCCCTCCTCCACCTCCTCTTCCTCTGCCGTCTCTTCGTCTCCTTCGTCTTCATCCACGTTTAATCCTCTGACAGCAATTTCCAAGAGCAATCAATCCCTCCCTCTGCCCCTTTGCCTGCTCTTTCGCATTCCTAAATGCAGCAGCAGCTCTCCGAAAAGTATCAGGCGTGTCAGTCATGTGGAACCCCCTTATCTGAGTTGTATGATACTCGGGCTGACTGTTCGGGTCCGCCGGCTGCGTTGAGTGCATTCCATATAACTGGAGAGTGCCAGTGCCGCTGTAATATGTCGATCCGATGGCGTATACCTTACCGTCGTAGATAGGTTCCTCCTGCCTGTACGACTGCAGTTTGTGCATGCCGCGAGCACCGACCGGAAGATCCTGGGTGATCTGCAACTTCTTCTCTTCAACGTTTCTACAAGCTCCCCTTTGCTTCCATGAAGAAATTCGGAAGCAGCAGCCTGCTGTCATCGTTCGAAGGGATAATATACTGTCTGAGGTCCTCGCGCACTTTGGGATGGACTACTTCAGGGCGAGAACCATTAAAAAAAACCTGGCTTTGAGTTTGAAACGTTCCGAGCTAGAGGATCCAGATGGCCAGATGGAATATCGGCCTTGCTTTTGATGAACGGAAACACATCATTAAGTATCTGAGCTTCACTTGTGGCGTCGTCATTCCTGCGCCTGAAATCCAAGATGGTTTCTCGAGACAAGGTTTTCGGCGACAAAGATGGTCGGGATCGGGCCAACCTCTCCATAATCTCTTCCATAGCGTCTTCCGGCTCCATGCTACTATGTCCTTGGGGGTGTATTCCAGAATCAATAAGAGTTTGCCGAAAGGCAGGATCCTTAGACGTATTATGTCGTTGGCCGTGTGCTCGACGCACTGGAAGGCTTGGTTCCTTTTCCGGATCGGCCGCGGCTTGAGCGAGAACGATTTGAACTTAGGTTGGGCAGGCACTTTTTTGCCGGTTTTGGGTACTGAGAAAGGTATTAGCGTGATGCCTCGTAGCACAGACATGACTCACTCCTCTGATATCACGGAGGGCTGGGCCACCCCAACGAGCAAAGCGCTTGATCTGTTTGAGCAAATCTTCCTCTATAATTGACCGCATAGGGTGGCTAGGTGCTATAGGTTGTATTATTCTTCTGTTAAACTCCCGAAGAGCACGAGGACAAAGAGGAACGAACTCGGGAAAAGTTGTCCCAAAATTCGTGCGGCGTCCTGCTGCGCGACCGTTGCAACTGTTTGTGGTATTTGGGAGGCGGTTGTGCTTGAGAGTCTGGTGCCGGCGCGGCTTCGACATTTCGCTTTCGTTTTCGAACTTGATACCCTTTCCCTTCTTCTCAAGACACTACAGCAAATGGTATTGAACGAACAGTAGGAAGACATTTCCCGCTTTCGAGCTGTAAGCGCCGCCAAAACGATAGGATTCGCTTGGAGCCATACCCCAATACGGACTCGTCATTAGTGCATGCTGTGACGACGCTGTCAGCGACGTACTGCAACCCGTTCCTCTAGCCCACTAGAAGTATGCCATTACTATTGGTTATCTATACGAATGGAGACGTGGCTCCTCTGACTCAACAGAAGTATGCCATTACTATTGGCTATCTATACGAATGGAGATGTGGTTCCGCTGGCTCAACAGAAGTATGCCATTACTATTGGTTATCTATACGAATGGAGATGTGGTTCTTCTCGCCCAACAGAAGTATGCCATTACTATTGGTTATCTATTCGAATGGAGATGTGCTTGATACAGGCCACTACTCGATTGATTCTACAACAAACGTCTACTAGGTATAAATACATCACCATTCCTCCACATGTCAACGGTATCATCTCTTTTACAAACGAATATCTTCCTTCTCCTCAAAATCACTTCCAAATCACGTCTACATCACGCCCAAACTACTTCCGAAAACCAAAATGTGTGAACGCAACATTTCCGTTTACATATACACTTGCGGTCATATAAAAAAAATGGTATCGTGGCGAAAGACCGGTGGGTGCGCAGGCTATTGCACCTTGGTCCCCGACAAGTGGTTGGATTCGGCAAATAAAACCACCCGTTGCGACTACTGCCTCAGTTGAGACTTTCCGAGGTATATTATACCTGAGCACGTTGCCCTTCAGCTCTAATTCTTAGATAAATTTCGGGTGGCCAGATCTACGAAATGATGAGGGTGTAGACTGGACGGGCAGATTCATAGTTTTGGTCGTAGTTCTAGGGATGGGTGGTTATTAGGTGGCCAAGGAGATATATAATGAGGCCATTCGCGTGCGCGTTGATATAGCAGCGAGGATGAATATGAGATAGCCTCCACCACATCTTGAGCGTAACTGAACTCCTGTTAAGGGATGGAATCCTTCTCTCTAGCTTATCCATGACTGGATTTCCAATTGTTCTCTTGTTATTCTGCAAGCTGTCATGTTCTATTTTGCAAGCTGTCATGTTCTATTTCGCAAGCTGCCATGTTCTATTTCGCAAGCTGTCACGTTTCCATTTAAAGATACTTTCTAGAAGGATCTATTGTAAGAGGAGGATTATTTATACGAGCTATCCTTCCTGTATTTACACTTTCTTCTCTGTACTTAGATACTTTGAAATACAAGCAGTCTTCTCTCACTTGCGAAACACCTTTGAGGGTTGAACTCTTACATTATCTAAGTACCTCAATCTTACAAAGGAAGAAAGGCTCACAGAGAGCAAGCTCCAAAAAGGAATTTCAAGAAGAGGACACTTGTCCTAATCCAAGAAGCGAGGGCCAACCTCAAGGGCCAAACAGAAAGGAATTTCAAGAAGAGGACACTTGTCCTAACTCAAGAAGCAAGGGCCAACCTCAAAGGCCAACTTCAAGGGCCAACCTCAAGGGCCAACCTCAAGGGCCAACCTCAAGGGCCAAACAAAAAGGGAATTCAAGAGAATTCAAGCTGAGATTTTCTAGAAGGTGCTAGAATCTCCAAGAAGCAAGGGCCAACCGAAAGGGCCAATCCAAAAAGGGAATTCAAGAGAATTCAAACTGAGATTTTCTAGAACGTGCTGGAATCTCCAAGAAGCAAGGGCAGGTCATCCTAAGACAGCGTAGTCTTAGGAGTTGAAGCTGTAATAAGCTGAGGAAAGAAAGAGCTAGGAAGAGAGATTTAATACACTTGGCCTTCACAGTCCCTGGGAGCTCTGTCCTTAGTAATAAGGATTGCAGAGCGGACTATAGTGTAAAAATCCTTCTGGGATTCTATAGTCACCTTCCTATACTAATAGGCATTGACTCTATACTGCCTAGCAAATCTCTAGAGTAGAGCCTAGGAGTGTGTATAGTAGTGCTCTCTATTATCTCTCATAGGTGAAAATATGGAAGGAGAAGATCAGGAACAAAGAGTTCCTCAAGAACCCCAAGCCCTACAAGAAGCTATGGCAGCATTACAACATCAACTAGCCATTCAGAACGATGCTATTACGCGTATTCTTACAATCTTACCTAACACTACTCGCTCTGAGAACGTAGTAGAAGGACAAGAGACTAAGAATTCACAAAAAGACAGAATACATAGGAAGAAAGCTGTACTTCCTAAGCTCCAAGAATTTGATGGCAAGCGTTCTGAATGGGCTCAGTGGTTTCAACAAGCAAGGATGAAGTTGGAGATAGACGCAGAGTCTATAGGGGATAGTAGGAACCAATTTGCCTACATCTTCTCCTCTCTACGAGGCTCCGCAGCTCAGGCTACTCTGGCCTACGTAAAGACAGCTCCAGAGGAAGATAAAACGGGACAGAAATTGTTACAGTATATGGACAACTTCTATGGCGATCCAGTACAACAACAAAGAGCTACTGTAAGCCTGTCCACAATCAAACAAAAAGAGAAAGAACCCTTCTTCTCTTTTCTTCCCCGTTTTGAAACCACTCTTGCTAATGCTGGAGGAATGACTTGGCCTGACGCTGTTAAAATTGCATTTCTACACAAAGCAATAAATCAAGAGCTGCGAAACCAGAGAATAGGCCAATCTCAGAGTACCTCCTACCAGCAGTTTGTGTCCGATCTTTTGAATACAAGTATGCAAATCACTACAGCAAAGATGCTCTCTTCCTCAGAAGATAAGTTACGATTCAGAGATAAAGAGAAGTCTTTTAAAGATCTGAACGCTATGGACTGGGAGCCTACACGCGTAAACAAGTTAAAAATTTCGTCTAAAGCCTATGAATATAGGAAGGCAAATAACCTCTGCTTACGCTGTGGGAAGGCCGGCCATAGAATGAAAGACTGCTGGTTGGATACAGAGGTAGAAAGAGTCACGCAACTTGGTTCAAAAAGGGCCAAAGGAACCACTGAGGAGAATGAAGAAGTTGAAGAAGAGGACTACTCGGAAAAAGAGTAGCCTCTATCCAAAGTCGTGGATGGAGGCGTAGAGTAGATAGAGCAAAATTGTCAAAGGAGTCAATTGAGAGAGTAAATAGTATTTTGAATTCGAACAAAGACACTGATTCACACCGTTCTCGGATAGAAAAAGAATGGGAGCAGTTCAGACCCAAGATGCTCTCCCGCCTTTTCTACACAAATACTATAGTGAACGATATATACTCTCTTAAAATTCTCCTTGATAATGGATCTAGCTGCTACGCATCAATAAACGAGGAGAAAGCTTCGCAGATGGACCTTGAAGTACTCCCTATTAGTCCGCGTACTATAGGTGGAGTTCTTAAGGAAGAAGGACAGACCCAAGTGACAAAAATTGCGAAGTTGAACCTAGATTTAGGGGGACTTATATGCAACGCTTTTGCTTATATAGTCCCGGGACAATTTGAGGATCTTCTACTAGGCAGGCCTTTTCTCAAGGACACCAAAGCCGTTATCAATGAATCTAAAGGTACTCTTACCTTTGCAAACGGGATTAGCATTCGCGATGCTAAATTTGAAGACAAACTTGATATACAACAAGTAGCGCCCGTAAGATTCCACCGCCTTGTCACTTCTACACTTGAGAAAATCAAAGACGCGTCTAGAGTATTTGCTGTTACTCTTCGAGATATTGATATTGCCTTGAAGCCGAAAGTCCCTTTGACAACAGAGCAAATACTGGAATTGCTACCTAAGAGGTTTCATAAGTACGCTGCTGTCTTTGATCCTAAAAGGGCCGAGAGACTACCACCGCATCGCCCTGGGATTGATCACGAAATACCTATAGAAGAAGGAAAACCACTTCCTTGGGGACCTCTATATGGTATGGGTCGAGAACAACTCCTTGTTTTGCGAAGGACTCTTACAGAGCTACTAGATAAAGGCTTTATCCGAGAGAGTAAATCAGTTGCTGCGTCTCCAGTTCTCTTTGTGAAGAAACCAGGAGGGGGCTTACGCTTTTGCGTAGACTACCGAGCCTTAAACGCAATTACTCGAAAGGATAGGTACCCGCTACCGTTAGTAAAAGAGACTTTACTAACCTTAGCTCGTGCTAAGTATCTTAGTAAGCTTGATGTAAATGCTGCCTTCCACAAGATTCGAATCGCAACGGGAGATGAGTTCAAAACTGCCTTTCGAACTAGATATGGTCTATTTGAATGGCTAGTTACTCCCTTTGGCTTAACCGGTGCACCTGCGTCTTTTCAACGGTATATAAACTATATCCTTCGACGATACCTAGACGAGTTCTGCTCAGCTTATCTAGACGATATAGTAATATACTCTTCAAAGAACCTTAAAGACCATGAAGAAAAGACTGAAAAGATACTTCAAAGCTGCCTTAACGCTGGGTTATACCTTGATATTCGGAAGTGCGAGTTTAATACCAAACGAGTCAAGTATCTAGGCTTCGTTATAGATACTGAAACGGGCCTACACATGGATCCGGAGAAGATCAAAGCAATTAAAGAATGGGAACGTCCTACTACTCTACGAGGAGTACGTGGCTTCCTAGGCTTTACAAACTTCTACCGTGACTTTGTAAAAGATAACTCAACAATAAGGGAGCCTCTGGTTCGCCTTACAAAGAAGAATACTCCATTTTTATGGGGAAAGGAGCAAGAAGAATCTTTTCAAAAACTTAAGGCAGAGTTTTGCAAAGAACCTGTCCTGTCTGCACTTGATGAAGATAAGCCTACGCGAGTAGAACCTGATGCTTCAGGCTGGGCTTCCGGAGTAGTACTTAGTCAAAAAGATGAGCTAGGTAACTGGAAACCATGTGCTTTCTTCTCTACTAAGCACTTGCCAGCCGAATGCAATTATGATATCCACGACAAAGAACTTATGGCTATAGTCAAAGCTCTAGTCCATTGGACTAGCGAGCTACTAAGCCTAAGTAAGCCATTCATTATCCTCACAGATCACAAGAACCTTGAGAAGTTTATGGTAAAAAGGGAACTAAATGAAAGGCAAATGAGATGGGCGCAGATACTAGCTAAGTTTAACTTCAAACTAGGCTATCGCCCAGGCTCTGAATCTGTAGTTCCAGACGCCTTAACTCGAAGGGATCAAGATCTCCCAAAGGATATTCAAGACCCAAGAATCGTTGAAAGAACTAGAACGTTATTACCTCCAAAGCTTTGGATTAACGTTCTAGAGGATAAGACTCCTGCAAGAGAAGAAGCTGCCCAAGAAAATGCTCAAGAAGTAGACAAAGAACCTATCCCCTTTATACAAAATCCCTTTCTCTCAGGTGATCTAAGGGATAGATGGGAAACTGCACTCGAAGGAGATCTAGACTACAGACGTATTTTCCAAAGCGTTCTAAAGCAAGATAGGCAGTTCCCATCTAAGCTAAAGGTTCCTACTTCTATAGGATATTGTAAAGTCGAAAACAACCAGCTCTACTATAGAGACCGAATCTGGTTGCCCTCCTACGAGCCTCTCTTAACAGGAGTAATTCAAGAAATACACGATTCAGTCCTATCAGGGCATCCTGGACGAGAAGCTACTATTGCTATTCTCTCCAGACAGTTCTACTGGCCGGGATTTGCTCAAGATATACGTCAGTTTATACGCAATTGTGACGTCTGCGGAAGAACTTCAGTCTGGCGAGACAAAAAGAAAGGTTTACTTAAACCTCTTCCTGTCCCTAGCCGTATCTGGCAAGATATTTCAGTAGACTTCATAGTCGAATTACCAGAGAGCCAAAGATGCACAAGACTCTGCGTTATTACTGACCGCTTGGGTAAAGGAACTATCCTGTTCCCAGTGCCTAAAGAACAGTTTGGAGCTGAAGGATTTGCAAAACTATTTATGCAGAACTACGTAAGATTACACTGGCTTCCTAGATCTCTAGTCTCAGATAGGGACACGCAATTTGTTAATGCTTTCTGGAAAGAAGTTTGTCACCTTCTTAAGATAGAGAGAAGACTCTCTACAGCGTATCACCCTGAGACTGATGGATCTACGGAAAGAAGAAATCAAGAAGTTGAAGCCTATCTACGTAAGTTCTGTACATTTAGTCAGGACGACTGGGTTGAGCTCCTGCCTATTGCTCAAATATGCCTCGATAATAGACCAAACCAAGCTACGGGCCTATCGCCTTTCTTCTTAACCCACGGTTATAACATTGAGCATATAGGAACTGTTGAAGCTCCCCAGAAAACCCCTGAGAATCCAAAAGAAAAAGCACAAGATCTTGTAGCAAAATTGAAGGACGCACAAGAATGGGCAGAAACGTCAATGGTATCAGCTCAGCAACAGCAAGAATACTACTCTAATAGAGATCGTGCTCCGGCTGACTCTTTTAAAGTGGGAGACAAAGTCTGGCTCAACCTAAAGAACGTAAAAACCCTACGTCCTTGTAAGAAACTAGACTGGATTCATGGGAAGTATACAGTTACACGAGTTATCAACTCAATGTCTTACGAGCTTGATACACCCAGAGGAATCCACAACCGATTTCATACGTCTTTACTTAGGAGAGCTGGCACAGATCCCCTACCTTCACAAATACAAGATAATACACAGCCGCCTCCTATAGTAACTGAACAAGGAGACGAGGAATACGGTATCGAGGCTATTCTAGCCGCAAGATGGCGCCGGCGAGGTCGACAACAAACACGAGAAGTCTTAGTTAAGTGGGTAGGCTACGTTGATCCTACGTGGGAACCCCTTAGCGAACTCCAACAAACTACAGCTCTGGACGCTTTTGAAAGTGCCTACGGCAACGTTCTTGAAAACGACGGACCTATACTACGCCCTCAGAGACTACGCTCACATCGATCTACAAGAGAGGGGGGGAGGGGATAATGTTAAGGGATGGAATCCTTCTCTCTAGCTTATCCATGACTGGATTTCCAATTGTTCTCTTGTTATTCTGCAAGCTGTCATGTTCTATTTTGCAAGCTGTCATGTTCTATTTCGCAAGCTGCCATGTTCTATTTCGCAAGCTGTCACGTTTCCATTTAAAGATACTTTCTAGAAGGATCTATTGTAAGAGGAGGATTATTTATACGAGCTATCCTTCCTGTATTTACACTTTCTTCTCTGTACTTAGATACTTTGAAATACAAGCAGTCTTCTCTCACTTGCGAAACACCTTTGAGGGTTGAACTCTTACAACTCCCCTTTCTAAAAGCTCTCGATAGTTTGCCCGCAAGCGAGCTTCTGTATATCCGGGAATTCCATCCGAAGAAAGTAGTCTACTACCTCTTCCTCAGTTATTTGGTGGTAAGGCTCGTAATTAGATATAATAAAATATATCGTTAAGCCCAACGCAAATAGATCTAACCTTAAATCCGGTATTAATATCGGGTTTCTTAGTAGGAAAAACTGAACGCTCTCTATAGCACCACTATCTAATATACTAAATACCGATCTTGTTACGCTGAACGAGCAAACAGAGTTATTCGGAAGTAGATTCAACACGAACTTAACGATAGGAGCCGATGAACAGAACGAGTGTCACCCTGTGACTTGACTGTATTGACTAAGGAGATTAAGTACACCGTGGCATCTGCATGCATATATATGCATGTCAATGCATTCCTTGGCATCTATCACGTGCACTATGCCTGAGGTATCAAGGACTGGCATGCCACTGTTCAACAGATCTAGCAAAATCGAAAAGTCGTATATTAAGATATTCGTCGAGAAGGAGGTCGTTTGGATAAAAGTCGCTATCAATAACGTTTTGGCGTAGATAAAGGCGAGGGCTTCGGCGGCTTACCTGTTACGCAGAGGCTATGACTCAAAGTAATCTAGCTGGATTTGGCTAATCCGTACAGTAGGGTTCAAGTGGTCCGGGGCGACAATATCGTATCAAACAAGTGAAGCGAAGCTTGCAAGATATAAGAGTCGTGAATTGTGCTAAGTAACTAAAAGCAATAGCGAAGTAACGAGAGAGTGAAGATACGAGACACTGAGGGAGCAGAGTCTCGTCCTTCATATAGAGATCCATCCCCTAAGAAATCCTAGCTCTTCAATATGTTCATTTTGTTCATTTCGCCAAGAATGAAGCAAATGAACCACACGTGATCTTACATCCTCTATGTAACGATCAACCAATCATAAGGAGATATAGTGGCATGCATTTGAATGCACATGAATGCAATCAAATATATCCGAATACAACCGAATACATGTCCACGTGACAGTATCCGTAACAGATAACGAGCTTCCAGGTACCGGCGTATATTACTATAAGCTACTATACGAAATTTAAGGCCGTCTTTATTCTTTCCTAGATATTTAATGATTCGTTCGTAATTGCCGAGTACCGAGAGAATAGAATATTCAATTTTAAGCGATTTCTTTACGCCAATATCGTCCTCCCCCAGACAAACTCCATGTGGAAGGAAGTCTTGTTGCCTCGGATTTGTCGTTGTCTGTTACTTTCGTTGCGCGACGATGTCGTTCGATTGGAGGCGTTTCCGAAAGAGGTTGGAAGGTGCTCTTGTGATTGAAGAACTTTCGCTTGGTTGCTTGCTAGTATCTATATCCCTTTGAATATCAGCCAATATTTTCAGGCGATAGAACATCTAATTAGAGCGGCGAAGAGATATAGAGGCATAGGGTTTCGTTTCTATCGCCACACGGCTATATGCAGCATACATACAGGCTAGAAAACACGAAATCGAGAAACCAACAATCGTACAATCAAAAAGTTGACTTTCGGGTTTTGTCACCTTTCCCCCGCGCCCCTCCCTCCTTCCTCCCCTAAACCAACCCCCCCATGGCCGTATGTATCAGACGGACTTGGTGGTTGGATTGATATAGGCGTTGTAGGCCGGGGGCTAAGTCTTGAAGCCTGGGCCGTGCTTACCAACACCACTCAGTAATAGGCAAGGTTCATGACGCCGGTTGGTTCCCGATGTTGATTTTCTGCCGTAATTTATGTAGCCGTATATAGCAGCCCATATTGGAACGATGTTGTCATAAAAAGTCCCAGTTCGTCGTCAAGGAGTTAAGGGCAAATTTGAAGACCATAGAACAACACGACAACGAAAGCTACCCGGGATGATCTGCTGGTCATTAACATGATTCCACCCAACAAAAGACAGGATGGCAAAATTAGAAATACAAATACATCATCATCTCATGCTCATTATAATCACCAAATCTATAAGGGTATCAAACCAAAAATGCCCAAATCGAACCTCCAAAGCCCAAAAAACCATCCGTGCCATGCAATAAGGGGACGCAGAGTGAAGCCACACACAAACGACCTTGTGCAAGATGACTCAAGACCAAGTGCCAGCATGATACATGGCATACCAGCTGACACCACTAATGATCAAAGCCAACCCAGCATAGCCAGGCATATCAAACAAGAACTCAGTAGCCTTCTTCTTAAATGCATTGCCCTTCGCGGTCGCATTCGTGGATGGTACCTCAACCGGCGCATGGTCAAAACAAGTTGCCTGAAAAGCAGCATCAAGATCATCCACCATATCCTTGAACTTATCAAAGATATCCTGAGATTCCAGCATGATGTCGTCTCGTTGAGCGGGTGTGAGGATGTGTTCGCCTTCATTTAGCCTTCTCTTGAATTGTGCCTTGATTTCTTCGCCGTCTTGTTCGCCGTCGAAGAACCAGAGGCTTAGGCCGAGGTTTTCGACTTCCCTCAATTCTTCGAGTGTGGGTTTCTCGTCGTCATATGGCTCGACGAGCTCCGCTGATGATGATGCAGTCCAGAAGTTCTTTCCGGCGCCATGAAGCTGGGCGCGGATCCAGCGGCCTCCGGAGAAAATGGCCATGTACAATGTCCAAGCGTATGCGACAAGGAGATGCGGATTCGCATGCACCTCAGAGCGTATATGCGCAACGAACTCCTCGACAGCCTTGCTCTTCTTTAATCCCTGGAGCACCTCGTTTGCGCGCTCCATGCCCTGAAAATATGCCGAATCTGCATGTATTCGTTGTGTCCGGGCGAGTCCCTGAGGCCGCAATGTTCTTAGGTAGGAGAGAAGATCTGCTGCCGAGCCACTGGGGTATTGTTCGTCAAGCGCCTCCCACGTCTCTTCAAGGCCCTTATTATTCCCGTCCGCACCAATAAGTTCATCCCATACTTCCTCGAACGCGAGAAAGATGTGGGCAAACTGCGCGATACCACCAGCGTATATTTCGGGACCAGAGGTATTCGGAGGAAGGCATAGTTGGAGACGAGAGGTAATAAGGCGGTTCAGAACAGTATGATTGGAACTGTCAAATCATGAGCTTAGGTCGTACAAAAAGGAAGAAGGCCTCCATGCTCTCGTCTCCTTCGGGTGACGTACCGCGTTTTCGCGTTGATCTGCGCAGAAAGCGGATCGTGAAAGCTGGATTCGAGCATGGTTGCAAACAGATTAACTCGGGGATTTCTCTACAGACAGTGCAGGAAGTAAGGACTAGGTAGGTACAAAGAAAGAGAATGGTAGAGGGAACGGCCTGGCGTAAATGGCCATTTGCGAGAGTTAGACAATACCGGGCATGGGGCTTCGCGATGTGATTGTTGTCCAGTCATTCGACGTTTGCACAAGGCACGAGAGTGAATCGCGCTAGGCTAGGCTGTGTCACGAGGCTGCTTTGCTGCTTTGCCACAACCTCTTCAGCCTAGTCGAGACTCATGAACTCTTGCAACACTATCCAGTCAAAGCCTTTCCACGACTTGAAATACTACAAACACATTTATCATAATTTCAGTTTCCAAGGTAAAGATCGAATTCGCCTTCCACGTCCCCTTATCCTTCAGCCGGTGCCGCCTTCACACAAAGAATAAACTGTTTAGAATCCTCTCCACTTCGCCTTCCACGTCCCCCTATCCTTCGGCCGACGCCTTCCAAGTCCCTGATTCTCCTGCCCCCAAAGACTAGCCCTGCGATCCTGACCATGTGGCGTCGCACTCCGAACCGACCTATGACGATCCGGTCTGCTCTCCCTGTTTCCTGGCGTCGTTTCCTCCAGAGAGCGGTCGCCTTCTTCTTGACTCGAGGAACCAGATTTCCCTTGCTCCTCCGCATCCTCGTCAATTCGCACCATCGGGACATCTGAGTCACTATCGCTCCATTTCTGGCTACCTTTCTGTCGGCCGGGAATAGTATTGTGAATCGTCTTCGGCGTCCTCTTGAACCATGGCTTGATCCTATGCCACAAACCCCGTGGTCCAGGCGTAGACGATGATGATGCTTTCTTCACTTTCTTCAAACTCTGGTCCGCCGACTTCGTCTTGTTGATCTCGCTAGGCGTAGGCGTCGTTCTCGCGCTCTTAAAGTTATCGTTGTTCATATCTCGTGTTGTAATGTTTGTTGTGTACAGGTTGAGTGGCTATAATAAAACTGTATCGTAGCTTGAGCTGATTTCGTGGGGTTGTGTGGAGGAAGAAGTCAGGTTGGAAGCGCTCGACATGACATAAGTGAAAAAATTGCCGTCGCTCTGGCATACCTGAGCAACTAAATTTTTGCGACCCTTGGAACTGAGCTCGCTTTGACACTCATGATGAATGAAATTGTGGTCACCCACACCTGTCAACCACGTATCTACTCACCTTCATACTATACCCAGAGAAAGGGCGAAGGTGATAGAACTCAACATTAGTATTTATTCAGACAGAGCCAATGTACATACACCAGCTCAAATTTCGATCCTTGCTCCTTCGTAAACATGATTCAAAACAACCGCCGTTATGGTATATCAACAACTCATTTCTATCGTGACAAAATTTTCCACAGTATCAAGTCGTCCAATCGCGTCCCAGAATTACCAAAATTCGTGGATCCAAAAAAATCAAAACTGCGGTAACCACAAACGCCCAACGCTGCCTAGTAAGGATATTCATCCAATTCCCGTAACCGTAAGGATCGTGTAATGCGTGGTGATGACGACAAAGAAATATTTCGTAAGGAGTGTATGTACATGAGGGAGATGTTTCGAACAGGGAGATGTAATGGCGATATTCGACTCGATGTGTAATCGTGACATTTTTCGTTGCCATTGCGGTGGCTCACGCCAAAGCAAGGTAGCTTCCCAGCGCAAGCGATGCGAGGAGAACAGAACCGAGCTGGGCGATCGTACGTATACTCGCTGCGCCTGAGTTGTTGATGTTATCAAATGGGCTGCCACCTCCACTGTTGGTGTTGCCTGATCTTATCGATTCTGCTTCCGCAGGTGATATACTTGTCTTGCTTGCCGATGTTGATTTTGCTTGCGACGTCGTGGCTGCGGTAGGAGGCGGCGGCGTGCTGATGGTAGAGGATGTCGAGGGTGTAGATGCTGGCTGTGTCGTTGATAATGTTGTGCTCTGTTTCGTCGAAGGAGAAGGTGTCGCAGAACTAATGGCACTTGAGCTTGATGTGCTCGTTGTCGTAGCCTTCGTCGTTGAAAGCATCGTCGTATGCGTGCTTAATATCGATTCTGATGTTGGCATCGGCATCGGCATCGGCATCAGGGCTATGGTTGTACTTGTTCCAGCTCTTAATCCCGTCGTGGTCGTCACAACAGCCACGTTACACAGCACTTGTATCGCCTTGCCCAGTTTGAACAGCCCGATAATGCTTGTCTCTGCCACGTCTGCCGCCTGACAATTGTTGACCACAAGCGCGTTGATTTCAACCAACCCTGCCAGACAAGCCTTCGAGCATACCGCTTTCTGGAAGTCGTCGAAGATGCATCCTGTTATCGCTTGGGAGTAGATTGTGTTACATTGTGCAGGTAGATTCGTCGCCCTTGGTATGAAGTCCGAGAGAGCGACAGCAGATGCTTGGGCAGAGAGCGATAGTAGTCCGACTACAGTTCTCCATGGTTTTCGTGATAATGGCATGGTGTTGTGATTACGTTGTAAGGTCGAGTAAACGCTTTGGGGTGCTGAAGCACGTCGCAAGATTGGTTGATGCGTGTTCGCAGAGAGATTGAGGATTGAGAGAGTCTGGCTGGGGTATATTGGAAGTAGTAATTCCTGCGGAATGGCTGTGAGACATGGGGTGTAGGAAGGGTGTTCGGACAGTATACTTACGAGGCCTAGACCGGTCTCGGTTGTAAACAAAGTAATTGTCCCGTCTTTGTGTGGATTGTTAGGACGAAGATGGCTTGTTGTGATCGTCTTTCTCTAGTGTTATGGCGCGGTTACTGTTGACAGCGGTACGAAGTCCTCGATGGTGCTATGCCCAGCGTAGGAATCGAAAGAAAGCTGGATCCAATTCTCAACGTGACCTCGCCTTCCAGAAATCCAATGGTTGCAAGTCTCCCGGAGCTCTTTCCACCCGTTCCTTATGCGTTTGGCTCGTCTTGCAAGCCGATGGTGCAAATGTTTCACGTTTCCACCCAATGCCCGTCCGCTTCAGAGGATTCCAACGAGACCAGCAAGCAGAGCTATGAGCGCAAGTGTGAGTAGGACAGAGAGAGGGAAGTAAGCAATCGTTGTAACAGAAAAAGGGCCAGGCTGTGGATAAGCAATGGTGAAGCTTAGAGCGCAGCTCAACAATTGGAGAGGGGCCAGAAGATACAAGATACTATGGTACAGCTTCTGCGACACGGATAACCTACAGATGGCACCAACGCGGATCGGAGTATCCGGGAATGGGAGCGGATGACTGTGGACCAGCAGAAACAGTCGGACCAGTTACTCATGGCGACGGGCCATCCATTGCGAAGGGCAAACGAGAGCCATTCGCCGGCTGCTGAGAGGAGCGTTTCGGGATTGTGGTCATGTTGGCGGTATGATGTGCAGTTGACTGGCTTCACAATTGTCATGTATGAAACGCGACGAGGTCACAAACCTGGTGGTTGGCTTACCCAATCTCAAACGACGGCGCTTCCATCGATCCTTGACACTGGCAGGAGTTTCGCTGAGGCTGAGAAGTACTCGTGCAGCTGGCATTGTATGAGCCCATTCTTTTTGCGCTAGATTGATTAAATACTTCATCTATCTACGCTTCCATCTGCTTCACACCCGGTTTGACGCGCATTCCACTCCAGCGCTTCGTGCCGATGCCGAATCACTGGTGGCCTTCAGCCTCATCCTCCTCATCCATCACAGCCAAGGCTACCTTTGATCGCGGAGATCATATGCAACCAAGCTGTAGGCCTACATTGCTCTCATGAACCCTCATTTACCAGGTCAGAAAGATGTCTGACAAAGCCCACGATTTCGATGGTGTTGCAAAATGTTGAAACTGTGTCTCAAGGCACGAACAGGGCACAAGTCTTCTCCCGACCACCGATGTGCTCGCGCTTGGATCTTGGAGAAGCGCTTTGTGCGAACAATACTCATCAAGCCGGAGCTACGTAGGCGGAGAAGTCTATGTGGCCCCTCTTGTTATTCCCAGACCCAGCCTGCAACTCTTCAAATAAGACCTCCGCCTCTTCTCATGTATGCGACCAACTCGCAATCACAAGATATCCGGTAACAAACAGGAAAAGAGACAGATGTGAAAGTGTGAGGTAGATCACACCCGCAAAGGGTAATCAGCTATGTCGTTCGTACGTCAGCTTCTCCACCCTTGAGTCGGAAACTTGACCATGGAACACTGAGCCGATATTTATCTATCTTCACTCGTAAAGTCGCTTCAATTTTCTTTACTACATTTCTCAAGTCCAAATATACACCACAGGTAAGGCTTAATCACAAACAGCTTCTCAACATGTCTTACGCACCGGGAAAGGTATATTATTCCCCTTTCCTATCCAGGGATATCCTACTAACTAGAATCTACAGACCAACGAACCAGCTCCAATCTCAATCGAAGAATCAACCGGCGAAATCATCAACGACTCCCTCGCAGCCGAATCCCTCAGATCAGGCGGCCAATTCGCTGACGGCCACGCCAGCATTTCCGGACAAAAAGCAGCCGGCTCAACAGCAGCAAACAAAGACACTTCCGGCGCTACAACTCTCGGTCCGGCTCCAGACGCCGAAGCCCGTGCAGCAACAGAGGAATGGGGTGAATCCGCATCTTTAAACGCAAGCAAGAGCTTGAATGAGACAAAAGGGGAGTACAAGACTGTTGGAGGAACGGGATCGGCACATACTGTTGGCATTGCGCCAACGGCGCAGGTCATAGATGGGAGTCAAGGAAAGTTACCAAAGGGGAAGAATTTGACCGAGGGAGGGTTTGATGCCGGAGCATCGAACGCGAGCTATGCGAATGTTGATTCCAAAAGAAATCCATCGAGGTTGGCTGAGCTGGAATTCAAGAAGAGGAATGCTAAGAATTTGGTTAGTGAGGGGAGTACGGGAGCGAGGGCTGGTGGTGTTACAGACAAGGGCCAGTATGGAAACTTGGACAGAGATGAAAGCGCGTAGATTGCTGGTAGGTTGTGAGATCATAAAGCCCCACAATACATGACGTGTAGCTGTATTATTAAACCGATCAGAAATGGGTCAATCTTTTTTTCTCAGATGTAGCGACCCTACCTTGGTGTTTTTTCAGCTCCGTATTGAAACCGAGAAGCGGAACTGATAATGCGCAGTCGAATTCAATGGCCACACGTGCCACCCCACAACTTCAAATCCACTTTCATAGAAGAAAAACAGCTTCTTCTCCTTCATTACCATCCCGCCAACCCCGCTTGTCCAGTTTCCACGGCGCAATCGCTACAAATAATCAACTTCCCCTCATCAACCCTCCACTTCCTCCCCACCTTGGCAAACCAAGGCACCCTCGCATTCTCATAATACATAACCATCGTCAACATCACCCACATCGCAAAATGAAAATGATGTCTAAACCGCCGACAAGTGTATCGAGGCACTAACCTATTAGTATTATCGCGTGAGCCGTTTGCAAGGACGTCCCAGAATCTGCCTGCTCGATCATCGTGTTGCGCTCGGGTTATGTTTTTGGCAACGTTGAAGAAATCACAGGGGCGGTTGAGATGGGTATTGTAGAAGTGGGGATGAGATTGTTTGAATGAAGCGAAGGGAGGGCGGGGAGAGGTGTTGCGAGATTAGGGATATGACTTTTGTGGGGAGGTTGAGGAACAGGAATGGTGAGCGGTGAGTTGGGGGATTGATGAATTGGATGGTGGATTGGTTGACTGGTTGGTGGATGTCCATGTTTAGAGTTGGCATGAGTTTCGAGGTGGTAAGAGCTGAGTCTTTCCCGGGGGTTTTGCTATACTAGTGATTGTTTGCTGACGGGACATGTTTGTCCTGGGGAATTTTGAATACAATGAAGGACCATCGAAGAGCAAAGCTGCCCGACCTAGACGGAAGATGATACACCTGCCGTTCATTATATCGCTTTGAACAAGGCAAGCAAAAACAATATCGACCTAAGGATCTTGGAATCATGAATTGTCTGCGGTCTCAAGGAACTAATTTCAGTTTTTATTGCCTACGTTCTATCATAACTAAACACAAAAGCGAGCGTGAGATTTCAAACTTTCTCCAAAAAATGCCCAAAGTGAATGCGTGCTGCTACCCTACCCTATCAATCCCACTACCTCATCCTGACCACTCATCCTCCAAATATCATCATTTAAGCCTTAACACACTTCCAGCTCGAACTTTTATTATCAATCCAACTCGGGAATCGATCCTCACCAGCAGTATTGAAGCTAAACCCAGTACCGAGGCAATCTGCCTCAACCCACACAGTGCATCGGAAACCTGGCTTGGCCTTGCCAGAAGTGACGTTGTTGTTGAAGCCTGTGTCTTTGAGGTTCTCACAGGTTCCAACGGTGGAGGATCCGGTGAATTTGAGACCGAGGAAACCGGCGTTTTGCCAGAGGTCGATGAGCTGGACTTTGGCGGCTGCTGCTTCGGTTGTTGGCGCGGGAGCTGGGGCAGCACTGACGGTGAGGGCCGAGATGGCGATGGTGAGGAGGGTTGAGAAGTGCATTTTGATGTTATGATTGGTTCTTGATTGAGCTAGGTTGAATTGGATATTTGGATGCTGAGATAAAGCTGTAAGAAGGCTGTGCTTGTTATCGATGATGTCCTTTCGCCTCAGCGCTGTCCATCTTCTTATACTTCTTTTTCTTCCATCATCTGCCACCTATTTCGAGCCTCTCACAGTGGTCTCCGAGGCGCTGACAGCAGGCAAACCACCAGACCACCTTTGCCAAACATGAAGCTGGCGAAGTCAGCCTCAGAATAGTGGCTTACTAGAACATCGTGAGGTGCCAGATCCCGGCGATCTATTCCTGGCTGAGAATATAGTGCACAAGGACAAGGACCTTGGTCGCACGACCACGTGGAACGTGGACCATTGGACGGACCATGGCGATTCAGAACTATACTTTATTAGTCCTGGTAAGCTTCGCCTCGTGCAATTCCAAGACTTTATGAATGAGCTGGCTAGAGTGGATTTGTCAATGCTGGCTGTGTTCCTATCCTTGATGCAAATCATTGGGAGAGCCTCATCAGTAATATTCAGTTCGAGTTCGTAAGGTCGGAGTTCCAGGCCAATAACAGCGAGTTCATGGCTAAAGACGCATTGCATACCTGGAAGGGTTGATTCGAGGCAGGAGACGTGCAGGCTCTGAAGCCCGCAAGGCCGGAAAATCGCTCAATCGAATCAGGTAAGCAGACTATTCTCCTCGCGCTATAGGCACCATTCCTCGTCTGTAACGACAAAGTCCCTTAGTCTCTTTGCACGGAATATTAAGGCATGATACCCAAATGTCCACTGTGCCGAAGCCACTATGCAGGAGATGTAAGCTGTTCGCAGGATCATCTGTGAAAATTTCATTTTCGAGATATACGTGAAGAGTTTCCTGGAGAAGTCGTGCGAATGAGAAGTGATCTCCACAGCCCATATCCGAGCTTTGCAAACCCACGTATCACAAAATTCGGTGTAGATCATGTCTGTCGAAAGAGCTTGGTCGGAAGTTATGACTTATTGGCCGCTGAAAATGTTGTAGATGCTAAGCAGTGCGAAGTTTTAGTCCCTGCTATCCGAGCAATTTTGCTTATGGAAATTAGCAAACAGATGTCGAGAACGATGAATCCCCGGCTTCTCGGCGTGCAGTGCCCTCCTCATCTTAGCCGCAGTTCGAGGTATAGACAGGTCTGGATCATAGATGTAGTGCTCGCTGGTTTTTACGAAAAGGTGCTCGAAATGATGCCATGGTAGACTATGCTTTTCCGTGTAGCACGAGAATTTCGCGGGCAAATACCAGCTCCTGAATAACCCACCGCTGACTCCAATAAGTCCGTCCAAAGAAATCTTGCATGTCTTCAAACTTATTCCTCTGAGATCCAGAATGATCGGTAGTCGTTGCTGTGGGAAGCTGGCCTCTACTGGTAGATGACTGGCCTCTGGGGAGATACTCCTAGTGGTCAATATGATATTCGGAAACCGGCAGCTGATGGAGTCGAGTTGCGGGCTGCTATTAATTTCGAGTAAGTGGGTGTGCGACTCTTGCAGAGCGTGTTACAAGAAAGGGCAGTATCCACCACCACCCTGTCCTCAGGACGATGCAAAAGAACCTCAGGTGTTGATCGATGAGAGCGCGACGGACGTTGTGGACCCAAGTTGGCCTCAGGTTAGGTAGTCGGGCCGACTCTTTCTGCACTAACGACCACAACCCAACCTACACTGGCCCTGTCTTCATCTTCAAGCGTTGTCTCATCCCATTCCACCTTTCCTAACCCATTCTATAAATATCGCTGTGGAGATAAAAGCAGCTGTACAACATCAAACCGCGCCATTAACTAGACACACCAAGAAGAAGCGGTACTTCAGTGTAATTTTCCGCTTCTCTACGCCTTTACAATGCTAGAGGGTCTCGTCACTCCAGAAGAGTGTGTAGAAACAGCCCTCCATCTACATAAAGGGACGTCCTCCAACGACAAAATTTCAAATTACACAGAAACCTGCTCCTCCCACCACAGTCTCTCATCCATCGGATGTAAATACCTAATCGACGAGGACGAAGAAAAATGAAGAAGAAGATGGACAGGCAATGCACAAATTTTTCGAAGAGAGAATGGAGGGCTAATGAGTGCAAACTGATGAGGTGTCTATGATACCTGTTCACGCTGTCGAAGTTGCATAGAACCAAATGCTTCCAAAGCTGAAAAATCCGACGACAAAGACATAAAAAGCTGTTACCCATCTATCGAATCCTCGCATCTGTTCCTAATTGCTGCAAAGATCGCGGAACCCTACGCTAGCAATGAGAAACGATATTAGAGAGCAGAGAATTTTTCAGCCGTTTAGTTACCACGACGTGCCTAGATCTCCCACTGAGCCGTGCAACATACCCACTTCTCTACTTAGCAGCAGTCAGCTAGAAACACCACATGCGAGAATTTAGAGCCTCTTACACTGTTAGGCTATTAGGTACATTAATATTGCAAGGCATAACCATCCCCATTGCAGCAATGAACTTCGTTATCGACGTCGCTAAATTTCGGGCGAATTGGGAAGACGACGTGTACCAATGTTCAACGATATCGATCTCAGGTTAGGAATGTTCAAACTAAAATGAATTGAAATTGGAAAGAAAATGTAGAAATAACCTTACACCTCACCTATCTTTCATCTCCATATCAATGACTTCCACTTGCCCCTTCTCGTGCACAGACACATCGCCAACCATGGAATCCCGTCGCTTTGAATCCGCTGATAGTTTAGCGTACTTCATGAACTCCTCCACTCCTTTCAGCTTGTCAACCTCATCTGGCATCACAACCATCACGGCCTCCGCCCCACCATCCGGCAACCTCGGCCAGACAGTGCCGTAAAGGAACGGCGAGCCTGGGTACCTATAGGAGGCAACTTTCCCAAAATTCTTCCCCCAATTTAAGTCATAGATCTTACCGCTGGTCCAGGCAGTTATGAATCCTAAGCCAGTAGTTTGCCAATTCCCTAACCATCCCCACTCGATCCATTCATCGTTCGACTTCGCAAAGAAGCTTTTCAATTTTTCTGGCGTGGCCGATGCAATGGATTGACGGATTGCTAGAGCGGCGGCTTGGAGTCCATTTTCCGAAAGAAGAGTAGAGAGAGGAAGGGTGGTAGAGATTTGGTAGACTACGTTTCCCATATATGAGCTGGGTAGACCCAGAGCTTTTCGCGCACTCTTTACTGTGGTGAAAGTGGTCGGAGTTGAGTCAGGGAGGCATTGGGCAGTGGGAGAGCGTTGGCGACGAAGCTGGATTTGGGTCTTCCAGACTAGTGCAAGGAGGGCATCGTGCGTTGATATCCATGCTGGAGCAGGTGGTGTTGCATCTTTTTTCAACTGTACGAGCGAGTTGGGCGGAACTGTAATCATCAATGCTATCTCCGGCTGTGTTGGTCGGAAAGGATGGTTTGCTTGTTCTGAGGCCTCTGGTGTAGCAGGTGTTGGATGAGCTCGGTAGGCCGGGTGGTCTTCTATTTTGAAGGGGATATCGCTCTTGATAGCGATTATCGCGCTCCGATCCAAGTTCATCGGTTCCCTGTCTCCGAGCTTTTCGTTGCTGTTTTCGCTCGCGAGCTTGACTTCTTCAGCGAGGACCCTGATTAACTCAGTACTTGTGACTCCATCCCCAACACAATGAGACATAGCCTAACATAAAATTGTTCCCTCATCGATCGCCGAGTACTGTACCTTGCAAGCCGGTCCTTCACTTCCAATATCTTTTGGAATTGGCACAAGCAGATCCCACTTCAAATCATTTAGCGGAAATTTCCCTATCTCCAAGGCGGCAAAACTGGGCATCCTTTCTTTCAGATCTTTCGCAAGAAATTCCAAGCCCTCGCCTGGAACGATGGTCCGCCATTCATCGACTTGTGTTGAAGCTTCACCAGGTGGTAAGCGAGAGATATTTCCAGCGAGCAGGGGATATCGTTGAACTAGGGCTTTCAATGCTGTTCTCAGCGCTGATAGTTGCGCATTTCTTGTTCATCCGACGTGCAACGGAAGATTAAAAGTCAGCGAGAGTAGAGAACAGGATGGCATTGTACGGGGAACTCGTTTCTCAACACAGTTGATTATGTCAAGACCTTCTTGACACCTGTGTTCTCTTGTTCTGGTCCGCAGGTTTGGGGTAAGGGCAATATCAGTCTGGAAGTACTTAACTTAAGTACCTTCCCTTGCTCAGGTTCTTTGGAGGCTCACAAGATCCTAGCCGTCCGATGTATCTCCCAATTCAATTGTCGTCTAACCGATTTGATCCTCAGATCAATCCTGAACGCTTGTCGGTTAGTATGAAGGTTGGGGGTGGGCTTGCTTCGTGTGCATATAACTTATGCTTGATTGTATCTAAGTAAAAGGTCGTTACTGTATGATTGATTGATTGATTTTATCCTACTCGGTTGCAGCCGCTTAATCACGCAGCTATGTCCGGTTAGGAGGACTTCATCAGACAGCCGACACGTGATAGATTATATAATCCACCGCGCCCCACTTCGCCCCGTTCACTGAAACAAGACCAGCTGTCCCCTCCGTCCTCCCTCTTTTCCCTTAACCAGTATCTCCAAATGCCCGCTGGCTCTTGTAGATACTGGTTATTCTGCTAGTATATCTGTGCTATGTAGACTCAAGAGGCAATGCCTCGTGTTTCGCTATCCTTCTACCTACAGTCTCTCTCTAATGCTCAGCTTGTCTATCTGTTTCGCCTTATCCCTCAAGGCCAATGGGTTCCCTAAGTATGTTTCTGCTTGTGAAAGTTGCCTTGCACCAGATTCCTATGCGGCGGTGTATTTGGTTGTGTGATGCTGGAGACAATAGTAACCATCGTAGTCGTGATTTCGCTGCTTGGGTGTGATACTCCGGGTATGCCCGTGGACGAGGCTGTCTGGTAGCTGCCGTATTGTATGGCGCCGATCGTGCTATAGACCTGCCGTCTTATAGTCGGAGCCTATCTGCTGCTAGTCGCTCTCCCTACTTGCTATATCGCGCTCCTACTCTTGCCAATGCCATAACTGGGACGCAACAGTCTGGGGAGAGGCTCAAGGCTACGTCTGCTGGCTTGTAGGGAGGGGATTTGCCGCCAATAAGCTCCTTCTATACGTCCTTACTGCTTACTGTGTTGCGCACCTACTCTTGCCAATGCCATAACTGGGACGCAACAGTTTGGGGAGAGGCTCAAGGCTCTGGACATCAGCTTGCAGCAGGACGGTTTGCGGAGACGATAGTAGATGAGGTTCTCTAGCAGCTGCCGTATCGTGTCGCACCGATTGTGTTGTAGACCTGTCGTCTTATAGTCGGAGCCTATCTGCTGCTAGTCGCTCTCCCTGCTTGCTATATCGCGCACCTACTCTTGCCAATGCCATAACTGGGACGCAACAGTCTGGGGAGAGGCTCAAGGCTACGTCTGCTAGCTTACAGGGAGGGGATTTGCCGCCAATAGGCTCCTTCTATGCGTCCTTACTACTTACTGTGTCGCGCACCTACTCTTGCCAATGCCATAACTGGGAGGCAACAGTTTGGGGAGAGGCTCAAGGCTCTGGGCAACAGCTTGTAGCAGGACGGTTTGCCAAGACGTTGGGAGAGGTTGTCTAGTCGTTGCAGTGGTGTGTGGTGCCGATTGTTGCGCACCGGGCGTCTGGTGTTTGAGTTGTGTTGAAGGTATTGCCGTTCTAGCAGTGACTCGTCGACTCGGAGCGTTGCAGTGTCATCTGGGGTGATGGACTAGCCGGGAGATAGTGACTAGATGGTTGCTGTTGTCTTTGGTGGACGCATCGTTCGTGTAGCTTGCTCATGTATTCGTCTGCTTGCTCTGCCGTGGCCGCGACGGCGACTCTAGAGATATCTCATCGACGCTGAGGGACGCGCGATGGCCTCTAGAGGCCGGAGCGGCCACTGGCAGAGGTGTTTTGATGATCCTTAGATGATACTTCTGTAAATTCCAAAAATTGAGTTCTCGCTGTGTGTGCTGTTTGGTCGTTACTGTAGTAGGTTGAAGAAGCTCCTATGTGAGAAACATAACATGAGATAACCAAGAAGAGAGAAAGGAAAGTCCATCCAAAGTCCTCCCTATAAACCGTTCTGGTTCTGGGTGCCAAGGTGTATTCCCACACTTCCCACACCTTCAAATCTGTGGGCTCGGCCAAGAACTGTGGGAACTGTGGGAATATCACGTGACTCCTGCACGTACTATTCTCCTTTAGGACTGACCCCGTCGCACCAGTCTCATCCTGTGTGCTCGAAGGATTCCCCTCCATTATCAGTCCTAGCAATAACTTCTTTTCATCCAACCATTCTTTGCGAGTCCTGCCTTCCTGCTCTTCAGCCTTGAGGTGATCTGTAACAAATTGCGGGCGTTATTCAGTCAGTCAAACGCTTGAAAATGTCCACGTTGATGCATAGACTACAATATTTACTATGTAGAGCTCTGCATAATGGGTATAGGTGATTGCTCGATCGAGTGGCGGGAGCAGTTAATCGGAGGTCCATATTTCGCACGCCACTGTTATCTCTCTCGGTTTCTCGACCTTGTTACTGAGATTTCTCACAGGATTCCATACTCATCCTTGCTTTGGCATTTTTGTTCACACTGTATTCTATAATGGCGAAATCGACGTTGATATGGCGTGCCAGTAGTGCTTCAGGCCTCCCTCCGTTGTGTGGACATGGTACCTAGATCGTGAGAAAATACCTCTTGGAAGGCAGAACAATTAAAGCTCGAGCTTTTCGGTCCGAAAAGTTTGACATGCCACACTTCAAACCACCCGTTCTCCTCTGAATCAATCACTAGACGTATAGTCCAAAAGAAAGAGGAACGAGGACGCCTGGAGATTAAGAGAGAGGCATATATGGCATGGGGTCATCCGATGGCGGGATATGGAGAACCGTCTTCGCCTAGACGAGAGATGCTGACACAACGAGGACCACGAAGGACGAGCAAGAATTCTCAGATTTATAGAACTGTTAGAAATAAGATGGAACAATCACCCATAGATGACCAATCAAATCGGTTCTTCAACAGAAAAGGCCAAAGAAAGAGCAACTCCGTCATGTGGTCTAATGAGAACTTGCCGATTTTTGAGATGGAAAGGTGCAGGGACTGATCGCACTTGACTCCATAACAGATTGCCGGTGGCAGACTTACTGGCAAAGCTAGAAACATCTCGTCCAGTCAAATCGTTCCGAGCACGTGAACATTCATTGTAGAAAGTACGCTGGTGATTGGAGAATTGTTAGAATAAAGCGCATCTTGAAAGAATGCAACATTCAATATAACGTATTCCACCATCGAGCGGGTCAACCCATCGAGCGGGTCAAAAAGGCTTGGCACGACCAACTTATGTTACGACTCTTCAATTTAATCGCTATCAACAATAGATTCTAAGTCCGTCGTGCTGCTATCTGATTCACAAGATATCTTGATATCTTTTTTACAAGTTCGCGCATTATGCCCAGCTGCGCCGCAGTTCCTACAGCGCCGTTGAATTGGTCGGGCTGTTTCTTGACCACCACTACCACGAGCCTTCTTTGATCCCTGAGGCGCTATAGACGCCTCTGCAGCTACCTGCGCTGCTGCAGTCCCATACTCAATAGTACCACCTTGCTGGATCCACTTCCTCTTGCGCGATTTTCGGTTCGTTGTTACTGCTAATTGCTCTTCAAGCTCGCGGTTACGCGCAACAAGCAGAGCGTTTTGGTGTAGCATCAATTCAGCGCCCTTAACAAGCTGGGAAAAGCCTGCCTGCGCAGTAACTGGTGACCGAGTAAAAGACTCGCTTACGAGCTTGGATTGGGATCCAAATTCATAAGTATTACTTGGAGTCTTGGACTGCCACGGCGTTTCTGGGAGATGGGTTTCTGGCGGGGTTCGTAGCCGTACTTCAAGGCGATCCAACACCACCTGCGCGTCGATAGGGACTAGCCCTACTGCCTCAAAAGCCTTTTGACAGTTCTCTTTCGTAAACACGTCGAAAAACGCGTCTTTGAAGGCAGGGAGAAAGCCTTCCTTGTTGATATAGTACACGCGTCGGCGTGCCAAGTCCCGGACGCGTTGGGAGTACTTGCGTTTCAACGGCGAGAAGCAGACCACGTCAAGGGGCTGGAGTATATGCGACGAGTGCGATGGCATGCAGAGGGTTACAATCTTGTTTTCGAGGCAGTAGTCCTTGAAATCCTGGCTGAGATGGCTCTCATGGCCGTCCAAAATAAGCAGCCTGTATACCCCCACCTGCCGCGCCTTTGTATACGCGTTAAAGTGCTTCAACCACTCAAAACCAAGCGCGTTATTTGTCCAGCCGTTCTCAGAGACCGAGAGCTTCCAATTCCGTGGTATATTTGCCTACTCATACCACGCAGAGATATGAACGCGTCCTTTGTAGATAATGAAGGGCGGGGTCGCATACCCAGCGGCGCAGATGCTCTGGATAACTGTAACCCACTCGCGATCGCCTGGCTGGATTAAACTAGGCCGTGTACGTCTTTCAGAAGCTGTGACGACCTTCATTGACCCAATAACGCCCATCTGGAAGCCAATCTCGTCAAAGTTGTGCGTATCCTCGTCGTGGATACCGTACTTTGCCTTGGTGTCTGTAACGAGCTTGAACCACGCGCCAATAATCTCTGGATCTTCCTGTAGTATCCTCTGACTATCCTTAGCTCGATTGAAGGCCATCTTGAGCTCATCTGAGCGCGTTATGAACCTCTCAGCCCAGTTTTTCCCTACTGGCTCTCCACCGCGTACACCCAGTAGTTTATCCGCCATATCTGCTACCTCACACAGCCGGGGCGCGAATCCTCGCGAATCGAGGTCGAGGATATATTGGACAATTGTCTCCTCAGTCGTAGTGAGCTTGTGTCGGGCGTTGCGAGTATCTAGGCGATACGTGATTCCGTTATATCGCCTAGTTAATGTTGAAGGAGGTATATCAAACGCCTCAGCAGCGCGCCGGAGGCTTCGGAATTGGTGGGTGTTGTAGGCAGAAAGGGCAAGCTGGATTCTGCCTTCTCAGTTAGATGATTGCGCGTTTTGTTGTTGAGACATATTGTGTTGATAAGGGAGCAGCTGGTCTTGGCATAAACTGACCCGCTCGATGGTGGAATACGTTACCAGATACGCCAATTCCCATTCCTGGGCTTCACAATGTTCTTTTTTGTAGATGTTAGCGTTCATTGAGCGTTCTTTTCTAAAGACAGTACTCACCACTTGCCCATATGGCTCGAGTGTTGCTCCGTGTATCCTTCCATATCAATCAATAAAATCTTCGCTCCCACGTTCGTTTCCTAATACTAGTGTTTCCAGACACCCATATCGAATTTTAAGTAATCATATCGTCCAATATGTCCCACCAACCCGAACCATTCTTCTTCGCGGACGCCTCAGCAGAGAAAGTTGCTCTGCCACAAGCTCCACCGCAAAACATCCCTCTGCCCGATACCCTAGCAGAAGAAATCGTTCTTCCAGAGACCCCAGCAGAAGAACTTGCCCTCAATCGTGGCCGCCTCCTCGAATGATCCCCAAAAACAGCCACCAAATTGAATGATACAAGAGCGCGAAACCCCTTCACCGCCCCGGAAGCCAACAAAAGAACAGTACGATGGAGAACAAACACTCTCCTTTCGCAAGCCATGCGACCCACCAGAGGATTGTCTGCCTTCACCTCAGCAACCGAGATTTCTCTACCAGCAAGCAGGGAATCCACTCCACAACGCTCCTACATGTCAGAAGTCTCAAAAAATTACAACCGTGAGATAGAAACACTAACTCGCAACACAGCAACCCAAACTCCTTCACCAGCAGGTCCAGAATCCATCTCACTGCCAGTAACACCGCGTCACGGAACTACCCTGTTTGGCTCCTACCCCCAAAACCCACCCCAAAACGCAACGCACAGATGAACGGCGTCTTGAAGGCTTACAGCAGTGGCATGAAATCGCTCGCTACCAGTGACATGAAATCATTGGCTAGTAGCGCCACCTCCTCAGTTCCTTCAATTCCTTGATCCAGCGAGGCATCTCCTTTCCGCGGCAGAACACGAGCCGTTTCCAATACCTCCAGAGATCCCGTAGCTCAAGCTCAACATGGTGGTATTCGCCAACGAAGGGAGATTCGCGTGCCCGTTGCTGATATGGGTGATGAAGTCCTGATATTGATTAGTGCAGATTTGGTGGGTGTGCTTGTCGGAGCGGAGGTTGTGTATTATTTGTATCTTTGATGGTGATTTTGAACGATTGAGCAGAGACGAAGGGTTGCTGTCGGGTTGTTGGAGAAGGGAGTGTACTGTACTGACCGGATGAGGCGGGAAAGGAGATGGCGGGGTCTCAGTTAGCTACAGGTTATAGCGATGCTTCTAAGCTCAACTGCCAAAATAATCTGTTTCAGCGTTGCGATGTCCACATAGATTATGTGACCATCCGCACCCATATACCCAATCGTCAGTTTAAGACATCAAAGAAACGGAGCGTACAAGGCAATCTTGACCCAGTCAATATGTACCAGCAACGAAATGGCTCATCGTCAAGCCTTAGCACTTAGCAATCCACCCATCTCTTCATTGTTCACAGCAAACAATATAGAGATGTAAGACGTGTCTCTCGAATCTAATATGCCACCCACCAACTTAAATATCTCAATATTCTCATCATTTCATCCGTTGCCCCGATTTTCATGAAGATCTCTCTCCACAGAAAGACTTGACACGCACACCATGGTTATCTTTGGCGCTTACCGAATGGATGGAAGGAGCATACGCAAAATATCACGGTCAGTGGCGTGCCCGATTTCGATTCACAGGCAATATGAGAAGCCCGGACTCGTTCAGCACAGTGTTCCCACTCCCGCCAGGACCTGCAGCAGCCCACTACAATGCATTTCGAAGGCGAGTATGCCAAGTTTGAACTTGAGAATCCCGGTTTCAAGCCAGACGAGGTAGAATCATGGCCAATCGTCGCAGCAACCTCAACCTTGTCTGTTCTGTCGCCAACACAAACCCGATCAATGAGTTTGCTGGGCACTCGTGACCTTATAGTAACATCAGCGGCGAATTGATCATGGGATATGGCAGCAACACGAAGATCTCCCACAAGGCCTGAAACATACAGTTCTAAGCTCTTCTTCCATCTGCATCTCACCTCTTAAGAACTCGCACGACCAGGACTATATTCCAAAAAAAATCTCAAGTTAGTATTCAGTACGTATTCTCCAGTCGGTGGGTCAAAACTTGGACTAACTCAGGAACACAGAAACCTGCAGAGTTTAGTGAAGACATCGACTCGTCTCAGTCTCTTTCACCTCAACTCCGTCTTCGACTCTGCAAAAGCTCCTCAACCAGCCACAGCAAACCATCAGCTTCGCGTCCCAAGCTCTTTTTGTCCTACTACCAAAAGCATATCCGGGTAAATATTCGGTTGCTAGGTCAATGTTAGTGCTGAACTAACGACACAGGACTCTCAAGTTTTCCGTTGAAGACAGAACATTGATCACTAAAATCTTTCTTCTCACCTGACTTTCTATCAAAGACTGCCTCCCGTCCACTCTTCAAAACTATCAATCCCCTTCCTACAAAGCCAATCTCGCCACTACTCAGACCTTTAGGCCACAAGATGTCCCCCTTACACATATCCATCACGATCAGTATCTCCAGTTGCTGCCCGAGCCATGGTCTCGCAATCTTTAATTTCAGAAGAGATGGTTGATGTTCCTTTATCGCCTCTGCAAAACACCAACAGCACCAATGAAGCAGAATGCAACCCAGCAAACCACTCAGCGGGGCAACGCCTTCCACCAGTGGTTATGCCATTGGTGAATTTGCCTCGTCGGAAAACCAGGAGCACGTACAAATACGTTGGGTTCAATTCGTCACCGCCTCTACATCTCGAGCCCGCCCAATTCGATGGGGCTTTCGCTGAAGCAGGCCTTAAACCGATGGAGTCCCCAATCCGCCCATATACGCCTATCGAAGTGACGGCCTCACAGCTATACCGAGAGTGCACCCAATCTCCACAAGGTCGCCAGAAGGACTCACCTTTCTGCTCCAGGACGCAATCACCACGCCGCCGGCATCAAGTACTCGGCAGTCCATTTCGCTTCGTGCCCCGCCGAGCAGAGCAGAATCTCGACTGTGACTCAGGATCGGATTGGTCTTCCGAATATGGATCGCCGAAAGATGCTGCAACCCATTATTTGCCTGCAGAATTGTATAATGAGGATATTCTGGGCGGCTCATCGCCATACCAAGATGAACCAGAGCGTTGCACCACGTCCGATAGACAAGACGTTGGACAGCCGCATACTCCAACCGTCGACTTAGACGATGACGACGAGGGTTGGTCATCAGCATATTACGCTACGGCGCCAGATCGCTTCCCATTTTCTATAGTAAAGAGTCGCCAAGCTTGTCGACAGTCATATACCCCAGTCTCCGGATACTCATCACCGTATGAAGATGTGCCGGAGCATTTACCCCTGGGCTGTGTTCTCAACAACCGTGCTCGGCATCAACCAGAGTTCGAGCAGCTACATGCTCCCCGTTTCAGTAGCAAACTAAATTATACTCTACGCTCAAGTTCACCGCACCCGGACGAGAGCTTTGTTGAACGTGACGAATGGAATGAATCGCCGATCCGAGGCCGCTCGCGCTTCCGAAAGCTAGACTGTGCACTAGTTGAGGAGTCTCCAGCTCCACGCGCGAAGATGCACGGCTCACGCAAGAGCCGAATGACCAGCTAAGGCCTGATCGGCGGCTCGCCTATGTTCACAGAAGCCATGGAAGGTCTTACAGATGATGAGGCTGCAATACTGGAGGAAGCGCGCAAGACGCTACTCCCAAAGAGGCCAGTCGAGGAGGATGTACTTAAGTTAGTCCCAGAGAACCCAATCGAAGAGTTGGCGACAGGCTTCGCGGCACACCACAACCCTATGGTGTGGGACGACAGCATACCAGAGATACTTCAACCTCACCTGTTCCAGCACAAGTAATCACGGTGCGCATACCACCCCTCGGGTGAGACTGTCCGGAACAAGGCTCTACGGAGCACACGAAATCTCTCGAGCGCGACGATCGTCCCATCGGTGGAAGATAAACCGCGACTCGTGGACGACGAAAGAGTCATGATGGTAGTGTATGAAGTTCCCGCCTGGTACTCGGAAGAACAAGCACAATAGCAGCATGACGAGGAAGCCCATGCCTCGCGGAAATACACAGTGGGAATACAGGCATCCAGGACAGCTCAATCCGTCTCGCCATGTGCGGGAAAGGAGTCTTACGCGAGCAGGGTTGCCCTTTTGAAGCAGCAAAATGAAGGCTTGAGAAAGCAAGTGGAGATAGTTAGAGAAAAGACCGATTATCTCCGGTTGTTCGCAGTTAGTGCTTTGTGCTTACTCCTTGGCGGGCTTCTAAGTGTCGGCGCAACTTTGAAAGTTGAAAGGCGGTGAAAATTTATGGATAGAAGGCATATGGACGTTGCGGTGTTAGCGAGCATTTGCCGAGGTGCCATTTGGATTATCTCTTTTCAAAGTCATTAGTTATAGGATTTGGCTTGTGGAAGCTTGTTTTCGTCTACAGGTATCTCAAGTATATGGCGGTCATGTTCCTTCGGCCTTGACTCTGCGCGACCTTGTTCGAGTTGTCCTCGGCGGCGACATGATAGACGTGATGTCCTCAATATCAGCGATGGCTTCGACTTTGATCTTCTCCTTTACCAAGTCGGCAGTGTCGTCTCTCAACTCCTCAATCTTGACCTTCTCTTCTCCTGTCACCACTGTGTTGACACCCTCGTCCACATTCACCGCAACCTCCATCTTCGGGTTCACCTCCTCCTTCACACCGTCCACTTCAATCTTGATCTCCCGCTTCCTTTTGATAGTAACTTCCCTCTTGACCTGTGTGACAGCCCCGGGACACAGTCCTTCCTCTGCCAGTCTACACTCTCCACATTTCCGCCCAACAGGCAAACACAACATTTGCCCAAAGCCCACCAGCAAATGATTGATCTCATGCCATTTATCTCTGGGCAACCACGCTTCTAATCTCTTCCTCGTGTCTTCTGGATTCGTAGTTTTTTGCCATCCCCAGAGATTGGTGATACGGTGAACATGCACATCCACCCCTATGCCTTCATCTTTGCCCCATGCCGCACTCATAGTCAGATATGCCATTTTTGGTCCCACACCAGGTAAACTGGTCAAGCCTTCGACGGTTTCAGGAATGTCTCCGCCAAACCTGTCTCTCAACAAAAGTGCCGTCGCTTTGATGTGCTTTGTCTTGTTATTGTGAAATCCCACCTTCCCAATCAACTCATTGAGTCTCTCTGGTTCAACATCGAGCAAAGCCTGTAAGCACAACCCACCAGGTAACGAGGATTCGAGAGTTTGTATAGCGGCGAAAGTGACAGGGTCTTTCGTCTGAGAGGAGAGCATGAGGGCGATCAAGATTGAGAGACGTTGGTCTTTTGGTGAGGCGTTGGCGTTTGCGGCTTGCTCACAGCCCATTGTGTCTACTGGAGCTTTGATAGTGGAGCGCATCTCTTGCGTGAGCGAGTATACACGCTCCCAATTGGACGGAGCAGATACTGGACCATCTTCGGTCTTGACTTTCTTGGTAGGTTGACGACGGGACTTCTTTGTTGGTGATGTATTCCATTCGGTCTTGATAGTGGTCGCTGGCTCAGCATTTCGTTTACGCTTGAGGGTGAATTTTGGGGTGTATTCTTCACTCAATATTGACGGCACGTCTGAGAGCTCCGAATCTGATTCCTCCTCCTTTTTCACTTTGCTTTTCGCCATTCTAGGAGGTGTCAAAGTGGATTGGTGGAGATATTGCCCAAATACGGACAATGCTGCTCGTGGCGATCCAATTGATCGAGTGGGAGATGTAAGGGCCTTCGTTATGCGAGCTGTATCTTTGGCAAGACGCGATGTTTGCATTGCAATCGTTGGGGGGTGAATCTACGACATGGTGAAGTTTCTGAGGTGGTGTTGTACATTGAGTATAATCGTAGCTTGATATCACGAAAAGAGGTCGGGCCGGAGTCAATTATTCCCTAGATTATAGTATACTCTTTTCGTACGAGAAACCGTACTGATCCGACGAACAAACAAAAGTATCGCCGTCTTGAATAGATAGTCTCGTCTGTGGTGTAACATTGAGGCTGAAGAATGACTCCCGCCTCCCTTCTCATGCTTACCATGCTTCGGCCTTCTCCCAGCTCCAGAATGCAGATCTAAATGAATCAACACACCCAATCTCGGTAGACTCAATACAGAAATATTGAAGAGCATTCCTCGTCATAAATTACTGAAAGACTCCCTGACCCTGACTAAATAAATACGGAGATTGCCAGAGACGCGAGGAGCGCTGAAACTCCTCCGTCAAGCATCACCTCCTCCACCACCTACTCCCACATCCCACTCTCCCCGACGACCAACCCCACCCACCCCAAGAATACGAAGACACAGGTAGATATGGGTAGCTCAGTCTCCAAGCTGCTGGACAAGATCTTCGGATCAAAAGAAATGCGCCTGCTGATGCTGGGTCTGGACGCTGCTGGCAAGACGAGTAGGTTGCACTCCTATCCCTTGTTGATATCACCGGCATACTGACCCGATTGCGCGCCATAGCCATTCTATACAACCTCAAGCTCGAGCAAGATGTCACCACCATTCCCACCGTCGGCTTCAACGTCGAGACCGTCACGTATAAGAACACGAAATTCAATGTTTGGGACGTAGGCGGACAAGACAAAATCAGACCGCTTTGGAGGCATTACTTCTCAGGTATGTTTGACGACTGACAGCGAAGTCCTCTGCTGTCTCCTCCATACTTCAAACACCCTTTCAGCGAGGCCCATTTACCTACCTTCCCCATCATCCACTCAATCTCTACACTACCCTCTCTAACACCTACCCCAGGAACACAAGGCCTAGTCTTTGTAATCGATTCCTCCGACCGCGACCGCCTCGACGAAGCCCGCACAGAACTAGCCCGCATAATTCAAGACCGAGAAATGAAAGACGCCCTCCTCCTAGTCTTCGCAAACAAACAAGACGTCCCTGGCGCCATGCGTCCAGACGAACTCTCCCGTCGCCTGAAACTAGACGAAATAGCAAAGAGCCATCTTTGGAAAGTCGAACCTTCGTGCGCGACGACGGGCGAGGGCATATTCGAGGGGTTGGCTTGGCTTGGGAATAATGTGAAGGTACCGCAGAAATAGTTGGGGACGACATGCTTGGTGTAACAAGGTGCTGATGTGTCGATTTCTACTAGGAGATGAAGATGCACGAATTATGCAAGACAGAACGTCGAAATGATGGCATTAGTATGCGGACGGCAAACCGGTTCGAAGAAGAAGAGAAGTCATAATGATATCCTACGCACTCTTATACACAGATGTGTATGATTGGCTGGGTCTGGCGAATACTGGATCGGCTTGGGTCTGTCGAATCATGGAATTACTAGCAGGAAGCAGGAATGGAGAGCGCGTGATTTTTCTTTGGCAGGAGGTTTTGTAGTTTCTCCGAATATACCCCTTTACGGTCGTTTCGGCGGTCTTTATTGGTCTTTGTTGTAATTAGTCGTCGATGGCGTTTGTAAGGCCTGAGTAGGCAAACAAGAGTAAGAATAAGGGCAACCAAAGCGCCCCCAAGACGGTTTCAACGAGTTTTATTGGTATTTGTAGGTCGGTAAGCTAATCGGCATATGAATATCTAGTTCCGATATTACTGATTGGCGAGTCAACCCTACCAGAGGCCTGCTTTCATTCGTTGTTGAATCCGACCTGGGGCGTGCTGGATTGTTAAATCATCTAAGTTCACACTTCGGCCCTGTTGTTTAGGAACGGTTGAAGAAAGCATATTGGCCAGCTAAACAGCGGACTGGGGAGTTGGGGCCAGAAGGGAAAGCGCTCCCTGGGCCGCTCCCTCATTATGCGGCTGATATCGTCGAGGAGAAAACGATTTTGATATGGGGTGGTAACGATGCGCCAGGAGGAGAAACTGTGGGCGATGGATTATTGACTCAGCTTGGATAAATCGAACTATAAAAATTGAATCATCGGCATCCGTAAACAAGAACTCTATTCTGCGAGATACATGAAGTGTTAGTACGCAGGTCATTCGTATATAGAGTTCGCAAAGAGAGAGGTCTACATCGTACAGAAATATCTGAATATCTATCTAATAAGATCCGAGGGTTTTAGTCGTCGATCGCGCTCCGCGTGGCGTTTAATGGCTAAATTTAGTAACGAACTTTATCAACTCCACGAGCGTGTAGATTCCCCTCTTAATTTGTATTGTACTCTCGAGATTAATGTGGACGTAGAAATTTGCAATATGCAATCGAGGGGTTTTCTGAGAGCTAAGATGGCCAAGTAATGGATAAGAATCTTGCTGATCAAAAACGTCATTCAACTCCGTCGATTACGCTCCATAAACTTCCTGTTCTGCGATATGGAATCTCGAGATTTAATTAGATTCTTATAAAAATCGAAGGGAAGTCCTATGGGTCTTGATCTGCTGCTGTCTTGGCTCTTAGAGAACTTTCAGTTTCAATCCTTCGCACCCCCGTAGCTTCTCGTCATGCACCCCGCACGATTTATAATAAGTACATAGGGATATACTAGGGATACCGAGTTTACGTTCCTTAGCCCAGACAATACAGTATTATGATTTATGCATCAACGTAGACAATCTTCAAGTTTTGACTTACTGACTGAGTGATTCTAAGATCTCTACCCTACAGCAATTCCTAGCTAAAAGACGCAGATCGGTTGATTCCAAGCGCTTCAGTAATAAAAACTCCTTTAAAAACGCTTGGTATGGCTTAATAGCCTCTGGAACGATACTATCCGAGTCTTTGTCCGAGTCTTTGGCCGAGTGAGGTACCATCCGAGTCTTTGCCCGAGAGTCTTTGCCCGAGTGAGTTACTATCCGAGTCTTTAGCCGTTAATGCATCACCTGAGCGAGCATAGATTAGAATTGCGGGCGTTACTCACTCAGCCAGTCAAAAACTTGAAGAATGTCCACGTTGATGCACAAACCACAATATATGAAGCCTATCCGTCTCCGTCAACAACTTCCCTTTCGTGAAAGAGCCTGTAGCTCCAAATACCGTCCCTCTTAAAGATATCCTTATTTCCAAGCTAGACTCGGCGTTCTCGCCTAGACTCAATGAGAAATGCGTTTTTTCTTCTTGATATACCTTCTCTGGTGAGTGTTTCGAGATCAGTACCACTCTCTTCAACCGAAAACTCGCAGTCTCACAACAACGAAAACAATTTAGCGCGGCTGCTGCAACAAAGCCAATAGCGGAGCTTGGAAAACCGATGCCACTAGACATTGTTGTGGAGTTTTACATCAAAGAGAAACGTGGGTCAGCATATCAATCTCGACAGGGTTATAGTAAGCCGAAGAGTCTTTATTGTTACCGTTGTTTTTAATTAATACTCGCTCAGTATTGATCGCTCGCTAACTTTGTTGTTCTTGTTTAGTGTACTACGAAGAAAGAGCCCGGCTTGACTACGCGCAATGTTGTCATGTCGAAGGATTCAATGTAGATACTGCAGATTGGAGCGATTGCAGGCTTATTAACTGAGGAATGATATGATTCAGCAAGGGGCAGAGAAAGTTGAGAGGAGCTGCCCGTGAACAGAGGAACCGAGTGAGAATGGGAAGACGAGGACAAGACACAAAAATCGATTGGCTAAATTCGGTGTTCCGGATCGATTGATGCGTTTGCGTGATTCTTGGGCATCATCTATTGCTCGCAAAACCTCCCAAGTCTTTGCACGAGACCACTCATAGCTTCTGCTCGGCATTTTCTTTGCCGTGTAGCTCGCAAAAAGCCTTGAACGTTACGAATGGATCTCCCTTCTCTTCAGACTCCATGATTAGTTCTGCGGTTGCTCCGACGAAGTAGACATATCCAGTCTGAGTGAACAGTATTAGCACGAGAAAATTGACACAGGGGTGGAGGAAAGGCAGCATTTTACCTTCATCTCTTCGCTTTTGTTTCCTACGGAGATCTTTCCCTTTCCTTCCGTGCAAAGAATGATACTTGGACCTTGGATTGGTTCAAAAGTAACCTTCGCGCCAGCATCGTTCAAGACGGTGCGGACGACGCTGAATTCGTCGATTGGGGGGTCATATAAAGAACATTCGCTACTGCTGGAATAGGCTTTGGCATTCAACATCGAGTAAGGATAAGGCACTGGATCCATCTTCTGCTCCGAAATAGGCGCGTATCCATAGGTCAACATACTGGTAAGAGTGCTGACGTCCTTGAATTTGGGTGTGAAACCGGCACGAACAACGTTGTCAGAGGACGCCATGCATTCGATGATATCGCCTGAGAGGTAGGCGTGGATATCATCTGCCTTCAGGAACATAGCCTCGCCCGGTGATAGCTTGACGTAGTTCAACAAGAAGGTGACGAAGAGTCCAATGTCGTTAGGAAATTGACTATTTAGTCTTTTGACTAGGGCTGAGAGTTCTGCGCCAGTGTTTGTGGGTCCGCCTGAACCGGCGAAGGAGTCGCCTTCGGTTTGGGCTTGGGTGAGGAGATCGGCTGAGGCGGCTTCGATGGCAGGTTTGGAAGCGTTCATTAGTTGAGTGAAGAGGGACTGGAGGGCTTTTTTGTTGGAGGCTGTGTCTTCGGATGAAGAAGAGGTCTCTTTGCCTTTGATTGCAGACTCGAATTTTAAGGCTGCATCTTCTCCTACTAGCCACCTGAGGGATGGGACGGATGCGAGGAAATGGGATATCTCTGCCAGAGGACGGAAGCCACAGAGACCATCGAAAGGGGTCACGGCGATGGTCATTTCGGGCTTGTGGTTGTCATCTGGGTAGTTTTTTGGATCTTTTGCGTGAAGTTGTTCTGCAAGCTTTTTATTTGGGTGGGCTTGGATGCTGAGGGCTTTGTTGACGGAGAGGACTTTGAAGAGAAAGGGCAATCTGTTGTCGTATTTTTGGTTGATCTCTGAGGACATCAAGGCCTGGTTGTCTTGGACGAGATCGAGAAGGGATCTTCCAGTGTCAAGATGTTTTGATGGAAGAGATGGATGTGTTCCCATCCACAGCTTTAACGATGTCAATTATTGATGCTCATGATGATGAATGAGCATTCGAGTCCAACCTCAGCATACGGCTTGTCTTCTGCAATTTCGAATCCATCTGAAGGCGTTGCTGCAGCGAATCTGGCGGCCGCAGAGTCGTTGCCAATCTTTCCTAGTGATTTTTAGCCGGAAGAGCGAAATGAAGACCGAAGACAAACGCACCCCATTCGTAGCTATTACAACCGCACTGGAGTCTGAGCAGTGGATTCTGCATCTTGGATAGTAAGCAGAGAGGGAGTGGAGTGAAGATGGAGGGACGGTAGGAGCGATGTGCTGGTCTCAGTATTTATGCCCCATGCCCCGTGATCACCTCGATTGGTCAACGTCACCTATTGGTCGAGACTGCCAACCTCCAACCCGACCTTCATCCCTCTCCATTTCCATTCACAATACCTACAACCTCGCCCTTCACACACTCTTCCAATCACCAGACGCCATCACTTGCCTTTTGTCAACACCAAGACCCCACATAGCCGTTGCGCGCGATGGCCTCGCGTAACAGGAACCGGCCTGCTTTGCACAAGGAAGATGCAGACGAAGAAAGAGCACTATGGCACGAAGTAAGAAGTACTGGAAAGCGAATCGACCAGCAAGTGGTAGGCGAAAAGGGGTATCCTCATACTCGTGATTGAGCCGAGTTTGGCTGACATTGGAACAGGCCGAACACAATAAATTGTGGGCAAAAATGCAGCATCTTAAGGGACTGCTAGACTCGGCGAACTGTAAGTATGCACTTTTGCGTCGTCAACTTTGCACTTTGTAGTCCTCCGAAGTCAACTTTTGAACAAGATACATACTCAAATCTTGGTCCTTGTCTAATCCATGTCAGCCCGCGACGAAGACCCATCACCGGAATTGGAAGACGAATTAATGGCCATTACCCGCGCCAACGTCAAGTTATGCGACGAGATCATAGCGGCTCTAGAGGGAGAATCGGACCAAGACGGTAGCTCCCTCATTAACGGTCTTCACATTCTCACGGCCCTTCGAGCCTCCTCGGAAGCAGAGAATGCAACGCCTCAACCGAGAGGATCCGGTTCATCAAAGCCGGGCCGGAACGCAAAGAGCAAAGCAGACACTGCCTCTCAAATATCCGCCGATGATCGTGAAAGCATGCAAGCCGAAAGTCCCATAGCTTCAAGTCCCAAAGTGCTCATCTCCGCTAGTTCCAGGTTAAAAGTTGGTAATGCGAATTCGCGATCAGGTTCTGTACCCGCAGCGCGAGAAACGAGTGTCAAAATCGAAGAAGGAAATGATAGTGGATTGGACAGTATAAAACGTAAATATCCTCCCCCACCCTTGCAGTACTCATTCCACCACTCCCCTCCTGCTTTTTTAGACGCCTCTCTGACCACTGCCCTTCCCTTTACAGACGCCCCAGCTCACGGACCTCCCAAATACAAAGTAGGAACAGAAGTCCTGTACCGTACGAAGCAAAAATCAACACACAATAACAAGAGCCGCTCTATCCAAGAACAAGAAGGCATGGACGGTGAGTCTTTTAATTTCATTCCTCCTCCCCCTACTAAACAAACAAGAGACTGCGGCAAGGGACCAAAAAATGCCCATGAATTGCTCGTTACAAAAATGATCATCAAAAAGCTAAATCCAAGCCCTCCAATAGGCGAAGGAATTCTCTGCGAAGTCACAACCATAATTGGCGAATCGAAACAACGCCGTTATGAAATCCGCGACATCGACCCCGAAGTTTCAACGCCCCCTTATCGAGCATCTTTAAACCAAATGACGCCTATACCCCCAAAGAACGAGAAACTCCCCGATTTACCACCCAAGAAAGCAGTTTTGGCGCTCTATCCAAACACAACGACATTTTACAAGGCAGAAGTTGTAAAGTGTGAGCTGGAACGGCAAATTGTACGTCTGAGGTTCGAAGGAGAGGAAGATCCGAATTCAGAAACGGAGGTGGAAAGACGGTACGTTCTTGTGGATTGGACAGGAAAATATTGAGCGAGGGTTCTTAAAAAATGATGGACATAGATGAGGACAAAAGATTAATGAACATAATGATTGCTGTTCTTATGTTCAAATTCCGATATATACTAATTCTAGTACACTTTTACTCCACAGCTCTAGTCAATCATTGGATTTCTTCCAACGCAAAACTAATTGACTAATCTAGTGTGTATAGAGGAGGTGTGCGGGTGGGCTTTACTTCATCTTACATCAGGGCCCCTACTTGGCAAGTTGTCGTTACAGTCTAGCTGGGTTTTGGTTACATAGGCGAGAAATACCAAATGGCTGCGGAAAGTCTGTTTGGAGGACGAAGATAGCAACCACTTGCATTCGAGATTGTTTCGAAGACATCCCACCAACATCGCGTCTATCTCTCTCCCTCAAAATATAGGTTATTGCAACCCCAAACGCAACTTCGCGTAGTCGATCTGGTACGGCTAGCAGCGCCAGCTCCCACCTCTCCTGTGAAAACAATATCACCGTGGGAGGCACACATCGTATCTTCAAGGAGAAGGACTCATGTAAGCCTCGTCTGTCTCTTCTCCCCTTTCCTCTTTCCTCTTTCGTATATATATACACATGACCTCCCTTCCTTCCCACCCCCCTTCCTTTCCTTTGCCCATCCTCCATGTGGCGACAACATTGCATACAAGTTCCCCGGATGGATGGGTGATACAAGCTTACTTAACCATTCTTTATCCCCTAGTACGCCTGAACAACCGGAAAAAATGCCGTGTATACAGAAATCTCTGTAGATTCGTTAGAAGAAACGCTGATGGAGCCGGCATCTCCCCGAATTGGGAGGCTTGAGCTGTTACCGATCAAAGAGTGATGGAGGGAGAGGACAAGGAGGAATCGACTTAGTCTGGCAAGCCCGTCGTCTTCTCGATCTAGCCGCAGCCTAAATCGACTCACGCCGCGCGACCGAAAAATATTGCACAGGAACCAACAGATAATTAAGAAGCGCTTGACGAAGCCGCTTCGTATTTTCAATACTAACATGACAGTTCAATCCAAATAGCATACATGAACGCCGGTGTTGTAGTATAAAATCACATTCCTATGGTGCCAATTCCCTCGCCTGTCCCATATTTACATCATCGTGATAAGACGGCCTTTCTCCAAAATCGAAAGCTCGTCAAATATCTGATTATCCGTTCTAATTGACTGCAAACGCGATCATGCCTGCTGTTGCCAGTGGATTCTTGTCGTGTGATATTCATTGCGCAAAACAATTATAAATTCCTTCTCGTGTATTGGTTGCGCGATCAGTATCGGATATGCTGGGCGAAGGATATTAACATTTGACGTCCGTGCTGCCGCGAGAGTTCATCAAAAGGGCGACAATGAGACCGTAAAGACCTGATGGTGTGTTAGCTTGATGTTGTTTTCACGCTTCGTGACGGCAACATACCCAAAACTTCAGCGAAAATGAGAATCAAAATCATTCCGACGAAGAGTCTTGGCTGCTGAGCAGTACCGCGAACACCAGCATCACCAACAATGCCGATGGCGAAACCAGCGGCCAAACCGGCCAAACCGACAGAAAGGCCAGCGCCAAGCTGAATGAAGCCAGTGAATAGGGATGTTGTTTGCTTGAGATCGTTGGAGATTAAAACAGATACGACGAGGCCGTAGATACCGATAATACCAGCCATAATGACGGGGATAATGTCTGGAAAGGTTAGATGAATGCCCGGAATGGAGGTAGGTGAGGTGTACTCTTGACGATAAGGTCAGGTCGGAGGACACCCATAGAGGCGATACCGACACCAGACTTTGCGGTTCCATACGCGGCACCTGTTATTGATCAGCGATGGCCGAGGAGGCACGTTGGCTTGTAGGACGAACCGAAGCAGGTGAAGACGATGGCAGAGGTGCAGCCCATGGCCCCGAAGAACGGGGCGTAGACAGGACACAAATCGGTGGCCATTGCGATGATGTGAGGGTGTGTGGAGGGTGTGCAGTGATGGGTCGGAGGATGTCTCTGGTGTGGAGAGCTTCGAACGACTGTGAGAGGACTGGAGAGGGCGAGATGGATGGGTGGTTGATGTAGTTGATGAGAAACGACAGGCAGAGCTTGAAGGTCGCCTTCTCAAAGCCCGTGCACGCCAAGTATTTGTTAGCTCATTCTCTGAAATCCGAGCCATTTCGCACCTCTGTTCAAGCCATGGAGCAAAACACGGGCGCACAAATGGAAAGACAGGCAGTCGACTTAATGGAGGTGTTACTCTGAATTAGAAAGTATATGCGCTCCATTCTCAAATTCAATCATCTTGGGTGGAAGACCCATTTGCGTGCCTTTTGCCCAACACGAATTATTACAAGCAATATCATGAATCATTACATTCAGAGAGCGACCAAGTTGGATTTTGTGTGGTATATGTGTAACAACTGCAAGCATTAAATAGCAATCTCCCATCTTTACGACTCTATAGCATCCACAATGACATTCTCCCAACAGGCGCAGCGATACGGAGCCCAGTCAGTTCACGAGACTGGTCAATGCTCCATACTTGATTATATCGTGCCAATACCCGTCCCACGACAGTCCAAGACTGTATCCGTCATTTCGCCCCTCCCGAAGATCGGCTCTCAGAGACCGATCTAAGTCGACGACACCGTAAATTGCACGCTTTGCGTTTTGCTAGCAGCAGTATGCTATTCCAAGTCGAAATCGAGATCGCAGACTTCCTGGCAGTTTCCGTTCCGACGTTGCCAGGAACTAAGCACCTGCCTCCCGGAAATGACGTCGCTGGAATCGAGTGTAGCTCGAAATCAAAGACGAAGACGATTCGAAAATATCGTCGCAGGTGGTGAGGCTGGTTGCGCTTTTCAGCGGCTTGGCTTGTGGTGAATACGTGTATATGCAGTCGTCTGCCCAAGATCATCATTCCTGCAATCAATCGTAAGCGCCAGTGCCACCAATCTGACTCGCAAACGCAGTTGAGATAGACCTGGTGTCATCATCGTCGAGTGCGACATTTGGGCGTCCAAGTCCAACACGCATGCCACCGAACCCAGGCGGGTGCTCATTCGCACGGCCGTTGCTCTCGACATAACGCTTGAGACGATCAGACTGGCTGAGGCTGGTAGGCTTGTTAATATCGTTGAAGCTTAGACCCGCGAGACTGACGCCGCCCTGTTTGCCATCAGTAACGCTGCCATTAAGGTCTGTGAGTTCGCTTGCGGCAACAGATTCTCCAGCGACGCTGCTCGCAACGCCTCGGCCGTTTGTCTTTCCGACAATGCCACGAGGATCATTGAGCGATGGCCAGGGACCACTATTGAAGTTTTTGAAGTGTTGTGGGCCTGGCAGTCCTACACCACCGATGGCAGAAGAGTGAACAGATGAAACGTCATCAGGGATGTAACCAACGACTGAGCCGGATTCGGTGTATTCCGAGCGAGGTCCACGAGACGGCATGCCGCGACCAGAAGCCATGTTGGAGGCGTGTTGATAGGCCATTTGGTATCGTTGGGGTCCGCGGTAGCTCTGCTTAGGGCGGCTGAATTGCAACAGAGAGACTTGCAAGTTAGAGAGAGGTCCTTCAACAAGGCAGTTGCGCTCTTTGAAGTGGAGGAGCAGGTAGTGCCACAAAGGATGTTTAGAGAGCACCTTTGGATTTCCCAAGATGACCAGACCGTACTTGGCTCGAGTGAGTGCGACGTTTAGACGTCGAGGATCGCTCAAGAAACCGATGCCTTGGTGATCATTGGAACGGACGCAGGAGAGGACAATGAAGTCCTTTTCTCGACCCTGGAAGGCATCGACAGAAGCAACCTCAATTTCCTTGTAGTTATCCTTCTTAAAGGTACCCTGGGTCGCCATGGCGCTTACGATGTAGCTGCGCTGTCCTTCGTAGGGAGTGATCACGCCGATCGAACTGGGCTGAACACCGGCCTTGAAGAAGCGGGTGACAATTTTCTCTACATTGGAAGCTTCGGTACGATTGAGATAGGATGTTCCTGAAGCAGATATTTCTTCGTTGCCCAAGTTTGACCAGAACATCATCGGCTCAGCGGCAACTGGCCATGGGAAGTCAACATCGCGTCTCAAACGCTGAGCAGTGGTGACACCATTTTGTAGAGAGCCGTCGTAGAACATGTTGGAGGGAAACTCTGACAAGCAAGGGTGCATACGGTACTGAACTTGCAGACGAATGGGCGCACATCCGAGAATGACAAGTCGTTCGAACAGGGACTGGTTGAGACCAGCTTTGGCGGCTTTCTTATTCATGATGACCGGGCCCAATTGCTGATGATCACCGACCAAGACAACCTGCTTGCAACCAAGGACCAAAGGAATCATACATTCGGGTTCGGCGGATTGAGTCGACTCATCAATGAGAACAGTGCGGAACTTGAACTTGGCAAGACGAGGATCACCGGCACCGACACAGGTACAGCAAATGACGTCGGCGTTGCTGAGAATCTCACGCTCGGCGGAGCGCGTGAGCTGCTTGAACTTCTTCTCATCCTGGCTAGACAGTTCGCCGAGTTCACTCTTGAGCTGGTTGAGCTTGACGAGCTCGGTGTTGGTGTCGTTCATGCGCACTTGCTCATGGAGAGAGAGAAACCCAACAGGAGACTCGACATCTTCACGAGATTTGGCAGTGACACGAACAACCTTGAGGCCAGTGCGATGAATGCGCTCGCAAAGTTGGTCAACTGCAACATTGGATGGGGCACAGACTAGAACTTGGCCGCCATTGAGCTTGGCCAGATGGTAGATGATGGTAGCAGATGTGACTGTCTTTCCGGTCCCTGGTGGTCCTTGAATCAAGCTGAGTGGCTTCTGAAGAACGCTCTTGACGGCCTGAATTTGACTGGCATTCAAGTCTGGGAGGCCTGGAACACTGAACTTTCGTGGCATCTGTGTCTTCATAGGTGCTGCGGCAACTTCGTGACCAAGGAGGCGGTGGAAGATATAGCCAGAAACGCTCATCTCGTCGATGGCGAAGGTCTTCATGGCGTGTTGCATGCGATCGAACGAAGTGGCTTTCCAGACATAGTCCGCAGTGAAATTGTGCGTACACTCTGTTGGAACAGACTTGTGGTCGCCCTTGGTTCGTAACTCGATTGTTACCTCATCGGACTGGTTGTTTGGAACCTTGATAACATATCCAACGCCTTCCCAGTGTGGTCGCAATTCTCCAGTGTATTTAAGGCGCATTTCGTCTCCAACAGCAAGTTTGACATCTCCAAGCTCCAATTTTGGCAAGATGAAGCTAGCAAGATGCTTGTTATTCAGACCGAAATCCCAGCGAACAATAAGACCGTCTTGTGATTGAGATTCCTTCAGCTTACGGTCGTAGTCGGCCTCGATTTTGACAAGTGGTCCGAAAACGTTCTGGTATTGGTAGGCATCGTCGTAGCGAAGGAGGACCGGAGCTGGCTCATCGTCGACTCCAACACCCTTCTCAAGATCGGCAATGGTCGCACTCGCGTTTTCCTTCCACATCTCCTCCAACTTGACAATCATCTGTGGGCTGAGGTGACGGGCGCGGAGCTGTTCCTGGTCTGTAGGCTGTCCAACAAGCCAAGTCAAGAACGAACGATCCTCGATCAGTGGTTGCCAGCGTGAAGTGTCCCAGGTCATATCCTTGGAGGAAGGCATTGCGGCGCAAGGCTGTCGACAGAGGAGGACGACAACGGTGTCCGATTTGGCCGGAACAAACCCTAGGAGAAAGACGTTCTTCACTCCACAGTTGTAGCATTCGAGAACGGTGTCTCCGAGGGCGGATGAGGGGTGGAGTTGGACCTAGTATATTGTTAGTTCGTTTATTTTCTTCCCACAATATAATCTCAGCACACCTCCTTGTGGCGAGCCCGAACCAGGTGGTTGATAATATGGCTAGAGCTGGTGTTTCCACGAGCAGAGCAGAACCATTTGGAGCAGGTTAAGCATTTAACGACAGCTCCCGAGTTGTGAATGCCACAGTATCTACAAGCCTCGTTAGCTTTCTTTCCTTATGTCGCCCTCGTGAATTTCAACTTACGCGCAAGCATGAGCTGGCAGTTCGACTTCCTCCTCTTGCTTTGGACCTTTGCCGTCGACAGCCATACTAGCCAGGCTCTCCGTCTCCACATCGTCGTCGTCAAAGACGTCTGTTTCTTCGTCGTCCTTGCGGCGACGGTGCGGGAAGGCATCTAGAATGCTCTCATCATCGCCGGCGTTGATATTGGAGGTGGAATCGGAGACGAGGTGGTTGCCCAAGTGCGCGAAGGCTGTTTCCATACTTTGGGGAGTCTTGTCGATGTGAATTAGATTGAGTGCGGTGGGGCGCGAGTTTAGGAGGTGAGGGTTGGTAGGTAGCTCATTTGGGATGAGATTGTTCTTTTCGGTGCAGTCGTGTTTTCCCACCCGTGTTTTTGTTTGGCGTGTTCGGTCGTTGTTCGCGGTTGTGGCGGCTTGGGAGTAATAGAATCTTGAGTTCCTTGCGGCGTGATCTGCAAGATGCGGGTAGATGGAAAATACGCGGCGGCTAAGGTTTTCTCAGCCCATCCAAATAATTGCTCAGGAAAAAACGACTGCACCAAGTTTGGATGCGCCAGTAACCACGAACGACGGAACACTCGAATACAATTTACTGCTTCGACTTTGACCGCTTCTTTGTCAGAAACAGAACCACTTCGGCACTGCCAAATCAAGGCATTCAAACAGACCGCGCCCGAAAACACCGCCGAAAGTGCGACCAATACGACGAGGAAGCAGTTTGACATACAAGCACGGCTACAGACGTGCAATACCGGCAGAATGAATCGCCGCAACGTAAGGGAACGCAAGGACTACATATATAGGAAAGCCCTCGTTCTTCGCGATGCGGAAATCGCTGCTAAGAGAGCTCAAATGAAATCGGCCCTCGCATCTGGAAAACCTCTCGATCCGGCCATAGCAAATGATAAGGAACTGAAAAAGAATTACCAATTTGATGAATCCAGAGCAGATAGGACGGCTGAGGAAGAGCTGGAATTGGACGATGAATATGCCGCTCTGTCTGGGGTTCGCGATCCGAGGATCCTCATATCTACGTCAAGAGATCCTAGCTCGCGCCTTCAGAGCTTCGCCAAAGAGATCAGACTTCTTTTGCCTACAAGTATCAGGTTGAACAGAGGTGGGTTTGGACACTTAAACTTGAGACTTGCTGGACTTGTTTCTAACAAACGACCAAAGGGAACTTAGTTCTGCCGGCTATTATTGAGAGTGCAAAGGCAGCGGATCTTTCAGATGCGATGTTACTACACGAGCATCGCGGTGTCCCCACTGCCATGACAATCTCTCACCTACCCCATGGGCCAACCGCTTCCTTCTCCCTCTCCAATGTAGTTTTGCGAGCCGATATACCGAATTCTGTCAGGGGAACTGTATCAGAATCGTACCCTCACTTAGTCATGGAAGGCTTTACGAGTCCACTCGGCAAGAGAGTGAAGAAGATACTGCAGCACATATTCCCTCCTCGTGAAGCAGGACAGAAGACTGGAAGCAGAGTGGTCACGTTTAAGAATATTGAGGATAGCATTGAGGTTCGGCATCATGTATTCGTACGCACTGGGCATCAAAGTGTATGTCCCTGATCTTGTTTTTTCGTGAATACTAAGCTAACAAGATCAGGTTGAACTGGCTGAAGTTGGCCCAAGGATGACTATGCGCCTGTTCGAGATCAGATCCGGAACTTTGGAGAACAAGGTATGCGAAATTGCCGCCGCTTGTATATCGCTAAGACTAACCTCCACAATAGGACGGAGATGTCGAATGGCACCTGAACCAGTACACACGAACAAGCAAGAAGAAGGACTACCTATGAATGGCAGGGCGAGACTAGGTGTGTGGTTAGAGATCGAGAACAGCAGAAGTTTCGCCAAATAGATTCCGTTCGGACGTGATCAAGTCCGAGGGAAAAACAACACAAGGATTTTTGATGTCCAGGCGAAAAAGCCCATCAGGTTAGCCTAAGAAGAACCAGCTCCGCGGTGGAAGAAGCGGAAAATGCATGCTAGCCACGAGTCTCGACGTGTGCTAGTCACAGCCCGAGGTCTGAGACCACCGAGCCCATCCTCACAATCGAATAGAGACTTGCGCCATCAGCGTGACACCGATATCGAGTTGAACCTCTCTAATTCAAACCTAAAGTTAAATCTGGACATGTGGATGTTGCTTGCAGGAACATTGATAGTTAGATGCAGCAGAAAACTTCAGATATTGCACATTCGTCTGCGAGAAGACACTTCCAAAGAAGAATTTCGAATCCCATATCAGAACTCATCCGGAGATTGTTGAGGCCGGGGTACAAGCAGGAGCAGGAAGTGTGACGTAGACAGTTTTGATCTAACGTTCTTTGTTGCTGAAGAAGCGGGAATAACTAGTTTCACGGATGGAGAAGAGGTGGTCTTGGTGCTATAACTGAATACAGGGAAAGAAGAAGAACTGGTAATCGCTCATGGAAGGATGGAAGAACTTGAACTCGTTGCCGCTACTTTGACGACTGGGGCGGCTGGCGAACCGGTCATTTTGGCTTTGACTGGCGCTGAAGATGTCGATGGTGGTGATGCTGGTGCTGCGGAAGATACAGCAGCGGGAGGTTAGGAGCCACCAGCATTGGAGCAGGTCGAGCCAGTAGCGCACTTCGTGTAGATGGAGAGGGCGTTGGGACCACCGCAGAGTTCTTTGGCGTTGCCTTTGCAGGGCATGTTGCAATTTCCTACGATACCTGGTTGTGGGGCGCCGCCGGCGGAGAGGGTGTTTGCGCAGAAACATCTGTAAGTAATCAGTACCGATCGACCAAAACAAGCTTTTGTGAAGAGAGGGGAGGAGGGGATGGCAAAACTTACTGCGAAGCGTACTCGAGACCAGCATACTTATATCCCTTACAGAAATCCATGCACCGCTCCACTGTCATCGCATCTCCCGATCCAGCAAGGTAGATGGATTGTTTATCGTTCAGAGAACGTGTGTTACTGTTATCCGTCCCACACCCAACATATCCCCACCCCTTCGTCGCAGAAACGTCAGTAAAAGGCGCAGTAGCAGATTCTATGACCGCAGCCTTCTGTCCTGTACAGACCGGATGTGCAGGAGCAGCAGTAGGACCACTAGACACAGGATTGCAACCTGGAAGAGCGGTGAGCAGTCCCTTGACTGGTTCATCGATTTGAGGTATCAACCTGCACGCGTCTTGTTCCTGGTTGGTGAATTGTTGGACGATGGGACAGGCGTTGAGGGTCCCACTATCATCTTTGCAGCTGTCGGCGATGGATTGGAGGGTTCCAATGTCCCAGCCGTTGACGAAGTCACCGTGGAATCCGTAGCCGGTGTTATCGCCATTCGCAAATACGAAAGGTTGTTTGCTGTTGCCCCATTTACCAGCGAATTGGTTGGTGTCATAGAGGACTTCGAAGAACAAGGAGATGAGTTGGACAGGGTGAGTGCTGGGGCAGGTGGTTGGGTTGTTGTATGCTCCCGAGGCTGGATATGAGATGTGAGATTTGTGATCGGCACTGTCCATGTTGACGCCATCCCAACAGGATGGAAAGAAGACTTGGGCGCGAAGACCATTTGGGCAGTTATAACCTGGGAGGAAGTTGGTCTCGTCCTTGCCAGTTCCGAGACAGGCGAAGTTGACAGCCTGGCCTGCGTAGTCGTTGCTGAAGTTGCGTTTTTGGCTGTCTCCGGCTAACATACGAAAGTCTTTTGGAAAGGCTTTGTGTTGGCCTGGACCACGTTGGAGGTAGTAGACTGTCTGGCCTCCATTGAGATCGCTGAGATTGTCACCAACAGTGGGAACGGATTGAAAGGTTCCGTTAGCATTTTGGAAGTAGAGCTTGGGAGTCCAGTAGTTGGAAAAATCTTGTTTAATGGGGCAAGAACTGCATTGAGATGCTCGGGCTTTGTCGTAGCTCATGTCAAAACAAAATCCGTTGCCACCCACGATCTTGTGGACATGGTCGGCGACAGCACCAGGGTAGACAATGGGATCGGCTCTCTCTTCGACGAGATTGTTGGCGCAATTGAATCGAATGAAGGCTGATGCAGGAGTTGCGACGAGAGCGGCAAGGCCGACAGAGACAATTTTCGAGAACATGTTGCATTAATCTGTAGATAACGATTTGGTTTATGCGTCAAGGGATAAAATTTGTGAAAAGACAGAAATGAGTGTAATTGAGGAACGAATGGTTTAATGAATGACAACCAGCAGCAATCCCAGACGCTATAGAGAAACTGATGAGGTGTGGACGAAGAGTGCACGAAAGAATGGACGGAGAAGAGGAAGAAAGAGTGGATTACATCATGATAATAATATCCAACCACTGCCTCAGAAGTCCTGCCCCTCATCAGGACGTATTCCTGGATCTGCTTTGGTTTCTCTCGACACGCCATTAGCTGAAAAGGGCGTTGATTTAGGCCTGGCGCTAGGAGCTGAGGAATGTCTTTTTGCTTAGAAAGGATCTTGTGGGTGTTTCAAACTCTTGTATTCAGGAGTGGCGGGCTCGGATGCAAAACGCCATACGAGGATGAGAACAGGAGCTGCTTGCGGCAAAGATGACGAGCCCCGAAAACGGTTCCATTCAAAGATGTGGTGATACAGACTACCGTGGAATCTAGGGCGAGAAGACGAGTATCGAAGCTGCAGTTGTCCCTATTTCTTGATCCGTGAGATAGTAGTGGAGCCATGGCATAGAAGCTCGACAACAAGTGCATAGGCATTCCTGTCGCGTAGCCAGTGGATAAACCGTCTCTTAAACCAACGACCTTCTTCATCTTCTTTCCTCTCCTAGGTCTTTGGAATTCATATGGATCTTGGGAACTATTGTCAAATGTTTGTTGATGAGGAATTGATGGATCGATGGAGAAACAATTGGTTTGTCGAGGTGTTGATGATGGCGGGTGATTAGCCAAGGGGAAATACATCTTTTGCGCAGGGATGAAACAAGGAGAATAATCATCCCAAAAGCCATCGTTCATCTCCAAGCCTTGGGCCTTATCCGAAACCTATGAGGGTCTTGGCACCTGATTGAAAATCGATTACAATTCGGGCACGCTTCATTGGTCGGTATTGTGAGTATTATTTAATTGCCATATCTTCTCCTTGAATACCACGCCAGGAGTATGCTTCTTCAGTTCCCACCCAGACTGACGAGACGGCATCAAGTAATTCTTTGTGGTTGACTTTATCCAAAACCCAATTACCCAAACGCTGGCCTCATCTGCATTCCATTAATCTGCCTTTGATAGACCGGCATCAATTGAGTAGACACGCGGCAAAACAACACCAACAAAAAGCCATTCAGAAAGGAAAATTAGGATCCGGATTCATCCACACCTCCCAATCGACTCCTCTTTGTTCCCTGTATCCATTCTCTCCCCTGGCTTCCTTGTATACCTCTGGTTCAAAATTTTGCACCTCAGCCCAATTCCGAATCATCCTTCGCCAGTAACAAGCCTCAGCAGCAGGAGTGAGATATCGATCTCGGAAAGTATTGACAGAATTATCGGCAATGCGCTGCGCATCGAGTGGGTTATTACGATACCATTGTATCTTCTCTTCGAGATCGGACCAGTCTGATTCTACGTGGATGTAGTTCTGATTAGGTCCTTCCGCCTCCAACAAGTCGTAGTAATGCGCCATGTAACTGAGGTCATGGATGATGGAAATGCTGTTACAATTCTGCAGGTATCTCAGTCGACCGCTCCAGGAGTTTCCTTCTGTGTGAACCGGGAACTGATATGCACAGAATTCCGCCATGGGCATGCGCGTTTCTGCGTTCATGGTTTGAACGTCTGCCCACTCTTTGTCCCTCGATACCTCCATCAAAGCGTTCCGCACAGGATTATTCATGGCGCCGCGCCAGACCGCCCGTGGGTCTTTCTCTTCAAAGGGCTTTTCGTAGAACTGCAGGCGCTGCCGAAAGGAAATGTAGGAGCCAAGATCAGCCTTGGGAAACTAAAATGAAACCATTAGCACAACTTATGATGCGAGTGAAGGTCAAGATCTCACAGCCCATCCGTCAAAATCAGGCATTATCCACGTATTCGACTCGTTATTTGGCCTGTTCCACGCCCACACTATCCGTTCGTCGGGCACACCTTCTGTTGGCGTGTCCTCGATATCTATGATAAATTCCACGTTGGGGATAGTTGTTGGATCAGGGTGCGCAACAAGAGCTCTGTACAGGTTCGAAAGCCCGGCAACGGCTCGAGCCCGATCGCATGCGCCTTCGTTGTAGTCTACAATATACATCTTTTTGCTGTCAATAACAAGAAGGCGAGTATGCTACATTCTCGACTAACCTGGCCATTGTGGATGAGGACATGCGCTTGGCCGTGAGGGAACGGGTCATTTTTCCTCCATATCTGAATTTGCTTCTGGCTAATAGAAGACTTGCCGATGTGGTCGCGAGCACGATCTAACTCGGTGTAGAGTTTGGGAAAGGCAATCTAAGAGCTTTAGGTCAATGGCTTCTCGAAAATAATACTTAATTTTACATACATCACATTGCTCGTCCGTGAAGCCCAGGTTTCTAGAATCTCTGTTTGTATCGAAGCTCCAGCCTTCAATTTGCGGATCATTCAATTTAGGAGATAATATCGGCGGTTTCTTGTGCTTCAAAAGGGTCCTCGTAGAAGAGGCATGAGAATAAGTGGACCAGAGCAGAATGAGACTGAAAAGTCCTGCGGCCAAAGTTATTACGACCGGGAATTTTCTATCGCGCATTTGACAAAAAGCTGGATGAGATGCGAAAAGTGAGGTTGAGACTGAGAGACTGACGCGTCACAACTGCTCTAATGAAGCCAGTCGGGGATAGAGCCACTAGCATGGGGATTGTCTGAAACCCAAATAGATCTGAAAAGTATTCAACGTACCGTACGAGTGCGCATCAGCCAGCTAAGCCTACGCACCAACCATCTCCTCTCTTAGAGACGCCGCGGCGTAATCTAGATTCTTAGGAGTCAGGATATTTGCGAAGCTAAAATTATTTCGACGAGGTAGTTGGTACGCAAAGATGGTTGATGCACGAAGGTATGGTACAAGTGCTGTGCATGAACGGGCTGACACCCCCCCTGTCAATTTTGTCTCAGTCATGAAGCTAGCAAAATAAAGAAGACTCTACCTTTACTATTACCTCATATTCTTCATTATACAGCTTCAAATGCCTGGCAAGCATAAGAACCGTCAATCATTTCGTGATCCTGAGCGGCCGAAAAGCCAACGTCTCTCTGAGCGCGAGCGTACTCAGATCCTCACCTTATACCACCTTGCAGAATGGAACAAGACCCAAATCGCTCGAAAGCTTCGCCTTGCTCGATCTACGGTTATTCTTTGTATTCAAGAAGGCTATTATACTCCTCGTAAGCCACCTGGCAGGCCATTTATGCTTACAATCCACCGCCGCCACCGTCTAATCAACCGAGTTACCCAGGATGCTCTACACCGACGAATGCCGCTTGAGCAGATTGCCTCGATTGAGGGTATTCAAGCCTTTAAATGCGAGAGATTCTTCCGCCGTATCGCCGTCGAGAAGCCTCTTCTTACGGAGGCGCACCGAGCGGCAAGACTACAATGGGCAATACGTCACCAACATTGGGACCTTGAGCAGTGGAAACGTGTCCTCTGGACAGACGAGGCATCTTTTACAACAGGAGGCTTTGGCGTCATATACGTAACAAGGAGGCCTGAGGAGAAGTATGAACCTTCTTGCTTATTACCAAAGTTTCGAGGTTATTCTTCGTGGATGGCTCATGGCTGTATTTCTGGGACAACAAAGGGACCTCTTGTAGTTTGTGAGAAGGCTTGGGGCAAGGTTACTGCTGCTATATACTCTGAGCATATTCTGCCAGGGGTATATAGTCATATTCACGAGATGAAGCATATAGGAGGCTACTTTCGAGCAATCTTGATGGAAGATAACGCCTCCGTACATACGGCTAGGCTTACTCAGGCAGTACACTCTCAGTACAACCTTAATAGGATGACTTGGCCAGCTAACTCACCAGATCTCAACCCAATTGAGAATGTCTGGCGGCTGTTAAAATATAGAATTGGGAGGCGCTTTCCGTACTCGGAAGCAGATGTACGACAGTATCTTGAGGAAGAATGGGCTAAACTTGAGCTAGATGACTTTATTGAGTATATAGAAGAGATGCCTGAGCGCGTACAAGCCGTTATCGCAGCTAATGGCGGCCACACTAAGTGGTAATGTATACAAAGTGTGCTTCATTTTGCTAGCTTCATGACTGAGACAAAATTGACAGGGGGGGGTGTCAGCCCGTTCATGCACAGCACTTGTACGCTGGATACTTGGCAGATCTATTTGCGTTTCAGACGGTCCCCTAGCATTCAAGATTCCCAAACTTACAAGCCTCTAAGACGTCATCGCGTCGAAGCGCCGTTGCCTGTGAAGTGATCAACGTTTCTGTTGATGCATGTTGTTTGATTCGATCCCTGAGGTTGAAAATCCTGTTTCGAACAGGGTTCAGCCATGAGCATCGGACCGCAAGTTGTGGCACCGGAAAGCCAACTCATCTAGGCTGCAACCTAAGGCAGAAGAGTAAACAGTAGTTCCAACTCATGTTACCAGGATAACTTTCAAGTTACGCGCTCCTTACAAAACGTATCGGAAGAACGGGTTCTCTTTGTCTGTTAAATCTTGGAATGAGAGCTTATCTCGATCATCTTCATACAAGCTCTGGCGGTCTCTTCGTCTTCGTCGATTCTCCCATAGCAGTACGAAGTACAAGGCCAGAGAAGATATAATGGTGATGCAGTAGCTGCTCAATCACTCTTGATTAGTCTCTTTCTTGAGGAATATGGATCCGGAAAACAGGACATACCACACAATCAACCCGAGCCATAACATTGGATAATGCCTGCTTTTCGTCTGGCTTTTGATAAGCTGTGGACCGACGATGTTTCCAACACAATAAACGACAGATATTGCAGCGGCCATGCAGCTTTTCTTGGTAGCACCGGCGACGTTTGACATTCCCAGACTGATGATCAGACTGACAACTGCACCGAACGCACCAGTGATGCTGTATCCGGCTACTGGCGTCGGAGCCCGTCGTGTCCATGAGCTTCGCCATATCATTGCGCAGCCGGCGATGACCGGGAGACAGCAAAAAACCAACATGATGATGCGGATGTTCGGAATTCGAGATGAAAGGTAGCCGGTCAGAAGAATGAGAATGAAGCAGAGAGCTCCGAGAGGAAATTGCCAGATAATGGAGTCGCGGGTCGTCCAGCCAAAGGTAGAGACAATAAGAGGACCGAATCCGCTCACCGCACCGTTGATGGTATAGGCTGATGCCATCATTGTGAATATCAGCCATACTTTGATATCGAGAAGGGACTCGATAATCTGTGAAGTCCTGATTTTGTGACAGCGGACTTCCATCTGCGAACTCCTCAAACGCTCGACAGTCACGACTCGTTCAGATTCGTTCAAAAAGCGAGCGGATGCCGGAGAATCGGGAACGAGGAAACAAAACAGTCCAAACAGAATAGTGAGAGAGCCTGCGAGCAAGTAGATGTACTGCCAACGTTTAAGGGAACCTGTTGTGATTTGGGCAAAGCCGTAGTTGAGCCCTCCACCGATGACTGTGAAGAGACCAGTTGACGAGGATCACCACGATTGACGTAAGCTTTGTTCTTGTTGCGTATAGAAACCACTGATGATGCACATAAATCCAGTGGGGATGATAGACTCGACGAATCCGAGGAAGAACCGTTGAGCATATAGGCCCTTCCAACTCGTTACGGCGGCCGTCAACATGCAGACGGTCTCCCAGACGGTCACCACTCCACCGAGGACCCGTCCGAGGTTGAAGCACCGAAGACTGAATATCATAGGATATAAATCAGCGAGCATTCCGAAGTAGAACAATGACGTAGCCCAACTGAGACGGGATGTGTCGGCGATAGGCGGTGTTCTCGTTGCATCCACAACACTCAGGCTGAGGTCTCTGGTCATACCGAACAGGACGGCGCTGCCCAGGATTGCTTTATCATAGTAGACCAGTCCGTAGCCTACGCAAAGTCAGCCACTTGCTACAACGCTGCAAACGAAAAATGCGTAGGGCCTGCAAGAAAGCTATCGGCATGGCGTCAACAACACTCTCTCAATAACATAGGCTTCTGGATTCTCCTTAGCAAATTGACTTTCAGAAATTTGCAGAAATTGGTTTTCCCGCTTGGAGAGAAAGAATTAGCCTCGATCAAACCTGCCACTCCTTCATACGACGAGAAGGTTATACAACTTTACCAATATTATTGTTCTCGTAGATGCCAAGGATATGCACCCGATGACCACATTGATGAAAATGAATAGCATACCAATTATCATTGCCGGAATAAGGAAAATGTCGATCTTTCGTACCACTCGCGCCTCAATCACAGGATCGATAGCTTGGGCATGTTCTCCAACAAGGGCCAAAGCCACATCATTTCTCAAGTGCTTTGAAGCCTTCAGAGCTGACGGGCTCCTCCGTCGATGAGATTGAAACGTGTTTTTTGCCAGCAAGGAGAACGGAAAGCTTCATGGCGAGTGGCCTTGTACCTGGCATCAAATTGTATTGTAGAATATTGAGATATGGATGCGAGAGGATCTTTTTGCCGTTGGAAAGCGATGGTTTCCGCGTGATCCTTGGCTGCATGTGTTTTCGTCGAAATCTTCACTTGTGGCTTGCTTTTCACTCCATGTTCATCTATGATATGCAAGAGCGCGCATTCTGAGGTGGTAAATAGTCGCGATACCGGTGTTTGTTCCGCGGTAAACAGTTGCCGGATGAACCCAGTCGAAGTCATGACACCATTCGGCCTCTGTTGTGCAGTACAATGGCAAGCCGCTTGAGAGGTGTGAGAAGAGATGAAGAACTCGGAGACGGAAAGGAGAGGTCGAGTGCCGCTGAATGATCCGTTCACCGTGGCTCGACTGGATCTCGTGACAGGCCCCTCTATACACCTAAACTTATGGAGGATACTCTGGACATTCGCAAAACGGATTCAGCTAGGTATCAATTCAATGTAGTGTTTGTGGCATCAACAATCCTGGCTGAGATTGTGGTAGTGACGCTAGTCCTGATGCGGACCCAGCACGTGAGAGTTCTAACAAAGGTGCATCGTCACTTCTTTTTCATATATAAACATGAAACTATTTAGACGGCGCTTAACTCTTGTTAGCCAGACACTCCGCTTGCGCCGTCTATCTACCACCGCCCTAATAAAACCAACTCCACGCCCCAATACAACTACATCTTCACACACGCGAGGAGTCATGTCATCCTCGAAACGAGAAGCCCCCAAAAATGATACGTCCAAGTCTCCAAACAAGTCAAAAGGTAAGAGTTGGCCTATTATATATAGCAAACGAGAATATGACGCGTAAATCTCTAGCTACGCCCGCAAGCGTCAAGTTCTACGACCCAATTGAGGAAGCACCAGATGGGTTCGGACGCACTCTCGCGACTATGCTTCAATGGCCCGATAGCAAACTAGAGAGTGCCCATGACTAGTGATTATTTGCAACCACAACATGCCAGTGGCCCGACTAACTAACAATTTTTCAGCATCCAAGTTTGGTTCCCACTTCCTGAAGGCTCGCCGTTCAACTGGAAGGCCTCTGTCATCGATAGAGAAACATGCTTAGAGTTCCGGAGCCGACCTGAGCTACGCAAGAGCCTGCAGAAAGCCTTCACACGCATTCTCAAGTTCTATGGGTTCGAGGCCTCTTACCAGGGAGAGGAAGTGTACATCCATCGCAGCATGGATCATATGAAATCGTTCCGCAACTGGGTTACCAGGTCGGACCACAATCACCTCCGTATCTCTCGAATCATTCGATCTCTTCGCGTCCTTGGGCTTGAACAGAATGCTCAAGCTTTCTACAAAGCTTTATTGGAAGTCAACTACGATTTCCCAAATACTATCGGCTCTCGATCGTTGACGTTCTGGACCCGTGCCGCTGTCAGACGCCTAGCCCTCGAACCTGCCGAAGATGACGAAGATGCTCAAGGTCAGGATTTCCTTCGTGAGCTCGACGAAGCGGCCAAGCGAGAGAGGGAGGCTGCCGAATCAGCTGGAGAAGCGGACGAGGCGGGGCTGACCGAAGAAGTCAAGAAGACCTGATCCAGCTGAGGAAGGCGAGAAGCCCAAAGATGGCGCAGAAGCCAACAAGAACACAGCATAATGGAACACAGAGAAGAAGAGAGTATAATGATGATACCACTGCTTTGGGATTAGGTATAAGTATGGATACTTAGCAACAAATAGAGGGAGCACTAGCGATAAATTTCTAGTGATTTCAATTTCTACTTCGAATTCCATTACTCTGGTATCCTAATCCATGAGTGGGTTCGAGCTTCTTATCATCTCCAAGATCGATAGAATAACGACGTAATGAATTCCTTCAAAACCAGAGTTCCCTCTCCAATTCGGCCCATCCAAAATCCCCCAGCAGCGAAAGCTATCTCGACCAAAACCGTTATACAAAACCCGCTAATCCGCAAAAGAACCCATCATGTACACCTAAATAGCATTAAACTGGCCCCTACCAAATATCTCCCCATCCTCCTCCAAATTCCTGTACCCAGCACTCTCCTCATCACAACTCGACATAGCCTTCAACCTAAAAATCTCACCAACCGGTTCCGGCGTCAAAGCCACAGGAACAACGCCCGTCCAACTCTTCGAATGAGACCCAGAAGTATATCTCAGGAATGTACTCCACCCCGTCACTTTCCTAATCAATGGCCACAGAAACATGACATTAGCGACCATGATAGTAATTCCCGTCTCTCTGATATCCCAAATCATATAAACTGTATAATTCGGCAGCGCAAAGCTGTAATATTTATTCAGCACGGCAGCCAAGATGACGAAGATACCGAGGGAGGAGATACTGATGAGCATGACGCGTTTCATAGGGGGGACTTTGGAATTTGTAATACAGGCAAGGGGGATGGAGAGCATGAGAATATCGGAGCTGATGTTGAAGACCATTTGAATTATGTAGTTGTAGAAGTATCTGCGCATTGGGGATTTTTGACGGAGACGGTCCAGTATTGGGTGAAGGGACGGCAGAGGGCGAAAAAGCAGGTTAGTTCTATGACTAGGAGACCGAGGATGCAGTAGGCGATTGATATTTTGACGAGGCGGTGGTAGTCGGTGCCACGGGTCATGTTGTAGCTGATGTATTCTTAGTGGTGGAAGCTTAGAATGGAGAGGAGACTCACTACAGGGTCAAAAGACCTGCTTTTACTCCCCACAAGGTGAGAAGATTGCATTGGTTTGATCCGACGACGATTTTGCTTCCAATGATGCGGTCGGCGATTTGCTGGGGATCAGACAGGACGCCAGCGAGTTGCGAGGGCTGGATCTGGTTGGTGGCATACCTGCCCGAGAGTTGAAGGAGAAGGAGCAGTATGGTGTGGAAGACCTAGCAATACCCATGTTAGAGATTGCGCAATACACACGTGGTGACGGACGATGTACAAAGGTAACGATCATCTAAATCCTGTTAGCTTGTCTAATTACCAGTACCGGTCATACAATGAAGGTGTGGGCAACCAACACTTTAATCGTCTGCCTGTAGCTTCTTCCATGATTACTTCAGGATAGCTCTCGACCACCTAGAAACTGTTACTCAATGAAAACTCAGAGACCCACAGTGTAGCACTTACAATCGACCAACGAACAAGACTAGTCCCAAAGCCCAGAAAACGATGGAATCGTTGAGCAACTGACTAGCGGTAGGATTCGAAGGCATGATTGTCTCGTTTCAGAAAATTCCAGGTCAGTGACTCGAATATTGTTGATTGACACAGATTACAATGATAGTGAAAGTGAATTAATCTCATTCAGCCTTGCGAGAATCCCTCCATGATTACCCACCACTTTATGAATCTAATGCATGGGATTATTGTAGCAATGGTGGAGTCTCTCGATATGAGCACTGGCTACTCCCTCTCCTCATATCACGTGGAGAATACTGGCGGATTTAGCGTGACAGGGGTCATTTTGGTGAGAGCCCGGCTTTTGATTGGTGACCAACGCGCCAAGAACGCATTCTTCAGTTGAGGAAAGGGAGTATTGAGAGTCGCGAAGATAAGGCTAGGGACAGGAGGAGGCCAAAAAAGGAAACGAACGAGAATAGAGCATGGTAAGAGTCGGAAGAAGTAGCCATAGCAGAGCAAGTGGATACAGAGGCAAACGTTTGTGGGGGTGAGGCATGGCATGGGACAGTATGGGCATCTCTCTGATGGCATTTTATAGGGTCCAGGATGGAGTAGACGATTCGGACAAGAGATAACTGGGCCATAACCTGCCATGGTGTTCGGTTTTGTTTCTTTCGAAGCTGAACTCATCACTGATGAGAGAGGCTACCGAAAGACAAACACAGGAAGTCGTGTTGTCTTCGAGGTATCCTTCGACAAAGGTGGATATTGGTTTGCTTATCGCCTTATCCGTCGAAGCCTCGGTTTGAGGCTCAAGTAGGCGGAGTACGCTGAACGTCGAGTGGGTACATAGCAATCGTACAGCGGACGGCTCGGACCATTCCCTCGTTCGAAGCATCTACTGCACGTTAATCTTCCATGATATGGACCCGTTGATTCAGGAATGCATTGGGGTGTTTTTTAGTGAGGAGAAGAGCGACAGCGACAACGACAGCGACACCTGCCACCCGCCGCTTTGAGCAGGAGATGGAAATCGATAGCAAGACGGTACTCGAGTGGGGGCATTTTGAAAAGCGATTGTTGCGATGATGGTAATTACATGGATATCATTTGTATCCCGCCACCCCGCGTCGATCCACCTTCATCTGGGATGCATCGAAAATGCCTGGAACGGGCAGAGATTGCCGTTTGAAGCCACGCAGGAACCCATCAGCCGAGGCGGTCGATCTTTCTTGAAGAAAACGCATCCCGCGCAACTCTTGAATAAAGTCCAGGTTTTTTGGAGACGTGTCGTGGTTGCAGCTGGAGAGCAGGTGAAACCCACGACAGAAGCTCCTTCTCGAGAATGATGGTCGACGGTGCGCGGGAATCGAACCGGCACGATGATGATGACGGATTGTTGTTCGGAGAGTGAAAAGCGAGACTGAACTTGTGTCACGAGTCAGGAACAGAGGTATCGATCTTGATATTTTCCTGGAGAACGTAGGCACACGAAATCGCCAGAAGTTTATCGATATCGATCTCACATTTAAGTACTCTATTTCGAGATATATACTCGTATATGTTGGAGGGTGGAAATGGACATTGGTTAACAGCTGCTGTGGCATCGTTGAACAGAGTACACATAATTTAAATACACTCCAAGGGTGCTTGTGGATTTTCACGAAAACAAGACGGCATGCATGAGTTCCATGTGTTTTATCATGCTGGAAAGACTGTATCGCATCTCATTCATGTCAGCACATCCCAGCCGCATCGTCGTAAGGAAACTACACCTTGAAACGCACGAGGTCGCTTTCAAAGTCCCAGCTCATAACACCAGTTCCCCCTCCCATCTTCTTCAGATTCTCGTCTCCGACATCCTTCACACTTGCATGCCACACAGCCTTCCATTTGCCCTTCGCCTGAACCTCGTACTCAGCATCCTTCTCGAGCTTCATACCAGGCAATTCAGACAGAACAACTTCCTTTGTAATAGCATGCCGAGGCTCAATCTCGAGGAAGGCATCACGAGAAGGGGGCGCAACTCGATTGATCTTCATGTCCAAGTTTGGCAACATGTCTCCAGATTTCACGTCTTTGATATTGAAGATGCCGAGGAGTAAAGCCTTGTCGTCGAAAGGCGTATCCCATTTAAGCAACGTAATGGACGTCGAGTCATGAAGGTTTGTTGCAGTGACAAGAAGAGTTATTGGGAATGTGCTGGGCTCCTTCACCGCCAGGGTGAGTTGAAGGGACGATTTAGTGGGGTGTGGATCTGGCGCCTGCTGTTGGGATGAGGAAGAAGCAGTCATTTTTCGAAGCGATGTTGCGATAGACGAGTTGCTGGAGTAAAGGAAGAACAAGAGGATAACGGTTGCAAGTGAAGCTGTGGCTAGGCTACGCATTTTCATGGGTGAAAGTTGAGGGCGGAGACTGAAATGTCAAGGGAGGAAGGTTGCTGCCTGGAGACTGTTAGAAGCGTCGGGAATAGGTAATGCTCTCAAGTTGGCACTGCATTGGGAAGAAGATGGCCTGGTAGTCTACGGAGATAGTCTTCGGACCACTTTGCCGAATGAAAACATTTTTAAGCTCATCCCCATTGCCAAGGCGGGGTGGTTCCTCAGGCTCGGGTTTGACAATGGTCCAGGCTGCCCGGCGCAAATTTGGACGCCGACCAATGATGCAGGACGGCGATACCGAAGCTTCTGGAGGGTCGAGATGCGGTCGAGATGAGGGGATCAAGACACTGACGCAGAGAAAATGCTAGAGCCAGATGAATTGAGCAACCAACTCTTTGTGCAGGTGCGACTCGGCATGAGCTTGATAGAAGCTGCCTCTCCAAGACCACGGTTAGGTTGAGCGTGGTTGAGGTAGAGAATGATGGCAAGCTTGATGTCGCGAAGAGAAGCTTGCTATGGAACCAACCGAGGATCAACGTCGGCGAGACTCCACATGGGCGGGTATCTTGATGCCAAATGGTGGTGTATGGGTCGTGTTTGAAGATCGCCTTCATCTCCTTTCCGCAGAGGGCGGGAGAGTAACCACTTGTCGGTTAGCTGTCAAAACCGCGGCCCGCTCACGACAAACCTTCCTCTTCGAGTCTTGCGACTTTCATCACACATCCACCCAACCAGCACGACCTTTAGCTCCTACAGCTGTCAGGTGTCAAGTGCCCAGGGAGAAAAGGAAGTCCCCTGGCTAATTGGATATCTGTCTTGCACGTCGTGGCCTTCAAGCCGACGACTTGGTTGGAGCACACGCCCCAGCCTCTCGCCTATCGCGAGTCAGAATGATCAAGCCTTGAGTTGTGAGCTCTGTCACGACGCAGACGCCTGGGGCAGTCGTTCTCTTCAGCCTTTGCGCTTTGGAGGCGATGCTGTCTGCACCCACAACTATATGTCGCATGCTTCCTTCCCAAGGCTGACTAGCCCCCTGTGATGTCCTCGAGAGTTGACTTCGGACCAACCAGGCCGTCTGTTCCAACTACCATTCTTTCTTTGATATTCACCCCTTCACTTTCGTTTCGCTTCTCTGTAGCTCCAAACACACTCTCCTTCAAGCGTCTTGGATCCTTTTCTTCTTCTCCATCTTCATGCACGCCTTCATGGAAAAGGGTACCTCCCAAGATGTACCTAACCGTTGTTGATGCTTCTCTCCGAGGATTCGATCGTCATGTCGGTCATGAGGCTGCTCAAGTCTCTACCGACTGCAACACCAACCCGCAGCCTGATGCGATAACCCTCCCATGTCCCCATCAGGCCAATCACCACCCTCGGCTTCTCCAACAAAAGCCTACAATCACGAAACGGGTATCCTTCTACTTTCCCAACTGGGTTGTGATGTTGCGAGTCGTCTCCGAGCCGTTCTACTCCACCTACTCTTTTTTGTCTAAAATGGTTTACCATCTTATCTTCGTCCCGTTTGTTTGATGGCGAGTTCTACAGATCAAGTCCTATAAAGCTACAGAGGTGCTCACACATTTAGATGAATCAACCAGAGTCGAATCATCTCATCTCCCCATCGAAGCCTCCTGCCTTGTCTTACTCATTCTATATTCATCCACAATATACCTCCTTTAACATCTAGCAATCATGAGATTCACATCGCAAATCGCCTTTGCCTCACTGGCCGCGCTTGTCAGCTCAAAAGCTATCAATTTTGAAAAGCGTGCCCCAGCTCTGGACGTAAAGCTTTCTGCCAAGGGCAACACTCTCGTCAAGGCTGTCATCACCAACACTGGATCGTCTGATATCAACCTGTTGAACAAAGGAACATTCCTTGATACGGCGGCAGTTGAGAAAGTCTCGGTTTCTTCCGATGGTAAGTCCTGACCTTTTGCTATCAGCACGCATCCTTTTAACCCTGTCTGTTTGTATATCTGCCAACAAGGATGTGGCTGATGCGCAAGGCTACCTTGTGAAACGCGACACGCGACACGCAGGTTCAACGCCTGTGTCAAATGCTATATTCTGACCTTCCTATTGTTATCATTTCTTACTGATATCGCCACCCCTTTTTTCCCGCTTGACTATGATAGCTGATAACACACAGTCGGATCCGTTCCATTCCTTGGTATGCGAAAGCGCATCTCGGGCGCTAGTCTCGCAGCAGATGCATTCACACCTCTCGCTGCCGGTCAGACGCTCGAGTTCGATGTCGACATGGCCACAGTTCACGACTTGTCCACTGGTGGCACTTTCAATGTCGCAACCTATGGAGCTATTCCTTACACCATGGCCAATTCGACAACCCTGACTATGGGACAGGCACTTGTTTACAGCAGCAACCAGCTCAAAGTCACTGTTGACGGGAAACTAGCCTCGAAGGTCAAGCGAGCCCTGCCCAGCCTCGACAAACGTACTGCTGTTCAAAGTGATTGCACCGGCACCAGGAGGACCAACACCATTACCGCTCTTTCAAACTGCCAACGCCTGGCCAACGCTGCAGCCACAGCAGCCAGGTCTGGCTCCGCCAGCAAGTTCCAGGAATACTTCAGATCGACATCCACGAGCGTCCGCAACACCGTTGCAGCACGCCTTTCCGCAGTCGCAACCGAATGCGGCAGCTCAACCAGCGGAAGGACAACCCAATACTGCACTGACGTATACGGTGCATGCGACTCCAACACCCTCGCCTACACCCTTCCATCCCAGAACTTGGTTGTCAACTGCGGTATCTACTTTACTGCCATCCCTGCTCTTTCGCGTACTTGCCACGCTCAGGACCAGGCCACCACTACCCTTCACGAGTTCACTCACGCTCCAGGTGTCTACTCTCCAGGTACCCAGGACAATGGTTACGGATACTCTGCCGCTACCTCTTTGTCTTCGGCCAACGCTGTTCTTAACGCTGACAGCTATGCGCTTTATGCTAATGGTATGTTCAAATCCCCAATTCACCTTCGATGCCCACATCTTGCACACCGTATGAGATCATTTACTAATAATTTCCAGCCATTTACGTCGGGTGCTGAGCACTCTATGAAGTGATGATGGATGATGCAAGTGGGGAATATATATGCATCAGAAATACTCCTTTTTCTGGAACAGATGGGTTGAGCCCATGCCAAAAGCATTTACGAGGCTACAGTTTTGGTAGATGAATGATCTTTCCTTTAGTTTCTATTCTTTTGAAGGATATATTATGGTACGGGCACTTTTTTTGCTTTGCGATTTGTTCGGCTAGATGATTAGTTCCAAGTATCATTAATGACGTTGTGTATCTTGCCGATTTTTTTGAGATTTTTTTGAGATTTTTTTGGGATTTTTTTTTTGACTTTGAAGTTGTGACCTACTTGTTGGGTGATTTTGTGGAATGTAATGCTGGATATGATGACTGGTAATGAGGTATAATGGAGGGAATTCTCCTCCATATCCATTTGGATACTGACGCGGTATCGAAACATTTGATCAAGGCAATAGTCCGATACTATATCAGTAGCTAGAAGAGCAAAGCGAGCGTCCTTCCATTATACCTCCCAATGCCACGACGAGCAATGTCGTTCCAGGATTGAGGTACTATGTCCTGACATGAGGACCTGCGCTACTAAATAAAAACAATAAGCGCAGTGGGATTCGTCATAGTTGCCATGGAGACATTTCATTCGCCCGTCCAAAATTTGGGCCCCGTAATTGTGCAGCAGATTCAAAGACAGATTATGAAGGTACCATGTACCGTATAATTTGTAGCACCTGTGCCTATCGAATGATCCTACCATCAATCATCTTTCGGTCATGCCATGTCATCAGAACGTCCACACCTGACTAGAGTTTTGTCGTACCTGTATTGGCCTTCGTCCCCAACCACCTCTTTATAGCGTCCTGCAGGCCCTTTCTCAGACGTGCGCCTTGACGCCAACGCCACGTGTCTGCTGTGTTTCTGCCTTTATCTTGTTCGAGTCAGTCTGCCTGTCTCTTTCTTTTACTGTCCGTCGCGCAACCTCTACCTCCACCTAGCATTAATTTCAGTCACTCGGACTTGTATTTTCCTCCGCCATCTCTTTATCTCGTCATGGTAGCGACGACAGTTACAATCAAGCTCTTTGGGCACCCTTCCACATTCGTAGGACAGGCGCCACCACAGCCCGTCTCGTAGCTCGTCACCGTTGATGTCTCCGGGCACGCCCCAATGGCCGGCGGCATCGTTACTGTTGAAAAGGTTGGTAGTGGGCATTGGAATGCGCATCCCTTGCCTTTTGGCGAGCCGTTGGAGTTTGATATTCTTGTCCACCCTTTGAGGGCGGTGGACATGTGGTTGGAGGTAGAAAACGAGTTGCTGTGTAGCATTGCGCAATTGCTGTCGAAGCGAGTGAGAGAAGGAGGATTAGGAGGGAGTACAGGCTTGTTGGGAGTGAGCATGCCATTCTGTTGGATATCGTGAAAAGGGCCAAAATGCTGTCAAGGTGGATAGTTGCTGTCAACGATAGTGAGTGAGCTCATGTCGTGTGGTCTATAAAGATTGACGTGCACGTCAAGAATGCGATTGTGCTATACACCACTGCTTATAACTGAGTAAGAGAAAGAGAGGCCATCAATCATTAAGGAATGACTTACTTACGCAGCTCCTTGCCTGCCGTTCCAGCGAGCTCACGTATCGTCTCCTTTCTCGATAGTACCAGTTCATTTCGCTTCCGAATTTCTTCTGATCACTCCATGATTGGACAAGTTGCCGATGAAGGATCCAATCATACCAGTTGTATTTTTTACATAGATTGTCTGGCCAAAATAATTAAGGGGCAAGTGAGGAGAAGTAGTTCTTATTAATTTATATTAGTTGCTACGCGCGGGTGCTGAGAGCATGCGAGTAGAATTGTGATGATGTAGGAGTATTCTTCCTGGATTTTTTAGCGATACCCCAGCCTCCATTTGATGGAAATCATGTCGATGTTGATGGGACAATTGTTGTTGTTTGGAGAGCACCGGGCTGAAGAGGAAGAATTCGTGCATTGCACGTGACGATGACATGACAAGATTCGAACTCTTGGGATGCATAGTAGTGTAGCACGAATGATGCTGAATTGTCCAGTCAGCGTCTGCCAGGTAACCATCGATCTCTTCCTTGTTTGAGACTTTGCTCGCTCAAAGGTTGGACTGAAATGCTTGTTTTAGGAAAGCTGTGACAGATGACGTAGCACTGATCGGGGTTGCCTAAAGCCTTCAACTGCCTCGAAGTTCAATCCAAACAATAACAACAGCAACACCAGTCAAGAATCAATCAAACAATCAATTCAATCAGTCAAACAATCAACTAAGACAACCACCAATTGCATTCATGGAGACTGTCAACAACGCCGTCAATGCTGCTACCAAGATGATTTGGGGCGAGCCAGCTCCAGCGGCCGACACGACTAAACAGACAACCGAGCCTATTTCAGGAGAGACTGGAGAAGGCACCTTGGATGAGCCCTACGACAAGGGTAATACTGATGGTACGTCTTGATTTGCATTTGGAACCCATTCCTCGACTCCACGTCGACATTGCTACGCTTTTGAAACTTCAATCTTGTGCCATTGAATCCATTTGGCTTCAAAATAGAAGAGTCCAGAGCGAGATGCTCCTTCCTCGGTAGCAAAAGTTCTAATATTCTACAGTCAGCATCACCTCGGACACAACCAGTACTCAAAACATTGCCTCCACAGCACCGTCTTCAGGCACAACAGCAATCCCCAAACCATCCTCCATGCCAGCAATCCCCGAACCATCCTCCACAACAGCAATCCTCGAACCATCCTCCACAACAGCAATCCCTGAACCATCCTCCACAACAGCAAGCACCAAACCAGTTTCCACAACAGCAACCGTTCCAGCCGATACATCCTCCAAAATGCTCGGTGACGATATCGACCCTATTTCAACCACCGTGCCCTCCAGTACCACCAACCCAACCTCAAACATTCAGCCTTTCACCAACGATCCAGCCACAGCTGTCCATTCTGCCACTGCAGAAGTTGGCCAAAAGCAGCAAGGTGCCGATCGACCATCCGAAGTTCCCAACGCTGCCCAAACCGAAGCTTTGAAGGAGAAGTCACACGTTGGCGAGAAGACACAGAGTGAGTCCGGCATCAAGGTCACAGACGATAACCGAGAACAACTCGCAACAGAGGGCAAACTGCCAACCCTGCCCAACGACCACTCAGGGGAGCCCATGAAGATGCACGCCGACACTATAAAAGAGAAGTCAGCAGACGATGCTGACCCGCGAACAGAGGGCAAGATTGATCGCTCGGCTAGTGTAAGCCACGAGGGAGGCGGCCAACATGGCAAGGCTGAGGGAACAGGCGAGCAGTGGGTGAAGTCGACTGGTCTTGCCGCTGAGGGTGGAGATTTCGATGCAACCAAGCCTGGTGCTGGCAAGGAAGCCAATCGTGAGTATCTTCAAATGCTATATATCTAACGTGAGCGTTGCTAATTACCTCGATAGGTATACTGGAGGAGAAGGGCATCAAGAAGGACGACCGTGGCGTGATGGCTACTGAGGACGATTCGACACCCGATCTCGGCAGCGGTAGCGACGACACCCCTGGAAAGAAAGAGTCCAAGATGGCTAAGCTCAAGGAGAAGCTTCATATTCGTTCCAAAAAGTCTGAGTCCGATGCCTAGGCGTGATGAGTATGAAGTGACCCATCCTACTGGACCAGCATCCTAATGCACTTTATGATGGGAAGTGTCCTTTGACATAGGCGTTTTGATGACGACAGCGAATGTATAATACCAGCTTGCAGCTTTTGCTATGTTGAATGAATTATCTGATTTTAATTCAATTTCTAACATGGACCGTATCGTTCTTCGGCTTAATAACACGGGGGTATTTTCGAAAGATATGGATTTGTTTGTGTTGGCATCAACGTTTACTCTGACGTGAAGGAACGAGAAGGGGACGGTCTACTTCTCCTCTCTAGCGCGCCCGAAACATTGGTTTAGCTGAAGAGGTCAAGCATTCGATCCAGTATCCCGATAAAACTTAATAGTCTAGAAGCATTAGTGCAAGACCTCAGTGTCAACGCGTTTAGGAAGCTGACTTACGCTGCTTGTCCTTCAAAGATTGTTGTTGCGATCATTGTATCTTTCATCTTTGGTATTCTCTCCCAGTCTTTGATTAGAATAAGTAACAGGCTATCAGGGAGGATGACTGAGAATGTGTATAAAGGCCAGAGAACGACATTGCAGTTTAAAGATCGGTTTTGGGATTCTTTGCAACTCCAAGTGTAGATGAGGGATGTTAAGATGAGCTTGGATGTATTTAGCTTGACAGATTTCTTCCGTAAACTGTGAGGAGTGTTGGAGAAGAGTAACACGTACCAAAACCACTGGTCGTAAGCCTCCGATTTTCCAGTGGAAGAGGCATGTCTGTTCGATGGTGGAGGTGGAGTTGGTTGTGGAGAGGCATTCGCCTTAGATTACTTTGTTCAGGGTTAAAGCGAGGAGAAGGAAGAGTAGGACGATGCCGTCTAGTGGGCGAAATCCAGTTTTCGGTACGATTATCTCTTGGATCTTTGGGGGTGGACCGTTGAGTGGTATTGATTCGTAGGATAGGGCGTAGAATTCGATGCCGCTGTATTCATTTGTATCTTTCTGCAGTTGTGAGTGTGAACTACGAACTGGCAACGGACGGGAGAAATTTTGGTCGGGTGGAACCATGTTTGCAAATAGGGTGATGGAGAGAGAGGTAGGAAGTTGGATGAGATCCTTGGCTTTATTCTTCAGATTTTCAGCTTGGAGTCATAGATGGTGTCTGTGTGTGATCTTGTTTGGTGTACGATTTGTACTACGTTGAGGGAGCCTGAGATATTTACCGACCTTGAACCTGTTCACCGTCATTCCTGACACAAAGTTTTGCTTTCTCCTTTTATCTGACAGAGTAAAATGAGCTGTCTGGTGGTTTCAAAATTTCGGGACAGCATGTGATACACGGATCCTGGAGAACACAGTCAGTGACTGAATCGAACAGACATGGTGGCGTGTATGGTATAGCTGTGAGGGGATGACGGTTGATCTCAGGCCCCCAATCACCTCCATCTGATCCGCTTGAGGTTTTGCATTGAAGCTCACCAACTATCTTAAGTGGGCTGCTTGGGTATTAGGTAATGAGCTATTCTCGAGAGGCAGAAAATGAATCTTACCACAATTGCTCAAGTACTGGTACTTGCTCTTCGATCAGTGTCTCCTGCAACGTACTCAGCTCCAAGCAATGCACTCTCTTCATCAACAACAGCCGCTTTTGAAGACTCCTGGGTCGGTGTCTGAGGCTGTTGCAGAGCAGCCCACAGCGTACTCGCAATGACAATAGCACCACCAATGAGACTCCATGTACCCGGAATAACGCCCCAAATAGTCCAATCGAATAAGAGCGCAAACAGGATTTGAGTGTACAACATGCTGGTAGCCTTACTGCTCTTATCCATTTGCAGACCAGCTGTAAGTAGGAACTGTAAGACAAACCCAAGAACACCCAGAAGAGCCAGAAGAACCCATTCGTGAGCATCTGTGGGCATTACGAACCCGATATCAGGGCTGATGAGAAGGATTGCCGTGGAGCCCACAGTAGCAATGAATGCAAAGTAATTTACAGACATGAGCGCGTGGGCCCTAGATCCAATAACTCGGATCATCGTATACGCTCCCGAGGCTCCAAGAACCCCAATGACGGAGACACCAATAGCGATGAGTCGTTGTTTTGGAGTCACCTCGTCTATCTCGTTACCGATGGAATTGCTGTCAATCTCATGGCCAAAAATAGCGGCTGGGTGAGCAATAATGGTAACACCAATCAGAGCTGCCACGCCCGCGGCAAGATCTTTTTTGGAGAAGATCTGACCGAGAAATATTGAGCATGCCCAAGCTGTGACTATTGGCACCAGAAAGCGAAATACAGTCGCTTCGGCAAGTGGGAGATAATGGACAGAATCTGGAAGAAGTTAGACCTGACATAGCTATATGGCAGGATAATTTTCGCCTCACAATATAGGCACCAGAGTCCAAAGGAACCAAATAAAGCACGAACAACCAGAAGGCCTCGAACATCTTTCTTTCCAAAAGGAAAATCCGGGACCTCTGTATACCACATGTACAAGCTGCTCAAAACCAATGTAGTGCTCATGCGTGCGAACATTATCTACGTTTGTGTTCAGCCAATGAGCAATAAATTCTCGGATGGATTGTCATTTCCCCAAAGATGCGACGAACCTGAAATGCAGGCATGCTATGACTTCGTCCTTGCTGAAGATATCGAACGATTGCATCCATGGAAGAACCAGCCACTTCAGCCAGCAGAATCAGACATGCTCCTTTGTTGCGGCGATATATTCTTCTCAGAAGACTCTCTCGCTCTGATTTAGTAGAGCTGGAATCCATTTAGGCAATATTGGTGAGCGTATGTATGAGACGAAAACAGCGCTGTCATATAACTTCAAGATGCAATTCAAAAAAGATGCGAGAAACACCCCGTAGAACTTCCTCGGAAATGAAAATTTGGCGGAGGTATAAGCCACTGAATTGACCATTTGCTCGAATTTTTGATCTCGCAGCTGACCAGTCACATGCAGTGCTAGCCCATAGAGTGCTAGTAACCCCACAAGCAAGAAATCTCCATCCGGAATTCCGGTTGCTATGAAATACCTCGTTCAATCAGACGGAGTGTTGATATCTTTGGACCAGAAGATTAGGCAGTTCTACATACGCGACCATGGCCAGCATACATGACTGCATGCTGCCTGAGGGGCGCCAGATCACCTTCACCTCCACACTCGCCCTCTCCAGCGTGGCTGCTGGTACCGAGCAGTCCCGAAAGGACGATAAGGACAGTTACGAATGGTTATGAATGCAGGGGACAGTTTGGCGAAGGAAGATCTGTGGTCTCTCGATGGGGATGACGGGAATCGGTAGCAATTCCAAGGAAGAATTCTTGCCCTTGTTCCTATGCTAGCACGGTCCGAGCAGCTTTCTCCACAACATGACCGCCATAAGCGAATGACGAGATCCAGATTATCCATGCAACCGCATACCCTTTATGGTGAACAGATGCCAAACTACCTCTATGTTAGTAAAAGAACACCCATAAGCGTAAAATCTCAATATAATACCTACCGTCATACTGCAAGTTTGACCACGGTCAGGGTCACAACTAACATCGCAAGCACGATTTTCTAGCTTCTTCGGCCTTTCAAGTCCATTGAGAGGCGCTGGTATTCCAACCTGCCAGACCCTGCCCATACGCGGTGCATAACATCGCATCGACCATGTGAATCCAGGGAAAACGTTTTTACCATAACGCAATAGCCTCGCTTCTTCACACCCTCCGCCGCAAGGTCTTGCGACTCCGCGTTTCTGGACCCAGTCCAAGAAAGCGTCCCGGTTTGCAATGAAGGCCTTGATGTAGGTTTTGAGTTCACCTTGTACTGTTTGTTTTTTCGTTAGGTTTGTAAGGCCGATTTAGAGTGTAAGCTTCTAGGCTTCTTACCGCAAACGTCATTTGGGCAGGGGACGATGTAGGTTGTTTCATAATGCGTGCAACCTCTTGCGATAACCATTGTTGGTGCCACAGCGATGAGGGCGGGGAGGAAGTAGGAAGTGAAATGCATGGTAATAATAATAATGATCAGGAAGAGGAGTAGCCTTCAAAAACGTATGAGGATATAAGTTTTAGTGACTATGAAGATTGGTACTCCCTACTCTCTTTTTAACTTGACGCGACAAGATTCGCCTTCGTCTTTTCTCTGGGCGGATACTTATCGTCGATCTCAATCAACTCATCCTATCCCTAATCTTTTGAGTGAGCTTTGCCCTCAGGAACTTTGACCGCCGAAGTATAATGGTTCGTGCATCCACGTGGACATTCTTTGAGTGTTATTTGACTGACTGATTAGGTGACGCCCACAATTCTGATATAAGCCAAGGTGATATATTGACAGCTAAGGACTTTCGTATTGTTATTTCATATCGATGCTCCCTACAGGTCTCGTGGCACATAATTTAAAGATGTTGGCGATGACTAAAAATAGGTATGCTCCCAGCCTCGCTTAGCGTCTATTCGCTTCTTGGCTCTTGCGACATCGAAGTTACTATACACGGATAAAGTGAGATAGCTTGCATGTGCTGGGTATTCCATCGCCGTTTAATATAATCATCGCAACTTGACGTGTATTTACCCGGTAACCTGGCTTGGCAAATCATAAGTCTTTGTCCGGCTGCTGTCCCGAGCACCCGTTCGCGTCCTTCGCAGAAACTGGACATGCGAATTCACCCGAGTAAATACACTCGCTCTCAGCTTACATACCGTCCATTAAGTCAAGGAAAGAAGGCTAGCAAATCTCTGCTCAACGCCGAAGCAACGACAATTACCAGAATTTTTTCCGACAGTCGAACTTGACAGCCGCACGATCCTCGAATCTCTCTATCATGCAGAACTGGACGCGCGAGAATGCTGATTGCCAAGATTAGGAGCGACGGGAATCACGATCATCTCGTTCTTGACCCACAATAGTCCTAGTCGCCAAGTGCAGACACGGTCTCCGATATTCCCGTCCCTAGAAATTTCAAACGAGCTAGGCATTTTGTAAGGTTGGTCGTGTGCCACACAATTTTCAAAGTGAAAAAAAAATGTGTGGTTTGTCAGCAACGCAAGTCCATCTACTGTGGTGTCTGGCCAAATAAACGTACAGTAGATTCTTATGATACACCTCCTTACGATTTCAACAGGGGTGCACCGGGATGCCGAATTGACCTTTATTTGCCCAGGACACCATAGTATCTCCCGCACGCAAACGCCGGGAAATCGGGACGAAAGTTGCGGGATCTTTAGGGCACTGGTTCTTGGCTCACCAGCAGTGCAAGAGAACGAGAGCGTCTAGAACTTTTTAACGATTGGAAGTCAGAAATGGTCAAGAAACTTGGCGCGCTCTATCCTAATCAGATGATCTTTAACGGAGAATTGTCTTCTTCTCACAAGTCGAGTTCACCAACATCACTCTCTTCAAAGCTCGTAAAACCGGAAGAGATCCTCTCCAGACACCAAATACTTCCTAGAGTGCGTTACACCAAGAAAATCCCAAGCTTTTAGAAAGGGGAAAAGTCGACAGTTCCATGTCCAATAATCCTTCCGCCTTCCACGGCACCATCCGCAAGAGTTGTCGCTCCCGTCCTAGCTCGGAAATGCAGATTGCCGTCTTCATGTGCGACGAAGATCTCGATAACATGTTCCAACAGGTAGCTCCATACTGGTTTGGGCTTCAATCTTCCAGTCCTTACGGGCTGGAGCTCATGTACCCGCTGTGGTGTACAACTGCCCTCTATGTCTTCTTTTGAAAAGTTCATCCACATCTGACCGACGTGGGTGACGTCGTCGTCTTCCATGTAACGAGGAGGTATGTCTGATCCGGACGCATAGAGGCCCAATGAGAACTCGAGGGAGTCATCGGGATCGCTGGGAGTGTAGATCTTGGAGGTATTGACGACGAGTGCTGAAGCTTGAGTTGTGGGATCACCCTAATCATGGTATCAGATACGTCAAAGAAATTGGGAACCGGGCTCATTGTCAATTCATGTCCATCTCCAATTAACTCCATATCGAGCTCGTGAAATTTCTGGCAATGTAATCGTTTGAATTTGCCAGAAATTTGTCGCTATCGATATTGAAATGAGCGTGATAAGTCAGAATGTCAAGGTTTGACGGAGATGAAGTGATACATCGGTTGTGGAGGGAATTGACCTTATTGATACTCCAGATAATTCGGTTGCTGCACAGGTCTCCGAGTCCATTCTTCCACGGAGCCGGCAATCATCTCGATTCTGGATCGACTCGCTCCTCGAATTTCCAGTCGAAACATATGCCGTAGTGGCGACGGTAGCATCGCACGGACGGTTGAATGTGGGATAGACGACTAAAGGCTGCGCCTTTCGCGATGGCAATCGATCTTGGTGAAGATTAGTTCAAAGATCATGCTTGTTTGAGATTTGAAAACACTTACGGGTCTTTCGCCACAGAGAAGTTGATGCCCCCTTCTTCTCTGCAAACACGGATCTTAGTTACTAAATGGTGGCACTGTGCGAAACCGCCGACAAGTATCATGGTCTATGCACTGGTTAGCTTTCAAATCTGGTGATAATATAACTTAATTTACCTCGACTCTGCCCAAGGACAGAACAGCATTAGCTCTGTTGAGCTGGGATTGGATAAGGTTTAGAATCTCGATGATACAGGGCTCGAACAAGCTCTCCATATCTTGTCTACGCATTGTGAGTTTGAATGTACGTAAAGCATAGGATCGGAACGTACCTCGTAAAGGTGACAAGACCCCGTTCTTTATCGTAGCCCAAAAGTTTGGAGGTTTTCCTATTCATATGCAATCGCGCAGTGAGTGGGCGGTTATTGCGCCATGCTCCAAGATTGCGACCGAAGTCACGCTTACGAATCTCAAAGTCTTGCAGAAGCCAAGATCCTGGTCCTTTCTCATACGCTGGCAGGTTATCGAATTTGGAACCGAACCGTTTCGCCAGCATCCGGAGGAATGCACGATCTATGGCGGTACTACCGCACTTGCCGCCTTCGCCAGTCGCAACCTCTTTAGATTGGGGAGGCTGGGTGGAGATGACTTGATAGACAATAATGTCAACTGTTCCACCTCCACAATCGATAATGGCAACTGGTATTCATTTAGCGAGGTGTGTGTAGATGTCATTTGGGAACGTACGAGAATCATCGGCGCCGAGACTGAAGTCGGAATTTTCCTCACCCAGCTCGCTGAGTACAGTAATGGCTGCGGCTTCGGGCTCAGTGATTAAACGAACGCTGTGACCAGCCTTGGCCACAAACATTGCTTTCCTAGCCGCTTGGAGGGTTTCGTTCTTCGCCTTGTCCGACCAAGTAGCCGGAACCGTGACGCATACATCAAGTGGCATAGTGTCAAGTATAGCGCGAGAGCTCAGGATGGTCTTTCGAAACACTTGTTCAGCCCATTGTAAGACTTCAGTCAAGTAGTCTTCGATCACTTCGGTTGCCGTCATACCCTCTGGCAAACGCGTTGTGTCTTGTCCCAGCTCAGCCAGACTCGGGTCGTCGAACTCTGCCAGTTTCGTAGCTTTATCCAGATGGAGTTTGAACAGTCCCACTACCTCTTCCATATCTGCGTGGACACCAAAGCCCCAGTCGCATAATTCAAGGCCTCCATCTGGGACTTTGTAGTTTGCTATACGCGAGGGAGTCTTCGATTTTTCTGTTTGCCCGCCTTCTCCAGGCCATTCTTTGACGACGAAGACATCTTTGATACTAGTTTTGCTGGAACTAACAAAACATACGCCTGATTACAAAAGCTTGTTAGCAAAAGCATTGAAGTGAACAGCGACAGCCATACCCGAGTTTGTGGCACGAAAGTCGACACCAAGACAGTATCAGTTGTGGCCAGGAAGATAGGAAACTTCTTCATATATGTCCATTTCCATATTGGGTAGAACGAGGGAGACTGGGCGGCTGACGTCGGCGGAGGGAAAGAAGCGGAAGATAAACGATGGGCGTAGTTGGAGCTGTAGGGAGGGTGTCCGAGGCGTACTGGACAAAAAATCGCGTGAGGTTGTTGTGTTGGTGTTGAGCGCGTCTACTTGAGCGCGGCGAATATTTTTTTCGTGGACTCACACTAAACAATAAAACGATAGCCGCGCTTCTCTCTTCGCGTTTTTAGTTTTCTTGGAGACTATAGCTTACCCAAGTCAAGAATACTGTATCAGCACTACGAGACGAATGAGAACAAAACGCCCAGGCTCGACACTCACCGATCTCTACAAGAGCCAATCCGAAAGAGCTAATCCGAAACCGCAAGCCATCATGAAGAGCACACCCAGGTCACTCATTATCGCAGATTTGGATAAAAGAGAAGGCAACAATGTCCCGGTCCATCGGCAATCATCTCGCCTCAGCAAGACAGATGAGACCACATCAATTCCCAGTACATCGACGAATCCTCTTGGGACAAAGAACAATATTCCTGTGAAAGGAACCCTTCCATCTCACGAAGACAGCGATTTTATAAGGTCCTAAGAAACTCAAAAAACATCATCGCTATGGTCCAAGACAAGACTCGACCAAGAAGAAAGATATCTCAAATAAGTGTTGTGCAGACACTCAAAAGATCATCGCAAAGCACGGCATTAAAGCAGCAGACTTGAAGAAGAAGATCGAAAATTTACAGTGCGCAGAAGCTGCGGCAGAGGACAGTTTGAAACAGAAGGAGAAGAACCTGCGACTTATCAGGCACGAAGTTGTCGACCTGAAAGAAGACAAATCCAGTCTCGAAGAATATATTGAAATTATGTCCACAACAGAAGATGAAAGGTTGGAAGAGATAAATTTTCTGAAGGCAAAGGTCCAAGAACAGACAGAACCAATGGCGACAAACATTGGATGATGCCATGAGAGAGATAGCGAGGTTGGAAGCAAAGGTGGACGGACAAAATCAATGGCGACAAACAGCGGAAGATAGACTGAAAGAAACAGTCATTCTGGAGGGAAAGGTGAAAGAACAGGATGAATGGCGAAAGAATATCTTCAAAGAGCTCGACACCATACAACCTCGAAACGAATGGCCCGAGCCAAGCGGGGGTGAGCTACAACGCGACCTGAATAATCTAGAGGTGACAATCTACGACTTCAGTACCGAGTATGCGGCCAAATGCAAGGGAGGGAGGAAGGGAAGGAAAGAGTTCTTGGCCAGACTCGCGACAGCAAAGGAGGTTATTTCTCTCAGCGACAAGGGAGAGATGTTTACTGAACAAGCCTGGACCAAATTCAAGCAAGTGAAGAATAAGGGCGAGGCAATGCCTATTTTATTGCCTTCGTGGCTGAATCGATTCCTTTGTAACGAGATCTTTATGAATCCCTTCTATTTCATGAAGTACAAGAATCCGCCGCAATACCGGTACGACGATGCAGTTCTATCTCGCATGTTTATGGAGCTTGAAAGTAGTAAGTGGGGCCTAACTATTGATCAATGAACAAAGACATATACTTACTAAGCCTAGGCCACGGAGAGGCTTCCAAGGAGGTTCATACCGTGCGATCTGATCTCATGCGGTTGATGGATCCAGACATAACTGCGAAGTCCGCAGAAGGAGCTATGTCTCTGAAGCAGTCAACTTCGAAAAGCAAATTGACGGCACATAGAAGCATTGCAAAGCAGTTTGCAGATCTTGCGCGCGACAACGTGCTGGAAGAAGTGATGGCAGAGGTTCTTGAGGGGTTGGAGGCTATCGTGGATATGGCTGCGTAATTCGTGGCCGAGATCAGTACGCATAAATACACTCTGAGCTGCGAAGGGCTAAACGATCTGCCGGCTGTATTCGATCATACCTCAGCTGATATGGAGGCTCATCCACTGCATAGTCGAGTCTTACGAGGGAGTCCAGTAGCATTAGATGGCAAGGCAATTCTGCATGTTCACCAGCCCTTGGTTGCGATTGTTGGCAAAAGTGATCGATCCGACTACACCTGTCTTAGAGTAGAGAGGAAAGCGATTGTTTGGATGGGATGAGTTGATGCATACATGGGAAGAGACAAGCGTCGCTGAAGGTTCGAGGACTGGGAGGAATCAAGGGCTGTTATCAAAGGTGTAGACTCAGCAACGTAGTCGAATGAGTCTTGATTCATATCTTTCCTTCTCATGAGCGACGTGGTTGATGGAATCAAGGAGTGAAGATGAGATTCACAATCACGGGATGAAGTGAGGTCGGATGAATTCAGAGTCCGGCTGGTAAAATTCCGAAAGAGGCAAGGCGGTTCAGACCCTGGGAGTGTACGTACAACAGTGAAATGGCAGCTGGAGTTCCCAGTTATTTGAAATGAAGATACCCGACGCTCCTTGAAGCAATCCTACACCATATCCACAATTGTATTCTCAGGTCATAGAATACCGTAACCGTACCACCATGTCCAAATCCACTTCCGCCGAGCTGCACCCAGACGGTCATTCCGGCCAAGCAACGACGCGCAGACACACTTCCAAGAAGGAGAGACCCATACCACGACGACGAGCTTCGAGTTTGCGTGGAGAGCCTCCGGGAGATACGGCGCCCTCCATGTCCACCATGTACGACCGCCAGCAATTAGAAGGCTTAACGAATACAACTGTTACTGTAAGATCGCCCATATCCAAACTGCCCCGAGTCTCCCCTATCAACTCATGCTGATACTCTCGTCCAGACACCTCGAGCAACAGCAGAGAAACCACACCGCGGACGCAAGCGGAGAAAAGTAAAGTCCTTCTTCAAGCGCTGGAGATCTTTATCTGTACGCCATACATGGCTTATGCCATTGCTCGTCTGCCTCCTTGTTGTCGCGCTGTATGCCATACATCCACACCCTTCGAATCCCATATCCGCCGCCCTCTTCCTCTCATATCCTCTACCTCGCGCCAAAGGGGAAGGTCCTGATGTCCCCATTCAATATGGAAAGGGAAAGAAAGATTTTGCTTTCGTTGCGTTCTACACAATATTCCTTTCCTTTACCCGCGAATTTATCATGCAGCGTCTGTTGCGTCCATTGTCCATCAAGGCCGGATTGACGTCGAGAGCGAAGCAGGCTCGCTTCATGGAGCAGGCATACACGGCTGTTTACTTTGCCATTCTCGGACCTCTGGGATTATACGTCATGTCGCGGACACCAGTCTGGTATTTCAACACTGCTGGTATGCTCGAGGGATTCCCGCACAAGACGCACGATGCTGTTTTCAAGACCTACTACCTCACGCAGGCTGCATATTGGGCGCAGCAAATGATTGTCCTGCTCATGGGTCTTGAGAAGCCACGAAAGGACTTTAAGGAGTTGGTTGCTCACCACATTATCACCCTGGCTCTAATCTTCGCATCCTATCGCTTCCACTTCACATACATGGGATTGGCTGTATATGTCACCATGGACGTCTCTGATTTCTTCCTTGCAGTAAGTTATAAGTATCTCCTTTAGCCTGTTGACTATGCTAAAATTTGATTACAGACCTCCAAACTCCTCAATTACATCGAATCCCCTATCGTAATCCCGTACTTCATGATCTTCCTCGGCGCCTGGGCCTACCTCCGCCACTTTATAAACCTGCGCATCCTCTATTCCATGATCCCGCTTCCCCTGCCTTTCCCGGACGCTGTCAATGCGCAAATCCACAACACACTTGGCTTTGCCGGCAACCTCACGAGTACAGGCTTTGGCCTCGCGAGTCCAGTGCTCAGCCCGATAACCTCAGTCTCTGCGTCACTATTCCCAGAAACGGCGAACCTGGTCGGCAAAATCCCGTCAATTGTGATTGAATGGTTCAATACCCCTCCCACATTCCAGACTATTGGGCCGTATGATCTCAACTGGGAAACACAACAATACAAATGCTGGCTCAGTCAATGGGTTGTTTTTTTCATGTTGCTTGCTTTGCAATTGGTCAATCTCTTTTGGTTCTTCTTGATCCTCAGAATCCTGTGGAGATTAGTCGCCAGCTGGGGAGAGGTCGTGGAAGACGACCGCAGTGATGCGGATGACAGCGTGGAGGGCACCGAAGACCGTAAAGAGGAGCTGGACTCCATGCGGAAAGATCAGGGTGCGATCGGCGAATTGGAGAAGCCAGCACTGCTGGTGAATGGCATACCACTGCCTGAGGGTGAGACTGGGGTAGATGTGGAAGTCGCGAATGGAGAAGAGAGGTGACGTGTATCAAAAGCTGGTGGTGGGGTTCTTTGAATTCTAGTATATTGTTATTTATATTTGGTTGCTGCTAGGATATAGAGCTTTGTTTGGACATCATTAATGTATAGCGAAGCGGTGTGTCAAGGCTTACGTGCTAGTCGTTTGGAATATGTCCCCAGGAGCTGCGGTGTTTAGTCTAGGTAGGCTTCTTAGGGGATTGTCTCCAGGTACTCTATGAATGCAGCTTCCTCCACTATTCTCACCACAAATTGGCTGAGCGATATGAGTGCTCATTCAATGTCATGATGATTGCTGGCTCCGATAATATGGGTGCGCTAATTCATCCCGGGCATCGGAGATCGCAGTGAACAGAAAAGAACAAACAAGGTAGTAATCTCTAACCGCCGTTTGTATACATGATCTTTGTGAATCGCTGTCTTCCTAAAGTGCCGGGTGTCTTTGTATCTCACTGCTACCTCATCGTAACTGACCTGACAGGTTGCAGATATCTACCTAATTAATGTAAGTCTGACCAACTTCATCATTCGCGTTAACACCTGCGATAGAGGGCTCTACTCACCGTATCAAAGCATTCCCTTCGCCTCATCCTAACAAGATGACCGCTAATGAGCGCATTAGATCACCACCACCACAATATTCTTCCACCCAAACTCGTTTGACGTGTACTGACCTGGCGGTATCGAATTTCTCTAATGTCCACGAATCGACATATCAACTCGATTCCAATATCGAATTGGAGATGCTTTCTCTACCAAACAGTCCAGCGCCGTCTTATGAAGGGAGACAGACAATGCCACCGGATTATGTTTTTGATGAACGAGATTCTGATGGAAGACTGGCATATGCTCAGTTGGGAGAGGTTATATTACGAAGTCCTGGAGGTGCTGAAGGTAACGTTTCAAATCTAACCAATTACGACCGGTCTCGAGGAGATGGTGTGACAATTTTTAGTATGGTGCTGGTCATGGTTGTGATTCTCTTAATCGCGTTTATTTTGGTTCGAGCTTTTTTACCTAAGATAACAAGGAGTTGGATTTGGGGGAGGGCGATGATATCGTAGGCTGGAAGTATCAGATGGAAAGTGTAAGGATGTGGATTGGGACAGGTAGGTATTTGGTTGAAAGACTCAATTCCCTGTTAGTTGGTTGATCTCCACCATCTCGGCAAACGAAAGATACTAGTGGGAGATGCTATGCTACCAAGAGACTTGGCTTCTCAATTCATCATATAACAGCCTAAGAAGGGACTTGTACGTCTCCAAATCCCCTCTCATCACGACGAGTCTCAAAGATGTCCGTCTTGAAAAATCATTACGCGCCCCAAAGGTCCCCAAAATTTTACCAGGACCACGAAATAGAGTTACTAAGACAACCCTCACCAGCACATGTTCACGGTAACAACAGGGAAATAGATCCAGAACTTGCTCACTCAGCGCCAGCAAGATATCATGCACGGCGGGTTACAGATAGGCGGGGATAATATGTTCGCGGTCGGATTCTCAATTGTGTTGTCTTGATTGTGCCGTGGATGGCTGTGATTGGACTTACAGCGTGGCTTATTAAACAGAGTCATGATGCGAACTTGGGCGCTAGGAAGTTACAGTACTAGACGTCGAAATGTAGTTTGAGGGATGAAAACCTAGGGCACCGTTCAGAGTCATGTTTGCTAAATATCATCTCTTTCAACTCGACAGATAGACAGTTGATTCGTAGTACGAAGCGGTACAAACGTGCTAGATTTTATACCAAAAGAAAGCACAAAAATCGTTACGGTGAGATAGTTCTTGCTACTTAGATCTCTCCATACAACCGATCGTCTAGCGGGGATGAACAAACGGGACTCCCAGCTAACGTCAAAGATGCTACCAACAGTCTTCTCTCATATGATAAACTACTAAGCAATGTTATTTCCCCCCAGTAAAACCTTTATCACAGTCCTGACGCAGATATGTCAAGCCCACTATTCAGCCACCCTTTAACTTACCGGCCTCCCACCCTCCGAGAGATTCCGCGTGCAATCGACCTCACCCAACCATCCCATGCCCACCTCCCACGTCGCCGCTCACCCCATAGAGAAGAACCATAAATCCCTGGTGCTGAAACAACAGCCCATGGTCCTTCCCTGCACCCAACACTGAGAGAACAGCGTCGCCACCAGCTTTACCATAAACTTGCCTTTCCCCTATTTCCTTTTCTACTCACCTTCGTCGGCTCAGCACTGCTCTTCGACGTCGCCTTCACGATTTTCTGTAGGCCTGAGCCTCACGGGGATCGGGGGAAGAGGTGTTTGGTTGATAATGGATTGGTGGTTTTTAAGTCGCTTGTTGTGGTATGTCGTTCCTCATTCCTCCCCAATTTCATGTTCGACTGGGAGGAGTTGCTAATATGGCCAGTCAATCCTCATGCCCATCGACTACAAGCAACGAGATAAGTGGCCACGTAGAGTATCCATGCTAATATGGACATTACAGATATCCTCTTTTTCTTGGGATATCGTTAATTATGCGGTTCTTAAGATTGGGAGCTAGTTTCGTTGGTGGATCTCACGGGACAACTCGGGACGCAGGCGGTTCATGGGTCTCCAGCTATGGTGATGGCGTCGTTGATTTGTAAGGGATTTGCTGTGCTTGCTAAGGGCGCTTATTCCATCGTGGTTTATGAAATTCGTCCTTGTGATAGGAGTATCTGTGTCCGAGGGTTGTGGTAGTGGATCGAATGTCGAGATGACCCAACGGAGATATCATGGCTGCTAGGATGGGTCCTAGATGATGATGTAGACCTAGGGGAATCTAGTGGAAGACTGTGGTGAGTCAACCTTCTGGTCTAATTCAAGATACATGTTTGTTGTTTTGTAGTGCGAACGATCACAATAGATCTTACCAGTCTCTCAACGATCAGATCCATCGTTGCCTCTGATCTCGCTCAATCTGAACCATACTTCATAAATATCTCCCTTCCTACTCCTCTCCTCTCTTCTGAATCCCGAATCTATCTTCTTCTTATCCAAAAATGTCATCATCCCCTCTCCTCCGTTCATCCTTCTCCCCCTCCCCTCCTCGAGCTCAAGACTCTTCGCCAACGAGCATCCGAGCAATCCCTGGGAAATGCTGGGAAGCGATCAAGGAATTCATCCACGACTCGAATGAAGTAAACCGCCTTGGCGGACCCAGCCGGGAAGCGTTAGCTTGGGAAGCTATCTGCGAATGGTTTCGGAAGTGGAGAAGTACTCGGAAGGACGAAAATAATGAAAGGAGTTGCCCACGAGCTGGGGGGGTTCGAATGAAGTAGCTAGATCGTAATCATTTGAAAGCTGTAATCGATATTTGGAGCGAGATGTAGAAGCCATAAATTCTGTTGCATAGTTTTCAATTGTTCTAAATCAGCCAGTGCCTTTCGAAACAGGAATTGCGAGTTCTCACCTCCCCGGAGAGTTCCCTATGGGCGCACACCCAAAAGTCAGCTCTCTTGCGTACTTCCAACTTTAAATTTCCCAGCCCAGTCTTCCTTATTCCGTCGCCACAAAGAAAAACCCCCTCTCCCAAATCTTTCCCTCAGTGGGGATATTTTCGAGACGTTCAAACGTTCGACGGCACAGCAATCTATGACCTTCGACAAAATACAAGTGGGGTCTAATACTAGTGCGGAACCAGGTTTCCTCCCGGGTCTTTTCATATCTAAACGACGTAGGGAATCCTTTTTGTCCTTGCAAAGTCCTCATTTTTGGTCTGGCTGGGAAAGGGCCGAAGAGACTTTCCAGAGCGTTCGTAGCGGAGTATAAATTTTTCATACCACATTCTCAACCCTTCTACTCGCCACCACACAGCCAAAAGATGCCCAAACTATCTCCCATAGTTGGGAAATGTTCAAAAGGAATAACAGCAGCTTACTCTAGTTTGCCTAAGAATCGAAAGATTGTTTTTGTTTTTTTTCGTTCCGCCTGCGATCTCCTTGGAAAACAACAGTTATTTCTGCCATCCAAGCTGTGATTACGCGAAGCTTGAAGATTCCAGAATATTAGCATCTTCATCGGTTGCTCTGCACCCATAAATAGCGTCCTGATCTCAATCATGGTCATTTCTTCGTTTCTCGTTTCATGGTCATCTTTTTTCCGCCGGCGTAACTTGCCTCCTGATAAATCTTTTCTCAACGCCCCATCCAAATTTCCACTTGAATAGCGCCAAAAATAGCATGACGAAGAAGTTTACCCGGATAATCTCGAACCAATCCCCCAACGTGAACTCCTCTTTCTTTCGTAATGCGCCGCGTTCTTTTTGCCGTATGATGGCATTTTCATACTCCTTCGATATCTGCAAGAATTTCTCAGGATCATCCGTGATGACACCATCTAGACCTTCATTTATACACCACCTCATTCTCCTTTCCTCGTTCACTGTCCAAGCAAAGATCGACCGATTATACTGTTTTGCCTCTTTCATGAATGCGCCACCTATGGGCCCCACGAGAACAGCTTGTAGCATGTTAAACGAGACGTTTGGAACAGTGAAGAATTGGCGCGCGTAATTTGTTGAGAAGCCAATATGCGAGATGGAATAGTTGGGAAGGTGCTTGAAAATGACGCCCAGGTATTTCGTAGCCCAGAAGCCAAGGACGATGCGTTGATTCCAGGGCTTCGAGCCTGGTGCGAGAGGAACTGACGCGATGTCTGAGGCTATGAGACGTATCACGTCGTCGGCGTCGTTTTCGAGCTAGTGATATGTGAGAGTTTGAGGGAACGAATGGATAGGACCTTAGATACCTTAATATCAAGAAGGAGCCAAATGTCTTCAAGCCCAGGTGTTGCCAGGTATTCGAGTAATTCCTTCAATCGCGGCATAGGTACGTGGGGCTTTGCAATTGTGCGCAAAGACTGTATGTATTCCCAATCGCAATCTATAATCCTTTCTGGCTTCCCATAACAGCGTTTGAGATTGGCGTCCTGCTTAATAGTCAGATCAAATCACGAAATCTTGAAGGACAGATATACATGAGACAGGACTACTACTCCATCTTTGGTCAGATGTATATCGGTCTCCAAGGCATGTGCACCAGTTTCTACAGCTCCACGCATGGAGCTCATGGTATTCTCTGGAAACTTTGCTTTAAACCCGCGGTGAGCAATCGATTGCGGTATTCTGCTTCCATCTTCCGTAACGCGTGCCTTGGTGAAATTGGCTGTAAGCAATCAGCATGGATATATCTCAGCCCATTGAGAAGGCAGTCGAACGTTTTGGAAACTCGGTGTCATCCGTGAGAAGCGCTCCTTCAGCAAGTCTCTCCATGATCGGAGAGGAGAAGAGGGGAGGTATATTGAGTTTTCTCTGTAGAAAGGAAGGCTTCGGTTCGTTGCCTGAGCCCATATTTGTTGGAAGGTAATATAAGGATCTTGAATTGAGCTCAGCACACAGAGCAGTGCTGTGTAGAGGAGCGAGAGGTAGCAATATATCCGAGGAAAAAGTGAGAAGAGCAAAGGCAGTAACAATGACGATCCTGCTCAGCTTGGATTCGGCCGATGAATCGCGGAATGTTTGCGTCAGCTCGGTGATAAAACGGACGAGGCTCACGAGATCAGATCAGGGGAGGACATTTCCTCATGCCAAACGGAGTGCTTTCTGTAAGAAACAACAACATTGTGAGGAAACGTTCATCTTTATGCCTTCAACTGTCGATACTCGGAGGGTCGGGAGGCGCCCTTGCCATTGACCTCGGGAGCTACATACAAAGTCTGTCTGCCACGCCATCCCATTCGGGTAGACAGCTCCAGGCGACATCATCTCGATTGGACAGAAACGCAAATTGCTGGAGTTTTTTGAGAAGAAGGTTTTGTGGTAGCTCATGGCCGAGAACAGGCGAGACACGACAGCTGGCTCACGAGCGATGCAGTGCAACTCGGACACGCAAGCTTTGTACAACAATGGCGTTTTGAGGAAGTCGTCCTCAGACCCCGCCGCTCTTCAGCTGTGTCCTGATGCCGACTTTTCACTAAGATGCGGCTTGATTTGAACCGACGAAAGCCGGCTCGATCCCGACGTTCTCAGGAATACATGAGAATCTACATAGAGAAGAGACATAAGGGCCTGTTCGAATTCAAATATCAATGTTGCTTAGATTTTCCTAACAATACAGGGCCCCTAAAATGTGCACGATATATCTTGGAAGACAGTGTTCGCCCTAATAATTTTGGCTTGAATACTACGACTGTGGATAGTTTTGGAAGTTTGGTAGCTACTGGTGTACCCGACTCGAGAACGAACATGATATGACAAACACGAAAGAGGAATAAGTGACCAACCCGTGCATGCTGAGCAGATCCATCTGTTAGACATGCGGCGCGTACTGAATAGGCTAGCGCAAGAGCAAGGTGGCCTCTTCAACATAGACATCTCGACACACCAAAGGCAGGCTCAGGTCGCCATGAAACCCGCTCCCCAATTGTTCCCTATTTCGTAACACTCCGTTCAAAAGTACAGGTGGCGCCTACATCTGCTGCGCCTTGGAGCTACCTTCTAATTCGCCACGATGAACGGACTGAACGGCTACAACCAGCACCGGGTGCTCGACGACGATGCTTTTGGCGAGGCCAAGGGCATGAGTGTGAAGGCATTTGACGCTTTCCGTACGAGTTACCATTTCAATTGTCCACCAAGATGCTAATCAGAACCCCATAGCAAAGACGAAGCCTTCATATCTCAAGAAATCGCATACTGGATCAGCATGGACAATCCTTCTCATAGTTGCCTCAGTCTCCCTTATCGTCTCAGAAACGCGTCGCTGGCTCGCCGGAGAGATATCACACTCCTTTACCGTTGAGAAGGGCATATCGCATCAGTTGCAAATAAATCTGGACGTCGTGGTTGCTATGAAATGTTCCGATATACACGTCAATGTCCAGGACGCTGCAGGCGACCGTATTCTGGCTGGCGACATGCTGGCGAAGGATCCCACCGTCTGGAAACAATGGATCAAGAAGTATGGTGCGCATATGCTGGGCGACGATGCGGACGAGTATATCTACGGCCAAGGTGAAGAAGAGGATGTACATGACTATTTGGGAGCTGCGAGGAAATCCAAGTCAAAATTCAAGAAGACTCCCCGTCTGCATGGCACGGCCGATGCTTGTCGTATCTTTGGCTCCATTGAGAGCAACAAAGTCCAGGGAGATTTCCACATTACAGCTCGTGGTCATGGTTACATGGAGTTTGGAATGCATCTGGAACACAATGGTAAGCAGATGGCCCAAGGCAGATGGCATTGCGTTTACTAACAATCACTAGACTTCAATTTCTCACACATCGTGAACACCCTCTCCTACGGTCCAAACTACCCTCTCCTCACAAATCCTCTCTCAAACACCTTTGCGACAACCGACGCGCACTTCTACAAATTCCAGTACTACACCAATATTGTCCCTACCATCTACACAACCGAGACCAACCAAGTCAGCCTTTCGCCTCCACAACACATCCTGGATCCATCTCACGCTGATTACAAACCATCGTATTCTCCCAACACTGTGTGGACAAACCAGTACGCTGTAACATCGCATTCACACCAAGTCGGAGAGAACTTTGTACCTGGCATATTCTTCAAATACGACATTGAGCCTCTCTTGCTTATAGTAAGCGAGGAATCGGGTGGTTTGCTGGCCTTACTTGTCAGGCTAGTGAATGTTGTGAGCGGAGTGTTAGTAGCGGGATCATGGTGCTGGGCATTGAGTGATTATGCTGTAGAGACGTGGTTGTACAAGAAGGGTCGCGAGAGTCTGGGATTCCTCGGCAATGGAAGGCAAAATGAAAAATTTGTATGAATATGTACAGCATTGGGGATCGCGTGATGATTGAGCAAAGACACGGATGGCGTATCGGTGTTGGCTCGGGCTCGGTAGATGAGTTCTCTCTTTTTACTCTTTTGAATATGTTGGATTTAGCGATCTGCTTATACGCTGTGTATGTTTAGGTAGTCAACCAACGAATCCCCAACCATGGTCTGCTAAAATTTGGCGCATCGCTCCTTGTCCATCATCGGTGCTGGAACCGACAATGACTTCAATATGGATGTTTCCTATAACTGGTGAGAAGTTTTTCTTACGGCCGGTTTCGTTTGCTTGATCGATAATCTGATTCGCGAGGTCTGATGCCTAAGACAAGGCTGAAGGATGGCAGGGAGCACGTGTTTTTGAGGTTGGTTACACCATTTTCGACGACGACACCTTCCCACGCCTTCATCCTTGCCTCAAGCTTAAGCATACAGTTCCAGTCGCCTCTTCAGAAGTCTTGGAAGCGATTTGCGATATGACTGTGGGTTTAGGTGACACGAAATAAATATCAAGCCCTGTCACCTGAGCCCTTGTACAATTCACACGTCTTGTCCAGTTTACAACCAGCATACCCCGATTGTTGAGGTCCCGTTCATCGACTATCAAAGACCCCTTGTTTCCAACCACACCATCGTTCCTCCCCACAATCAAAAAATAGCAAGCGTCACTTCTGTCATCCAGCCTGACAAACCATGGCTCAACCCGACGGGCCTCCACGAAAGCCTCTCTCCGGCAAGGCACCGAAATTAGCACCAGCGCACCAGCGACCGCGACCAGAACTGCTACCCCAGAAGAAGGCATCAACAAAGACAAGAGTTCGAAGGCGTAAACCAGACAGCGAAAATGATGAACCCGCGCCTCCGTCTAAGCGGGCTCGTAAGATTCAGAATGTCGGAGCCAGATGCGAGCCCAATGTTATCAGCGACGATGATTATGAGCCTATCCCGCGGAAAAAGACAGTTGCTCGAAAGGTTGCCAGAGCTGGCCTTCCGCGGTCCTCATTTCATATTGCTGAGGATGAAGATGAGCAGACTGCTGAAGCGCTCGAGGCTAGAAGGGAAGAACCATTGACGATGAGGCTCTTTTATCCGGAGACATTGTCAAAGCAGAGACACGCAAAGCGTATCTTTAGTGTTCGTCCACTTGGCCAGAATATCGAGAAAGGCTCATCTGAAGATTGTAAGTAATAATTCCCTCACCATAACCGTAACCAGTCTGCTAGGACATCTCGAGACCAAGCTAACACTGAAAGTAACAATAAATGTCAAATCTGGCTGGGAAGTCTCGGATAACACAATCGATCTATTCATAGAAGGAGACTCGGCAACTGGCAAGATTACAAACAAGTGTCAGCTTAAGTTTACAGACGCTCCCACCAAAGACAGCGTAACAATGGGTCACGTCCGTCATCAATTAGCCAAATTCTTAGGTATCAGCGACGTTTTCGCGATTCAGCTCGAGTCTTCCACCCTATCAGCAAAACCTTCCTCATTCAAAGCACGAGGTACTATCTGTGATCGAGTGAACGCAATTTGGAACGATCTCAAACACCATGACCTAAAGACTGTCAAAGAAGTCTTCAAGGACGTGAAGGCGCCATGGCTTCGGGTCAGAACGAGCGAATACATTATTCTCTCCCTACCGGAGCTCAAGCTTGAGGTCTGCGTCACGCCTTCGGATGTTGCTGTAGTTGGAGAGCTCCGCCAAATTGCTGCCGCTTTGACTCGGAATAATTTACCACGTTCCTTTCATGTCAACATCAAGAATGTCGAGATCTTGGAAGATGAAGACGACATCCGATTCCTTGATGCTCCATTGAGACACAAGAGTTCCATCACGTGTGTTCCCGAAGTCCATGAGTGCGCCATCTGTGCTGAGGACGTTGGATTTCTTGATTGGCCTGGAAAGCTTAATGCAACAGCTTGTGAGCATGAGAGTAGTACTTGTACTCCCTGTTTGAGGAACTGGATTTCTGAAGCCCTTGACAGTAACAACACTGACAAGATTACTTGTCCGGAGTGTAAGGCTGTCTTCGAACACTATGATTTGAAGAAGCATGCTACTGAAGAGGACTTCACTCGGTAAGTTCCTACATCCAATCAACGTACCGACCTTGAAGTCGATTCCTGATCTTTGTGACATAGATGGGATCGTCTCTCCACTCGCGCAGCTCTTAGCGCTATCCCTGAATTCAGGTGGTGCATCGCCCCCTTCTGTGAAGGCGGACAAATTCATGACAGCGAGGGCTCCATCATGACCTGTACCGAGTGTAAATTCCGAACTTGCACAAACTGCGATGGAGAATTCCACGACGGCGAGACTTGCAATGAGTACAAAGAACGAATGGGTATACAAAGCGATATGATCAAGCAGAGCGAGGAGGCTATCGAGCGAATGGCCAAACAGTGTCCCGGATGTAAGATTCGGATTGAGAAAAATGGTGGTTGTGATCACATGATTTGTAAGCTGTGTCCATTCCCAGTCTTCTTTTCCCCTGCCATTCTCAGCCATCCTACTCTCTCATCACTGAATACTAACTCAAGAAGGCCAAAAATGCCGTCTTCAGTTCTGCTGGATCTGCAGCACGCACTACATAGACATCCACCGCGAAGGCAACACCGCTCATGCCGAAAACTGTCAATATCATCCTGGCAATATTCCTGATCCACATGGTCCGTTTTGACTTGCTGGGATTCCAGTTCCTGCTGCAAGACCCCAGATACCGGGTGTGTAGGCCGTAATGATTCGGCTGAATGGTGTTATGGGAAGGCCAAATGGTAGAGGTGTGTGAGGTGAAGTTTGAGTAACAAAAAAGTTGCACTGAAGGAGTCTTTTGTGCCAAATATAGCCTGTGTTAGAATTTAAGGTGTTTGGCGTTTCTGTTTTGAAGGTACTGGGTATTCATATCTGGTGTAACACGCGGATCTGTTTCTTTCTCCTCGGTCCTTGCTACAACCATTGCCAATGATCTGACATTGGTAATGACGAAGAATTGCACGACTTCAAGTCATAAATTCTAGGATTGTAAAGTGGTATATCACATCCTAAGGTTGAAAATCCATGTGAAAGACGGAAAGTGGAGGGAAGAACAAGCTGCTCACGAGGTATACTATCTACCATTCCAGCGATGTAGATCATATCCCGAGACCCGAGAAACAAAGGAGTGATATATGAAGGAGTACAAAACAATCAATCCACCCATAGCCATCTCCAGAATCCAAAAACGAACAGAATCCATCCCGAAGTACCACGAACCATAAGCCTGATCAGTCCGAAATCGTCGAAACATGAGATTCTCTTCCTCGTGCTCTGCGTTATCGCCATGTAGAGAGATCCCTACTATTCTCTAACCTTCTACCCAAAAGCCACGTGGGAGTAGCGCACAGATTTACCTCGAAAAAAATTCTGTGTTGTTCTTCTTTCTTTAGTTCTATCATTAAGCACTCGATGTAAGTATCATTCTTTCACCACGCTTGTATCCCTTAGCCAAGCATGATTAAATTGTTGTTTTAAAGCACGAGCAGAGAGTAAATTATATTTGCGCGGAAACACAGATTGATGCTACAAGCGTGAACACAAACATGAATTCAACTTTTCCTCATCATAAACCATTTTTCAAGCCTAGAATTCACCCCAATCAGGCAGTTTGGCGTATACATACTAATTCGGCCCTCGTAGATGGACAATAACCACCGTCCGGCTGGTGGGCCTACCATCAAAAAAATGGTCACCGACCACAATGTAGGTTCATCCAGGTCTCAACTCGACTCTTGACTGACGGTTACCCAGCTCTATATCCTTCAAAACCGCCTCGGCATCCAGAAAGACGCTCTCCGAGTCACCGAGACCAAGCTGACGCGCGTTGAACGCCGGGTAGCAGCCGTCAAGCGTCAGGTCACTGGGCCATTCACCCAGCCTTCTTCCGCTGTGCCAATTACCCAACCCTCTGCTGCAACCGTCGCCCGTCCCATCCACCCGGTCCAACCGACCTTTGGCTTGCGCGCGAATCAGCAGCTGCCACTTGTGGGTGACGCCCCGACCGGCCCTCGTGCGGGTAACCAGTTAGGTGGAGGAAGAGGAGGAAGCCAGGGTGAGGGCAATAGAGGACGTCCAGGTTGTGGGGAAAATACTCCAAGTGATCGAAGCGGTGGAAAGCCAGGTAATGGCCAAATAGTTTGAGTATGACTTAACGTTTTGCAGGTGCGCTTAGATCCTGGGCCAAAGAAGAAGATGGCTGGGAGTTTCGAACTGTGTATACATGACTGAAATGCTTCAGCTGTCCTACATAGTTTCCTCTTCCATTGTTGTGTGAAGTGTGGTGTTTGATCGAGATGGGATGACTCATGAGTCCAAAAGATTTTGATTCTGTCGAATTTTGTTCGGATAGATCTACTACCATCCCTCTGCTTCGTTCCAGTACCAGCGATGTGCTCTTCAGCCAGCATCTTACCTCCAAATAGAAAAGGCTCGCAGGTTCCGTTCTGGAAGCATTGTACTATTTATGCATCGTCCCCCTCTGAACGAGATGGTCCCAGAATGTAGTTTAGCAAAAGCCTTCCATCCTCTAAGTAAGAGCTGGAAGTACAACTACTTACACCAGGCTCCAAAATAACCAACTCCCCACTATTCAACCTCATCCCGATCCTCACCGCAACTCAAATTGAGAAATCTACAGAATTAATAATTCGAGAAATCTGTGGCTCACCACCAGGTACAATTTCTACAACTACCAGTTTTTTTTCGTTAGGTGTTTCTTTGGGCTTACGGGATTTGCTTTGTTGATGGGGCCAAGATATTTGTTTACGTCTTAATCGTTCTTTAGTATTGCGAAAAGGGAGGACAGACCATACGACCTTGCCATTCCGCAAACGCCTTGCCGACCATGGTAGAGTTATGCTAGGGAGGAGTGGAGAATAGGGATTTCCGTAGAGGAGTGGGTGGTGATATAGTGGCTGTCTGGGAGGAGAGATGTTGGATTTTTCGTGCAATTGGGTTTGGATTTGTTAGCCATGATGGAATTGTCATGAAACTTTTCTCATTGGTGTCAGGATTGAGAGAGTATGCCGAAGAATCTGCTTTTTCACCTCGAGTTGCTCAACGCTTATGTTGAGCGTCCTGCCTTTACCCACTATAGATGGATTATTGGATCCACTGGCAGGGGAGTCTCGTAGAGCGGGTAGTATTTCCGGATGTAGCTTAGGCATGCGGTCGAAAACCTGAATCGATGCGAGAAGGATGGAAAGGTGAAGCTTGAATCAGGTCAGCTCATGTTAAATAAACCTCGGCAGTGAAAACCTTGAGCCGTGCACTACATACCCCACATAAGCGAGAAAATCAAGGACCATACATATCAGCTCACCTTAAAATCAAGGTATTAGGCAATCATAGCTTGAGGCATAGATCTAAACTGATACGATATTAAGCGAGAAGAATATTTGTGGTTGGTTGGAATCCGCAAACCGGAAATAGGCCCGGCCCGTCTTCGCCGAAACTAAGGCAAAATCTCGGCAAACTTGCATCATGGAGTTAACCTCCAGTTTCCAGCTGACATATAGAGAAAAACAGTCTTCACGATTCTTGGAAGTATACCGTGCAGCCAATAGCGATGTAGCGGACTGGTTTCCAAACTGGACGAGCTGCCATATTACATCACCATAGCACTTTCCTTGTCCAGCACCAATAGCATTCCGTCCCACTCCGTAGGGAATACAAATGCAGCATCCCGTCGGCTACCGTTATATATCATACTGAGTAGCCCGGAACTAACAGTAAAATCTTTGTTATTTCCATTTTACCATGACTCTCCCCATGATACAAAAGGCCAAAGACATTCTTTCCTCTTCGTCTTCATCCTCACCTTCTACTTCCACGGTTACCGAACCTGCAACCACTGATAACAACATGTCTGCCAAATACCCAAAGACCTGTAAAGCCGCAGTTCTCCCCTCAAGGAACGAAAAATTGGTGATCAATGATGTCGAGGTGAAAGAACCAGGAGTTGGGGAGGTGTTGATAAAGGTTCATGCTTGTGGTGTATGCCATAGTGACAGTTTGGTCGCAAAGGGCGGTATGGGACCAATGTGCGTCATCCGCTGGCCGTTTTATGCCAAGTCTTCTAATATCGTCGCAGCCCACACAAAGACTTCATTCTCGGCCACGAAGTCATCGGAACGATTGTCGCTGTTGGACCCGGAGAAAGGAAATGGAAAGAGGGTGATCGAGTTGGTGGTGCGTGGCATGGTGGACATGATGGCACCTGCAAGAGCTGCAACAAAGGACTCTTCCAAATGTGCGATAACAGGGCCATCAACGGCGTTAGCAGAGATGGAGGCTGTGAGTTTTTCCCCGTAAAGCTGTCGATTGTTAACGCTGACCACCAAAGACGCCGAGTATACCAGACTACGAAGTGAGGCCGCTGTCCGCATCCCATCAGACGTTGACCCAGCCGAATATGCTCCACTTCTCTGCGCCGGCGTCACAACATTCAACGGTATTCGTAAAATGAACATTCCCCAAGGCGGTACCGTTGCCATCCAGGGACTTGGCGGACTCGGACATCTCGCTGTCCAATATGCTCGCAAGATGGGCTATCGAACCGTCGCCTTGTCTTCCAGCGACAAGAAGAAAGACTTTGCTGAGCAACTCGGCGCCACTGATTACATCGACGGTAGCAAAGAAGACACTGCCGAAGCTCTACAGAGGATTGGAGGCGCTGACTTGGTCGTCGTCACCGCACCGAATCCTAAGCTCATGGGTCGCTTGGTGGAGGGCTGCGCACCTCTCGGAAAGGTGCTGATTCTCGCCCGTAAATTTAAACTTCCCTTTCATATCCGTTGCACGTTACTAAGATCACCAACTAACGCCAATTCTGTCAACAGCCGTTGGAGAAGTCCCATTCAACACCGTTCCCATGATTATGAAAGGTATTTCCGTTCACGGGTGGCCTTCTGGCCATGCCTTGGATTCCGAAGAGGCTATCGATTTTGCTCAACATCAGAACGTCAAGGTCATAATTGAGAAGTTTCCGCTCGCCAAGGCACAGGAGGCTTTGGATCATATGTTGTCGGGCAACGTGCGGTTCAGAGCTGTATTGACAATGGATTAGAAGCGCTCGATTGAATACCAGAATTAGGAAATCGATAACCTAATAGCTCGAGAATAAACGACCGACTCTACTATCTGATTTGAACGCACCTCAGGGGGAAGGACGATGACGACCCAACAGCCCCTAAAAATGTCAATGGATTATCTAACTTGAAAGAGGAAACCAAATTGCATGCGCATGCATTTATGAAACAAATCCTTCGTTCCGTCGTGCTTACTGCACAGACCATGCATCATAGCTGAAAGCCTGCAATTATCTAGGGCTTACTCGGCGGTCTGACACACAGTCACAAATACCAAGGGTGTTACCGTAATAGGCAAGCGTGAAGTTGTACCCTAATTCATCTCCGTACTGGTACGTGGTTCGTTACGCCCGTTTACTCCAATTCCTCGAAGCAATCTCCACTCCCTCAATTCTAGAATCTGTAAGTACTCGTGCTATTAATAGTGCTTGCCTTGTCTAATTCTCCGATGCGACTTTCTTCATATTGATTTTGCCGGGTGAATGCATATGTTGGAAATCGAGCTCCTCTGCCTTCGCATTCTCTTCGCATGGTAGTTTTTTCGGATCAAGCCAAGAACTTAATCGTGTTCAAACGTGTTTTTTGCGTTGATCTGACGGGGAGGGCGGCAGATTCACGTTTTCCCCGCCACATCTCTCACATCTCCTCCACAATCGCGAATCCAATCGTTTTAGTGGCGATGTATTTCTGCCACCTTCTTTTCATGTAGCATGAGATGGGGGCAACCCCAAAACGTCGAGGACGTGAAAGATTAATAATACATGGCTCAAAAGAGCAATGCGCCAAGGGGTATATATGCGCTCTCCAGCACGCCTTCTCCAACGAAACAATGGAACCAGGCCTTCCCATGGAAATCCATAACGGAGCCAAAAATATCTATAAAGTTCCAGAACCTTTTTGCAGAAACAAAATGCGATGAATGCGCTGCTGGGTATGCTCCATCCGCGTTCCTTTTGAGTATGCGGATACTTTTTTTCCCTTCCAATGATGTGCATCCCTCACACATGATGACAAAACAAACGAAAAAAAAGGAAAATTGAGCGATCGTGTTGGGTGGAGAAAAAAAGGGAAGCAAAGAAAGAAACATGCGCAGCATCTCATCCAACAACCAACCAACCAGACATCCGACTTACATAATTCATGCACAGCAATCCCCAAAAACCGAGAAAATAATGACGAAACCAATTCTTACAGATCTCCCACCGAAGCGAATCAACCAAAGAGCGTTCAAGAAAGATGTGAGCGCGGCGTGGCGACATTCCTCGTCTCCCCATCCTGATAGGCACCCGTATATCAATTATCAGCATTCTTCTTATACTCACTCCACATCTCCTTCACGGTCGGAAACGCACCAGACTTCTTCCTCTCCTTCCGCCTTTTCTTGTCAGTCTTTGCACGTGCCGCCGCAGCATCTGTGGCATTGAAGTAGCGTCCATCGGACTGGAGATGCGTAGCATTCGAGTCCATGCGATGACTGCTGTAATCATTGATGGTTCCTGCGTGCGAGCTGGAGCTGTCGCTGCTTGGGCGGAGGTTGGAGTGCATAGTACGGTGGGATTTGATTCTGTCGCTGTTGCTACCGATTGTCATGGGTGAGGAAATCTGGACGTCGAGACTTGTTGTTGCGCCTAATCTTGTGGATCCTGTTGAACTAGTCTCTGCTCTTTTACCCTCGCGAGTTTCCTTTTCGATGCGCTGTTCTTTGGCTGCTTGGGCAGAGGTCGAAGTATATCGGATGGCCGTCATGGCCTTGTATTCTTTTACCATGTCGCCTAAGGTAGGGAACCTTGAATTTTCTTTCTTCCTCTTCTTTCTCTCTTCCTTTTGAAGCTTTGTGGATCTGATCGATTTTGTGTGTGACCAGTCCGGCGTGCTGGCTCCTTCACGGCTAGATGACATGCTGGTGCTTGGTCTAGTTGGATCATCTGTGACGTGTGTCCTCGTCGGCCTGTCCTGGGGTAGTGTCGTTTGTACATTAGACAAAAAGGACGGTGTCAGAAGTGGAGATCGAGGTGGTGACTCGTTGAAATTCTCATCTTTCTCAAGCATCCGCGAGGGCGCACGAGGTGGGAAGACAGAGAACATGTTCGCCACTCCGTTTCCCACCCTTGAATCCTTCGTAGGGGAAGTCTTTGATTTTGGTGGTACAGGAGGTCCTGATTCTTCATAGGGTATGTCCATGTTCTCCCAGGGCAGTGCTTCTGCTCTACTCATCCTCGTCCCTAAACCTAAACGCTCACGTGGTGTTCGAAACCATTGTGCAGACAGCACTGATAGGGCCACGGATCCAACTGTTGACATACCATCATCGACCATTTCGCCTGCGGTGGCTTCAGAGCTGATGGTCATTAGAGTGTTGTTTGGACTTCGACTAGTCCTCGAAGTTAGGAAATATGGAGTGTTGGTTCGACTGGCTCGTGGCGTTTGGTCAGGTGATAGCGTGCAACTTGCTGTTGATCCAGATGGAGCAAAAGACCTTGCTGAAGATGTGTTTCGTGGATGCTCACCAACGGGCTGGAGGCGTGGGGTTGTGTGCAGCGATGCGTAACTTCGATTGTAGTGGTAGTCGGAGGTGTGCCCACCCTCAAGGATCATAGGCCAGGACTCGGAATTAGCTGAAATGGGCTCTTGAGATAGTGATGATCCCAGAGAATTAGAGGGCGAGGATAATGACGCAGACGCTGACGCTGGCGGCGATAGGCGGTTTCCGATATCCGTTCGCTGTGGTGGTGCTGATTTCAAATGTGGGGGACGTTGGGCAACGGAGGCTGAGCGTCCCATTCCTCGCTGAGCGCGCAAGGGTATAGAGTACATCTGAGTATCATTGCCTAGATCTGTTACTGATCGCTTGCGATTCCGCTCGGAAAGACCTTCAAAGGAAGATGATCTCGGAGGCGGTGGCGGTGACTTGGACGTATCTGACTGCCGCCCAAATGCGTTGCCTCTGACAAACCCGACCGCTTCTGTCATCGGTAGAGCAGGGATAGATTCCCCTACCTCAGGTCTGATATACAATCGTTCAGTACTTGGTTGCTTTCGCAACACTTCGGCGCTGGCCTCCTTCCTTAGACGAGCTGTCTCTGGAAGTCCAATTATAAGAGAGCGCATGCTCGAACAAGACTTTTGCTTTCTTAGTTCTGAGATACCAGATCTAGGAGTTTGGGAAATTGGTGATTCGCCCTCTAGTGGTGTTGCTGGTTGCGATTGGCCATTTCCTGCCTCGGGATATTCTTCAATGATCTTGGCTTCTTTTTGTGGCACCACGGCGTCTTGCTTTTCAGGACCACTTTGGTACTCGGGCTCTTCCTCTAGAGTCGTGACCTGATGCAAGCTCGGAGCTGAGATCGGGGGGCGCTCCATGTATCCATCGCGGAGATTCACTCTAGATGTCCGAGATGGCGTACGTGGATGTATCTCAGGTGCTTTAGGTGGCGACCTTGACCTTGAAGGAGACCTCGACGGTAGCTTGGGAAGAGGTGCGGTTGGCGGAGAAGACATCGGTTCTAGCGGAAGCGTTGGCGAAGGAGGCCGCTTTTTATCCGAACCATCAATTTCTTCACCAGGCGCCTTGGAGACATGGATATCTTTTGAAAGAGGCGGAGACGATAAATTTGACATAGGAGGCTCACCTGGAACAAACCTGAAGTGGTGGCCAACTGTGGGCGAGCTTCGTCTGAACTGATCCTTTTTCCACTTGGTATGTACGTCTCTTCCTTCCACCACAACACCGCTGGATTCTTCCGGTTGAAGTGCAAGAAATACAGGACGCTTCTTCCCGGCTGCTTCGGGTGTAGGCTTCCTGCTCGATGTTGGATGCGCTGCTCCATCGTATAGGTCTGCTGTTACTAAGGACAGTGAGTGTACACTACCAGCATGCGAAATAGACGAAGGAGTGCTTGACTGCCGAGATTGTATCGTGCTTGTCGACGGAGTGGCTGAATGGTTTGATTTTGAGGTATGCGAGGAGTTGCTGGTGGTGATCCGCGACAAGTTACTATACGTAGCTGCTTGCTGCATCGCAGCGCGAATGGATAGTGGTTTGCGGACGCGAGAAGCTCTAGACCGTTGGAGTAGGACCGCAAAATTAGAGGCCGCAAAATCGTCTTGCGAATCGCTAAAATCAGAGCTGCGGTTTGTCAGTAAATTGGACTTGAGTCGCGCAGAATTTCTCTTACTCATGGGCAGCTCTTATCAAAGCCGTTAGACCACTTTGATATCCACGCAGCTGTAGAAGCAATTCCCTCATTTCCTCCTCTTTCCACAAGACTCGAACTCGAGCCATGATGCCCATCTGCTCAGTTGGGGACAGTCGTGATCCCTCAACATAATCCTGCAACTCAATAGCATACTCCTCAATGACAGACAGTGTCAATTGGCTTCCCAAGATGATTGATTCCAAAGCTCGCGTTAGCTGCTCCAGGCGTGCATCCGGATAACCTGTGATGCTGCTCCAATCGAAACTCCGGATTTGGGAAAGTGCAACATGAATGAGATTGCATTCTGTTCCGATACTGGTCATCATCAACGGCGCCCTCTTGAATCTTTTCCCGACATTGAGCAGAACGGTGGATATCTTGGAGCATGTTATGAGTAGAGGTGAGATGGAGAAAGCGGCACCGGCAAACTCAATCATGTTGAATGGACGAGTATCATGAGAGGAGGCAACTGGTCATGGGCGAGAGCTGGGCTCAGAGGAGGCGACGAGTATAGTTGGGGAACGTATGAGTGAGAATAGCAGTAGCGACGATATTTTGGAACTGCAGTGGTGAAGTTTACGCAATCCCAAGCGGCGGCAGCGAACAATAACCAACCCCAGGCCCAGGGCAGGGCAGACCAGGAGATTGACAGTTGCTAGCCAGTAGCGACAGAAAGCCATCCAATGGCAATGATGGGAAAAAGAAATGTAGGCTTTGGGATGTGCTTTGATGCCGTTTCTGCACACACAGGTCACATGGAGGTCTAGGCCTTCGCATGGGAAAGCTGTAGCGGCGGAAAACCAGTCAGGAAGCTGCAGCGGAAGCAGAGACCCAGCCCGATAGTCGATCCTGGCTGGGATGAAGTGTGCGTAGGGGTGCTCGTGGCTTCATATTCCTTTTCCGATATGAAATTCGGGGCCGTTGACGTGATGCGCGTTTGGGACGAATTGACATTCGCGGAGAGTCTTGGAGATGGGAGTTAGGAGAGGGAGACATGTTCCGTAAGGCGATTGACAGTTGTTTGCACCAATGATTCCAATGTTTTATGTAGCAAGCAGTCGTTGGTCTGTATCCGAGAGTTCGAGCTCGGTCCTGTGAGGGGAGGCGTCAAGGCCAATAATAGCGTGGGGAGGTCCACGTATAATACCTGTGCTTGTGTACTATGTAAAGCTCCACAAGTACGGCATCCATGTACTCCTATGTGATGGATCCGTTGCGAGATGCGGCGGGAGATTCTCAATAAATGATTCTATCGAAACCTCGCCGCTTTCTCAACCATTGGGATGCGTATGGGCTATTCGCCGAGCAAAAGAAAGCACGACGTGCCATGAAATACTCCGTACATAGATAATTATGCACGAATCATTGCACCCATCATGTAAATTGCTCGATTTGAGACCCCCGTCGTTGAAGACCGGACGGATGCCCTATCTGAGGTGCTCATAAGGCATGCATCATCTCAATATCTGTCTCTCGAAAGACGTTTCTCAAGACTTTCTCCTTTAATCTCAGCCTACACCAACATAAGCACGCGTCCTGCAGACGTCAAGTCACCATCGTGAATCCATTCATCCTCTCAGTCTCCGCCATCTCTCGTTGCTGCATCTTGCTACGAGATGTGGCGTCCAACAGCCAACGGGCTCCTCTTCTTCCGGCCAAAGCCAATCGGAAACTCACAAACCTTCGACCGGCTGGTTTTGCATCTTGACAGACCGAACTTTTCTCGAGATACCTGTCTAGGTCTCGAGGAAAACACTCCAATATGCGAGAAATCACTTTGAGATTGATCTCTTCGAGTCCCCTGGAAGTACACCAACACCGTGCAGCGCACGCTATGACCTCGTGCAAGGCCACATCAGCATCGATTCATGAGCGCCTTCAGCTTGGTCTATCCTGAGTGGCGGGAATTTCGTATCCACATCCCTCTATCCAGTCACCTTTCCGCAGAACTTCCCGCATTAATCTACATCCAAAAGGACACTCGAAATGGGAAACATCAGGTGACTTGGTCTGTAACGTTACTCGCAAGCGAGTGACGCATACAAGGGAGTGACGTATAGAATCTTACATCTCATCTTTGCAACACCATAAATCAATCTTTGAGTAACATATTTAAATGAGCTAATATACAATAAATTATTGATATTTAGGGCATTCTGCAGCTGCATGATCGAAGCCTTTACAGACAAAACAGCTCGGTAACCCGTACCTTTCCTCTCGAGATCCAGCCCTCGATGCCTCTGCCTCCACTTGTATTTTATTAGCTGTAGGCCGAAATACCAAGTTCTGCGCCTCAGTAATTGTAAGAGAGGGGTTTTCAGAGATCTGACGAGGTAATAACACGCGAAGTACCTGCAACTCCTATTGCAAAGCCAGTTTCGTCGAAGTTATAGATGTCCTCATCTACGATGCCGTATTTCTGAATTGTATTGCATACGAGTCGAAACCAGTTTTGAACAACGTACGGATCTTCGCATTGAGCTCTTTGGTAGTCGTATTTACGTGTATACTTGGCTTGTAAGGTCGGTTGACGCTTGACAAAGTTGCGAGGCCAGTTGACACCGATTGAGCCTTCAGAACCGACGCGTTGCTGAAGCAATAATCTAGCTGCATCACGTAATGCAGAGATTGCAGGAGGATAACCACGTTCGTCAATTGAATAATCCACTGTAGAAGGGCTTCTTCTTCTGTGGGAGTAAGCTTATGATTATTTGCACGCGAATCTACGCGTGCAACGCGTCCCTTGAGGCGGTGTTCGAGATTGCTTGGAGGTACATTATATGATAATGCAGCTTGACGAATGCTTGAAAATTGACCTTTCCGGTAGGCTTGAAGAGCGAGAAGTAATCGCCCTTCTTGTTGGGCTTTAGAAGTCATGATGTTGTAGTGCAGAGCCTTGGAAAGATGACATGTAAGATTCTATGCGTCACTCGCTTGTATGCGTCACTCGCTTGTGAGTAACATCATGCTAGCCACGAAACCACAGCAGGCGAGGCTGACCGTTCATGTACGCCAAGGATGCTGCTGTCCGTGCTGCATCAAGCCTTGATTCCGAGATCGCACCTCTCCACGTCTTGGGTTCCAACGCTTGCTCTGAGATTGAACAGGGGCCATATAACAGAGCAGCATCACCTCCAACACAACCACGAAATATCTTCCGACGTCAATACAAGCGCCTCGAAGCAAGCAGATGCATGGCAAGTACTATGCAAAGGTGCCTGTCGTCAAGGCTTTCCAGCCGAAGATGCCATGTTCGAGCTCACTCGTATCCAACATCTAGGGAGTTTGTGGAGAAGCAGTTCCCGTGACGAGGTCCAACAAAGTTACGACAATTTGTAATTTCTCGGCATGTACCGTGTCTATTCTCGTTCCAAATGCGAGAATAGAAACAAAACAGGTGTGGAACAATGACTCAATCTGGGTAACTATGACGTCGGTATTCATTTGTAACCACTTCCTGGAATGGGACTGAATTTATTCCTCTCGCTTTGGTATCGAGGCAGGCTGTTCTAAGCTTACAGGAAGACGTGAACCTTTTAGACCCTTTGGAGATGGTAGGCCTACTGAGTATTGCTTCCAATTTTTCACCCTCTTTGGTTCTTCTTCTTGACCGCACTAGCTTGCTCATCCTCACTAGCCTTCCTCTTCTTCACCTTCACCTCAGGTTTAGTCTCAGGGGACACAGCCACTTCGATTTTGTCAAGTTCGTCGAAAGAATAGTCGACCAGATCTTCTTGGTTCGTGTAAGCACCCAAAGTGAAATCAAGTTCGGTCTCATAAGGTGCCCACTCCTCCACCTCCTCCTGTTCTACTACCACTTCTTTATCGGCGGCATCGGCCTCAACTTCTTTGTTAGCCTCGACCTCGGCCTCTTTTTTCTCTCCAGCTTCAGCTAGCGTCTTCATTGCCTCGCTCGAGTTCTTCATGGCACCTCTTGCTCGATTCTTTCTTGGAACTGGTTTGGCGTTGACCTCGATCTTCTCGGCACTCTCGCCTTTCCCGGAAGCAATCTCCCTGACAAGCAGTCCTTCATTCTCATCTTCGGGCGCAACAATCTTCCTCTTTTTCACGCCAGTTTCCTCGACACTAACCTCTTTCCCTCTGACTTTATCCAACTGGCTTTTCAACAACTTATTCTCCGCCTCCAACTCTTCCATCATTTTTTCAAAGTCCGTCAAGTTCTTGATGAGGTTGCCGCTCCTTTCACGCAACTCTGCGTTTTCTATGATCAATTTCTTGTTCTCTTCCTTCAGCTCGGCATTTTCTCCAGACAATTGATTCTTTTCGTCCTCCAATTGCAAGAATTTGCCCAGCGTTGTATTGTACAGGACATGTAGGTTGGCCAAACTCTCCAAAGCCGACATCGGGTTGCTGCCGGAAAATTGTCGTTGTGGTTGAGAGTAGTTATTGTTGTTATTGTTGCAAGGATGAGGCGTCCAGTTTCCATACGAGTTGTCGAAACCAACTAGTGGCCTTTGAGGTTGTTGTTGGCTATAGGGGTTGTGGGGGTAGCTTTGATTGCCTCCGTGACCGGTCGTTGGATTGTGAGTATTGTATGGACCACCACCTCTTGGACCGCCTGGTGGACCACCCCTCCCTCCTCGAACACCTCTTCGGCCGCCTGGAGCTCCGCCTCGCGGAAGTTGTGGATGTACATTACTCATCTTGGGTGATTTTGCGGCCTTGGTGTTGATGTTGTTGGTGACGTTTTGAGAGAATGAGGTGTTTGAAGACGATGATGGTGTTTGTTTGAAGAAGCGAGGAGACTTGTGGAACGATATATCGATATTGATGTTGACGGTTACGTTTTCAATCTACGTGAAGCAAAGAAAGACCTTTGCTGTTGTTCGGAGGTGAAGTTCTTGCTAGTTCTTTGATGATTAGTCAATGTCATGATCGCACCTGCAAACGGGGCCTCGTTTCACAACGCACTCAACACTTTGAACGCGAAGAACTTCTGAGTTTAACACTCAACGTTCGCACACTCACCCCGCCACCATAATCTCGCTCTCATGCGCAACCACCTCATCCTCATACTCTTTCACCCGCTGACAATGGTCTAACTCATCCCTCGCACCATCGCAGATATGCCGATAACTCTTCACCACCCTCTCGCCCGTTTCCGAGTCCCCAAACGCAGCATTATGAAGCATGAGCTGCTTCAAAGCAATTTCTCGGCGCCACATCGCCTCTATAATCTCCTAATACTTCGCCTTCCGCTCTCAGAGTGTTTGGTTTTCTGTTCCATCCCCATGGGAGTTGAATAAATTGGCTTGCGCCCATCTGGTCGGTGTTAGTGATAATGGACGTCGTGTGCTGAAGGAGGGACTTACTTTGAGCCTTTGCGTTTGTTGATTGTTTTTGAGATGAAGAGGCTGGACGCGTTGAGTTTCTTACGGCACACACGTGTGTTGATGCGAGTCATGACTTTTTCAGTGCTTGACTTTTTCAGAGAGCTGCATCTCACGAATACTTTTACACCCTCTCGATGCTTGAATACATGGAGCGATGTGCCAGCGTTATGTTGTCCCAAATCTCCACATAACCTGTCTTCACCCATATAATATATCCGCACCCATTCCTATATCTTCCTGATCCATCCACGATCTGACCGGGAACCCTGATCCATCCTCCTCAAAGCAGAAACCCCTGCCAATAATCAAGCATTCCAAATCTCCTCCTCATGCTCCCGAGCCCACGCCTCATACTCCCCCAAAACCCTACAAGCAACCTCATAAAACATATGTGCCTCATCCTCCGAAGCCTCAAGCATATGATTATACCCAATAGAAATAGCCTCGTTCATCTCCTCATCCCATTCTTGATCAATACCGGGGGTTATAAGCATCCACTGTTTGATCTCGATGATGGAACGCCAGCTTTCTTCGACTATGAGGAGCATGATGGCGACTCGTTCCTCGCGTCGTTGTCTTAGCTCCCTCAGTTCTTGTCTTTGTTCGTCATTCTCTGCGATTCTTGAGTTTAGTTGGTGGGATTGGTGACGGATGCGACATTGGTGGGTTGAGCCGATGCCTAGGAGGCTGGATTGGAAGGATCCCATCTGTGTTGAATCAGTATTTTCGGTTCGTATATTGGCGCGAGGTGAACTTACTTTGTGACTTCTGGGTATTGTTGTTTGCTGTTGAAACAGACACACGCATCGACGTATCTTTGTAGCGATGTTTGTTTGTTGTGTGACGTAATACGTAGTTATGCAGCCTTGCGAATGTTAATATCCTTCATCCCAGGCCAAGGAGTCTGGTTCCGACCATGTCTGCTCAGTAACGCGTTTGAACATGCTCTGTTGAGAACATAGTATCGACTTGTAGATCGAAATCGATAAATTTCTGCGAGGGCAATAAATTTCTGGAAATATCAACTTGAGCGATACGAAACGATTACAAAACCTCCATTATTCCCATAAATAAGATGGGGACCATGTATACTTCAATCATTCATGTCCATCTAGCATCGCTCCCATCATCCTCCACCAGAGAATCGTTGGCGGAGTGCGAGCTGGTCATCTTAGAATGGACGAAGTCGCTCAAATCTCTCCGAATGTCCAGTACGATACCAAAGAGTTTCATACCACGCAGCTCGTGAATAGAAGCCGCCATGAGTGCCTGCATCATATCTTTATACTAGATACTCCATATTCTGACCTTCGTATAGTCGATAAACAACGCCTTAAAGGCCCCGATATCCTCACGCCACCTGGCTGCCTTAAATCCAGTAAAATCATCGTCCAGGGTGCTATTCTCAGCCCTCAGGGAACCGATAATGAGTTGCTGCGACTGGACGGTAGCGTCGGCAGTACGGCACGTTCTTACAGACGGCCGACTTTACCTCGTAGGTATTCGACTTCGTGGTAAGTAGGTACCCAGACTCGGACTAAATCATTTTCGTTGAGGGCATGTTTGAGCTCTGTCTATTCTATCAGCTCAGAACTAATATAGTAACATCACCGTGCTCACCCACGTCTCTAGAAGGAAATGTGTAGAGTACCCCTGCGCGAAAGGTAGGGATCTAATAGGTTTGAGCATTGTCGTTGAGCTCTGCACGTTTCGTTAGTCAAAATCATTATGTAAGGATCATTGTACTTACCCATGTCTGCAGGTGGAAGTGTGCTGTTTATTCGTGTAACTTAGTTACCTTCGACGCCGAAGTTATTCGGTCGTCTGGATGGGTAATACTTCATCTTAGTAGCTTTAAGCGTTATTGTTGTTACTCTTGGTGATTACACTATGCCAGGCTTGAAGAAGATCGGTCTCTTCGAGCGCATCAGAAAGAGTAGCCCGAGCTCTTCAGCCTCGTCTGCATCACGAGGTCTTCTACCGAGTTAGACAATCGCGATGCGGGTTCAAGAGCGATAATCTTCTGGCGCAATATCTTTCACATTGCCAGAAAATTCTCGATATCGATTTTGAAATCATATAGGGCTACTAGAAAGCGAGTCTTCGAAGCTGAGGCGGATTGAAATGCCTGGAAGGCGCGTCTAGCAGAGTCATCGCTGAAATGCCATGGAAATGACTGATCATGTGAAAACTTGTATCACTGCGACCGATAATCGTCAAGATAATACGATACCGCTCAAGATCTTGAATTGTCGGTAGGAGTGACGATCAAGAATTGCTCGACGATCCAATTGCTCTTCGCCCTGCGCGACAATTTTTCAACATACCACTGACGTTTCTCCATGCCCACAATTTCGTCCTGCAAGCCTTGAATATGGCGAGGCTTTCAACCCACTTTCCCCATTCTCCTCATTCTCTTCCAAATTCCCAAATGTCCCAGACCTCTCCTTCCGATCCTCCACGAACATCTGCTCTTCCCGCCCACATCCTTCTCGGTGGTACTCTCAGAAGCCCCACAACTTATTAAAGATCTCATCGTCGCCCTCTCCAAGCACTGCGTCCACTCTGCCTCCAACCCCAAAACCGAAGTACTTCCATCATTGTGAGAGCTCGCCCTTGTTCTCACTCCCGCATTCGTTAATTTTGTGAAACGCAGCGAAGAAGTAAAGAGCAGAGAATGCCTCCTCACATTGCCTCGTTCAGCACCAGCTTCCGCATCCACAGAACAAGAGGACTTTGGTGACATCGTCAGCCTGAACACAGATCGTGGACTAGCCGGGCCAACATCGCTGGTGAAGTCCATTGAAGTGACTGCGTGGTGGTTCGGGAAAGTGACATTTTGTGAATTCGGTGATGGAATGGGTGTCGAAACAACTTCAATCCTCGTCGTGACCAAAATCTCTTTTCTCGATCTTATCCCTCCTTTTTCGGCAACGTTTTTGATGAACATCTTTATTCGCTTTTGTTGGTGGTGAAGCTGGCAATTTAACCAACGGGCCTTGCTCTTTTCATGGCTGTCAGGTGAAACGCGCATATCCGAAATCAACAAAGAACTCTGCATCGTCTCTGTTTGTTTGTCCGTTGTCGTGGATAATCCGACGGCTTCGTCGTCAATGTCTGAGTCACTGTCGAGACATGCCATCGTATTTGCCGAGCGTTTTGATATTCAATAGCGCGCCCAGAAGAATGGCGATTGGTAAGGCTCGGAGATCATGATCTAGTCGGCTCAACACGTCTACTTGTGATGTATAGCCATGGCCTGGAAGTTGTGGTCTTGTCGTGAGTAGTTGAGGCACAAAAACCATTCGTCGTAAGGCAATGACCCAGCCCAAGGCATCAACAAGAGGATATACTTCAGGAACGCAGTCACCAGATCAACTTGACGTCACCACCTCTGATCTATATCTATGAACCTCTGGCAATGTTGGCAGAGAAGGAAAGAGCCAAAATCTCATCGAGGAGGGTATCGAGGTCAAGTGGAGCTACAACGTTGCATGATAAGAGAGCCTCCCGGCGGAAATGTCGTGTTTCGTCTCAAACGGGAAGTAGAGCAGCCAGAGATGCCAAAAGGCAACAAAAGGAAAAGCTAGAGAAGAGAAGAGGTAAATATATCTTACATGCAAATCTTACATTTTCTTTGTTCAAGTCTTCTGCTACCTCCGCGCTTACACTATTCCACCCTTCATACTGGGGCCGTTCGCGTGGCTCAATTAACGAGGCCGCATGAGCCCAATCCAAGTTGTGAACCTGTGTATCGCCACTTGAATTGCAGCCTTAGTTTTCTATTGTGACGAATTTCTTGACGAGTTTCTTGTTGATGAACGATGAACTTTGCACATCCTGAAAACCGATTTCAGCCAAACCTCCGCCTGGCTTTTCTTTCATCAGTCCCTCCAACATCTGCTTCTCACGCTTCTTCAGCTGCGTCTTCGATAAACCGCCTGCGTGCGCAGGATGAATCTTACTGTTTTCCATCGCTTTCTTGGGTTCCGGTCTCTCTTCAGAGGCCTCAGCCTTAATGTTTTTAATTCTGTCGAGGGCAGTGTTGCCCCCAAGTAGCAGCATCACTTCCACCACGCTCGGCCCTGTTTGACCAAAACACACAGATGTCCTGATGTGTTGCCAGACATGTCTCGACACAACCCGGATGTCGAAGTGTTTTTGTGGCTGGCGAAGAAGTGACCGCTCAAAGAAGTTGGCACGAAAGCTGCTATCCACTTCCGCAATTGCTTTGGTTATGCTATCGTGTGTCCATTTAGCAGGATCGAGCGCGAGGGGCTCAAGAGACTCTGCTATTCTGTCTTTGAATTGTTGTTCCTGTTCTTTCCAGGTGGTTGCGAGGATTCCGGATGGTAATGCAGTATGAGGGCCAAACCTTAGTTGGTCTACTGGACGGCGAAGAAACATGTAGGCATGTGAGGCGACAAAATCAAGAGCGCTTTTATATCTTTTCGCATCGAGTCGAAGCACCGCGTCGATGTAATGTCGCTGGGATTCTTCATCCTTGGTCATAGCTGGTAATAGATTGTCGGCATGGGTCTCGCACAATTTGCGTACATGATCCACTACGAGGTCAAGCATTTCCTCGTAACGCTTGCCGCCCGCCTCGACGCGTGCTACGGCGTGCTTTGGCGAGAGATAGCCGAGTTTCTCCATGGTCACTACAGGATTTCCCGTGCTAAATTTCAGAGTGAACTACTCGCTGTCAGTATGTCCATCATAGACAGGGTTTGCCCACAGACCTCAGACTCAAGCTGCTTCATGGTCTTGATATCACTCTTGTCAGGATGCGACCAGCCTAAAAGCACAAGGTAATTTGCTAGGGCTTCAGGTAGCATTCCTGATTGCTTCACATCTTCCAAATTGAATGTATGATCCCTTTTGCTCAATTTGGCTCCCTTCGCGTCCAAAAGCAGGCCAACATGACACCAAGCAGGCTCTTTCCACCCCAACGCTTTATATAGTTCGAGATGCAGAGGTGTCGAGATCAACCATTCAGCGCCTCGAATGACGTGAGTGATTTCCATGTAATGATCGTCGACGACATTAGCAAAATGATATGTAGGCAAGCCATCGGCCTTCATCAGGACGGGATCTCTGAACTTCCCGCTATACTTTCCTCCTGGTGCTCTTGGCAATTTCACATTGCCAAAAGTGAGGTCTGTTGCGGTGAATGGTGCATCCTGTGCTTTTAGACGGACCACGAACGATTGCCCTTGGCGTGCTCGATCGTCGGATTCCTCCTTCGAAACGTTGTAACAAGTTCGATCATAGCCTCCTACCCCATGACCTCCTCCTACTTCTGCCAGCGCGGCCTTGACGTTCAACCTTTCGGCGTTGCAAAAACATCGATAAGCATGACCATCTTCAAGCAATTGGTCGGCGTGCTTGAGGTAAAGGTCTCTCCGCTCTGACTATGCCGGTTAGAATAGATGAAAATATTATGTACAAGTCGGAATCAAAGAATCGACCTACTTGTCTGTACGGACCATATGGACCACCTATCTCAGGACCTGCGAGTATCTTTAGCATGCCACTCTGCAACCTGCCAATCGATAAAAGTATATCCCACCTTCATCCCACTCGAGACCAGCCCATCTTAGATCTTTGTATATTCTCTCTTCAGCGCCAGGTATCGTCCTTTTCTGCCTTTGTCAGGCCATACAGGTCCCAATTGAGGGCATACCACCCACCTTATCCGTATCTTCGATACGCAGTATAAACTGCCCTCCCGTTCGCTTCGCAATAAGATAATTGTACAGAGCCGTTCTTAGGGAGCCTAGATGTAGGTCTCCAGTTGGGGAGGGTGCGAATCGAGTCCGAGCAGGTAAAGTTGGGACTACATTTGGAGGTGGTAGGTCAGAGGAATTGGAGGATATCCGGCGTTTTGATTGTTTGGAGAGTGTAGTTCGGCAAAAGTGGCATACGAAGCGTCCCTTTGCCAATTGACGGATCATTACGTTGGTTTTGGCATTGAATCAACATGTTCCCCAAGACTTTTGGAGTTGCGAAATCGTCAAATTTAGCGCCTGCACTTTAGGGGCGGAACGGCCTGGTCGTCAGCCTTCCGAGTTCGATGCCGAGGTCAATTCACTTCAGATTCTTCATCAGATGGACTTGACCCGTCACACTGTTTGTGGTGCGTTTTTGATTATGTGATGGATGATATATTGTTCTTGCGAAGCAAAGCATCACACAGAGGTTACCGTGCTGTTGGAAGCCTGAGACTTAGAGAACGCACAAGGGACAAATATTATCTCCGCCGTTCCTTGCTTGACTCTTATGTCTTCTCCTGTCAAGAAACGACCGAAAGAATTATCCACATGCTACTTATCTCCCAGCTCATCCAATCATTCATAACCCGCATAACAAACTCATCAATTGAATCGACACAACTCCGCACATACATACATTCAGCCTATCCCAACTCTTTTTCAGTTTAATTTCCCGTATAAACATCAGATAGTCTCGATAACAATCTCATTAACTCCGCAATGACAATCTAGATTCTCTGACCCATATTATACCCACATATCGCCATTGCCAAAGACTGATATACAAAACACCATCACATAAACCGCCCAAGCCTCTCCATCACTATCACGAAGGTCTAGTCTGAACCACTACTTTACCACTCGACTCCTTTCATTATACTAGCCCACCATCCCAATCCAAAACCCCAATCTCTCCAACCCTTGTCTTTCCTTCGAACCCGATCTCTCAATCAAGAACCAAATGACACAACGTCCCACTCGCCCCAATAAACCTCAAATACAACAACTTCTTATCCGGCAGAAACATGGTGCTCGTAAAGGGCACATCATAGAAGGTGAGTAAGCTCTGGATAATCTGTGCTGTGGTATATGTCATCAGCTTGTAGCCTGGCTGAATATATCTTATTTGGGTGGTTGAGTGAGACACGCCGGGTTCAGTTCGACGTTGTGAATGTGGAGGAGAAGAAGAGATGCAGGAGAGTGAGGGATGATGAATGAGGTGTGTGAGGAGGCAGGAGGAGGGACAGAGAAAAAACAAAGGGAAGGCATACTGTTAGCCTGCTTAATCTCGTTTCCCGAATTCGGCACCGAGAACATTGGCGGTTCGCGACACGCCATAGGCGCAAGCGGCTGACTCAGATTCGTAACCTTCGAATTCTGCAGTCTAGAATCTGCGAGTGACCTATCGTCTCATCAGTCCCAATCTTACCCGAAACAAAACATCTTCATCCCTAAACATAAGTAGGACAGAAGTAGACAAACCTCTCAAACTCATCATCCATCCTATACTTCATCCCCGCCAAGCCCTGTCTGACAACAAACTCAACATTTCCCATCATAATCTCAAAGAGATGACTGACCGGCTCCCTAATTGGAGCCTCAACAATATGATGTCCAACTTTCTGCCTCTTCCTCTTCGGTTCAGGACTCACCTGCCTCCCCCTCGGCTCCATCTGCCTATGGAACACAGGCTGACCCTGTACATGATGACGCATATGCGGTGGCGGAGGCGTCATAGGATGATTCCTGTGTTCAGCCATGACTCTGTGGAATTTTGGTTGGGGTGCTGTTTGTTGTTGGCGATGAGGATGGGGATGGCCCATGTTGGCCGGTGGGCGCATGCCTAGTCTAATTTCTGGTGGGACGATGTGGGATCTACGGCGGCCGTCGGAGAAGCGGTCAAGTGCCATTTGAGGATCCTCTATCACGGAGGCGTTTGCGTATTCTGGATATATGTCTTGTGGGCGGTTTTGTCGCGGGGTTTGTATGTGCTGTTGCGAATGTAAAGGAGGAGGGTGTGCCTGAAACTGTTCATCAGATGATACTCGCGTATCATTTGTGTAAGTGTAGCCGAGTTTGGTGTCCGGTCTGAATGGACTCGCCAGTGTATGTGTGGCTGCATGCTTGCGATCGCTAGTCCATGGCAGAGGGCTGCTGACATCCAGTTTGTAGTCAATCTTGAAGTTATCGTCAAACATAGTGGCCTTGCCAAATATCGCTTCCATGTCCTCTGTTGAAAAAAGTGCTGGGTCTGCTGATTCGTTCTTCAGTCCGTCAATGTGTGCCGGAATGAGGAGTTCCTCGGGCGCTTCATTGTTGATGTCATAGGCTGCCCTGTTGTTCGTGAAAGTCTCTGCATTTTCATCCTTGACTTGAGTGGGCGTCGACGGCTCGATGGAAGGAATAGCAGTGTCTGGTTCGAACAAATCCCGATACTCATCATCGGAGCAATGTGTGTCATTTCCTGAGATCGGCGATGTTGCGGAGGGTGGTTTTATATTCTGTTGCAAGACACCTACCTCCTGCTCATTGAAGTCCGGGAACCCATTGAAATTGGTACTTTGGAGATCACTTATGGTGAGCTCGTCCATCGAAGCAAGGGTGGACCGGCACCTGAGATGAAGAAGTACACCACAGGAGTATGTGTTTGAGAACGAGGACATCATCAGAAATCCTAACAAACTTGATCTTTATTAGAAAAGACAACGCGACGTGTTTGAGACAAGGGGCTGGGTATGCAGCAACGTCGATGCTCGTGGCTGCCTGCGTGGAGAAACTTTTCAGATGCCAGCATCCGAGACTCATATATATTCATACGATACTGAGAAGATAATGGGAAACATGGATGGTCGGATTATGATCTGATGGAACGGAATTGAGGAAAGATGGAAAGCCGCTGAAAAGGACAGAGGGTGAGATGCGAAAATGACACGAGTCAAAAAATGAGCACTAATAAGATTGAATATGCTGGTCAACATCTGAAGATCGTTTGTTTGATTGTGGTACGAACAAGGAATAGGCCAGACGTCAAACGCAGGCACCCGTTGATTACCACTTTTCAAACCTCCCTCCCCCAAGCTTGAACACTATCGGGTGACAAAAGTTTGTTGCAAAAGCTCAACGGCCACTATTCCGAACCCGATGATCGCCAGCGCGTAGTTGGCATCTCCACTTGATCTGGAGTTCAAGATGGATCCAGTGTGCTTCATTGCTCGGCATGCCCCCTATATGCAGCTGTTCCATCGACCTCCTCGTAGCGATGATCCAAGTCATGATGGTCGATGACTGCTCGTAGAAAAAGGACTGGGCAGATTTTGTCGCTTCATGATCAAAGCATTACAGAGGCCGAACCTGGGCCGCCTTGAAGTATGCAATTGCCCGCCTTTGTGAAGCTTCTGCAGGTGGTCATCAAGCTCTGCCTGACGTATGATCGCGTTTCTTTGTTTTCGTATCCTCCCGTCAAGCGAATGGCGAGACCAAGCCAGTGTGGCAGATGAGCTCAGACACGGCGTGAAGTGAGTGTCTCTAGTGTATGCCGAGTGATCCAAAATTCGAAAAGTTCCCAGATTTAAAGTATTCCAACAATTGATCCATACCCTCCAACTATCCTCCTTCATACAGCACCAGGCGGAGAAGGTAACGGCTTGTCCGGCAGTGGTCGATCTGGCAGGGGCTTTGACAGATTGGGTGTCCGCTGAATCTCGAAGCTCTCAGCATCGTGGTAGCCTTCGTCTTCGTCTTCATCTTGTATCCGTATGATTGGCACGCGTTTGTATCCCTGATTGTTTCGCAGGCTGAATAGATTGACCGAAGGGTTATTCTTGTATTGCGCCCAGGCACCGGTGCACACTCGGAAGAGGATGTATGAGAGGATGGCGGCGAAGAGGACAGCGGCAACGCGGAGGAGTATGGATAGCCAGAGCGAATCTTCGCTGGGAGGCACAGTCGAACCTGGAGTTCCGTCGAAGACACCACCGGGGCCTCCGCCTGCCATTGTTGGATTTGATGATGTTTCGATTGGAGAGAGGTTGTGATAGTCGAGGGGAAGGCGATTGGCGAGTAGAGGTGGTTGTGTATGTACAGTACAGGACTCGGGGTTGAATGCAAAGAAAGCTGGGTTGAGCGGACGTCTCGACAACTATCTAATGATCGGCAGTACTCTCCTTTGGGACTGGTCGAGACTTTGGTGTCGATTCCGGAGGGCCGAAACGCCGACAGCTTCAAACGGCACAACTGAAATGATTGGAAGATTTTACAGAACACTCTCTCTGCTTAACACTTCCCAGATATTACTCGTGACTGGACTTCACTCACGACTCTCGTGGTACTGCCATAAGACGTTCTCGGATATGTCCTCATCTCGACGCTCCTTTCTCGAATCCCGATATGATGGGTTGAGACTAAGCCGCAAGATGGCCTGCGACTTCGATTGCATAGCCACGTTGAAGAAATGAACCCCTTGACAGTGCATCGCAGACTACATAAATAGGCATAGGCATAGGCATAGGCCCAAGGACGACGCAGATGTCCCCGCTGAACATCCCACAATCCACATGCACAAAGATGGTCCTGCGAACGAAAGCCTAGAACATCCTCTCAGGTGCTCCCTTGCGTCCACCTTTCTGACCTTACAATTCGACCCTGGGAACCCCTCACCATGAAGTCAAAATCCAGACAAGATGATGAGATATCCTGTTGGATCGGAAAGAAGCTCAACAAACTTCGCGGCCTGAAAGACGCGATAACAGACGAAAGGCCCCATAGCAACCACCTCGAAACTGTCTCCAGCTCTGCAGGTGAATCTCCTCAACTTCGAGATGAAGCCGTAGAAACTGTACTGCAAGGCCTGATGAAGGCAACCTCGCCATCGGTCGTCTTGAACTGTACGCTGGTCTGCAAGCAATGGTCACGTGTTGGGAGAGGAGTATTACAACAAGCCAATCGCTCCCGCGAACTGCCAGAGGAGATCTTGATGGATATCTTCGAGCGAATCAACTTCGGTCCCAGTAGAACGCAGGAATCGATAACTGCCGATATTGCCAGTTGCGCCGCGACTTGCCAGCAGTGGAGACGCATCGCTTCGCCTTTGCTCTACCAGCATTTCGTTCTTAATGTCAATTATCATCATACGGCTACCAAGGAATACAAGTTTGACCCACCTTTCAAGCTGTGGTGGTGGCAGCCTTTTCAGATTCCCATGTTTGCCACCTCGATGCAGACTCTCACAGTCGAACTTCACTTCAACGAGGCTGGCCCAGCAGATCGAAGGATCACTCTTATAGGCTTCATCACTTCGTTGCCCAGTCTGACCACCCTTTCGATCCGGGCGGCGCCGTTGATGCAACAACATTACATCTCTCGCGCTCAACTGGCGCTCATTATCGACGCAATTCCACCTACTGTCACAAACTTCGAACTCGATACTAAAGGTCGCGACGCGTCCAGCAGCCTCGCTAGGAAGAACTACATGTTATGCGAAGCTCTCAACACATTGTTGCCTCAACTTCGCCATTTGAGACTGAGAATGGGCGTCATGTGTCCCTTATTTCTCACAGCCACAGGCGTAACGGCTGACACCAAGTATCCCAATCTCGAAGTTTGTACAATATTCCTACTCACAAGGGATCTATGCAGACCAGCTGCCTGTTGTCGTCCGCACCAGTGGAGCCTCGAGAACAGACCCGACGACAAACTCATCGCTCGTCTTTCAGAAAAGCTCGACGTGGATTGTTTTCCGAATTTGAAAAGAATGATTTGGGCACATCCAGAGAGAATCACACATATCGCCGGTCCTGCATACGGACACAGTTCTCTCGATAGATCTGTTGAGGTCAAGAGGTGGAGGAATGCGACACGTGGTTGGGCTGTGGAGAAGTTCGACATCATGGAGACTACGTCTGTCGAAAGTAGATATTGTTTCAGCCGCCAACATGAGTCATCGCTAGGGCCAGAAAATAGGGCGAAAGCCGGGGTCAATAGTTTGGAGGCAGAGGAGTGGGTTGAGGGGGACGCCGCGTGGATTTCTGATGCCAATGGCGCAAGGAGACCGAAGTGACTAAGAAATAATGTCCCTACCAGAACGTACGAGCAACATGTACAATGCTTTGGCGATTTAGAGGCCGGGCTCGATTCTGACATTGTTCGGGACGAGAGTCTGCCTGATAAGCGACGGTAGGTGTTCCTCCAATAAGCCCACCAAGCGTGCGAAGAAGTAGCATATCGAAGTCAGCCTCATGTACCCTCATGGAGACTTCTCCAGCTATATTCATATATACACCTCTCTCTTGCCCACAGGTTATCATCTCCGCTTCCTTTGCATTCGCAAACATGAGCAAGAAATCGAATGCCATCTCGCCCATTTTAAACTTGATGCTACACTCGAGTACAAAGCCCTATCTTACACGTAGTGGGTCGCAGCACCGCAGCACCAGATCTTTCTCACTGGCGATATGTATGTTCTTGATTCGTTGGACCGTGTCCGATTTGAATAAGGCTCGAGATGAAGCGATATATATAATCTTACATGAATACAATCTAATTAACTACCCGATATCTTGTAGTCAATATGCCACTTCCACTTCCTCCGTACCCATTTCTTGGAGCGTTTGCAGGCCCAGGTCGCGCGAATTACAATATTATTCTGCCAGGGGCAAAGAGAGCGGGACGATCAAAATCATGTGGGATTCAGTCGTTGAGACAAGGTTCTACCATCATCGTTCAGTCCATAGCCTAGCATTTAGAATTAACGAATATAATATCCACTCGATATATCTGTCCAATCCGTCTCTTGTATCGTGAGATCAGTTCTTAGCCCCTGAAAGTCGTACGTCCATGCCTACGTGATTTAGCAGTTCGCATGACAGCGAGATCGGAGTTGACGGATAATGCTAGACTACTGCATACAATGACGGCAACTAGCGATGCCGAATGCCGGTTGTGGGGACTGCCAGCGAACAACGTTTGAAGGCGTTGATATCGCAGGCTCCAGCGTTTTGATTTTGTCGATTGGCGGATGTCCGTAGGGAGTATCAGAAGCTAGAGTGCAGAGATAGGCTAGGGGAAAAGCCTTAGGCATGATAATCAGGCACTTATAATGAGTTAGTGGGATCTTATTGCTGTTTCTCGGCTGACAGGATTGAGCCATGGAAGGGGACGGACAGCTAGATTAGTGATGGCATCATAAGCAATTCGCGCGTCCCCTCACCCTTGCTGATGCCTCTTTCCGGCGATGACAATGGCAATGGCAACGACAGTCTATGTTCCTTAATTACGCAAGCAATGAGGCACTGCACCTTCGCTGTGCCTCACTGAACGCCATGGTGGCGCATCTTGGTGATGCCCGGGAAATATGATTGGTGGCAAGGATCATAACTCCGTAGGAGAAAGGTGAAAAGGTGCCAGCAGATCTTATTGCAGAACTGCTCGGTCCGCTGCAAAAGAAAGCCTCAACTGATACAACAATTTCTTGTGAGGCAGCAGCTATATACTTCTAACACTTCCGAACATCCCACGTCGAACAATTCTGCATTTACATTCTCATTGTTGCTAGCTTCGTCCCTTGTTGTGATTACAATTACTTCTCCGCGCGCCTCTGATCACCAAGACTGAATTCTCCCGCTCTCTCCCGCGCAGAATCCAACCAGAACACCACACTTCCAAACAACATGTCTTCCTACCAGCAACAGAACCCGGGCTACGATCAATATGGGGGCAATCCTTATGGTGGACAGGGCGGCTACAATCAATCGGCCAATCCCTACGGCGGTGTAAGCAATGCGGATGAGCGCATACCATAACCCTCGAGTCTGACAGGAAAACAGCACCAGAACCTGAGCGCTCCACCTCTGGTACACCGGGATTCTGCAACTTCAAACTATTCGGAATCCGACGGACAGCCATACAATACTCTGCCCACTCAAGCGCCCGCCGTACTCTCGAACCAGGACTTCCTGAGCCGCGTCGATGCAGTCCGAAAGCAAATCACCTCCCTCTCAGGCCAAGTCAGCGCCATTGCCTCTGCCCATCAACGCGCTATCTCCTCGCCCGATGGTTCGTTGTCCACCCAAGTTGAATCCCTCGTTTCGCAAACTCAGATTCTCAATACGCAAATCAGGGACCAGATCAGGTTTTTGGAGACGGATGCTGCGCGTTCGGGAGGAAACGTCACCAAAGACAGCCAGATTCGCAACTTGAAGAGCCAATTCAAGTCGCAATTGGAGCAGTATCAGCAAGAGGAGGCGACATACAAGAAGCGTTACCAGGATCAGATTGCAAGGCAGTACCGTATTGTCAATCCAAATGCGACGGAAGAAGAGGTGCACGAGGCGGCTCAGGCCAATTGGGGAGATGAGGGTATCTTCCAGACTGCAGTAAGTTCTGCGAGTCGTTTACTTCCATCAGTCCATAGCTAATCATTGCAACAGCTCAAATCCAACCGATCCGGCGCAGCTACATCTGTTCTCGGGGCCGTTCGCGCTCGCCACAACGATATCCAGAAGATTGAACAGACCTTGATGGACCTCAACCAGCTCTTCCAAGATCTCGCCGAAACAGTCATCATCCAAGAATCTGCAGTCAAGGCCACCGAAGAACAAACCGATAACGTCGTCAAGGATACTGAAAACGCCAATGTCCAACTCACAAAGGGTGTGAAAAGCGCTCGCAATGCAAGAAAGTTGAAGTGGTGGTGCTTAGGTCTTGTCCTGCTTGTTTGCGCTGTGTTGGGTTTAGCATTGGGCATTTACTTTGGCGTGACGGTTCCGAATAGAAACAAGTAAGGTGTGAGTGAACAACGTGCGAGTGCGCGTTATTCGTTATACAGACACTAACAATATGACAGGAATTCGCAACCGGCCAGTACGCAACCGGCCAATCCGCAATAATCGAGATACACATGGAGAGGAGCTGCGGGCTAGAAAAGAGACGGGAGGTTTACGTCGTATTGATGTTGTCGTTCTTGGATGGAGGGCTTGTTGAATATTTGATAATTTAGTATCGGGAGAGCGAGAGAGGAAGGGTGAGGGCGAGGGTGAGATTTAACTTCATTGTTTCTGGAAGGGCTACGGCACTTTCGACACTTTTTACTTGTGGTGGATTGTGGTGTCTTTTCGAGTTGATCTTGAAGTCGAAGAGAGAGACTAGTGACCCGGGAAACAGCATACTTGTTTCCGAGGGTAACTTTAATAATAATTCCGATCTTCTATCTGTCTTCTCATCCCTTCCTGAACGGCCTGGATAGCCTTGTTCTACAATGGCTTTGCAACGCTACATACCTGTATAACAAATATGACTTTGTAACCTCGGGTCAAACCAATGATCTATGAAGATTCCTCCAATTCTTGCGTCAGGCTGAAATCCGACCTCAATCATAAATCTTACCTATTGCTAGGAGTATACTTGTTGGTAGACGACTAATTGTGGACCGAAAAGTGGTTCCTCCACGTTTGTGTGGTTGTGCCGAGGCCGAGGCAACGGTTGCAGCTTTGATTCGGTAAATGGTACCCCAGGTTTTGGGCGACGCCTACTCTTCGACAACGTGGGCGAGATGTGAATCTTTACCGTTTAAGGTGTTTTTCTTTTGCTGCCTTGAACTCGTTCAGGCTTTGTCTCTTCACCTACAACAGTTAGTCGCGGGACGAACGATTATACCAGCTGCAGCTCCAGCTCGAGACAAATTGGCAGGCACGCTGCGCATCGACGAGATACGAAAAGTTATGGCGACTCGGAGTGGGAAGATTCCGAAGGTCGTCGTACGTTCTATTCCATCCCGCTCCTCAAAGCAAAAAAATCTGACTAGAGAACGTAAACAGCTCTTCGACATTGGAGGCGTCTGCGTCATCTCCCCCTTCAAAGCCATCCTCGAGTATGAACTCCTCCATTCCATCCCTCCAGGCTATATAAACCACACCATCAGCGGTACCTCCCCCAACGGCTCCTGGCAAAAAGCAGAACGCGGTGAAATCACGCTCGATGAGAATTTCTTCGCTTCGTTCCGGGGGGAACTTGTTGATCCGAAGAGGTGGGATGAGTACTGGCAGAAGATCCTGAAAGATCCGGCAAAAGAGGGGGTATTGCCGAGGGGTTATAGGAAGGGAGGGGGAGTGCCGCCTGTGGTTGATATTGATGCCAAGGAGATGTTTTGGAATATGATGAGGATGGCTAGGAGTCCTGATCCGAATATTTATCCGGCGTTGAGGATGTTGAAGGAGTCGGGACGGTTTGTTGTTGCGGCGTTGAGTAATACCATTGCGTTCCCACCAGGCATCAGGGATGAAAAAGGCGAGTCGTTTTTATCGGGGATTAAGAGAAGAGAAGTCGAGGCGTTGGGATTTGGTAGTACGAGTGATAGTGTTGGTGTGGGTGGAGGTGATGAGAGGGAGGATATCAAGGATCTTTTTGATCTCTTCATTAGTTCTGCGCATGTTGGGATGAGGAAACCTGAGCAGAGGATTTATGACTTTGCGCTTGAGGAGGTTAGGAGGGTTGGGAAGGAGAGGGGTGTTGACATCGGGGCGGGGGATATTGTGTTTTTGGATGATATTGGACAGAATCTCAGGATGGCGAGACTAAAGGGATTCAGGACTATCAAGGTTACGCTTGGGAAGAGCGATGTTGCTTTGAAAGAGCTGGAAGAGGTGACGGGGATGAAGTTGAGGGTCGAGAGGGGCAAGGGGAGTAAATTGTAGGTCGAACAAGGCAAGATGAAAGACACGACATGTGAATTGAAGAAACAGGTGTGAACATAAGGACTCCCTATCCACCAACCAAGTTATGCATTTCTTCTCTCCACACTAGATTGCTTCCAGCAATTCAATCCCCCGATGCTGTTGAACCGCTACGACTCCCAATCAATATTGGTCCTTCGCCTGATGATTGAAATGACTACTTTGGCCAGTAGCTATTCCCCCTTCTTTTACTCGCAAGACCACTTGAGTCAACTACAACATCGAGACAAAGGAATAGGAGATAACGGTTCCAATCGCTGATTCCAACTCAACGAAACTTCGAGTGAATATAAACGTGGCCGCTAATCTACCCGATTCGCAATCGTCCTGCGTTTTTCTCTTGGCAGGCAGATGTCGGGGTAAGGCATGACGATCGTCTGTCTGCATGTAGGCAGTTTGTATTGTTGAGGTCTTTCGCTGGAGAGATATATGTATTGCCCTGTTAATCCTTACCCAGGAGCTGGCGTCGTAGGATGGGAGGTGCAGCCTGATCTATCCAGCTCATTCACGCGTATAGGATTGGTCAGGGAAGCAGGGTCTATGGAGCATGGGAGCAATCGGACACGACCTTTGCGCCCATTTTTTTATTTGAAGTCATGGCGGAGGATGTTTCGCTTTGTCGATACTATGCTGAGTTGAAAACTTATATTGGGACATTGGCATGGGAGTCTTTTTATTTGGTAAGTTGAGTACAATAAGACTTCAATGAGATATTCCAAAGACGTCTAACTATCTGAGGCCTCGGCGCACGCTACATCCAAATCCCAATACTGCCCACTACCCTCATAGTCCCTCAGATAACGGCAAAACTTTGGGGGAGATTCTTGACCCTGTCTGTTTCGGTCAGTACCACATTTGAAAGTGGAGCAGAATCGGAGCGACCATATTAAAAGTCGCATCGAGCCGTGGTTCCGACTTTTCGCTTTGGCCACGGAACTTGTCTACATTTTCTATTGTTAGCTCATATTTTTCTTGATTTGCGACAGCTCTAGTCTGAGTCCGAACACTCAACATCTCACCATTTACTTACCAACGAACGAAAACCTCGTTAGCAGCGAGAGATAGTCCGCGATGCCGTCCCTCCGACTGCCGAAGCTCTTTCAAAAAAGGACCCGTACGATAGAAGAACCGACGATACCGTTCCGACTCCTCGATCTCCCTGGCGAGCTTCGAAACAATATCTATAAAATGGCCTTAGGGGACTCCACAGAAGAGATCTACCAATTCCATAGAAATCTACCTGACGCCGCCGATGCCCAACAGCCCACGACAGAGCGTTTCCAGCCGAGAAAATACACAAGCACCCTCGTACCCCGCGCCCTCACCCAGACATCAAAGCAACTCCGCGAAGAGACAATCATCACATTCTACCGTACCAGTTCCTTCCACATCTCCATCCACCACTTCAACGACTGGCTAGAGACAGCAAGGCCCTATGCGAAGCACATCCGGAAATTATATATCGGCTTGGTGTGCCCATGTCACAACCCCTGGGCAAAACGCGGAAAACTGGATATTCTGCCCGTGGCTAAGTTCTTGATAGAGTATGGTCTCCCAAACAGCATAGTCTGGTTCGTGCCGAGTTGTGCGCATAGAGCGGCAGACGGTAGATGTCGAACTGTCGTACCATCTCTTGGACTTATCAGCCTAAGAAGTAGCTTTGAGTTTAGGAAGGGCTCGCAATCGGCTATAAAGTTCCCCGGCCTTGCGGGTCATGGAAGAGGGGGTGCGTGGTTATACGGTACATTTCAAGGGATTGTACGAATACTCTGGGATGACTACATCCATTGCGTCGTTGCGAACCAGGGGAGATACGTTCGCATTCTTACGAGCCCTGGGTCTCCGTGGCGTCCCATCATAGAAGGAGACCATCATAGAAGGAGACATGTCAAGCAAAATATGCATGTGGCGTGCTAGGAACCAGTGGTGTTTGGAGGGAAATGCGCACTCGAATGGACCGGCGAGGAATGGGCACGACTCTCCAAGGATGGAACTCGCTATCAAACTCCAGGAGATCATGGATGCTTTGAAGAACAAGAAGCGGCGGAGGTGGATATTTTTCAAAGTACCAACGACGAGAAAGTTGACGACGGATGAGTGGGTCGGTAATCCGCAGGAGGACACCTCTGGTGGGAGAACACCTCCTACATGGATATTCTATTGTCCTAAGGATGACTCGAGGACAAAGTATCTACAATGGGCATAATCGAATTCAGCACCACTCTGACGGGCAATACCGCTAGCGCAGCATCACAAATGTTGAAGGACTGCTTGTTTCCTGATTCGCTCCCGGTCCTCGGGGTGCCGTAAAGAGGGTGGTAAAAAACTGCACCTATGCGTCGTCTATGTTGAGGATAATCTGCGGTAAAACACAATACGTCCTCTCGATAAACAAAAGGCGGAATTTACAGCGAAGAACGGCTAATAAGCCATCGACAGGCAACCTATCTATCATATTCTTTTGTAGGAAACCCGCCAAGGCAACTTTCACTTTCCATTTCCATTTCCAATTAACAACACAGTGGAATAACAGTAAAATCATCGAAACTCCCCCCCCCCCCCCCCCCCCCCGGGAAATCTCTCCCAATCCTCATCGCTCTCATTCTGGCCCATCACGACCCACCATATCTAGCCCAATGGATCCCAGCTTTTCCCGTAACAAGCAGATTCAATTCCATCACTTTGACAATCATATTTATCCAGTCCTCCTAGGAAGCTGCAAGTCGCAAAAACCACATAGATTAACAACTTGCCATGGTAAAGTCGTTACCTAAAATCCAAGGCAGATCATGAGCAACAATGTGTCAGACCGGAGACATTTTTCGCCTATGATATATTCTGCTCGTCAGGGATCGTGGGAAGATGTTTGAACCAATGCCATCAAGCCTCCAACAAAAACGTCATTTTAAAGCATCGGATCCCATCAGCAAGAGAGAAGAAAAGAAGATACACTGCTCGGTAAGCTTGAAAGTGAAAGAAAGAATCAGGTGCGCAGAAAGTTTTGACTAATGCCTGAAATCAATCCGTTCATCATAATCATCATCGTATTTTAGGTAGGCCGTCAATAATATCCATCATGGTCATCCAGCAATCATCTCACAGCAGCGTCCTCAAAATTCTTTTAAGTATACAGGTCCTCAACAAAAGCATTCAATCCAAGTCCCTCCTTAGCAATATCCTCCTCCTTCAAAAACAACAAGGGCATCTCCACCAATGTCCCCTTAATCTTCGCCAACTCTTCCTTAACTTCCCCAGCACCACCAGGGAACAGCTCAGAAACAACATGACCAACCTTATACTTCCCAGCCTTCTCGTCTTTGGCCTTTGGATTCGCAGCCTTGAAATACTGTTCATACCAATCATCATACTGTTTCCAGTTCTTAACGGAATCGTGAGGGACGGGGTGGAAGACTTTGCCAAAGACTTCAGTGTTGGTGTGTGCACGTGTGTTCCAGAGAGCGAGAAAATCTTCAGCGAGCGGGTCTACGACCATGCGGTCTTCTTCACTGCCCCAGTCGTATTCGTTTGGTACACCGACGGGGAGATAGTTTGCCTCTTCCGTCTCGTAATCTTGTGGTTTGAGAAGACCCAGGTGCTTTCGGAAAATTTGACGACGAAGAGAGGCTGCAAATTTGTTGACGCGCCATGGATTGTTGTTCATTCTCGAGTCGATAACATTGTGATCTTCGATCACGACGGCTATTTCCGAGTCGTGGTCACCGAGCTGGGAGCGATCGTTTAAGTTTGCCGACCCGCAAATGACGACACGGTCGTCTGCAATAAGGAGCTACATCGACGTTAGCTGGAAGTATCAAAGGGTGAAAGCTGGACTGACCTTGGAATGAATATACAATTCTTCAGTAACGAAAGCGTCAACCTCAGGAATGTTGCCGGCTTCCCAAGGCACATTACGGATATCCTCGCCATTGAGCATGTAGCAAGAAGCGACCGAATCCCATTTTCCAGAGCTCAAAGGTCCAGTCATACCCTGAGCAGCTTCTTGGTACTTGCCCAACGGATCGACGCCAGCATACTGTGGTTGCTCACCATAACCTTCCATAGGCTGTGTGTACTGATGAGGTGGTCCCCCTGGCGGTGGAGGCGGATAGGAGCTTTGTCCTGAATCATCGGTCGGCAATTCAACGGGCGCTTGTGGTGTTCCTGGTGGGCGGTATGGCTGATACTGACCAGCATGTGCGTCAATGGCACGCTTACCAGTGTCGTCTACAGCAACGGGCTGCGCAAAACCGCCACCAGTCTGAGAATCGTATTGCTTTCTGGCGTCCTCGTACGAGACACCACTTGCCTGTTCGACCTGTTTCATGGCACTAGATGAGTTGATACGGTCGTAGTTTCTCAAGTTGTAGAATCGAATATATTCCATAGGGTTGATGCCTTCTCGCGCGATGGTCTCGTAGATGCTATGACCTCCACGATTGATCGAGTTGTACTGGAATTCCATGATCGCTCGGGTACCAAGTGCATCATCAGCCTTTAAGTCACCGGCGAAAGCAGGTACAGCAGGCATCATAACGATCATCTTGTACTTCTCGCCATTTCGTGCAGCCCGAACAATACGCTCAACAATTGCAGCACCAATTTTATTGGTGATGGGTCTCTGAGCATCCACGGTCGCGGTAATAAAGAATTGATTTTCGATATAAACGAAGTGCTGACTGTTTTTGATGACGTCGATGTAGGCGTTGGCGATGGAATGCTATAGACTCGGTCAGCTGGAAAGTTTGATATGGCCGATACGACACAAACGAACCTCAATCTTGCAGTTGTTGCTCCATTTCGCACAACTGCGGTTGAGCTGAATCGAAACTTTCTCACCATACAGAGGGTCATAGCCTGTTGGTCGAGGTTGCTGTTGGCCGTCGCCGTGATGCATATGCTCTGGGTAGCAAAGTTAGCGTCAAATACATCTCTTGATAGAATGAGAACTGAACAGCCTCATCACTGGTGTTGGAATTTCACTCATACCTCTACCCTTTTTCCAGAGCTTCTGACGTAAGCCTCCTTCCTCTCCCAACAGATTTTCGGGGTCAAAAAGTCCGCGATCTTCGTTAATACCCATATTTGCACCAAGACTTTCAAGCCTGCAGTAACGTGCGTCTTTACGAACTTGATACTTCTCATCATAGATGAAATTCCACCTCTGGACGAAATGCTCATGAAGATCTTGGACGACTGGACCTTTCAGACATATGCTAATATCCGACCAGCCCATTCTTGAATTCTCAGTTCGGTCAAGTTTGTTATTTTGCCAGTGAGAGACGTCTTGAAAATCCATGATACGCGAATTGTTGTAATCCTGACCAGCAAAGACAATACGATTGACATCTCCAGGATGCGCGTCAGCAATCGAGTGCTGATTGGTATCCCACCGTCCATAGCAGAGATCAAGTCCCCCCATGAAGGCAGTGTGGCCGTCGACCAGGCATAGTTTCTCGTGGTGGGCCCAGTATAGAACAGTGTCCTCAGTTGTGCCGTATAATGCGCTCAGCGCGTTTCCAGGTAAACTGGCAGCAGTTGCAGTAGTTAGCTTGATATTTTGGAGGCCAGTCAAGAAATCGGAAGCAATTGTTTGCTTGTCAGGCAGATGATCGGGATGCCGAAAAACGCAGATGTTCTGGTGGCAATCCTCTAAGGCATGCTTTGTGTGCGAGGAGGAAACTGAAATGGGAGGTTTAATTAGCGGCTCTTCTCGTTCCCATGTTTTCAACGATTCGAATATTGCATATAGTCCAAAGTCTGTAAGATAGCGGGTATATCGATCGGTGGAGCTTGGGAGCAACGACTTGAGATAGTTTGGTACATGTGGATCCAAGTACTTACGAGTCAATGCTTGTGTGACCTTTATGCAAAGTTAGCAACTGTCCACCGTAAGCAGATCGAGTGTCACAAACCTCTTTGTACACGATAATGTTAACCTTGACTCCGCGCTCTGCCGCAGCTCTGAGCATATTGTCAACGCGGTACTTTTCGTTCTTCGCCGGGGGTCTTCTCAAGTAGAGTTCTGGTGAGAGCCACCTTTTTGGTCAGTCCTACAGCCACACTTGTACTTGGAGATATCTCACCAGTCGAGAATCCATATCGTGTCCTTGGCCTCTTCTAATGCCTTGGAGACTATGCCCACAAGTGTCAACTACCATTCAGCGCTCGCATTTTCGAGTATCGACATACCAGCCCACATGTACCCACAAGCATCAACATACCACTTGGCATCGTTTCCCTCTCTCTGTGGAGCAAAGCTCAAATATCTATGTCCTGCATATTCTTCGTGGGCACCTTCATGGCACTGGTCGGCGGCCTGGTGCGTGTGGCTATGGATATCGGCAATGTTAAGCTTGTACTTGATCTCACTTCCCAGCGAGTGCACGGCCGAGTGCATCTTGTCGAAGAAGGACATGCTGCCGGCGCCTGAAGAGGGGTTGAGAGGTTGTTGGGACTGGGGGTAGGAGGATTGGTTCGAGGTTGGTTGTGGAGGTTGGTTGTATAGGTGAGGCTGATATTGTTGTGTTACGTTCTGTAGGAAAGAGAATGGAGTCGTTAGTACAGGAAAGACGGCCCTTTCGGATGTAGGAATTGGGTGTGGAATAGGTCATCCTCACAGATTGCTGGCCTTGATCTTGAGGTCTTACTCTCCCCGTCAACTTCTTGAAAGTGTCCCCGAGGAAGCCACGATCCATCTCGTCTTCAGGTCCCTGTCCGTGATAATCACCGTAGGCCAAATCGTCGTCAGCCATGGCTCATGGCCGCCGTCGCTCGTCTGCAACTGAACTGCGGGCAGCGATTGCTTGGCTAGAATCTGAGGTCCACTTTACTTTATTGTGCGGGCAAATGGGAACGGACGCGTTATGAATGATTGCAATACGTGACGAGGTGTTTTAAGACGCGTCTCTGGACGCTGGATAGCTTCACTCACAAGATGCGGACCGGACTGCATCACAAGCTTTGCTGGCCAAGGGAGCCAATGCCATAATGACGAGGAAGAGAAGCCGAGCTCCAATGACTCGCTGCCAGATGGCTACCTCCGTACTAGTATAATACTCCTAATATCCTATCGCCGTGAAAAGCCGGCAAAGAACACTGACAGCAATGGTACAGATTACGATTACGACTGAGACCAAGAACGTGAATAGTATGGGTGCCAGCCTCGGCCCAATTCTGGATTTCACAATGGCGGCCTCAGCCGACTGTCTACATTGACATTGATATTGATATTGACATCGACATGGACACGAGAGCGGTAGTTGGATATTGGTGCCCAACGTTGCTTGACATATATCAATACTAATCTCGTTAGGTACGGTCTCGGCGCGATCTGGTTGCAGAAACGAACTGGTCACAGCCTCAGACAACATCATAATATCAAACGAATGCCGGGCCCAAGATTACCTCTGGACGATGTGTGGTCTTGATGGCTCAACTTATGGAGTCGTCCTGATGTACACACTCCGCACCATTCCCAACATCCCAGCAGCTTCATACTATACCTGGATGAATGGCTGGGACGAAGTTATATACTTCGGCCGACAATGGCCAAATACCGCTATGGCAGGTGGATCTGAACAATTCGGTGGATGGCCAGTTGCATGCGAAGGCTTCTTAGGAACAATGGTTGTCAAAATTACGGTACCGAATGCTACGTGGACCGAGTTGAGAGGGATCATAAAAGCGATCATGGAAGACTAGCTGAAATGAGCGCTAACACCACTGAAGTGGAGACGAGAATGAGAAACGAAGGCAAGGCCATGGACGAGATAAGGGGAACCTATTCGGCCTTCCGAACCTGGCATGAAGCCGAGAACTCTCTCGGCACTGAATTCCAGATGTCGCTTTCAGGCTCAGCCTTCTCAACCTCCCTCAGCCAATCATCGATTCACTACTAGTTTCCTGACATTGGGCCCCCAAGATCCTCGTTTCTTCCAGTGCCCAAGATTTTGAATCACCCCACTTAAAGGCACTTATTAGTGCATGGGGTGACACGGGAACGATTTACTTCAACGACGCGGCAATGGGCGGAGGGACGCACAATCCACCTTTCATACGAGGCGGAGGATGGACCTTGTCTCTCGGACCGCGGTCACGCGCTCAGCAGCTGATATGCAGTGGTTTGGGAACGACATAGTAAATTGAAAGAGAAGAAGGAGCAGGCGAAGGGATTTGGGGAGGTACTGAGATGTATAAATCCGCAAGGTGTGACATATGCTAACGAGGTGAGGGGATTTTATTGTGGCATATGAGTGTCGCTGACTGCTTGCTGTTTAGGCTGATCCGCAGACTTTCAATTGGAAAATCTCTCTCTGGCGCAGCAATTACGGCAAGCTCTTGGATATCAAGAGGGAATCGATTCCGAAGGCGTCTTTCACTGCCATGCTTATCTTGGCACGCGAGTTGTTTGAAGCCACAGATGGCATTCTGTGTGGCGTCTGAAGATGTAAGTTGGCCAAGTCGCATTCATCTCACCAATATCATTGACCGTGTTCAACTACCTTTTGAAAGTTACAAGGAGGGGCCGTTGATGTCTCACCAGGTAGGTGTAGGTATTGCTCTTCGCCAGAGGGTGCGGTTGCTCGAAGAGCAGATCCTATGCATGATGCTGTCATACGATGGTCCCTCTTCAAGTTCCGCTTCATTCTTTTTCCGAAGTGCTTCATATACTCTGCAGCTCAAGACTATCGGCTTGAAACCACTTCTCAAACCATATCTTTCTGTCTTCCCACTTCGAGATACCAATTTTCTCATCGGCGTCATTGGCGGCGTCGTTTATGAAAGCCTCGTGTACGTCGACAAAAAACTCGTCCGAGATGATTATATGCGCTGGGCAAAGTGAGGCCGCACCCATGTATCACCTACGCACATCATTGTCAGTGTCATCTTTACTCATCTTCGCTCTCACCCTCTTTTGTCCAAACTCGTCATCACACCCACGAACATCTATATTTGTGTATACGAGCTCTTCAAGACTAATCGCTTTGTTCAGTCATATTCTGGAATATGATGGTCTGGCCAAGAGCATGACGCAACTTCGATCGACAACTTTTCGCCGAAACCACAAGACGTGAAGACGTACACCTACTGCCAGCTCAGCTCAACCAAGCCTCCTAGACAGACCGACTACGACGAGCCAAAGATACCTCGGCGATGACCGCTACAATGAAGAGCATTATGACATGGTGAAAGCAAGGAAGAGGGCTGACCTACTGCGGATCTTTTTGCATAGGCTGAGAAACAAGGGAAAAGATTTCAGTGTGCGTGAGTAAGCACGTCTTGCTCGCAAATCCACTCGGCAAGGTGACCGTGGTCCGAAGTTCAAACCTTCGACAGCCGGCATCCGGCTTTGCAATGCTGGCCAGGCTGAACCTGATAGGGCATTCCGTACTCCATATCGAGAAACGTGCCTTTCAGCAACCCCATGTAACCGAGTCGAGGCAACGAAACCATCGAGGTCCAAGTTTCCTGAAAACTTGACTCTCTGCAAGATTTTCAGAAGAGGCAGTTCAGTATCCAAGTTTCTGAGTGGTTAGGTCGTGCCATGCTCGAAATTACTTTCGGCTCGTCCTCGGTGCTCTGCCCGATTCTTTGCAATGGCCCCGTCCATGACCCGTTGCCAAGGCCAAGGCCCGCCCCGAAGGAACTCGGGCTCTTTTGTTCTTCTAGCGCACACTAGACGCGCAATGTTTTTCATATTCATGTCGGATTTAAGCCTCGCACTACCCCCATTTCAGCACGGACAGTCGAATTTTGTGGCGCAAGTCGTAACCTCACCAACCAGAGTGCGAGCGCTCACACAAAATGTATAGTGGATTGGTAACCTGCACTAGCATTAACGCAGTAGGTGGAGCTCATCGTTGCGTTCACCAGCCGATCAACGGCCGGGTTTGAAATTTGGGAGGGTATCACTCGCAGCCCAGTCAGCAATTCCTTGCGCAACATTGTTTGCTGGTGGATCCGGAGCTCGCCCGGGGCAACTCAGTGATAGTACTCCGTAAATGGGCTCTGATGTTGACGCGGCTAGCTCTACTGTTCTCGCCTTTCTAAATTCTGAGGTGGGATCTGATGACGGAAGGCAGGAGGATCCTTGGTGATAGAAGCGACGATCCTGCCTACCAATTATAACATTATTCTCTCTCATAGGTAGTCTCTATTTCTATTTCGATTCGGTTCGTTCCATTCAATCAAGTTCATCCTCAAAGTCCAACGTTTCAAAGATGCGGTGTGCCACTCTCCTACTTTCCGTTGCTGGAACTGCACTCGCTGCGCGCCCTTTTCTCAATGAGCCAGATACTGGTATTGAGCAGGCTCTAGGTACCTATGCCGGTGAAAAGGTACTACCACCTCTCGAGAACATCGTGTCGCTCCCGGACTTCGACTGGGCTGCACGGCAGGTCATGAATGCCTCCTCCTACACCTACTACCGCAATGGAGCTGGTACGTGTCTATAGCAATACTATTTTGACATCGTTAATTTTGATTGATAGGTGGCGAATGGTCTTACCGAAACAACCTCGAAGCTTTCTCTCGATTCCGCCTCAGACCGAGAACACTCGTCGATATCACTGGCATCGAGTCAACCCTGAAGTAAGATACTGTCTCCCCTCCCGCCAAGATTACTCGAGCTAACTCATGACAGCACAACAATTCTAGGCCACAATTTTTCGGCACCCTTCTTCATCTCGCCCGCTGCAGTCGCAGGATATGCAAATGAGAAGGCTGAAGTCGGATTGGTGGAAGGTGCAGCTCAAGGAAATATCCTCTACATGGCCGCTCTTTTGGCAACCCTCACCATTGAGGAAATCGCCGCCGCAAAGAAGAATAGCAGCCAAGTATTGTTCCAGCAGGTCTACCTAACCTCCAACGACACAGCCACCAGAGCCATCTTCCAGCGCGCCGAAAAGGCAGGATCGAAAGCCATCGTCTTTACCGTCGATTCCGCTGCCGATGGAGTTCGTCATCGTGCTGCTCGGTATGGAGTTGGAAGCGCTGACTCCTCTTACTCGTACATTACATGGGATTACTATAAGAGACTCCAGAATATGACGTCCCTCCCCATCATCATCAAGGGAATCATGACCGTCGAAGATGCGAAACTCGCCGTTGAAGCCGGAGCACCCGCCATCATCCTCTCCAACCACGGTGGACGCCAACTCGACGGTTCCCCATCATCCATCGAAGTCGCGCTCGAAATCCACAACCAAGCTCCTGAAATCTTCAAGCAGATTGAAGTGTATGCCGATGGTGGCGTGAGGTACGGTGTTGATGTTCTACGTTTATTGGCACTTGGTGTCAAGGCTGTTGGATTGGGACGACCGTTCATGTATGCGAATGTTTATGGGACGGAGGGTGTGAAGCATGCGATTGATCTGTTGAAGAAGGAGATTGCGCTTGATGCGGCGAATATGGGTGTTGCTGATATTCATAAGATTGATTCATCGTATATGAAGTGGACTAATAGTCCTACCAATGGGTGGATGCAGTAGTGTTGGTTGCGTTGTAATTCCTGTGTTTTTTGGAGCCCGATTACCCTTATTCTTGTAGATGGATGGATTCCTGGGGGTGTCTTAATTCTTTTTAGCGATTTCTGGGACTTGGTAATAAGGGATAATGAATGAGATGTGTTTCTTTCCCTGGGTTTGCGAAGGACTGTTTTGTTTGAGGTTTATTTCGCGTTTTGTGGGATATCTATCTTCTCCAGCTCCTCAGAGCAGCTTTGCAAAAAAATGACGGATAATTCGGAGGAGATGGATATAATTATAATACATATACTGCTGAGAACTGGGATAAATCCTTACGCGTAGTCTAGAGATACGATACCCTGGCAACACTGGTGTAGGAGTTATACCTTATTTATAGAACGCCCGGATACTTAGTATAAGATCGCACGGTTTCTTTTATTTATGGGCGCTACTATCTATAAATGTTTCGATGTTCTCCTAGGAATAATAGACGACAAGTCGCTATATTAGCTAACTTTCGATCTTAGTAGGATAACTATTAACGTATTCGATCACCCAACCGGTCAAACTTTCTTGGCACGACCATCTTACATTACGACTCTTCAATTTCATCGCTATTAACAATAGATTCTAAGTCCGTCGTGCTGCTATCTGATTCAGAAGATATCTCGATATATTTTTTACAAGTTCGCGCATTATGCCCAGCTGCGCCGCAGTTCCCACTGCGCCGTTGAATTGGTCGGGCTGTTTCTTGATCACCACTACCACGAGCCTTCTTCGATCCCTGAGGCGCTACAGACGCTTGGATTGGGATCCAAATTCATGAGTATTGCTTGGAGTCTTTGACTGCCACGGCGTTTCTGGGAGACGGGGTTCTGGCGGGGTACGTAGCCGTACTTCAAGGCGATCCAACACCACCTGCGCGTCGATAGGGACCAGCCCTACTGCCTCAAAGGCCTTTTGACAGTTCTCTTTTGTAAATACGTCGAAAAACGCATCTTTGAAGGCAGGGAGAAAGCCTTCCTTATTGATATGGTAGACGCGTTGGGAGTACTTGCGCTTCAACGGCGAGAAGCAGACCACGTCAAGGGGCTGGAGTATATGCGACGAGTGCGATGGCATGCAGAGGGTTAGAATCTTATTTTCGAGGCAGTAGTCCTTAAAATTCTGGTTGAGATGGCTCTCATGGCCGTCCAAAATGAGTAGCCTGTACCCCCCCACCTGCCGCGCCTTTGTATGCGCGTTATTTGTCCAGCCGTTCTCAGAGACTGAAAGCTTCCAATTGCGCGGTATATCTACCTCCTCGTACCACGCAGAGATGTGAACGCGTCCTTTGTAGATAATGAAGGGTGGGGTTGCATACCCAGCGGCGCAGATACTCTGGATAACCGTAACCCATACGCGATCGCCCGGCTGAATGAGTTCCGGCCTTGTACGTCTCTCGGAGGCTGTAACGACCTTCATTGACCCAATAACGCCCATCTGGAAGCCAATCTCGTCAAAGTTGTGCGTATCCTCGTCGTGGATGCCGTACTTTGCCTTAGTGTCTGCAACGAGCTTGAACCACGCGCCAATAATCTCTGGATCTTCCTGTAGTATCCTCTGCCTATCCTTAGCTCGATTGAAGGCCATCTTGAGCTCATCTGAGCGCGTTATAAACCTCTCAGCCCAGTTTTTCCCTACTGGCTCTCCACCGCGTACACCCAGTAGTTTATCCGCCATATCTGCCACCTCACACAGCCGTGGCGCGAATCCTCGCGAATCGAGGTCGAGGATGTATTGGACAATTTTCTGCTCTTCAGTCGTAGTGAGCTTGTGTTGGGCGTTGCGAGTATCTAGGCGATACGTGATTCCGTTGTATCGGCTAGTCAATGTTGAAGGAGGTACATCAAACGCTTCAGCAGCGCGCCGGAGGCTTCGGAATTGGTGGGTGTTATAGGCAGAAAGGGAAAGCTGAATTCTGCCTTCTCTGTTAGATAATTGCGCATTTTGTTGTTGAGACATATCGTGTTAATGAGGGAGTTGGTCGTCTTGGCAGAAACTGACCAGCTCGGTGGTGGAACACGTTATTGCTTTGATGGTTCTCCGTTTAGTTTCGAACAAGAGAAATGGAAATTTTTGCCAATCTCATCTCCATTGATGTCGATTCGAAAGCGTCTTATCGAAATCAAGCTAATGCAGGTGGCATGGTAGACGGGGACGGGACAAGTCTGCGGGGATTGGGCCGCGTCACAAGTCAACTTTTGACATGGTCAAAAGTCAGTAAATTCCACAGCAACTCGGCTCGCTCACCAACATGGCCGATATAGTATTTCCTCCCCGGTCGTCGGAACCCTCGTCGGAACAAATCAAGAGCAATCTACGAGCCTGTCTTGAGGTTCAGAAAGCGGCTTCCTCCCAAGATAAGAGACCTTTCGCCGCAACACTTGTTGGGCCAGACAACAAGACGATACTTCTGTCTCACTTCTCCATCAGCCATGTTGAGCACGCCGAGTCTTGTCTCGCTCGCCTCGCCACGATACATTACAAATCCTTATATCTGTGGACCTGCACGTTATACTGCACGTGGGAGCCGTGTGTAATGTGCACTGGCACATTGTACTGGAGCAATATCGGAAGGCTGGTTTACGCGGCGAGCGAGGAGAAGTTGAAGGAGGTGACGGGCGAGGGAAATCCGGAGAATTTCACGATGAGTTTGCCTTGCCGGGATGTGCTGAAGCATGGACAGAAAGATATACAAGTCTGGGGTCCGATGGAAGAAGTCGAGAAAGAGGTGATAGAAGATTCCGAGAGGTATTGGAACCAGTGAGAGAGAGTTTGGGTTTGGATGGTTGAGAGAGAGGACTGGATGCCAAGTGTCACGAGTGGTAGGTGGCGATCTGTCGTAGCTTTTCGCGCCGGCGGGATCAATCAACACCATCAAATCAACAAAGACATCGCGTTGGCATCACACCTGTTCAGGATTCCTCAGGCCTCCAAACAAGGTGCTTCCTGACGTGAGGATGACCAACGACACGTCAAAGTCAAACAAGTGGGTGGGTAAGCGCGTAGTGAGATGAAACACCACCATCCTGGTGCACAGCCACAGCTGATTTACTCCCATCTACCAAAATGACGATGCCGGCTCACGCCTCATTTCTTTGTGTGACAGTTTTGACATTTCCAAATCCTCTCTCTCTTTCAAATAACCTCTCGCTGGCAGGTACACGCGACACATATCCACCATGTTTGATGCCAAAAACTGCACACCGTCGCCAGCAGCAACGAATACCGATGCTGGCGTTGCTGGAGCTGGAGTAAGTTCAGTTCACATGTTGCAAATTCAGCGTCACGAAAGTTGCTTCAGACAATTCTAACAACATTCCAGGTCTTACTTTCCTTCGTAATCACCGCCGGAATCGCCATCATTCTGAGCGCAATAATAATCTTCCACGAACTCCGACGAAAAAACGAAGCCAAAATCTTCAGAAAACTACTCCTCTCCTTCTCCGACCAACAAATCATCACCGGAATCGGCCTCCAGAGCGTCGGCCTCGCAAAAATGGAAACAATGGTCCCATACCACTTCTTCATAATCTGGATGCTATCCCTCCTATCAACAGCCACACATCTGGCCACCCTCCTCGCCTTGGTAAACGACTTCAAACGCGACTGGGTTCTCCGCTGGCTACGTCAAGCATTGATGTTCGTAAACCTAGTCTTATCAATCATATTCGGTGTATTCGTTCTACAAGCCGTCATGAAAGATCTGAAACCAACCCTCCCAATCGCCTGCGTCTGGCAAATCCCCTCCCACCCCGCCGCCTCAAACGCCGCCATCTCCATCGCAGGAACAATCAGCATAATAGCAGGCCAATGCATCGTCTTTATCCTCGGCGTCTGGTACCTCCACAGCAAGCGACGCGCCTGGTTAAAATGGATCCAAGCCGCGGGAATATTATTCCTCTTCGCTATAGCCGTCGGCGCCGCCATAAGGGTTATTCTCCTCTCCCAAGCATTCGGAACACCATCCGTCCCACTCAACGATACCGGCGAGCGGGATTGGGGCTTTGGACAACTTCTTTCTATGCTGTTGTTGCTTTTACCTCTTATCTCTGCCGTGGAGATATATCGAGGTTTGTCAATCACATCCCTTCTCGATAAGTTGTACACATGACTAATATCCACAGGTGAAATGAATGTACCATCACCTCAAGACCACGATGCACCGGTTTACAACAACAAGTCAGATGGACAAGAGCTCTTCCAACCAAATCCGTATTGGGGTTCTAGATCGAATCTTGTGCATAAATGAGGTTGGGAGGATTTTTGTGCCGGGAGGAGTTTTTATGATTTGCGATATACCCAATTCTTCTGTCTATAGACGAAAACATGATGATGAACTCGGTTGATGGAACAGGGCTGCAATTCAATGCTCTCCCTGATTTTGAGCGTCTTTATGCTTAATATCGATAACACCCAGGCCACCTTGATTTTGAAACGTCCCAGGAATTCATCTATGCCTATCTTACACCATGTTTTTTTTTTGGGATGGTTGTGAAAGGGCGATTGATCATCTAGTGAAGATTCCCCCGGAACAAATAACAGCAGATGCCAGCATCGTTGCTCGCCGAGGCGAAGAAAACACTAACAAACTGCAAGTCATGGCTGGTGCAATAGTGGAAAACATTACTTAAGTATCCTAATCAGTGATAAACGCTCACAAAACAACAGAATAACCAATAACATCCAAGGTATATCCAAACTGTCTCTCAAATCATAACACCACATCCGGCAATCCATCTAGATCCAACTCTAAATCATCATCGACCAGAAGATCTTTCCAAGAAATCCCCCATCTAATAAAACTCCGGCAACCCACCATAACCCGTCGGAACACCCTTAGAGCAATCCCAATCCTTAGCATAAGCCTTCGCCGGCATAAAACCACCTTTAACACCAGCCTGATAACTCCAAAGAGGCGCACTCTCTGTCTTCCAGGTCCAATAAAACCATCCCCAAGAACTCTTCTCAAAAGCATACATCTGCGCCTCAGCCCATTGCTGCAAGAAGTTCTTGTAATCGGACGTATAAGTCGAAGGATCGGCATTCGCCAATCCGCAACTACATTGGCCATCTTTGGTAGGACAACCGGGTTTCGTTGGGCCGTCGAAGGATCCATCCCAGCGGGCCCCTGTTCCAACGCCGTTGAGCCATTTCGTACAGTCGGTGTCTGCTTGAGACCATTCACCTACCATGGCTGGGTTTGGAGCAGCGGCGATGGCGGAGGTCCAGGTGTTGCAGGCGAACGCGACACGTTCGCTGTGCTCGAAATCGATGGTGTTGGGGTCGAAGAGGGTGTATTCGTGGACATCGATTACAAGAGAATTGCCGTAGCCAGTCATTTTTCCATCCCAGGATCCTAGTCCTCGCATACTTTCGCTGAATATTTGGACTGCGTTCACGCCATTTCCTTTCACGATATCGATGGCTTTCTTGGTCCATGCGATGAGATCGTCTTGTGGGATGTTCATGTTTGGCTCGTTGGCAAGGCCATAGAAGGTGACTACGTTCCTGTACCGGTCTTGAGCGAAGAACTTGGAGAGCATGTTGTGGATGTCTAGCGATCGCTGGGCATTCATCGCACCGTCGGGTCCTTGAATCCAATTAATTCTCCCGGATCTGCCACTATGATTCCAGCCATTTTGGCTACCAGGTACTGCATGGAGGTCGAGTTTGACTCGGATACCGTTCTTTCTCGCCCACTCAATACCACGGAGTAGATAACGCCACGAGACTCCGAATAGATAAGGGTCATTGTCGTAGTGTTTCACAGCCCAGTATGAATAGGGAATTCGTACATGATCAAGGCCTGCATCCGCAATAGCCTTAAAATCGGCCTCGGTTATGAAGGTCGAGTAATGCTTTTCCAGAGTCGACGCCAATTTATCTCCCAGTTTCGTACTCATGGTATACTCATCAGGAATATCGTCAGCGAACAACGAAGGCGTGATAAAAGGCTCAGGCGATAGCCAGCCTCCCAGGTTGACGCCATGGAAAGGTCGCTGACCATAGCCGAAAGAGGAGTTTAAAGCTGGGACATTTGAATTAGGTTGCTTGGAATCGTCCCAAGTATCATTAAGTCCCACTAGAGGTAAACCACCAATAGTTTGGCTGGTGAAGGTACAATTGAAGTCCTTCATGTCCAGCCATGTCGTTGAATCCATCCATGTTCCCTTGGCCGATGCTGGAATTTCGTCCGATGTCGAGCATGTTCCCGGTGGTTTGGATGTGCTTATTGCTGGGTCGGATGCTGTAGCGCTGCCCGATGACCCTGTCGTACTCGTAGACGATGAATCACTTGCTGCTGCGCCTAGTGCAGAATTCGACGATTTCTTATTGACATGAATAACACCTTTGGCGACAAGAGCTCCAATGATGGCCCCAACGATTGCAAGAAGAGCAACGCCCGCAGCGATCAGTAGCACTAGGCCTATGTCAGCTTTCTCCACATGGCCGCGTGAATCTTGAGTGTATCTAACATATCGATCGTTTGCTCTTTGCTTTTCCTGCGCTCTGTGGAACCTCAGCTACCATGGGCGTGGGCAGCTTCTCCGTGCTGCCAATTGCCGACATTTCTCTGCTGTCTTTCCACTGTTCGCCTCTTTCCATGTTTTCCAACCTCTTCGATCACAGCAGTATAACTATTTTGAATGCCCGGGCTCGTTTTCGGGTTGTTCTTCAGCTTGCTGTTCCTCCAAGCGCATAGTATTCTTGTAGATAATATAATAACGAACGACGAGGATTGAGGTATAGAGGAGTGGTTGTATGATCGATGGCTGATTCTGTGGGAATACAGCGAAGGATAAACGAGAATTCAGGCTCCTAGAAGGTGAATAAGCGTTGCATCTACCACGGTTACAGTCTCGCGGCAACCACGCTGACAACTTACTAGAGCTCAGTGTTGCGGTAGACACCATCAACAACAACAACAACAACAACAACATCAAAATATAGTAAGAAACAACAGCGACCAAGCGAGCGTAAGCAGTCCAACAGCTGCAGATGAGTTCTTCGGGTACCATCCCACGCGGCTCATCCTGCCGACAAGGGGAAACGAAATTATTCGACCCTAGAGACGCCCTGTCATACCTTAGGCGCCTCATTGTGCAGCTCATCCTCAGTCCCATGGGTATCGATAGTCGATCCGTAGCATGTTTTGGTTCTCTTCATATGAGAAATGTCGAGGTAGTGTGGTAGTGTGGTAGTCCAGGTGGTGTAAGGTGTAACAAAGTTGTTTGTACACAGACATAGACATCACCGCAGGTGGGCCTGATACAAACCTTTTCGCTATCTTTGCATAATATTTACAGTGTCGTAATTGACGACCACGATGGAGCTTCAGCCTCACGACGCAACTAATTACGGTATTAAAGCAGGCCATAACAGCAAACGCAGTTCATAGGTGACCAACAACGGCTGATCGTTACGCTAGAATGATAATACGGAACCGATCCTTGCCGATAACGGGTAAACGGGTACATAACCGCACAATCTTCCAACACGGCAGACAATCAATGAGATGTCCGAACTTCTTATTGGGCATCGCGATAGCCTGTCTCATGCCCACAGAGGCTAATGGCTGCAGGTATCGCCCACCTCCGCCGGATCCCCAACCACCACTTTGTCTCTCTGCGCACATGTCCAAACCGGCACACGACATCAAACTCTCCACGACAGACGTACCACTCTTGTCAATGGATGAGTACACCAACACAACGACAATGGCCTCATATGAACCCAGTAGGCTTTTCTTGCACAGCCGTTCAGATGCTCGCTTCCCGCAAAACTTGGAGAAGTACAGCGAGTTATGGGGGTCCCCACCCGTGCTTTTCGCTATTCTTCCCTTGCTGTAAGAGAGCATAGCAGCGCTTTCGACTGCTGGGCTAGCTCTCGAGACCGAATGATAGCCACTTTCGACGCGCGACTGGACCATCGAAACCTTTTCTTTGTCAGGAACCGATATGCTTGTCATAGCACATTCGTGCTGGTTGGGAGGAATCGAGGGACAGCTGCCGAGAATGCGGCTGTGGACTCCTACCCCTTTCGGTATCAGCGACGCTCGAACCATTTCACCAAAACCCAATGCTCAATGCACTGGGAAGAAAGTCAAAACTTCTCCAATGGCCCGTGCGAGCATACTTCCTTGATCAGGCTTGTGATTTGGTATGCCAGGTCCTCTAATTATTGTTGAAATGGGATTTGTGTGGCTGTATGTGGTCGGCGTTGCGTATGCTGCTTGGAAGTGTGATATGTTTTCGAAATGTAAGGGTCCTTGGCCACGCTCAGAATTCAAACTCCGAGTCGAGGTCGCCAAGGCTCCTGTGAGACACAGGGAGAGGATTGCTAGGATTTTGGCGTGATTTAAGACTTTCATGTCGGCCTCGCAATGGGTAGTGGGCGCGATATAAGCTTGCTGGCACGTTTATTTTGCTGTGAGTATGCTCTGGAGAGAAATATGGGTGCCTTTTCGAGAGAAGAATACTTGATGGATTTTATAATTGAGCACAGATTTTCAATCCGAGCACTTCGCTTTGACGGCCTGTTACATACATGGAGGCTGCATCCTCGCTTGGACCTTTCTCCTACTTACAAACGTCTTGTTTCTAGTGGGTCTGGTTCAGATATTAACTTTGAGGCTAACATCTTTTCCCTTCCTCGAAATTTCGATACCGGTCACGTCGACAGAAGATAGCAGAGTCCGTTTAGACCAAGGACTAATATGGGCCAGCAGGAAGACTTCGATTGGTTCCTTTGTCGCGAGACCTTCTTCCGGTCAGGCTTTTGTGGTACCAGAGTTCACAATCTGCGCTAGCATCGCACAAAAAGAATCCACGTCTTTTTCTCACTATACACATGCTTCAACCCGCAATGCAAATACGACAGGAACGGAAAAAAAGGTGACGCCGAAAACGCTTCTCGATCTCCCACCGGAGATGCGCAATATAATCTTTAACGAGGTAGTGCAACCCAATACTCAAGAGGACAGCCTTTATGGTCCGCCACCTACAATCTTTGTTTCGTCAACATTCTTGAGGAGCAACAAAGCCATTAAAGTAGACGAATTCTTGTAGCGAGTCTCCACAATCACCTACCCTGTCCCTTTGTATCATTTTGACGGATCTTGAGAATCTATAATATACCAAATTCCGAGTACCAAAGATAGCCAAAGTCAATGCGTCTTGCGGAGGTGTACTGTGGTATGGTTTATTATCCACCAGACCACAGTATCATGAGAATATATGTTTACTCCCCCGGTAACCACGGTAAATATACCCTAGTGAATTCCCACCACCTATCAATCCATTGCCACCACCCATTCCAAGCATGCGCTCGCTGTCTTACCCCTCAACATTCGTCCTTACCGTCGTACAGCAAGTCTCTGGACTTGCCCTACTAATCTCCCCAACAACAACAACGTTGGACGCCCTATTCCGGAAACTATAAAAGTAAACGGTGCTTCAATCGACATCGTCCAACTCTGCGGTACTTGTTACGAAGCGGGCCGCAAAACTGTCGTATGTTATACCACTTATATATATCGGGTCCGTATGTATATAGAGAAGAAAAACCTCATGTCTAATGAAACGAAAATACGATTACAGAGATCTCTTTGTCGGGGTTCTGCTTTACCGGCTTCTTGCCCGGTTTACTGCACTGCTGGTGATGTTAAGTTGAAGCATTCGTTGTGCTGTGTACGTTTCGGTTGGAATACAGAGACGATGAGAAAGAGCAGCGCAAACACGCTCACGTTGATAACGATGGATTGGTCAACTGGGACGTATTCAGAAATCAGCAAGAGCAGCAAGCAGATATTGACGGCACGGCACACATGGGCTATTACTCGGAGACTTGCGAGAACCGAGAACCTAGCTATTCTGCCATAATGCGGGTTAATCAAGAGTTGTATGGAGGCCATGCAACCTTACTTGGCGAGGCAAAGAGACGTTGGCTGAATTGGACAATGAAGAATACGCGTTCGTTCCACAGTGTATCGAGCATCGACGAGCGATGAGAATCTTACTCATCTACTGTCTGATGTGCAGCAGGTGGAGGCATTGGAGCTTAGGCTGCGGGTGCGAAAAGGCAAAGAGCACAAGACTCGGTTCATGCTTCATGCACTTAATCGCCTTGATGGAGAGCAAGCGATTGGTAATTTTGAAATCTGTTTAAGCTATGCAAAAATCAGCGGAACAGCGAGCGGGAATGGGCTCAAGATCGATTGTGCTGAATTTCTGTCAATCGAGTTTGTAGGTTGCCCGAAACTTCTTGAACTCGATCCCGAGTTGAAGATGTTCCCTTTTACAGAAGAATCTGTGCTGGGTAAATGGAACACCAAACACTCTTCCCCAAACCACCTCCCTGCTCACATCAGATCTCCTCCGCGAACAAGTCCGCCATTCCTTCAAGTCCCTCATCGCCAATTCCTGCGTGTCGAGCAGTCTTTGCATTAGTGCGTTGCACGACATCCTTCCTACGACCTCGAACTCGTCTCCGCATTGCTCTTGAAAAAAGACTTTCATCTGTGTAATCAGCCATCTTAACGCGGACACCAGGGCCGAGGAACTTGTTATAACGGTACAGATCCTGAGGTCAACAACCAACATCTTGAATGAACAGTTCTGCCCCCTCAACTCCGCGATCGGCAGTGGGATATCATTCTTGACGAACTTTGCAACCGAGGTTAATAGAGAAGGCCATTACAAATGATTGTCAATGTTTTGAGGTTGGTTCACGCTTTCAGTAATCTCGAATAGCCGTTTCTCCCAGAGGCCAGACCTTCATAGGGCTCGTGGTAGCCTTTGTATGAAAAGTCGATTGTTAAATGCTGTATGTATTTGAATGCTGGAGCAAGTAGAGAGGACCTCTCGAAAGTTCCTTTTACCAAGTCGGACAGAGATTTGGGCACCAATGTTGTGGCTAGACGACGAATCCAGCCAAGACCCAAAGGGTAAGGAGAATGTATATTGACGCTGTCGTCTAGTGTATTGGACAGAAACCTGAATAAGACGCGGCTGCCGTTTTGATTGCAGGAGTAGAAATTATTGGCATTGAAAAAGGACTTGATTTTCTCGTTGACAATCGTGGAATGGGCAACATAGAAGAGGGGATGTCTAAGCAATTAAGTTCGGAGTGTTTCGAATGGGAGGAGGAAAAACTTTTAGCAGTCTTGCCGCACTACGGTCACACATCACGATTTTTTACAGCCATTTACAGTGCGATTTCTTGTAAAAAAAGGATCTGACATTTACAGGGTTTTACAGTGTAATTCGAATAGCCCGATTACAGGGCTGTACAGTGCGATTTTTGGTATTATAATTACAGCAATTTCCGTGCAATTGAGCCCTATCAAATCAAGACCTCGCAATCCCTCGCACCTTAACCTCGTCTAGGGCCCCTACAATCATCTTCTGAACCTTGCCGTAACTGTCTACTTCCTCTTTGAGCACGCCAATGAGGCCTAGTATACAAGTCGGCTCAATGATGTCCCATCTACCACCCTCAGAAGCGTAAGTTATCTGATGTATTCGCTCATTTGTACGTACATTTTTCCACTTTTGAATGACTGCAAAGAAGACGCCGTTTACCTCAACAAATGAATGTACTGAACCAAAGTGAACCCCCTCTCGGATCCCGCCCTCATCGGCCTTAGCGATGTATACAACGTTATAGTCATTGCGGTTGTTGTTAGACCTAATCTGAGAGGTTTTTGAGCCAAATGTTAGCTTCTTAGACACCTTACAACGCTTGAAATACCTTATATTCCTCTCAAATACACGCCTTTGAGGCCAGATACCGAGATACTCGGCCAGTTTGACACGGTGATCATTCGTTAGTTGTACATTCTCGTAAGGATGACGGATTCGGCCATTAAGTTTGGGGTAGACTGTTGGATCTTTGGCGTCAGGGTGAAGCCGATTTGGATCGATTCCGAGAAGCCAAAGATGACTGATTTGTTCATCTCGTAATAAGCCATTCGCAATTGACTTGCCGATCTCGGATTTAGATCTCGCATGGACCTTAACCTCGTGGCAAAAACGTTCCAAAGGATAGGACCACCAGTATCTTGCAGGGCCGTTGATTTTGAGTCCATCTGCGAGGTGTAATAGCCAATGATGGTTGACTGTACAAGCCTGAATCCGATTTTTGAGGCCCTGGTAGTAGATCTGCTGATAAGTGGTCAAAAACTGACGACATTTTACTCGTACCAGCTCAATATCCTCAGTGGTAATCGATTCTTTGGTGGAAGTAACCCAGATCTCGTTTAAAATGCAGAGATTTGCGTGAACTTCTAGTGGGAGGTAGCCGTGCATAAGGAAGACGCCATATGTCTCTAAAAAGTCTTGCCATTCAGCCGATTTGAACGAACGGAAGTGTGCATACTTGGTTGGACAGGAAGTTAGCCTTTGAGGCATGTTTTTGCTGGAGAATTGAAGCTGTTTGTCGAGTTTCTTTTGCGCCTTCGTGGTAATCAAATAAGGCCCTGGATCGCCTGGTTTGTTAGATATATCGGCGTTCAATTTGGTACCATCCCAGGTTTTGAATAGCCCTTTCATGATGTTCAGTAGTCCGCAATGCATCATATCAATTGGGAAGCTGTCAGGGAAGTGCAGCGAACGTAGGTGTAATAGAATGGTGGATCTCTTAATACCTAACGTTTAAAAAGTTTATCTGAAGTGGAACAACACAAAGTGTGAATTCAATGAGTGACTGCATAACCCTCGAACTGAGTGGAAAATGAGGGCTATCTATACAAAGAGAGTGTACTGACGTAGGTTCTGAAACCGCAGAGATACCGAGCAAACAAGAGTGAGAACAAACAGATTTGAAACGACTTTGAAACCGTTGGTGTTACCACCATATTGCAACAAAGTTAGATTCTAAGGGGGGTAGTGAGAAGTCTCTCCTACGGTAGACCATCAATCACTCTCTCTAATTAGTTGAAACAGCCATATTACACTTGGAACAACGTTATTCCGCGTTATAATCGATTGATTGATGGTCTACCGTAGGAGGAGAGAATTCCTTTAAAGCCTAAGTTAACTTACCACGTTTGTCCATCTCATCCCTACCGATTGTACAGCATAATCGGATCTTTCTGAGGAGGTCTGTCCGCATTGAGAGAATACCACCTAGATGCTGTACCGTTTGAGGGATATAATGGTGGTTACCAACTCCTTTTTGGGCCTTGATCGACAAAAACGGCAGGGAACCTTCGCATTGCCTGGCTTTTTCATACCAATAAGGTCTGCTATTGCAGGGCCATCGCCTAGGATATGTTGTATTAGCATGCTATATAGAAAGAGCAAAAAAAAGAGGTTGTATAGGTCGAATTCAAGGTAGCCGTTTCCCTCTTGAATAGTACACAGTGAAAAGATGAGGTTTAGAATTGCATGTCCTTTAAATTAAGCTGAGAACCGCGAGGTGCCAATACAGATGTGATTGCTTTGAAATCAAAAGAAGGGTACATGATTTCGACGGCTGTATGCAACCGATATCCACTTTGCGGCTAACTGAAATTGTGATATCATCCCTCATTCCCTTATGTATTCACAGCCGCAGAAGTTCACGTCGACGTGGCGTTGTATAATAATTAATACCGTGATGAGGGTAGGGACTGGTGTAGATTGAGGTAACCAAATGACCGTATATTGAAAAAGTGACTTACCTCCGACTACTACAATCCACGCTTTGAGCGTGAATGGTTGCTTCTTCTCTGCATTATAGGCCTTGATACCGGTATCTAGATCCTGCATTTCAGTGACCAGTGGATGGAGGAAAGAATCGAGATCTTTAGGCTCATTGGGGCCCGGAATGATGTGTGATAAAAGGATATTATCGCGGCGATACCGAATAGAAGGTGGGAGGTTGTAGTTGATGAGGATAACTGGTGCAGTAGAATGAGAGCCCTACCTCACTGCTTGAACTCCGTCATAGTGTAATGCCAGGGCGATATTAGTAGGCTCTCGAAAGAAGCCCTGGTGGCGAAGATCTCGGTATCTTTGAGCAGCCCACCAGTCATCGATATCTGTATGAGGGTTTCGGCGGCGCCAATAGCGATAATGGTGAGATCTGAGAGTGAATGCACGTCTAGCAGACCGATACTGGTACTGTAAGCGAGGGCCAAGTGGAATATACATATATGTACGGAATGGAATGCGTAACTTAGGTTCATCGCCGTTAGAATCACTTGAATCGCTCGAATCTGACGACGAGGATAAGTCCGATTCAGATGAATCTGCATGGTTCTCAACCGGGGGACGCCTAGAATGCCAACGTTTGTGACCACAATATGTACATTCTATTGCCTTCGAATGCTTGCCCGTATAAGCCATACAACTATTGATACAGCAGTCGATAAGCCGGCTCTTGATACCAGTCAGTCTCGTTAATTGGCGACTTCTTCGGCGAAGTTCTGGCAGTTGGATCTCGTAGTTCTTCTTGATAATACGGCGTAAATCGTCGTATTGAGTGCGACTAATTGACTAATCAATCCACTCTGCATTTTCAATGAATTTGAGCTGTTGCTTGGCGGCTTCTCTAACTAAAAAGATGTTAGTCGGATTATATTGACGTGGGAGGTAAGTCTTTTTCTGTAGATAGACGCTGACAGGGGTCATTTTGGTGTGAAATGGGGGGTAGGCTGTCTACCGGAGGAGCCATAGTTGCCCGCATCGTCACCAATATCTACTGAATATGGTCTATCTAGTGGAAAGGTAGAAGATGGTAATAAAGATACCTAGCTCAAAATCGACCTCATTTTCGGTAAACTCCTCGAAATCGGGCTCAAGGTCATCAAGGCCATCCAGAATATCGATATCGCTTTCAATTTGAGCACTCGCAACGCTCCTAGCCTCGTCAGAAAGAGACTCGTGGTCCTGTATAGCGTGGCGATGAGTGATTGGTGTGGAACTGGTGTTTTCGTTTCGAAGGTTACTGCGTAGAATCCAATCCCTGTAATGAGCCGCCCGGGTATCGTATGAGACGTAATGCACACGGCCAGTAAGGTCTATACAGAAGCTGCATTGCGTTGAACGTGTTTTATTTGGCATCGCTGAAAGATCTGGAGAGTAATAGGCTTGGAATCGCCAAAGTCTCTTGAGAGAGGGAAGATCTAGCCTCAAAATTCTATGGAGATGAGCGATTCATCTATTAAGTGGAGTGACTGCAGAGTTTTTCAGTATATTGCCGGATCCGAGGTTATTGTATGCACACTTACCTCAAAAATCGATATATCGCTATCATCTTTCAAGCCATCACTCAATATGCCTGAACCTCAGGGCGAACTTGCGTTGCCACCACATTTTTCTATTACCAAACTCGCCAATATTAGCGATGCCTTCATTGCTATCATCCAAAAGAGTAGGGATCCAAGGGCCCAAAAGCTCTTAGATTCCTACAAGGCAATGTTTGATCAGTTGAAAGGAGTCATCCAAGGCAAGGCTTTATATGAGTGGATTGAGAGGGAAAAGTAGGCTCTCTCTACCACACGATAGCTAAGAATGTACTAATAATCGGTAGTTAGCAACGGAAGATTCCAGTGACTTGGAAACTACCAACCTCGTCGCAATAAGAACGCGATTATCGGCACGGTCTACGAGACCTTCCCTGCCTTTGAATGCTGCGAAGATGACTGGCCAGTAGTTAACGCCGTACGAATCAAGATTGACGATATGCGAGGCTATGGCGGCCGAAATCGAGATCGTGACACCTCGGCGGCAAGGTCTTCCCCTATACCAGCAACACCTCGACAAACATTAAGGGCAGGCTCCATAGCATCCTCTACAACGTCCAGTTTCCCTATGCCTGGTGGTGGCAACCAGGACGTACCTCGTATACCCGAAGCCCTAATAGTACCTAACCAGTCCATTCGTGCTGTAGAGAGGGAATCTTCAGCCCAATCTCACCACAAAGAAGTCGTTATCCCGACAACTGAACCTACTGAAGCCGAAAATGAGGTTACCGAGACCCCTCGCAAAGGCTACGGCAATAGCTATGGCAATGGTAGCAACCATAGTGATGATGAGGCCGCCGAATTACCACGAAAAAGAGGCCGCCCTTCGAAGGCTCGTATGACTGCAACCACGCGCCGCCATACACAATCTGGGTACGTCTCTGGCAGCGATATTGAGTGGACATTGGATAACACAGTTAGTGATGATGACTACGAGAATGCCAATCCTATCACGCCTTACAATCCTCGCTCTTCAAGTCGCCATAGAACGCCATCAGTCAGGGTCAAAGATAACGAGAAAACAGAGAAGATTCTGGCTAAATTAAAGCCGGAATCTACGAAAGAGATAGTGGCCAAGAGGGCTAAGATTGATGACACTGTGAGCGCTGCAATGGCGGCATTAAGAGAGATAGGTCCGGAGATTAATATTGAGTTGCCACAACTGGCGGATGACGAGAAATGGTCAATTGACCCTAGGGGCTTTGCTACACATTACGGAGAGACATATTACTTATACAAGAAGAAGATTGAGCTGTAGATAACGCATTGTAGTGGTGGAGTTCAAAAAGTTGTGGTTTTGAGTTCGAAATATTGACACAAAATGTTCGGATGGCAACGTCTTCACGTGACCTTTAGAACTGAAATTGCACTGAAATCGCCGTAAAATTTAGCCCAGGATGGATCGCACTGTTTGATTTATTTATATGAATAAATCAAATTAAAATAGCTGTAAAATCCCGCGATTTACACCCAAAAGGGTTGTAAATCACATGTTGTGACCGTAGTGGCGTCGTCGAATAATTCGTATCTTCTTCCGTATTTAGTATACGCTAAGCCTCTTTGGACTTACCGCCGTCGTCTGAGCTACAAACGCTACACGCTATATCTAATCCGGATATTTACGACTATTCTACCCCATCAAAACCTCACTTGACCAAGAACGCCCTAGAGTTTCCCCACCGACCTCATACCACTCTCCCTTGTCTCAAGATCGATAGACTGTCGCCTTCACCAGCTACCTCAACATAATAATTCTATTCGCTATTTCCAAAATCAAATTAGATCAGATCAGGTCAGGTACCAAGTGATATCCTACTTCATAAGAAACAATCCTTACCAATCCGCGCGATCACGAATGAAAGGATCGAGAAATAATTACGAAGCGGTAAGATACTTTGATCGTTTGGTCTTTAATATCTCGGTTAGGTATCGTTGAACTTTGACTGAGCCTTTCTGACCAGGGGTTATAGAGATTGAAGATCCTTAGTTGGTTTTATGGGTACTACTCGAAAGAACGAGATAGCTAAGTTTTGTCAAGTCAAGCTGTTGCTGAGCTGGGGTTCGGTTCTAATGGCTTCCGATTTGGTGTATCTGTTCTCAATTCCGCTTCTTACGTTTTTAGAGTGAGGATACGTTTAACTAGAGTGTTTCTATAACTAGGCACCTCAATCAATCTTTATGCCGTAAGGTGGAAGAGTTCTCAGAGTTTGTTCACCTTAATGTCGCCGAGATGGATCACTATCAATCTCGAATTGGGTGCTTTGAACTTTCATCGGTGCTTTGTCACGGGACGTGAATTGAAAGTCCACTGCCAGCGTGACTTCCTCCAAATTCCTGCATTTACACTGCGTTTATTCTAGCAACGTATGAGTATATTCGTAGTCGCTAATCAGTTTCTATCGCCAGTACCAAGGTTCCAACGCTCAATTTGACATGTTTACTTCAGGTTGCCTTGCTCTTATTCTTCTTTCTTACACCTTCTTCCCCACCGTCTCACTCCTCTTTCCCTGCCTTCTCACTGACCTCCCCCAACCCATACACACTCAAAATTCTCCTGCCTACACCCTCACCAGCCCAATAAGCCCCAGTAACAGTCCCAAGCGCAACAAAAGGCGCAGTATGCTCACCCGCAAACCAAACGCCCCTCTCCGGTATCCCCTCTCTCAACGCAAGCACATCACCATCGCCACTCTCCAACCCAGTAGGAAAATTGGTATAACTCCCATACCCAGCAAACTCATCATTTTCCCATCCTGTTGCTAGAATATCAACAGGTTTACAGTCCGAGTTGAGAGCAGAATAGTTGGGTAGGAGGGAGATGTAAGGATGGAAGAAGGACCAGAGGGCTGCGTGGAGGTTGAAGGGAGAGGAGGCGTGGGTCTTGAGGAGTGACGCGATGTGAGTTGAGGTTGGACCGGCAGTATAGAAGAGTAGGGTTGGATGGGCGGAGTCCGGTGGCATGGCTGCTAGGTTCAGGGCTTCTTGTTGCCAAGATCCTGAGTTGGTGGACTTCCCATAGTGAGGCGCGAGGAAATTTGTGAAGCCTGGGTAGGTTTCAATGGGAGAGGTGCTTAATTTCAAGTCGTCGCCATTGGTTGAGGTGCTATCAGGTTGGTGGAGAGGCGCCGTGGTAACAGTCGTGTTCGGAACATTTTCTTGTGCCTTTGCGGAAGGATGCCCATTTTGTTGTGGTCCTGGTATAGAATCGTTCCAGAACGCTTTGGAAAACGTGATATACACCTAGCAAGGTTAGCAGGGTTTTTGATCAGTAATTAAGAGCGCTGTACCTTATCCAGATTACCGTATCCCAAAGAATCAACGCCCTGCGCGATCCGTTCTGGCAGCTTAGGCTCAAAAACATCTTGATTCCTCTTCAACCATCCCAAAGGCGTCGTAACAACCACTTCGTCGAATAACTCCGCAACTCCATTCGCGGTCTCAATCTTGACCCGAGGATTTCCATTCTCCTCTTCTGATCTAATCTTCGTCACCACATGCTCAAATCTCATATCAGCACACGCAAGAACCGGCTTCGCAACAAGCTCCAGAACGTTGGCATAAGTGCCAGCGCAAAACAGGTTCTCCCCATCAAGGCATTCCTCAAGCCAAAAGAACTTGAGACTTTGCGTTTCTACAGCTCCACCAACGAAAGAGCCCCACTGCTCAGACATACTTAACATAAGCTCTTTCTTCGACATCTTGACATATTCCTTCTTTCCACTATTGCTAGCTTGATACTCGATAGGAAAAGGCTCCCGAATCTGCGCGTCCGCATGCTCCTTGATAAAGTCCAAGAGACTGTCCGAAGCTGGTATCGTCGCCGAGTTCGAATTGCTATGCTTGAAAGCTTTGCCGATAAGTTCCCACATCGACTCCGAGACCTTAGCTACTTCCTCCTCGGGCATGAGGTTCCCCTCGGGATCAAACGTAACTTGGCGCTCACCCCAAGAATGTGTTTGCGTCCCTGTTTCTTTGACAAGGTCGAGTATTGGATTATTCTCGGTACCATGTATCCAATTCGGTCCCCTATCCACAAAAAGGTCAGATCAGCGAGTTGTATGTTGATATATAGGCATACAAATCTACGAGATGGTCTCCAACTTTTGCTTGACAGAGCTATATCATAATCAGGAGATGACGCGGATTCTGACAAGGAGACACTCACCCTACCTCCGATTCTATTCCGGGCCTCAAAGATTGTGATTTTGACACCTTGTTGGAGAAGGATATCTGCACAACGAAGTCCAGCAAACCCGGCTCCTATAATACAGACATGCGGTTTTGCACCACTCTTGAGGGTTTGACGAAACATATCTGGTTTCGACTTGTTCGGCGTTCCAGTACTTCTAGTATGTGGTTGAGCAGCAGCCAAATCCTGCTGCATACGTGACATGGAATTAAAAAGGCTACAATCTGCCAATGTTGAATGCTCTGAGCTTTTTCTACAAGGAAGTACCATAGTTGTTAGCACGCTATTGTGTGGTGCTGTATTATAGTATATCGGGATCGATAGCCTTTCATCTGATATGGAGCGGTGGGAGTTGTCGACGGATCCGAGGCGGCTGAAGGACTTGGAAACGTTGCTGAATGTAATTTCTCAGTGGGAGTTTAGGCAAGGGCTATACGATAGTGGTTGCATCATGTGCTGCAACCGGACTAGGTTGAGGGGATGAGCTGGTGACCCGAATAGGTCCGATGCATGTTCCGATGCCAGACGTGCCATATTTGCAAACAGGATTGAGGAAAGAGTGGTGTTGTTGGGTAAACTTACAAGAGATGAGGATCGCGGCTGTTCCCGAGATGACGGAAAGATCAGGAGCTCGACTTCTTTGTAGTGAGCAAGACACCAGAAGTTACACAAGAGAAGAGGAGGTCAAGTACTGCTTATATGGTAGACAAAGTTGCACGAATACAGCACATCGAATCCTTTGGCCACCGGTGAAGTGAGGCAAACCAGAAGCGTCATCCATGAGCGAATCACATTCAAGGCCGAAGATAAAGATCAAGGCCATCATTTCAGCTGAATATCTACAATTCCAAAGCCAAACATCATCTCATGACTTCACCGACAGCCGCCCGTGTCTATGTACAACGCCTCGCCAAAAATGACTATCCATATCATCTCAACGCCTGCCCCATGTATCCGATAACCAACAGTGCGAACCTCTTTTGGACCAATGCGAACAATCTTTGAAGACATCTACTTCCAGTTGCCTTTGCTGAGCGACAAGAGACTTGCGACACAGTCTAGCTCATCTCCAACAACCTTGCCACTAGTCGCGCCCTGGCCAGATCCCATGAACGCCTGCACCTCCGGATCGACGTCAGCTTTGGCCTTTTTCTCACGATTCATCATAGCACCGAGACTAGCACTCTGGCTCAGAAGCTGCGTGTTCTCCCCAAGAACTTGACGTCCACCTCGCGCACTGGAGGGGTGGAGACGTCGGTGCGACATCTGGGCTTGTCCGCCTTCAGGCTCCCAGTTCTCCTTATCCGAGTCATTGTTTGCCTGTTCCCAACCATCAACTTCATTTCCCTTCTTTCCTTGCTGAAGACGACCATGAGTTGTGCTCGCGCGTTGTAGACCGGGCTTCTTGTGCTGCAGGAACGGGCCCTGTTGCGACGGCATAGGTGTATTCACCTTCCGCAGATTGGGACGAAGAGCGTTTCGACTGCTTTGCCGAATGAGTTTGATTTCGCTCGCTGCGTTTGTGGTTGCGCTCTCGATTTCTGCCGTCCGCGTATCGCGATCACACCAGAAGTTCCAATTTTGCGAATGCTTAGATCTGCCAGCCTGGGAAAGTCGTGGAAACTTATTAGGGCTGGATTCCGAGGCCGATGTTCTGAACAAATCATTGAGACCTGCGGCACTGCGGCTTCGACGGAGGCCTGCAATCTTAACTGGCGGAGCTCTTGGTGGCGACGGTACGTTGCGATCCTTGACGCATGCCTTTCCGTCGTCCGTCATGGATAGGACAATGTTAGACGAGGTCGCTCGGTGTAGGATACGTGGTGTTTGAACAGGTGGTGGTCGGACATTTTGAGGAGCAGGGACGAAGAAATCTTGGCTGGAAAGAATATACGACGCGCTGCGGCGATTCGCGAAATAAACAGGCTTAAGAACGGTCGACCGAGTGGTGTCCTGAGAGGTTTCCTGGGATGATGGGAGAGTCTGGGAGCTGGTGGGAGTATCAGGAATGATGTATGCCGAGCCGGTCGATTCGTCCTTGAACAAGATCAGCTTTGCTGGCGCAGCCTCTTTCTTCTCCGTTTCGGCCTCTGCTGCATCCTTTTCTGCCACGACCTGCTCTTCCGTAAGCTTCTCTTCTGTCACTTCCACAGGTGCAGCATCCTCTTTCTGGATCTCCGTATTCTCCACTGCTGGTGGTGGTGTGCTCGTGGGAGCCTGCATAGATAACGACGGGATAAGTCCGGAATTGGTACACGACCTCGAGTCCTCCTGGCTGGCGGTCAATTCGTCGGGATCTCCAGAGGGTTCTTGTCGTCTACGCGAAGCTTGTCTGCGATTCTGGAACCATATCTGCAATCGAAACATTAGTGCGCGCATCTCAAGGCTGATCAGGGCGTGCCACGTACCTGAATTTCTTTTTCGCCCAGGGCGACTTTCTTGACAATTTCCAGACGTGATGGTTTGTCTGGCTTTGGGTTGCGAGCGAATTCTTCTTCTAAGACTTTTTGATCTTCTGGGCTGATAGTGGGGATGGTTGTTAGTACTAGTAGGGTTTGGGATGTGCATGCGTATAGCCGAGAACGCGTCCAAAGTCGCGATGGTTTTGACTAGCTATTGTAGAGTAGAGGTGATAATGGCATACCTTGTTCTCCTTCGCTTCTGGCGAGGAGCAGTCTTGTGCTCGGCATTTGGATCGAGGTTGTCTTTCAAGGTGCTGGGTGAATAGACAAGAAAGGCTGTCGCTGTAGTACTCGAGCCGGCAGAAGGGGGACGAGTATCGGACTCGACCAACGAACTCGAGGGCGAACTGCTCATGTCCTGGGACATGACTGGATAGATGAAGGATATAGCAATGTGTAAGCGTGTAGAGAGTCTTCCAATTTGCGTCGAATGTGGAGGATCGAAAGCAAGATGGGGTGACGACGAGTGTCTTGACGCGACTTGTGGATGTTCAAAGCTTGGGCTACCTATGAAGCTAACCCATAAGGCGGATTTGGAGACGCGACGAGCGTATCGCAGTGAAACCAGACCCGGAACAATAATTGTGCAGTGCCAGTGAGGTATGAGAGAGAGACTGCGACGTTCAAAAAGACACAGCTCACCAAAGTTAATCTCTTTCGTCCCATCTATGAAACACTGCCAGAGTTTGATGCCTCACGACGGCACGTGATGCAACTGGTCACGAGTCAGTCAGCACCAACTGTAATTGTCGTTTGAGATCGCATGTTACAGACTTCGTACCAACAAGGGATACCATCGCATATCGACAGACAAGATGACCGACGCCGAGGACAAGGAAAAGGCCGAGAAGCTCGCTGCCGCAAAGAAGAAGGTTGGCGACGGCTCCTAATTGTTACAATGGACATTTCTGACCAGACATACAGTACGAGCAATTGAAGAAGAAGAAAGCAAAGACCGGTCCCGCAAAGAAAAAGGAGGACAAGGCAGAGGCAGAGGCAGAGGCAGAAGCATCAACGAGTGTGGAGACGGAAGAGCCAACCGAGGAAACGCCAGCGCCCGAGAACGATGAAGCAGCCGAGGAATCAAGCAAGCCAGAGGAGAGTTCCAAACCTTCGCATAGCCGACAACCTTCCATATCCATTCAATCGAAGCTGAGGTCAGAATCATTCCGGAAAGCTTCGGGTCCTATTTCGCCGAGTGTCACCTCGCCCATTCCATCCCTGAGTCCTGGAGAAGGAGCGCATGAGATTTATAAGAAGCAGGCGACCCGGATTGAAGAGTTGGAGAGAGAGAACAATAGACTACAGTCAGACTCACAAGAGGCAGAGGCAAGATGGAGGAAGCTGGAAGAGGAATTGCAAGAGCTGCGGGAAGCGGATGGCGATGCTACGGAGCTTAAGAAAAAGGCAGAGCAAGCAGAGAAAAGGGCTGAGGAGGTGGAAAAATTGGTATGCACAATCAATGCTTGATGCATCCGTCTGCTAACGGGTCAAAGAGATCAGATATTGCCTCCCTCCAACGCCAAAACAGCCAACTCCAAACAGCAGCCTCAAAACGACGCCAATCAACATTAGTAGCCCTAACTTCGGCCAGCGACTCCGACCTTACAGCCCAACTCGCCTCGAAAGCTGACACGATTTCATCCCTCGAACTCGAAATCTCAAATTTAAACTCAAAACTATCGACCCTGCAAACGACCTTCGATACCCAGGCCACCAAGATCACAACCCTAGAATCACAACTCGAAAAGGCACAGAGCGAAGCAGCTTCAGCCGTCAAAGAATTGTCTGATCTCAAGGCAAATCTTGACAAAGCAAGCGAAGCAGCAAAGGCAGATGGCAGCGCCCGAAGTTCCGCAGAAACTCAACTCGCCCAACTTGAAGCAGAACTCGGGACCGCCAAGCGCAACCACGAGACAGCGGCAAAACGCGCCGAAACTCTCGAGAAAAAGATCGAAACCTTGACGACACTCCACCGCGAATCCGACGCCAGGAATCAAGCAAAGATTGCTGATGGTCAAAAGCACGAACGCGATGCTAAGGAACTTCGTGCTCGCGTCACGGCGCTGAGTAACGAGAATGGAAAGCTGAGAGATGAGAGTCAGAGGAGGAAGAAAATGGAGGCCACCGGTGACGCCGCCGGGTTGGAAGAGCTGGAGGATGAAGAACGCGAGCGGTTGCGCACTCAAGTTCGCCAATTGGAAGAGGAGGTCTTTGAACTGAGGAGAGGTGTTTGGAGAGACAAGAGGAGGGAGATGCAACCTGGGCTTGACGATGATGCATTCGATGATGTTGATCTATCTGCCAGCCCTGCGAGAAAGCAACCGGCGCATAGTTCTTTCCAAGATGTCATTCAAAGCGGGATTAGCGCTTTTACAGGTACGACGAATCGACGGAACTCGACCGCCCGTGGACGAAAGGAAAGTGTGGGCTTGATGGACGACGACGATGATTTTGCGTTTGATGAGGATGCTTTCCGCAAGGCGCAAGAGGATGAGGTTATGAGTAGACTGGAACGCGTGAAGGAAGTGAAGAGGGGTCTCAAAAGTTGGGAGGGATGGAGAGTCGATATTGCGGACCTGAGAGTGGGTATGGGAGGTGTTTTTGAGATTTGAGGTTTGGAATCTTTGAGATACCTGGTTGTAGGATTTGTAAGTCGATTTAGTGATTGCTTACTTTTCAGGCTGTGAGGGTTGTCGTGCTTGATGGTCTTAGATTGTCTACTTGTGTCTGGAGATGTCGCTAAAGTCCTGTTAAGGTTTTCATTTTGGATTGTTGGGATGCTGGCTGTGTTGCTCGGTGTTGATAGACTCGAGTTGGCCTTGGTCTACCCATGTCTCATGATCTTATTATCGAGTATCAAATTTGTTTAACATTTCTAACAAGCATTGCAGACCTTTTCAAGCTATGCTTGCATGAAAAAGATAACATGGACGAGTGGAGATACCTTGGTTCTATGACTCGCCATCGTGGTGTGTAGTTCAGGGACGATGTCTATATTTGAAGATGGTAGGTCATGTGGATCCATCTCTCGGCCTGATGGGTTCTCCCTAAGTAAGCTAACAACCTTTTCGGACTTGTTCATAATTTAGATTTAAATCCGGCTAGCAAGCTTTTGAAAGCGAGCTGCTAGTATTCAAGTACTATGATCGCGATCTTAATGTATTCGAAATTGACTCTTTAAGTTTTAGGAGCTACACCCTATGAGACAGGCGTTCCGTTCTAACTCCAGCTGCCTAATACGCGTCATCGAGCAGGTCAAAGCAATGCTGCAACCTTCGACTTACATGTATCAAGAAAGAGAGCGAAAAGTTCATCTGACCACATTGAGAAGGAGGTATGTGTATAATAAATGTTACGATGTTGTCGCCGAAAAGTCGCTGATAATCTGTCTTACGGCTGATTGAAGTTTGTTTGATGGTAGCGCCAAACTGTAGCTACCTATGTCTGACTGATGGGACTGACCGCTTTACGTAAGACTAATTAGAATTAGAGCAATATACCAAAGCGAGGACGAGTACATTAATTTTCTAACGGCCAACTCTAATGTATTTTAGTTAAAGGTTTATTTTTTCCCAACTATACGGGAATACCACAAGGTCCGGAAATTCCAAGAAACGACATCATCGCGGTAGAAAATGAGGGCTTGTACTTACTATCATTTCTACTACGGTATACCCCTATCTTGCTCTATAAGATATCATACATATTCGAAGAGATGGGAATGTCATCCAACTCTCGAAAAGTCCAGCACGGCACCAATACCCCTCGAACGGAAGCCAACCTACTCGGTCAGCCAGCAGAGACGCGACAGAGCATTTTCATGTTCGTCATAAGGAACAACAAAGGTCCAGTCACCATTTGTCCACACGAGAGGGATCCACTTGGCCTCCGCTGGCTGCCTCCCCCGGATACCACGACCTGCGCCGATTTCGCCGAAGGCGAGCGTGAACCCCTTCAACACCCTCTTTTCCTCACCGGGAATCGCCAAATCTACGATGAAGCCTTGGAAGCGTACGTGTTGGCAAATGACTTCTACTCGAAATCGACAATTAGCAGTATGATCCTGTACAAACTGCTAGACGACGTCAGCCTCGATGAAACCGACGCCGGCCATCATTACTCTTGGGCAGTGACGATAGGGGCCTACTTCAACAGTATGATTAGTTATAACCCGGCTCCTCCGGGCACCACGGGACTTTCCTGGATCCGCAGTTTGACTCTCAGCTCTTTTGAAGATGAGACTAGGCCTCGTATTCGGGACTTGTAAGAGGCAGAGTCACATAGCACTTCTTCGGGCTTGCCCTGCAATCCGCACTCTAACCATCGCCATTGACGAGAGCCTGTACTACAGTCACAAAAACAAGTGTTTTCTCAGTTGGAACTATAGGATACCTGCCAGTAATCACGAGGTGATTTCTGCACTGGGCTGGAAATCCATCGCCAAAGCATGTCGTGGGCTGAACTCATGGAAACGCTCGTCTTTGATCTGAGACTTGAGAATGTTGGTCATTTGAACCAGCTACGGTTTGTGTTACCTTGGTTTGGAAAGGACATAATACCTTATGTTAAGAGGTGGTCCAAGAAGAATGGCTTGTAGAATGTCGAAGTTGTTGGAAAGGTTTGGGGTAGAGGGTCGGTAAGGCATACCGACAGTATAGAAGGAAAGGAGACGAAGACGAAGACGAAGACGACTTCGACATAGCCGACTTCGACTTCGAGGCATTCGCGGCATGGCTAACCGGACCCGGTCGCCAGTGACCTACGCATGGATAAATAGTATTGTGCCGTACAATAGAGTAGAGCTTGGTGAATTAATTACATATTTCCAATTATGAGAGGAACACTCCATACCTAGCAACAAGACCTGGCAAAATCGAACCTACTGGATCTTACTGCGCCGAGAACAGAAAAAAATTGAAAAACAAAACAAAAAAAAACCGCTCGATTCGTCCACGTAAGACATTACGAATTCACCGCTTCGCAATTTCCCCTTCTAGAACATCTACCTCATATTCATTGATACCAGAACATTACACTCCATTTTTTTTTTTTTCAAAATAACTCTCAATGAGAAACAGCAATCTCCTCCCAAGGACCAACGCACCTAGATATATATATGTAATATATAACGTATTCCACCATCGAGCGGGTCAACCCAACGAGCGGGTCAAAAAGGCTTGGCACGACCAACTTATGTTACGACTCTTCAATTTAATCGCTATCAACAATAGATTCTAAGTCCGTCGTGCTGCTATCTGATTCAGAAGATATCTTGATATCTTTTTTACAAGTTCGCGCATTATGCCCAGCTGCGCCGCAGTTCCTACAGCGCCGTTGAATTGGTCGGGCTGTTTCTTGACCACCACTACCACGAGCCTTCTTTGATCCCTGAGGCGCTATAGACGCCTCTGCAGCTACCTGCGCTGCTGCAGTCCCATACTCAACAGTACCACCTTGCTGGATTCACTTCCTTTTGCGCGATTTCCGGTTCGTTAGTACTGCTAATTGCTCTTCAAGCTCGCGGTTACGCGCAACAAGCAGAGCGGTTTGGTGTAGCATCATTTCAGCGCCCTTAACAAGCTGGGAAAAGCCTGCCTGCGCAGTAACTGGTGACCGAGTAAAAGACTCGCTTACGAGCTTGGATTGGGATCCAAATTCATAAGTATTACTTGGAGTCTTGGACTGCCACGGCGTTTCTGGGAGATGGGTTTCTGGCGGGGTTCGTAGCCGTACTTCAAGGCGATCCAACACCACCTGCGCGTCGATAGGGACTAGCCCTACTGCCTCAAAAGCCTTTTGACAGTTCTCTTTCGTAAACACGTCGAAAAACGCGTCTTTGAAGGCAGGGAGAAAGCCTTCCTTGTTGATATGGTACACGCGTCGGCGTGCCAAGTCCCGGACGTGTTGGGAGTACTTGCGCTTCAACGGCGAGAAGCAGACCACGTCAAGGGGCTGGAGTATATGCGACGAGTGCGATGGCATGCAGAGGGTTATAATCTTGTTTTCGAGGCAGTAGTCCTTAAAATCCTGGCTGAGATGGCTCTCATGGCCGTCCAAATAAGCAGCCTGTATACCCCCACCTGCCGCGCCTTTGTATACGCGTTAAAGTGCTTCAACCACTCAAGACCAAGCGCATTATTTGTCCAGCCGTTCTCAGAGACCGAGAGCTTCCAATTCCGTGGTATATCTGCCTCCTCATACCACGCAGAGATATGAACGCGTCCTTTGTAGATAATGAATGGCGGGGTCGCATACCCGGCGGCGCAGATGCTCTGGATAACTGTAACCCACTCGCGATCGCCTGGCTGGATCAAATTAGGCCGTGTACGTCTTTCAGAAGCTGTGACGACCTTCATTGACCCAATAACGCCCATCTGGAAGCCAATCTCGTCAAAGTTGTGCGTATCCTCGTCGTGGATACCGTACTTTGCCTTGGTGTCTGTAACGAGCTTGAACCACGCGCCAATAGTCTCTGGATCTTCCTGTAGTATCCTCTGCCTATCCTTAGCTCGATTGAAGGCCATCTTGAGCTCATCTGAGCGCGTTATAAACCTCTCAGCCCAGTTTTTCCCTACTGGCTCTCCACCGCGTACACCCAGTAGTTTATCCGCCATATCTGCTACCTCACACAGCCGGGGCGCGAATCCTCGCGAATCGAGGTCGAGGATGTATTGGACAATTGTCTGCTCTTCAGTCGTAGTGAGCTTGTGTCGGGCGTTGCGAGTATCTAGGCGATACGTAATTCCGTTATATCGCCTAGTTAATGTTGAAGGAGGTATATCAAACGCCTCAGCAGCACGCCGGAGGCTTCGGAATTGGTAAGTATTGTAGGCGGAAAGGGCAAGCTGGATTCTGCCTTCTCTGTTAGATGATTGCGCGTTTTGTTGTTGAGACATATTGTGTTGATAAGGGAGCAGCTGGTCTTGGCATAAACTGACCCGCTCGATGGGTTGACCCACTCGATGGTGGAATACGTTATCCATTCTTACTACCAAATCCGCCACAAAAGCATCCCCGACTTCTTAACCTGGGAAAACCCCTCCATTACTTCCTAGCAATTTGCATCCCCGCCAAGGTAGAACAAAGATTGTCACCTAACATAGTCCTCCTTCTTTACTTATTCAACGTAAGGCGGTACTCCCCACAAAAAAGTCTTATCAGACCGCAGAACGTGGGGAAAAATGTTAAGTCGTGCCTCGACGGGTAGTTCGAAGAGCAGTAACGTTTTTACTCCTAGCTTGAGACTTGAATCTTGAATCTAGCCAGTTCTTCAATTAGTATTTACCCGACAGCTAATATAATCTAGAATTATCCAGGCTCAGATTCGGGCTCGTGTTCTATGGGGGCTTTGCCAGAGAAATTTTGAAAGATGATCCGGAAGATAATCGACATCGTGAGAAAATGGCGGTAGAAAGTCTTCGACTAAAAATCGAAGGGCTGGTTCCATTTTGAGTAGTGTAAGAATAGTCGTATTCAAAAAACTCGGAACTTCCCAGTACCATAAGACTAGACTGGGAGTTCTTCGTTTCCGACTTATTAGGGGATATACTCTAGCTCATTTCTGCGCTAAGCGATGTTGGCACAAGATTAAACACATGTAAGACAACTTCAACTCCTCACCTCTCCGCAGATAGAAACCGTGGTACTCGACTTTTCCAAAAGAGAGGTTTTACCTGTACGGGCCAGGGAGTCATGGCGAAGAGGAGACACTCGGGCTGAGTCGGTACTTGATGAGTTCATACCAGCGGCAAGATTGTGGTTTGGCGAGCGCATCGAGAAGAAGCCCGGCGGAGGGAAGATGAAGGTCATGGTGCGCTTTCTGGGGCTCTCGTCCGAGAAGGTGGATTTTCAGATATATCCTCATCTACAGCTGACGAAGAAGATATGCGAGTAGCTCGGTCTTACACAAAGTGCGACTGTTAGGGACACTCAGACATAGGATTGAAATTGATGTCGATAGCGATGGGTTCCTATCCATTGAAAGAAGAAGAAGACTTGCCAGAAATTTATCGAGGTCGGTATTGAGTTGGGAGGGTGCTATGGAGACGCTCCACTTGCGGTTCCCACGGAGTCGGATATTTCGTATCAATCGTGGCGGCTTCCTCGAAAATAAGCACGATTAGAACTGACTGCAGTGACAGCATCATTGAGAACCCGAGTCTCCAGTGTTCAGCACTGACTTGCTTGCGTAGTAGGGCCGGGAAGGTCCCCGATATCCGTAACAAAGACATCGACTTTAGGAAAGGCTGTTGAATCCAAGCATCAAGAGTATATTGATTCGGGTCCCCAAAGGATTGAATAACCTTTTCTTTCCTTTCTGAGTTCTTTTGTAAACACGCTAATCTATTTCTTTTCCGGGTTTTCTCTCTAGCAGGGCGAGATCTTGGGGAACCCACGAAAAATTAGGTATGTCGTCTTCTGTCTCTGGAAATAAGGCTCCGGATCACTTCCATTGGTGTCTACGAGATTTTAAACTCGACTACCAGGATGCCGTTGCTGTTCTCAGGTATCTTTAACCTCGTCCCTGAAACTGTACGTCGATTTCATCCCAAAGGCTCTTTTGTAGCCGGAGTGAGATATCGCAGAGTGGAGCCGAAACCGTAGAGTGCATTGAACTCTAAGATTCAACTCGGCAAGAAGTCCTTTCCTTTAGGTTCGCAATCTAACGCCTGCCTTGTTGTGGAACACAGCTTTCTTCCGAGTCTTTGTTTCCTCTAAGGCTTCTCTAAAATCGTCCACATCTCCGTCGGTACAAGCAAACCACACGTCATCGAGCAGAGAACCATCGCAGAAGCCGTCCCGCATTTCGTCGAACAGGTACCCGTAGTTCCGGCAATAGTCGAGGAAAAGTTCCGTTAATGCTGGCTTTTCCGTCACCGTCTTGTTGCCCAGAAGTTCGTTTTCGAGGTCAGTGCAAGATCTTTCAAAGCTGGGACTGACTGCCAAAGTACTTGGCTTGACAATGACGTCTGCTCGGTCAAGATTGTGCAAGAGGCCAAAAGGCACTAGTAAACCCTTCAAGCCATTCTCATCCCTTTTGCTTGTCTGTAGCAGCTCAACATCATCGTTGGCATGGAATACTCTTAATACAATAGTGAGCCTCTTCAGTGAACCACATGTCGCCAGAGCATTTACCAGCGTGCATATTGAGAACTCAGCCCCCGATAGCGATTCTTTCCACTTTCGAAATACAACGATAAGGTAAGGTCTTCGATGTTGGGAGCGAGGAAGGCCAAGCCGGCAGGGTTCTCGGGAAGAAACTTGCGTCGTTTGATCGCGACTCCTTCCACCCACGGTGTGCAATACTTCTCATCACATAACTCTAGGTCCTCCTCGTCGATCGAAGCTTTGAATGTCCTCCCGCGGTACAGAAAAACTTTTGCTTCGTTGTATATGAGCGGTGAGACGCGCATGACGCTTAGATGGCACTTTTCGAGGTCCTTTCTCAGCGGCACGTATTCGCATTCCTCGAGGTATTCCTCAACTCGTGCAGCAGATTTTCCGGCGGCGTATTGTCGTTGAAGGGTTTCAAACTCTATCCTCCACACACGGGTGCATGAATTAGGGTGGAGATTGGCATTTTCATGGCAGCGAATGGGTATGGCGCTCACATTGGAGAGTAGGTATCCTAGGATTTTGAGACGGAGCTCGGGTGGGAGCCCGAGGAGGGATGTATGAGGGTAGATGTTTGTAGCGGAGGTTGGAGACTGAGGGAGGTTAGCAAGAGACAAAGAAACCTCAATGCTCTGTCAAAACATACCTTCCTAGCCGATGCGGCCTTCCGCCTCTTTGTCGATCTCCTTGGAGCCATGTTATGTCCATCGCTTGTTGAGAAATTGCTGGGCAAGAAAGAGAGCAAATGGTTGAAGCTGGAAAATAGTACGTGGGACGTTGAGGTCGCCTTACGGTAACAGAACCGTTCTCAGAAGTTCACTACCAAGTTTTGGATCCAATCTTTCGTCTTTCCCGCCATCTTCGCCATTGCTCTGTCCCCAGTGTCTTCTTTCGCTTCTACGCCGCGAATTACTTGCACGTCCATAGCTTAGCATCAAGGAGTGAAGTTGAAAGCATGATTACTGACTCGGTTAGGCCGAATGCCATCAGCCGAGGCTGATGCTGATCCCAGATCCTGGAAGAGGGGATACCTCATCTCGTCCATCTTTCCCATAATCATACCCTATACGCACTTTCATATCTGAGCAAACATGTCGAATACCGTATCATCGCCGTCATCACACCCAAGCCAGGAAAAGCTGACAGGGCACGTATTCTTCATTTCCAAGACTTGATAAAGCTATACTAACGCTTCAATAGATCCAAGAACTCCTGGCCCAAACAGCCCAATACGTCAAAGACAAAGAACCAACAACCCTACGCTATCATCTAAACAGAGAAGTCAGTGGCGACGCGCCCACTATCGTGGTGCTGGAAACGTATGTATCACCTCCAAGCAAAACACGGGCACCCTTCCATCTCACAACGGCATAGATACAAAGACAAAGCCTCAGTCGCAGTCCACGGTGGCAGCCAGCCTTTCAAAGAATTAGTAAAGGCATTCAAGAACGAAGATTTATTGGCAAAGTCAATGCAAGTCATTTTCTCCAAGCCTGTGGGCGGATTTGCCAGCCGTCTGTAAATAGAGAACCCCAGACATCATCCAAATATTTACAACATGATTGAGTAAGAGAGTCTGCAAAGCAGAGCCATTTCGGTCCCAGACATATTTGATCTTGAAACTCGCCATCACTGCACCGGTAGTGTCTCCTCCACAGCTAGTACAGCCTGATCCATATGTAAAAGGTCGCGTTATGGAGAGATCTGACCTCTTGCGCTTTCCGAAAGTATTGATGCCGATTTTGATGAGGCTGGGAGAAGCGCTGTTTCTGCGGGAGTTTACTCTGCCAGGACCTGTTTCGAAGCCATCGATAGCTTCCTTCCCGGGCTAAGAAGTACATGAGTCCAGAAGAGGACCACAGTTGTTTTTGTTGGAAACAGTCTCTCATAATCGGCTGAGATCTTAACCACTAGTTCCGATTCCATACTACGTGTTCGAGCGGTATATCAACGATCGTTTGATTGTTCCTCGGATATACATCATCCTCTTCGACTTCGCGGATCATGACTACCTTGTTGATTTGATCAGTCAACATACGTTGAAGGCTACTGACACGTCGAAATAATCATCCTCGGAGTGTGAAATGGCCAGTTTTGGTGCTATTCATAACATGCTTGATGCAAAGGAATTCGCTCTGGTTATCGGCTAATTTCCGGGATTCAACAATTTACTCAGTTACCAATTGAATGCCGTTGATTCGAAGATTGTCAACTTCTTGGATGGGGAATGTGATTGATGCATTACGACGAGGCTGGTTTACTCGTGAATTGGAGTTGGATTAGCGATCTGGAGGAGTGAGGCTGGCTGTTTTGAACTGCTATGCCTTCTACCGCCTCGTCATCCTGATCGGTCAGATCCATGTATATTTGTCGAAAGAATGTACTTTGTTGACTAGATCTTGCATTAACGTGATGGCAGCGGGTAGATGAGGAACGGCTAGCTATCTCACCATGTAGATATGTATATACTTGACGTAATTAGCTGATACTACTACACGATTAAAAGATACCATGGTGTTGACCCGCACTCTACTCAAATGTGTTGTGTGTGTGGTGTGAGATTTATATGCTTGACCAAGAAGACAGGCCACGGGCAAACAGAAATTTTGGACTCGGAAGATGATTTGGTTTATCGAAATTATCAGCTAACTCTCGGTATCATGACCCTCCCAATGCAACTTTGCCCAGCCTCCGTTCCCAAACCTGCCACGTAGGAACTACCAATCTCGCTTGCGTCTTGCGGGGTTTGAGGGGCATCGGCAAGCTCCTCTAAGTTTGAATTGGTTTGAGTATATCGACGATTTCTAGACAAGACTTACTTTGAGAGTTTGAAGAGTTGGGTTTTGACGGCGTTCATGTCTTGTTTGTTGTCGCTGTGGTTCGATTGTGTTTGGAAGAAGCCGTAGGCTACGAAGCTTTGGGTTGTCTGCGCATTCCTGACATTCACGATGATCTCACGCTGTGTTTGAGCAGGTGGCGTATTAGCGCTTTGTGTATTGTATATACCTGCAGATAGCCCGCCCTGAGCCGCCACTGCGGCGTAGCTCGTTGGTGCTCCTGCCTGATACTGTGGTGCTTTGTTCCTGATGTCCCTGGTCATGCCTGCCACTGCCTTGCCGACGGTCGTCGCCTTCAGCGCTGCGGCCTCTGCCCTCTTCGCAACCGTGATGCCCTCTTGTACATTGGCCATGTTATTCTTCAGCTCTTCTCTGATGCTCGCAAGTTCTGTTGCGGTGTCTTTCCGCGGTCTGATCTTGTTCGCATGGCGCGTGCAGCTTGTCGTAGACGGTCGTCATATCAGGGGTTCTCTGCGTTTTCGCGATGAAGGACAGCGTGCTCCTGGTAATCATCACTGCAAGGTCTGGGGGTACGGGTCTATCTTTCTCGCGGACGATGCATTCGAGCGTGTCTCGAAGGTACTTGGTGAGTTGAGTAGCGTGCTCGTGGGTTCCGGCTGCCCCTACTGCCTCCTGGGGCTACGGGGTTGTCATGTAGATTAGCACGCACTGGGCAATGCGTTGACCTTGCAATCCTTTGTGAACCCCTTGAGAGAGTCTATACGTGCGGTAGAATGGCTCGATTATAAAAAATGAAGTTTTCGCTGTTTGGGTGTGTGTTTCGGCATGGGTAGATCCGTGACTTGTCCTGTGATCTATTCCCGGGTGGCAATCCCTGCGCTTGTCAAGGGCCCCTGTCCGAAACGGGCATAGACCTGCGCCCCCAGAGACGCGTCGTTCGGGGGGACTTTACATTGCCTTTTCGGTCTGTGTCAACGCGAAACACACAATTCGCTATGGTGGTGAGAACGGTGTTATGCGTTGCGGAAAAGCCATCGATTGCGAAAGCAATTGCAAACCACTTGGGAGATCAAGTGACTACCGTGAGCACAGAGGCGCGCAATCCGCCGCGCAGCATAACATCCAAGGCAATCCGTATGTGAAGAACTACAAATTCGACTGCACCTTTCCGCAATGGGGTCATTGTAGTGTCACGATGACCTCTGTGCTAGGCCACCTCTTCAGCCACGAGTTTGAGCCGCGATACAAGAGCTGGACTGCATGCGACCCATCTGCGCTTTTTGACGCTCGCATCGAGGTTTTCGTTGGTAGCTACAGAAAGTCTATCGCGGACAACATCAAGCAACACGCTCGCCGGGCCGACGTGCTCTATATCTGGACCGACTGCGACCGCGAAGGTGAGCATATAGGCACCGAGATTCGGTCGGTGGCAGCACAAAGCAACCAGGCTCTGGGTCGCGCTGGCGGCACAGTAAGAGCACATTTCTCCAACATCGAAAGAGCGCATATCATTCACGCTGCACAGCATCCCGCCGATCTCGACGAAGCGCAAGCCGACGCAGTAGCTTCTCGTATCGAGCTCGATCTTCGTGTGGGCGCAAGCTTCACCCGGCACCTCACTCTGAGTCTTCGTCCTGTACTCCAGCGAGGCAATCTGTCAGAAGCCTCTCAATTAATCAGCTACGGGAGCTGTCAGTTTCCTACGCTTGGCTTCATCGTCGAGCGCTACTTGCGCGTTCGGAATTTTATCCCGGAACCATTCTGGGGCATCAAACTGATGCATCGAAAAGTTGGAACAATGGTGAACTTCAATTGGGCCCGTAAACACCTCTTCGACAGAATGACAGCTGTTATTCTCTATGAGCGTTGTCTCACTTCGCAGAATGCTCAGTTCCAAAAGGTCAAAACCAAGCCAACGAGCAAGTGGAAACCCTTACCGTTGACTACTCTAGAGCTTCAGAAGTGCGGTAGCAGATTCTTCGGAATGGACAGTAAAAAGGTTCTGCAGCTTGCAGAAAAGCTATACCAAAAGGGTTGCATTAGCTATCCTCGAACCGAGACAGATCAGTTCGATCAGGGTATGGACCTTCGCGGCCTCGTCCAGAAGCAGGCGCAGGGCGGCCGCTGGGCTGATTATGCAACGGCGCTGGTCGAAGTAGGCTTTTCGTGGCCCCGTAACGGACGTAATAATGATAAGGCCCACCCGCCTATCCACCCGGTCAATTCCGTCAATCCAACTACGCTCTCACATGAAGAGCAGTGTGTCCATGAGTTCGTCGTCCGGCGCTTTCTGGCATGCTGCAGCAAAGACGCCGAGGGGTCAAAGACCGACATTAGTATTCTCTATGGATCGGAAACATTCAATGCATCTGGCCTTGTAATATTAGAGCGCAACTATCTCGATGTCTACATTTACGATCGGTGGGGGAACCAAGAACTTCCCCCGTTCATCGAAGGCGAGGTCTTCGTGCCGACCGAAGCTATTCTCAGCGAAGGTACGACGTCACCACCTGGATACCTAACTGAACCGGACCTGCTTGCACTAATGAACGCGAATGGTATCGGCACTGATGCCACAACAGCCGACCATATTGTCACAATTATAGACCGACAATATGTCGAAGCCAGAGCTCAGCCAAGGCAGGCGCGGCATGGAAATGACGAAGAAGAGTCGGAGGAGTTGCCAGCCCAAGCGAGAGTCGGAGATGGTCGTAGAGGTAGAACTGCAGAAGCCCGTCGCCGTGGCGGCAGGAATAGCGGTGCTAGCCGCGGTGGCGCTATAACAGGTGTTAGGGAATTCTCATACCCACGACGCTAGGGGTCGCTTTGGTTGAAGGCCACGAGAATATGGGGTTCGAGACTAATTTGACGAAGCCTTTTTTACGCAAGGAGGTGAGATAACATCCTTGTTCAATCTCCATCACGGGCTGCTAATGACACGCGTAGATGGAGCTGAAGATGAAGGCCATATGCAATGGACAAACGACAAAGGCTCAAGTCGTGAATGAAACCATCGAGCAGTATCGAGGGGTCTATGCGCGCATGCAGCAACATCCTGACGTCCTTCGTACGGTGAGGACTGAGTCTTGGCGTACCTACTTCTTCGCTGATGTGATTGTTCGCTGATGTGATTGTAGGCTGTTCGGAATTATGTTTTCGGTGAAGTGAACTGAGGGTTGCCTACCTCACCATCGAACCCTACCAGTTGCTGCGCATCTCAACCTACCATCCTGTGCAAGACTTTGATTAGCTCGCTCGGTCATTGTCGCCACTCTTTCGCACGCAGTTGCCCGCGACCGTTGTGGGCTAGAACATGGATTCCGAAAGGGAAATCCATCATTGATTCCGAATTTATCATGTTGCGGTTGTCTTTGCCAAGACCACAGGCTGTCGAGGAATGGTTCAGTAACGCTAAAAAGCGATGGAGTTCGGGGCAGCACTAACCGTATGGTCTCGAGGCTTCGTGGGGGCTATTCTAAGAACCATGTATTGCATAACACTCTCTCCAACTGGATCATGATTTCGACCTGTAAGAGTTCAATCCTCAAAGGTGTTTCGCAAGTGAGGGAAGACAGCTTGTATTTCAAGTATCTAAGTACAAGGAAGAAAGTGTAAGTACAGGAAGGATAGCTTGTATATATAATCCTCCTCTTACAAACAGATCCTTCTAGAATGTATCTTTAAATGGAACATGACAGCTTGCAAAATAGAACATGACAGCTTGCAAAGTAGAACATGACAGCTCGCAAAATAACAAGAGAACAATTGGAAATCCAGTCATGGATAAGCTAGGGAGAAGGATTCCATCCCTTAACACGACCCAACCAGATCAAACAGGTGTTATGGGCATGGCCCATGGTTGGTATAGGCTAAGAGCCTAAGCCTGATTGAGCCTAGTATAGAGAAAGAACCTCATTGAGGTTCTCTGTTTGTAGATACCTTCACTCCTTAACTGAATCTAAACAATCTTTGGCTACGAGTATGTGTGACGGGTTAAGATCATGCCTGGATACCAGGGAAAACCACCCAAATGTGCAATACAATCTAGCTAAAGAGAAAAAGATAGATTCACGATTGCAAACTCTTCTTGAAGGAGATGCCAAGCCATTCACAAGCTTGCCCTAGAATTATTCCGAGGCTTGACAGCTAGGTCCTCAAGCGCTATAGAGAGATAGGCAAAGCCTAGATAAAGGCCCAAGGTCTAGCCCGTGAGAATATATAGATATTCTTAAACATCTTTTTTAGATTTATTAATAAAACTAATTGTAAAAAATCTGAATCGGTTTTTGTCACGGGGCGGGTTCGGGTATCAGGAGGAAGGAGCAGCAGCAGGAACAGGTATCATTCAACAGGCTATATACGAACTGGCAGGCAAACCAACAGGCAGGTTTAACGACAAGACGTAGCTCAAAGAGCTACGAATTGACGTGACCTGTTGGCGTCGTTCTCCATCTTCTGCTGGGACCAGGCCATCGCTGCCTGTGCATATTCTTGTGCCTCTTCTATTCGTTGCACAAAGGTCTCGGCATCGGCTGTTGGTGAGTTACTGGGTGAGATTCGTTGTACTTTCTGGATTGGTTCCGCATGGTAGCCGTGGGTTAGATAGAATGGACTCATCCCTGTGACTGAAGAGTCACGATTGTTCAGTGCTAACATAGCCGTAGGTAGTAGCGTTGGCCAGTCTAGTTGGGAGTATGCGATGAAGGCGCGGAGATAGCGTAGAACTTCCTGGTTCATACGCTCGGTCGCGCCATCGGTCTGTGGATGAAAGGCTGTAGAGAGTCTCTGCTCAATCTTTGTAAGTTCGCAAAGCTTCCTCCAAAAACGACCTGTCCAATTGCTGCCTCTGTCCGACGTCAATGCCATGGGAAATCCGTGGTAGCGATAGTGGCATTGTAAGAACCTTTTCGCGCACTCTTTGGCGCTCATTGTAGTCATAGCCTCCAACGTAACACTTTTGAGGAGGCGATCTGTGATAACCATGAGGTATTTTGGGCCGTTTTCCTCTGCGGGCAAATCAGTCATGAAATCGATTGATAGCTCGCTGTGGAAGCGGGCCGGGATTGGAAGTGGTTTCAGAAGACCTCGCTTCTTATCACGCCATATTCCTGTTCTCCCACATACGTCGCAATTACGTACAAACTGCCGGACTGTCTTGTATTGTTGGGGCCAAAAGAAACTTCTGGATAGAATCGCAAGCGTGCTATCTCTCCCTGGGTGTCCAGTAACATGGGAATCGTGAGTTTGTTGGACCAGCGTTGTTCGCAGCGGTTCCCAATCTGGTACCCATAGGATCCCTCTTCTCGTGACCGCGCCGTGGTCGTCTACTTCGCATTCGGGTAGCTGTACCGACAACTTGAGCTCTGGAGGAAAGGAACGTTCGCCAGTAACTATAGCCGTATGGATAGCTTGGTAGGATTGGTCCTCTGCTATTGCGCGATCCCAGAGAAGTTGTAACTCTGGTTTCTCGAAAAGATCGCATCCTTTTGCAACTGACCGGTTTTGACCGTACCTAGTAGTGGACCGGTGTTGACCATTTTCGGCAGTTAGCTGGTGTCGACCGTCCTGTGACAGCACGGCATATCCATACCAAGGCACAAGGCACTTCAGAACATGTCACCGAATTACACTTAGGATCTAAGGTAGAGAAGTAAGAGTTTCGTAAGGTTGATTGATTGATTGATTTTATCCTACTCGGTTGCAGCCGCTTAATCACGCAGCTATGTCCGGTTAGGAGGACTTCATCAGACAGCCGACACGTGATAGATTATATAATCCACCGCGCCCCACTTCGCCCCGTTCACTGAAACAAGACCAGCTGTCCCCTCCGTCCTCCCTCTTTTCCCTTAACCAGTATCTCCAAATGCCCGCTGGCTCTTGTAGATACTGGTTATTCTGCTAGTATATCTGTGCTATGTAGACTCAAGAGGCAATGCCTCGTGTTTCGCTATCCTTCTACCTACAGTCTCCCTCTAATGCTCAGCTTGTCTATCTGTTTCGCCTTATCCCTCAAGGCCAATGGGTTCCCTAAGTATGTTTCTGCTTGTGAAAGTTGCCTTGCACCAGATTCCTATGCGGCGGTGTATTTGGTTGTGTGATGCTGGAGACAATAGTAACCATCGTAGTCGTGATTTCGCTGCTTGGGTGTGATACTCCGGGTATGCCCGTGGACGAGGCTGTCTGGTAGCTGCCGTATTGTATGGCGCCGATCGTGCTATAGACCTGCCGTCTTATAGTCGGAGCCTACCTGCTGCTAGTCGCTCTCCCTACTTGCTATATCGCGCTCCCACTCTTGCCAATGCCATAACTGGGACGCAACAGTCTGGGGAGAGGCTCAAGGCTACGTCTGCTGGCTTGTAGGGAGGGGATTTGCCGCCAATAAGCTCCTTCTATACGTCCTTACTGCTTACTGTGTTGCGCACCTACTCTTGCCAATGCCATAACTGGGACGCAACAGTTTGGGGAGAGGCTCAAGGCTCTGGACATCAGCTTGCAGCAGGACGGTTTGCGGAGACGATAGTAGATGAGGTTCTCTAGCAGCTGCCGTATCGTGTCGCACCGATTGTGTTGTAGACCTGTCGTCTTATAGTCGGAGCCTATCTGCTGCTAGTCGCTCTCCCTGCTTGCTATATCGCACACCTACTCTTGCCACTGCCATAACTGGGACGCAACAGTCTGGGGAGAGGCTCAAGGCTACGTCTGCTAGCTTACAGGGAGGGGATTTGCCGCCAATAGGCTCCTTCTATGCGTCCTTACTACTTACTGTGTCGCGCACCTACTCTTGCCAGTGCCATAACTGGGACGCAACAGTTTGGGGAGAGGCTCAAGGCTCTGGGCAACAGCTTGTAGCAGGACGGTTTGCCAAGACGTTGGGAGAGATTGTCTAGTCGTTGCAGTGGTGTGTGGTGCCGATTGTTGCGCACCGGGCGTCTGGTGTTTGAGTTGTGTTGAAGGAATTGCCGTTCTAGCAGTGACTCGTCGACTCGGAGCGTTGCAGTGTCATCTGGGGTGATGGACTAGCCGGGAGATAGTGACTAGATGGTTGCTGTTGTCTTTGGTGGACGCATCGTTCGTGTAGCATGCTCATGTATTCGTTTGCTTGCTCTGCCGTGGCCGCGACGGCGACTCTAGAGATATCTCATCGACGCTGAGGGACGCGCGATGGCCTCTAGAGGCCGGAGCGGCCACTGGCAGAGGTGTTTTGATGATCTTTAGATGATACTTCTGTAAATTCCAAAAATTGAGTTCTCGCTGTATGTGCTGCTTTCGTTTCGTAAGGAAACTCCGATTAAGTAGAGAAAGTGCACGAGCCATGGCACGTGATTCAACGGTCACGTGCCGTGCCGCCACAAACACGATCCCTGTCCGTATCACGAACACCAGCATGGAGTCTGTTACCGAATCAAATACGAACACAAGCTGGGTTTCCCCAAGAAGTAAAAAAAAAGCTAATTGCTTCAAGAGTTCTTTTTTAGACCTCTGATAGCCGGCAAGTCGCAGACGGTGGATACCTTTGGTAAAAAAAATTGACGACAGCGCCGATAGGACTGGAAGAGAAAGACAAGACTCTATCGTAGCTTACTTCCTGTCGGAGTTAGTTGCGCTAGCAAACACCTTCACACCATCAACAACCAGCACAGACAAGGACACAAGCCGCTGTGGCTACTCTAGATTTTGGTATATGAGCTCTTATCTTCTGAACAGATTTCTGACCAGAAAAAGCCACCTCGGCCCAATTTTCTGCGACCTGTCAAGAAGACATCATGGAAGTCCCGGAAAGCATGAAGAAGATCACAGTGAAAGCCGGCGAGAAACTTGAAGATGGTAGCGACGACGAAATCAAATACAAAGAGTACTCCCTCTCTGGGAAAATTCTCGCAAGCAAGTCGCCTTTCTTCCAAGCCCATTTGAAGCCCGAATGGATAGAAAAGTGCGGGCGTTTCATCTCACTTCTGGACTACCTCCCAGCAGCTTTCGATGTGTACATACGGTGGATAAACTCACATGAAGTCCTGGTGGGCGCCGAGTGTTGAATCTTTGCTAAGAAAACAGGATAGAATCACCCCTGTTTCGTCCATGGTGCTTAGCCTGGTCACAAGGGTTTGTAAACCTGAATCTTATATGTTGATTTTGAAATTATGATACCATTTTCTTGAATCCAGGTTCTCTCTGCTCCGCCAACTTTGTGTCCGTCCCAAGCTCTTCATGGCCAACGGCCATTTGATTTCTCCATAGATCAAATTCCCAATCGCGACTAAGAAATAGCAAGCGTGTGTGATTGGAATAGAGTGTTAAGGATGTGACCTCCCATGATTATGGACTCGCACGATCACCGTTCGAGTCGGCTCAGATGTCAGTGATACGGAAGAAACCCGCGACTTCACTGTCCATGAACACACACTACGCGCCTACTCTCTATTCTTCGAGGTAGCAATCCGTCGCGACTGGAAAGAATCTAAGGAGCGTCTCGTCAAGTTACCAGAAGGGGTTCCTCACGCCTCTGATATGTACGTTCACTGGATCTACTCACAAGATAGAATCCACTGTCACGAACCGTGTGATCAGTATGCAGAACCTTGTCGACGCGTACATTCTAGGTGAAGTACTTCAGAGTGGCGATTTTCGAGACACAGTCATCGACAAGATCGTGAAGCGCCAGCTAGAAGCACATGTGCATTTTCGGAAGTTTATGGCAAAGATCTACGAAAACACCATGGAGAAGGATTCGCTTCACATGCTTGCGATTGACTCTCTTGTCTATTTCACTGGCAACCAGTGGCTGGTCAACGGGCAGAAAAAGAAGGATATCCCCGAAGAAGCTCTGTGGGACATCCTTGCGAAGACTTTCCGCTCCGAAGAGAAGTTGGAAACAGCGGACGCACCCTTTAGAAAGGACACCTGCCACTACCATATCCATGAGAGTGGAACATGCTACAAGAGCAAAAAATGATGTGTTAGTAAAGGTCTGGTCGAAGGTGTGTATGTATCTTACTTTTCGATGGCGCTGAACTCGCAATTGACTGTTTCGCAGGAACAAATCTCAGACACGATTCATAGGAGACAAAAAAGGGTCAGAAAAGCATGAGCACAACAACCCTTAATAACAGTGTTTATTGCCCCCAAAGCAACGACGGCGAAATGATCACCTCACCTGGGACGCCACACAATCCAACCTCCCTCGCAACTCCGACGAGCATTGAGCAAGCTGGGCTACTGCAGCTACACGACCATCATCCACGTACATTACGAGCAGCCCTTGAAAGTTCACCGGCGACCTATGAACGATCAGTCTCTCTTTTATAGCTCAGTTCAACATCAACCTCACTACCAATTCCGAAGCCACAAAACAAAGACTCACAGTGACCATTCCCACACATCTCTACCGACCACTACACCATCTCCAGACCATTCCAGACTAATCCAGCCAACTGCAAGCTCTCCAGCCACCTGATCCCTTAACGAACTGTATGATTGAGGCCATGGGAGCAACCAGTTACAGATAAATTACTTCTTCTTGGCAGGATCTTCGAATGTATTCAATCCTTGGAACAACTGTACTGTACTTCGAACTCATGCATCCAATTCAACGCATTCTGAGAACTGCCCAAGAACCCACTTCACTTTAAGACAAACCCAAGCTTTTCACGGCCCTCACTATTTCCCCTCACAAACAGCCAAGGCCCTCGAACCAAAGCTCTTCTCCCAGCACTAGAAACATTCTCATCACCCCAATCACCCACATCACGTTCGGACACAATCCGCCTTACAATTCATCATCCATTATCTTTGCGGGACACGTAAATCTTCCATCGCATACTCACCCCACACAAACCCAAATGAAGGGGGGCGATAATTGAGCACTAAATTGATGATGATATACACAATCTATGCTACCCCCTTCCATCCATCCCCAAAACGCCTTTCAGATACACTCATCGGACTCATGATCAGAATTTGGCAGAATTTGGATTGGATAGCATCTCAAACGCCTCCCATCGAGATTCCTCGAAAAGGAAAAAGGACAAACCAGTGCGCCGCTCAATGTGATTCGCAAAGCTGCGAAACAGGCGGGCCAAATGTACAAATAACATGTAGAAGGACGCCCACCAACTCGAACATATATTCTTGCTTTTCATCTCTCAAGCTTCGTCGTAATGGTAGACCTAACACATTAATATGTAAAATTGAGAAGGGGGATTTGGGGCTAGACTCACAAAATAATTAGGCAGACCCCAACTCTTCCAGCCTAGTCTTGCAGCCATCTTTGCGAAGCCTTCTGTTTCGATCAAGTGATAAAACGAAAAGGGCGGGAACATAGCTCCATCTCTATGCACCTCTGCTTTAACAAGTAATGCTGTTCCACCCACACCGTTAAGTTCCACCTCCTTACCCACGTCGGCATTCCCGGCGTCGTCGGCCATGTATGCCATCAATGATCTGTATGTAGCCATTTCGGCGTATCCTTCAAGCAATATATCATCCGGTCCCAGTTTGGCCGCCAATTCTTGGGCGGTGGGACTGTCGACCCAACTATTGAAGTCATAGGGACGGACGTCCATCGCATTCTTGTCCTTGTTAAGGTAGCGTTGGTAGCAGTTTGGTACTATGACTGGTTTGTTGTGTGAGGCTAGGTCTTGGATAAGGGACGGCGGTGACTCGACGATATCGGCGTCGAGCCAAAGAATCCAGGAGGTTGTTGGACCCATTGTTGTGAACAAGAGAGAATTTCGCGCTTTGGACATTGCGGCGCGACGCTGTTTTTGATTCGACATTTTATGGCGCTCGCTCTCATCTTGGGAGTTCATGGGGGATTCGGTGTCCTGGCGGAGGATTGTCACGGACGCGAAACGCTTCTTCTGCGAACCTGTCTGCGTCTTCTGGATCTGTAGTTGTAGCGCTGCTGTTGCCGCGTTCCCTTCTTTTGTCTTTGGGAGAATGAAACCAAGGGAGATGAGTTCGTGTGGATAGCTCAATTTCAGAAGATTGTCCCAGTATTCTTGGTAGAATCTCGCCATGGGCGTTAATATCAAGACGGTTTCCCGGTTGCCAACGGGATCGCTTGTAGTTGTCAAGTTGTTCATGTGGTATTGTACAACGGGAGGAGATAGTTGCACGCTGGCGTCTGAGCCCTTCTTGGCCTTTTTGAAAGGCAGGGAGGGCGGTGATAATGCATTGGCGGCTTGTTTGATGCCTTGAACGGCGGAATTGGAGGCGGAGGGATCGGGAGGTGTGGAGAGGAAGAAGACGAGGAAGCCGACAGTGAGGATTGCAACGAAGACGAGGGTAATTGGATTTGTGCGGCGCAGGGCGCGTGGTGCGTGGAGGACCATGGCTGGTGTTTGAGGGCTGGGCCCGTTATGTCCCTTCAAGACTGAGCAGTGCTGGAGTCAGCATTGGGTGAGGGAGGTGGTAGTGGTAGCAAGGGGAAAGGAGAGTTGCAGAATAGGAAGACGTGTTACAGGGTTACTTACCAGGCAATTCACTGCTTAATCAGTCCTCATCCCAGGTAACCGCTGTGAATTACACCGTCATGACTGAAGTTATTAATAGGCCTGTTTATTGCAGCCAAGACGTGTGATAGGCCAGATGTAGTCTAAGAATGAGGCTTTTCGGGGGGTCATCGAAACGGCAATTCTTTGCATACGAGAAAACACAGCACCTACAAAACACGCCCAACTGTACCAATTCGAACACCCAACCGTACCAAACACTCAACCGTATCAATCCGAATACCCTCTCGTACCAAATACCCAACGATACCGAATACCCAATCCGAATACCCAATCCGAATATCCAATCCGAATACCCAATTCGAATACCCAATCCGAATACCCCATCCGAATATCCAATCCGAATACCCAATTCGAATACCCAATCCGAATACCCCATCCGAATACCCAATCCGAATACCCCATCGACCCAATCCGAATACCCCAGCGTACCAATCCGAATACGCAACCATAGTCTATACCCACCCTCGCGCAGCATGCCAGATCGCCGCTGGTAATGCTGATTCGTCAACTGCGGCCATGGCGACCACTCGTCCCCATACTCAATTCCTGTCGACCTCGAGTCCTACCCCCCATTTGCGCCAAACGTTTCTCCCACTATGAACGCCGTGTAAAACTCTCGCAGGCTTCCGTGCTATTTGAAAGCTCTCGCCATGCCACCCCCGACAATCTGATCGCAAGCATCGAGCCAATCTCACCATGCTCCTCCATTGAAGGAATTGAAGACAGTTATGAGCAGGCCGTACTACTGTTCACACCAAGCTTTGCACAGTCTCTTGCATACGATCCCCGATTCCTCCCCCAAGTCTTGAACCGCCTGTTCGAAAAGATACCACAATTTTACCAAGACGGTCCTGGCTCGCACCGCCTGCATGTAGCTGTAGCTGTTGTGGACCGTCTGCCTATGCCAAGCCGTCGCCGATTTAGTAATCCGCCTCTGAACGACCATGGATCCGAGGGCCTCTCATATATCGTCTCGGCCATATCAGAGCTCTGCGTAACCAGCGATACACCTGCCTTCACTAAATCCAGTCTCGACGAGACAAAAACCCTAAGCTTGGTAATAGGAGATATGCCGGAGCTCAACGTGGTTGGGAGGCGGGAAAGCGAAAACACCACACTGCCTGTAAGCACGCAGGATATCGAGGCGTTAAAGAGGCACAACGTCGAGGTACAAGTATCGCTTGCTAGCACAGTATTCCAAGCAGGCCAGCCTAGCATACTGTCGCTGTCGTCTTGGGCCTGGAGGAAGGCAGAAGATCGCTACGTCTTGGAACAAAAAAGCACAGAGTACCCCAGTCATGTCTGCTTCAACTATCCCTTTGTCCATGCAACTGCTATCGGTCTGCCGCTTGTTCCATTGACTCCGCCACGGAAAATTGTTGCAGGTATGGGAAACGTGATCCGGCAGATCGAGCGAGATATGGAGCATGTTACCGCATCGCAAGAGTTGGAGCCAGCGGTGAGCTCATATTTCCTTGCAAAGGAGCTTCCTCCATCTGCTGTCAATGTTTGGGCACTCGTAATTCCTGCGAAAATGAAACTCAAGATGGAGAGCGAGATCCACGCCCAAAAGATCTTTTCATGGTTGAGGACGGGTGCAAATAGTCTGAGTGCCCAGGATTTACATAAATTGTGGCAAAGAAAGAATGCCTCTGCACGGCACCGCTGGTTCAACCTGGTCCACAGTGGCGCTCGATTTCACCGTGTACTCAGTGGTGGTGGAGGGTGGGGGAAGAAGGCCGGCCTTATCTCCCTAGACCCTGATTCTGACTTCAAAAAATCCCCTGCTGTAGAACTTGGCGCTGTGCTCGCAAACATCGATTTGTTTGAAACCCATGAGGGCATGCTCGGCAACGCGGCAAAGGTGGGCGATTGGGTGCAATTCTACATTTGTCCACCCAACACGACTGCTCACTCGCCGCCCAACATCAAACATGGGATGAGACTCGAGATTGGAACAATACCAAGCACGATAGATGCAATTCCTCTTGCTGAAAGCCTACAAAACGACGACAGAGCATTGCAACTTGGCCATGTGCATCATCATCACTTTGGCTTCATGTCAGAAAAGGGGTTTTCCGTCGCAACGCTCAAGCTAGGCGCAGATCTGTCTTGGAGTACTTCATCGCGAACAAAAATTTCAGTTCCATTTTCTCGTATGCTCTTTGGTCGAAGCATGACCAATCTGCTATTTACCTCAACCCAAGGTAAGATCACACCGCTCGATAACGAAGAACCCTCCTCTGAATCAAATAACATTAGCCCGCTTGACTCGCGACAGTCTGAAACCACTGCGCAACCAAATTCTAAGACTCGGAAGCTGGGGAAATGGCGAGAGAAACTTGTACAACGAAATTTGGGAAGGCAAGCGGCGAGGCTAGCGGGCACGGCGGAGCAACCACTGCAAAGTATCGAAAAAGATGGAGCACAGAGGAGATATGCAAGGGTAGCGGGGGCGGAGAATCAAAGGTATGCGGAGGAAGTGAAGCAAAGTTTATTCGAACGCCGTGCAGAAAGGATAGTGGAATTGCGACGCCAGAAGGCTCTACCAGATGACTTCGACTACGATAGTCTCATTGCTGGTGGTCCCGTCATCACGAAATTCGCACTCAACCAAATCAAGCCTTCGTCAGCTTCCCAACGGGTCCACATCGAAAGGATGGCGACTCGTCGTTTCGGGAAAGGAAATGTGCCTGCTGAAGTGAAAGAGAAGTGGGCGCAGAAACTATCATTCAAATTTCGCTCCCTCAATTTGCCAAGGATTAGGCGGATAATACAATATGTGCCTGTCTTTCGAACGAGCATAGTCGGTCGCGGGGAAGGTGCGCGTCGGGCGAGGAGAGTGAAGGCTGTGGACATGCAGAACTTGTCCGACATTCAGAAGCAAGAGCACCAGCAGAGGTCGCTTCGAAACCGAGCCCGCCAAGTACATCTAGACCGAGCCCGCCAAGTACGTCTAGACCGAGTCCGCAGGACACCTCAGTGGACCCATTGGAAACTGAAGAAAGTAAAGACGGATCCGACCTACCCTGTTCCTGCTCGAGTGGTATCAGAGAGCACAAGGGCTTCTTGGACTGCGTTGCAGAGGAGAAGGGCGAGAGGTAATATGGGCGTGAAGATGAGAAATAGATATGAGGAGGGGTTGGAGACGGCATTGATTCAGAAACATTTTAGGAGGGAACCGGTTGGGTATGAGGAGGCTTCGGCGTGGGATAAGATGTGGCTTGGGAAGAGCGAGGGGAAGGTTAAGAAGGTGGAAACGGCGGAGATGAAGGCGAAGAGGAGGGAGATGGACGAGAAGGAGAAGGAAGAGTTGTTGGATACGGTTAGGGAATTGCTTAAGGGGTTTTGATGGGGTGGTGGGTGTGGGTGGGACTTGTTGTGTGAGTTTTTTTTTTTTGTTATGTGGCGTGCATGTTATGTGTACGGCTGTACATTTCATATACTGTATAATATGTGAAATCTCCTTCTCTTGCCTCGCGTCTCGATTTGTAGCATGCGAGTATCTCTTTCTCATTTCCACACACTCTGTTTTTGTATCACCCCTTTTCTACTATCTAGGTTGAACATGGTACTGCCTCCTTTGCCGTGTTCTCGGTAATTCTATTTGAATCCGTGGATACCCTCATTCCACCTGAGTTCAATACTCTCCGCGCTTTTCACCTACTCAACATATGTCGGTGCGAAGCGTAAGGACTGGATGGAAGGGAACTAGTGAGTGGAAAATCGATGGTCCAGCATAATCTGGGAATCGATATCACAACCGGAGAATTCTCAGAATGGAATTTTTCTAAGCTAGGTTTATGAGGTCTATGGAGAGGATGGATAACCATGCCATTGGGTGCTGGATGCATTTTTTTTGCTTAGCTGGGATTTTAAGAGGTAGGTGTGGAGGTAGGTTTTATACCCGTAGAAATTCGTTTTCGGCTAATTCCTATTTTTACTTGATATCAGCTAATTTTTGGTATAACATGCTGAGGCAAAGCGTGAGAGGACTGATAAAAGATTGTCAGATGGGGATTTGAAAGATTCAAGCTCGTATTTAAGGGATATGTGTTCGGATTTGTTGGACTGGATGGTAGATATTTTTAAATTGAAGAGGTTTTGGTTGGAGAAGTTGGTGTTGGGTATGAGATGGTGGTTATGGTGGTGATGATGATGAGGAGGAGGACGATGGTAATAGTCGTCTTCGTTCTTGCTGAATACTTATCATGTCTCGGAAAGGTAGGTTCCAGTTGTTGAAACAAGAGGTGGGCTTTACCGGTTGCTCGGCGGAGGATTGGATGATTTCTTGTGGTGAGACTGGGTGATCGAGCTCCCATGGTGCTCTGGGGTCCTTGAGATGAGTTTTAGGGAGAAGACTCTGCAGCAAGGGCGAGGTAGGTTTAGGTTTTATATTCTCCAGGCTGAGAACAGTCAGATTTTCGACTAACGCTTTTCTCTTAGATACAAACTATTCCGTACCAGCTATCACCGATCCTCTAGTTTCTGGGACGATTGAGTCGATTCTAGGGGTGAAAATCTTACATAAAAGAGCTTGGAAAAATTCCAGGACGTCATCAATACAAAGATAATGTGTGCAAAGATCAGGGCTGTCTTGTTCGTTCCGATTCTCAATCCTCCGATCCTCCAGTCATCCGTTTGGTCAAAGATTGGAAAGAAGCTGCTCAACACCATTATCGAGTGTAAAATCCTTTGACAGAAAACTAATACGAGAGCAGTGATCATGAATTTCATCACTACTAAATTTTCAAGCGATGCAATGATAGACTTGTCTGGACTTTGTTCCGGCAACCAAGAAAAGTGGAATGATGCATAATAGATCAGGAGCAGCACAGCGAACTTCCCATTGGAGAAGGATTTTATGTCGGATTCTGTGGGGAAGAGAACAAGACGAAAAGCTGTAGTACTTTTCTATAGGGATACCATGTTTCGTATTGCAAACAAGATCTCTCCAAAAGGATACCTTTGACTCTCGGATATCAGTAATTCAAAAATCGGACCGCTGGTCACCACCCGACCTTACTCGCCTCCTTTTCAAGATCAAGTCGTACCGATATTGATTGGAAAACAATCTCATGCATAAAAGGGTCTCTTAGAGCGAGGAGTTCAAGAACACCATATACATTGTGAGCCGATTCTTATGACGCGCCTCGCCTACGTCCACGCTCACTTCTTGATCTTCGTATGCAAGGAGAAACAAATCAGGAAGAGGTGATCGATCTGAAAAGCCGTGCGCAAAGCCGAAACGAATGGTGGTGAAGATAGCAACACAGTGTTGCTGACGAACATCTTCGTCATAAAAGTAGAGCTTCGCGATTTCGAAGTAACTAAAAAAGGATGTGCTTAAGGAATCCGAATCATACTCTCATGGTGGATTATTATTCTGTTAGTGGCGAGGAGCATGGCCCCCATTCGATCATGTCTGCTACTGTAAAGAGAATTTGGATACAAAAATGGAGGTTTAAATGCCTGCTCCTTTGTCGTCAATAGACTCAATTTTTCCGTAGTGAGCGTTAATTTCTTGCACCATGTCGAGCTGACAGGATTCCGCGGTAAAGTGTAAGATAATTTGTTTTCAATGACAGCCTAAGGTTTAAGGAAGACCAAGGAATATCATGAACTACTTCAAACCGATGGCTGTTCGTGTTTTCTTCCATAAACTAAGCCCGAGATTTTGGAGGCATGGAAGGGTGGGAAAAAAAGGTCGAAGAGAAAGTGGAATGAATAGTTCACCCGTGAATGCCGGTAAAGATACAGAGAAAGGCGTGATGGCGAAGATGAAAATCATCCTGAACGAATGTGTCGCATCACGGCATCTTTTTTGTATGATGTGCCTTGAGGAAAACACATTTTCAGCTTTCAGAAGACAGGTCTCTTCTTATTTCCCTCGAAATCAGGAATCATGTTAGAGGAGAAACACATACTAAACGGATATCGAAACAGCTTGAAGGAGAGACATTGAGGTTTTATACATCTCCGAGCCAGCACCAACCCATGGCATCGTTCACATTCTTAGTCAATACACCATCTTTCGCCAGTAGGACGTGCTGAAACCAACAGGAGAAAAAACCTGTAAAGGGGAGAAGGTAAGGAGTCATGACCGACCACAATGTCCTCAAGATATTTTGAGCAAGCAATTGGTGCTCGTTTTCATCTGCGATTTCACGGAGCAGAAGATATACATAAAGCTCTACTCATCATTCATCGTTTATGTTTTCTCGTACAATAAGTTGTGGACAGAGAGAAAGACCGCAAGCCTGCAAAGATACCATCCAATCTAGAGGTGCATGTGTGGAAAACAGTTTAGCACAAAAGTCATGAGTTTTTATTTGCTTTCGAGTCCGCTCGAAACTTCTAAGTTCCGTTACTAGCCATCGTCTTAACAACGTCCTTGAATCAGTCGATCGTATGCGTAATGATCAGGTTTTAGCGAATTTTATCGGGGCACAGCGCGTGATTTTTGTTTAAATAGGCTTGGATAGTTTGGACATGGTGTATAAACAAAAACCTCAGGAAACCAATTAGCGATGCCGCCATTTATTGTTTGAATGATTCCCCCATGCTAGCAATGAAATTTTGAGAGGAATGAGAATAGGAACAAAGGAAAGGTGCTAAGACCAGAGTCTCGATTGAAGTGGTGATTAAAAGGGGCGAAGATGAGGATAAAATCATCATTATTTGTAGCATTTCTTGCCAAATCGACTCACTTATGTATCCATCGACTCTTAAGAGAAGATTGAAATTGTTCCTTGGTTTTCTAGAAAGCATGCGCCATGCCGTGGCACTTGATTCTCTGTATCTTTCTTCTGGAGAAGTTACAAAACGGAAGACAGAAACACTTTTGTACTGCAATCGATTGACATCTCGTCGAGGCGGTCTAAGCTCTCCATTTTTTTTTTGATTGCTTTCCACGTCCGCTCGTTTGTCATGATCTATTCATTTCATAGGTGACAGTGGTTCAAGCCAAAGAATTAACGGTTGTGGTGATGAGCCCCACCAACAGGGGATGCATATCATGTATGGCAGGTCCAGGTCAGTTCCGTGTCCACTGCTCCATCACCCTAGTAGTGGAAGGAAAACGGATACCTGGGCTATCGAATACTCCACATGGCTCGTGATGTTCCTATGCTTTTTTTCTGTACAGGCCACGACATGATTGGGTCCATCACTCTGTTCATGGTCTTGATGATATCCGTTGAGAATTCAAGAGTTTTATTCACCTTGGCGTCAACAGGACGACCTCGAAGATAAGATACGTAGAGGATAGGAACGATCCGCGATAGAAAGGAGCTCTTGGGCTTTTGAACGCAGTCATAAGGGATGTTGTTGTTGTAAAGATGCGCAAGTCCGAGGTGTGAGAAAGGAGTAAGTTCGGAGCTTTTCGGAATGCCCCCTTTCGGACTAGTATAGCATCGACCACAAACGCGTCGCGCAACGTTCCACCTTCCTTCAACAACAACACCGTCTCAAGCATTTGTGCCCTTAACATCTATATTCTACATATAGCTGCCGAATTTCTGGACGAACCAAGATGGTCAGCATGGATAGCAGCATCCTTGGTGGCAATGAAGAAAGTCAGTCTGCAGGGTCTTCCACCGATCGACGTCCTATCCGATTCCCTGAAGAATGATAACGAGAATGATAACGACAACGACCATGCGGAACAATGAGCCTTTCAAGAGATCTAATCATAAGCCTGTGGAAATCATCAGCACCAGGTATCTCCAGATATACAAGTTCCGCTTCGTCAAGCAAGCCGATAAGCAATTTGACAAGAGACGCTGGCGATCATGGCTGCCACCTGCAAGATGAGGATCGCGTCGTCCGCTGCCAGGGATATGATTTCGGTTGTCATCCAGTTTTCCGATTGCATGGACCAATGGTTTGCTCCTTTATGGTAGGTCGCTGAGCCGTTCAGAGCCTAGTGGCTTTTGACCTTCCCGATTCGGTAAGCTCTGTGCGCGAAAAAGACATGCACGACTGCGACACTGCAGTACACCCAGAAAGACATCACCCTTCCATGTTGCCTGCCCTATGGGAGATTCTGGTGAGAACAGGTTAGCTGCGCCGTTGGAAGGGATCATCTGCGATGACTTCAGGAAGACTGCATTTCATTGCCTCTTCATTGTGCCTTCTCAACAATCGTGGGTGGCCTCATCAATATTCGTGTCTCTCTCACCTCGGGGGCTCACTCATATCCTATTCGATTCTCTCTACCCTCTCTCGATCTCTCAAGATGATGTTCTCGTCAGTGCTCACGACAGCATTGTCGCTCCTCACTCTCACAAATGCATATTCTCACCTCTCTGGCCCGAACATGATTAATCGAGGCATGCACGCACCAAACCCTGCAGATTCTGCAGAAGCACTCATTCAGGTCGCCCTCGGAAATTCAACCTTCACACAGCTCATCGATCATAAGAATCCCTCACTAGGAACATTCGAGCAATTCTACTACTACAGCTCGCAATATTGGGCAGGACCAGGATCCCCCATCCTTCTGTTCACACCAGGTGAAGTCAATATCACTGGTTACAACTCTTACGCTACAACCAATCGTACATCAGGTGTTCTGGCGCAAAAGCTTGGAGCAGCGGTTATTGTTATCGAACACAGATACTGGGGAACTTCAAGTCCATACGCAGAACTTTCGACCGAAAATCTCAAATATCTGACTTTGGAAAATTCGATCTTGGATTTTGTTCGTTTTGCAGAGACGATCAAACTTCCATTTGCGCCTGAAGGAGGAGCGAATACCACGACCGCTCCATGGATCTTCATTGGTGGATCCTATAGCGGTGCTCTTGCTGCTTGGATCGAAAGTGTTGCAGGTGGGACTTTCTGGGCTTATTGGAGTTCCAGTGCGCCTGTTAATGCCATGGACTATTGGCAATACTTTGTTCCGGTTCAACAGGGCATGCCAAAGAATTGCTCTGCGGATGTTACTCGAGTCGTCGAGTATGTTGATCACGTGGGTTTGAACGGAACCCTTGAAGAACAAAAAGCCTTGAAGACCATGTTCGGCTTCGGAGAACTTGAGCACTATGATGACTTTGCCTCGTCAGTAACATTATCACATACTCACCACAACATAAAAACTAACATGTACACAGCGCCCTCCAAAACGGCCCCTGGCTCTGGCAAGGAAACCAATTCTATACCAACAGCGGTTTCTTCAACTTCTGCGACACAGTCGAAGGCGTCAAAGGCGCCGGCGCCCAAAACGCGACGATTATCAACTCAACCCTCCCCTCATCCACCGGCGTCGGCCTCCAAAAAGCCCTCACCGGCTACGCAAAATGGACATCAGAAACCTTCATCCCCGACTTCTGCTCGTCCTACGGCTACGCCGAATTCCAAGGCAAAAACAACCTTGGCTGTTTCGATACTTATAACGCCAAAAGCCCTCTATTTTCAGACTGGACCTTATCAAACCAATTCGACAGGCAATGGGTCTGGATGACCTGCAACGAACCCTTTGGCTACTGGCAAGATGGCGCTCCACAAGATTATCCAACGATTGTTTCCCGCCTCGTTAACCGCGCATACTGGGAACGTCAGTGCGGTCTTTTCTTTCCCCCTTCGCCCACCGGGGCAACCTACGGCATCGCAGCTGGTAAAACATTCGAGGCCCTTAACCAGTATACTGGCGGTTGGTTCATCGATAATTCCACCCGTCTTTTGTATAATAATGGTGAGTTTGATCCGTGGAGGGAGTCGGGTGTTTCTAGTGAGTTTAGACCTGGGGGGCCGTTGAGGAGTACGGAGAAAATTCCTGTTAATGTTGTGCCCGGGGGATTTCATACTAGTGATTTGATTACTAGGAACGGGGTTGTTAATGCAGGGTGTTTGGCTGTTATTGAGGATGGGATTCGGATTGTTGAGGGGTGGGTTGGGGAGTGGAAGAATAGGAGTGCGAGTGTGTATGATGATGGGCATTTTTATGTGTGATGAATTGAGTATATGGGTAGCATAGCATCGTTTGGGTACGAGATAATGGATTAATGATAATCTTCTAACCTCTTGTTGTTGTTGACTGAATCCAAAGTGAGCTTAGTTATTCAGTACACCTGAACGAGTTGAGTCGGATGAGACTAAACCGCATCGAGCTAACTTGTGAAATGGCTGTGTAGCTCGATCAGGCATAGCTTGAAAATGCCAGTCACGGGACGGGCCGACTTTTCATCCACCTCTCTCCATGTTTATGCAGGCAATCATCATGGAATACGACGGGTTAGAATTCGAGTCCCTTTTCTCAAGCGAAGACATCTGCGAGATAACGCCTACGTCTGCAAGCCGAGACCTAGGCATCCTAGTCACCTGACTGAATAATGTAGTCTTGTACCGACTCATGCTCGTCCTTAGCATGTCAGTACAGTTATGGCATTGGCAAGAGTAGGTGCGCGACACAGTAAGTAGTAAGGACGCATAGAAGGAGCCTATTGGCGGCAAATCCCCTCCCTGTAAGCTAGCAGACGTAGCCTTGAGCCTCTCCCCAGACTGTTGCGTCCCAGTTATGGCAGTGGCAAGAGTAGGTGCGCGATATAGCAAGCAGGGAGAGCGACTGGCAGCAGATAGGCTCCGACTATAAGACGACAGGTCTACAACACAATCGGTGCGACACGATACGGCAGCTGCTAGAGAACCTCATCTACTATCGTCTCCGCAAACCGTCCTGCTGTAAGCTGATGTCCAGAGCCTTGAGCCTCTCCCCAAACTGTTGCGTCCCAGTTATGGCATTGGCAAGAGTAGGTGCGCAACACAGTAAGCAGTAAGGACGTATAGAAGGAGCTTATTGGCGGCAAATCCCCTCCCTACAAGCCAGCAGACGTAGCCTTGAGCCTCTCCCCAGACTGTTGCGTCCCAGTTATGGCATTGGCAAGAGTAGGAGCGCGATATAGCAAGTAGGGAGAGCGACTAGCAGCAGATAGGCTCCGACTATAAGACGGCAGGTCTATAGCACGATCGGCGCCATACAATACGGCAGCTACCAGACAGCCTCGTCCACGGGCATACCCGGAGTATCACACCCAAGCAGCGAAATCACGACTACGATGGTTACTATTGTCTCCAGCATCACACAACCAAATACACCGCCGCATAGGAATCTGGTGTAAGGCAACTTTCACAAGCAGAAACATACTTAGGGAACCCATTGGCCTTGAGGGATAAGGCGAAACAGATAGACAAGCTGAGCATTAGAGGGAGACTGTAGGTAGAAGGATAGCGAAACACGAGGCAATGCCTCTTGAGTCTACATAGCACAGATATACTAGCAGAATAACCAGTATCTACAAGAGCCAGCGGGCATTTGGAGATACTGGTTAAGGGAAAAGAGGGAGGACGGAGGGGACAGCTGGTCTTGTTTCAGTGAACGGGGCGAAGTGGGGCGCGGTGGATTATATAATCTATCACGTGTCGGCTGTCTGATGAAGTCCTCCTAACCGGACATAGCTGCGTGATTAAGCGGCTGCAACCGAGTAGGATAAAATCAATCAATCAATCAATTAGCATGTCAGTATACCATGAGGTACTTCTGCATGACATCTAGGAACCTCCACAGGACGACCGGAGTCAGCCTTCCGAAAGGCAGGCTTGCTTGCTCGCTACCCACGACTAACCTTCTGCCACTACATCCGTGGCCTTCTTAGTCTCTTACTCGGTCATGGCGAGGCCGAGTACAAGCTTTTGATTCGATCTCTTAGAATCTTGTTCCATTTCACGACCATCCCTGAGAGGCTTCGGTCCCAAATGATCCGGCCCGCTGCCTCCTCCGTTTCTTGATCAGTCCGCAAACTGCGATAATTGGCCAACACATCTCGCGTGACATTGCAGCCTCAGTGAGTCAATCGAATATGGCATTTGACTCTCAAACATTCCCACAGTGCAGAGCATATATTGCAAGTTTACCAACCGACGCCAAAAATGAAGATCGCAATCGCTGGAACAAACAACCTTGCTTTACTGATGGCACACTACGTTGTCGCAGAATCGAGTCATCAGTTGGTTGTGCTATCCCGTCAGGTCAGTTCTTCCCTTTTGCTTCCTTTGTACATAGAACTCAATATTGTGCCATGAAATCTCGAAAGAGCACTGATTAATTTAGGAACAACCACATCTAAGAGGGAAAGGATACCAAGTTCTCGCTGTTGACTACGGAGATCAGCAATCCTTGCGTCATGCGGTTATGGGCGTCGATACGATCATATCCACAGTCACTGGTCCCCCAGCACTGCAACTACTTCATGCCTCTGTGGCTCAGAAAGTGCGCCGCTTTGCACCCGCCGAATTCGAAGGTCGTCCAAGCCAACGGTCCGACCCTGATCCGCTAGATCGGGGTAGCAAAATGTACGTCCAAGTTTATATCCAAGGAGAAGAGAAGATAGAGATGGAAGGCATTTATATGTATCGGCAACGTTTTACTGACAATCCGCTACAGAATCCAAGGCTGGCTAGACCATTACCGCAACAACATCGAGTCAACCATCTTCTCATGCGGAGTTCTTTACGAAAGATTTGGCCCCGGTGGACTTGAGAAGCAGCGACTGGGCATAAACTCGAATGTCTGCAAAGAAGGCGACTACATTGTCAACGTTCGAACAATGAAAGCCTCGGCACCGATATATGACGACGACAATAGGTGTGATTGGAACATCTCCATGATCTCTGCTCAGGATGCCGCTCGCCTGATCGTCCAAGCAACTTTTCTGCGACAGTGGCCACGAGAGTTATGCATGGTTGGAGAACGAATGACAGTTTACAAAGTGTGCCAAACGGTTGAAAAAGTTCGAGGTAAGTATCTGTATATTCGCCTTGCTGAGAGCCAGCTGACTTGGTAACTACAGGCGTTAAATTAGTATCTGCCATCTGGCTCTTTCCCGACACAATTCGAGACGATCTGCTGCTCGCCCAAATCTCTGGCGATCTACCCGGGCAAATGCGAGCACATGACTACCTCGAGACCATAAACGGGAGATACGACATTACTGCGCCGGGAAATCTGAGAGAGTTTCCAGAGACAGGATATATTGTTACCTCCACTTTCGAGCACTGGCTACGAGTAGTTTGGGCTGATATTCCCGTCACTCGCTAGCCATGAGGGATAATAGTGTCAAGAAAGAGGGGGACTACGCGCTACGGCATTGTGCAGTCGCTACAGATAGTAGACCTATGATTGGATAAGTGCTTCTTGGCAAGTGCAGGCACGGTATGATCTAGGTTTGAGTTGATACGGTCATTGCAACGGCGGGAAAGGTGTACCTTGGTCAGGTACTTCTTTGCTCGGAATCCCACATTTCTCGTTTCGCATGTGCGGTGTTTGCGCGTTGGTTATCATATCCGATTTCCTCTTGATTTTCTTGACTTTTCGTCTCAACCGCTATCGATTTTCGATTTTCACTACTGTTTCTTATGCTATACCTTTTTCACCTTTTCTTAGCCATGTTTTCAGTACTTTACTTCAGCGCTGGCACTTGTATTTAATCACCATTATCACACAAATATTCATGTATGTTTCATCTCCAATCAGCAAACGTTCTTGGCTGAGCATGGTTTCACGAAGATAGAATAGCATCCCGAAATCTAAAAAACCTTGTTGTCATCCCGATTGTCCAGACTGTCAGCGAGGCTGAGCATAGAACTAGAAGCAGCCAATGATCGCATTTTCACAAGGACCTTGATCACCACAAACCGAGATCATATAAAACTCTCGTGCCAAGCACAGCTGACCAGCTGAGTCCCAGTCTATTCTTACGACCTCGGAGTTTCGTAGGCTCTTTTTCGCAGTTATTGTGCGATTTGGAGCAAAGAATTATTGCATAACCACCACCGTCTTCCTGTAACCACTCCACAACGTCGCGGACTCCACCACCACGGGTTCTTGGCCGGGGCGCTATTGACCGAACTAATCGAAATTGGGCATCGAGCTTGGATATCAGGGAATTGGTATTCAGTCATCTTTGTTTGAGGTGATGATTGTATTGGGTAGGGGGAATTTTCTCATATATTGAACATCTCCCAGAATTCTGTTCGTGAAGACTGACTGTGCTGTGTGTTTGTGTAGGAAATGCGAGGTTTACTGGTTGAGTGAATACGTATTAATAGCTTCCGGAATATGTATGAAATGGATGGAGGGAGAGTAACCTGGCCTTCGAGCGAAGTTTTCGTTTGTTTTTTTAACCCAACCTTCGTTATGTAGAATATGAGATTTGGCGTAGTATGGTAAGACTTTTATATTGTTGAGGGTACTGCTACACGGCGGATAAACCATATTTACGGTGGAAACCAGTACTTACGGATATAATACTACTGCTCTAGAATGTGCACAGGAGGTCAACATAGATGATATCCGAATTCTAGGCACTTTCAACGCCATATCTCCTATTATACTATACCTTCCCGTACAGATCTTACCCTCCTTCTCCCCATCCAAAACACCCAATCCCTTCCTATCATCCCATCTCTATACACACACTCATCTCCAACACCATCCAATTCTCTCCTATTCTGTTCAATGTATATCGTAGGGCCTTGAACACCTGCTTTTTTACTCCTCGTCGGAATTCCTCGATTTCTTCCCGTCGGAGAGAAGTCACAGCATCTAAGATCCGATGTAGTGTAGAGGTTTAGCATTATCCGCTTTCAAGTAATTATGAATACCGGATCGACCCGGGTTCGAACCCCGGCATCGGAAGGAGTGGTTTCCTTTTTGTTTCCATCGTCTTTGATTCCTCTGGCCAGATCACTTCTCCTTTGCGAGGTTCGCTTCTTTGTTCTTTTCGCTCCATACACATGTTAGCGTTTTCTTGGGAGATAGCATTATCGAAACGACATTGCTGGAATTCGTTTGTGTTTTTTAGATGGTGTACCTTGTGTGGTATTACTGGGGCGGATTAGACGGGGGGTTTTTCTACTTTTTGTTTTGTTCTGTTTCTGGTCTTGTGATCCAGACGGTATTTTCTCTCGTCAAATGGAATGGCTTCCTCTGCTGGAGTCTTGATCAGGCGTGTATATGGATAGGATGTTTACTATCTTGTAATTCGAGGCTCGGCTAGGCGTCGGTGGATGTTGCTAAATTCCACCGTAGCAGATTAGAGATATTTGACACTCTATGAAGCATACTCGTTCGATACCAGGGCTCCAGATTCTGGTCGCGAATAATGAGAAATAGCAGGACGCCTTGGTATAGCGGACGGAATTTAGAGATGCTTGGATGAAGACTGGGCGATTGAATCGGCACTTCTGTAACTTGATGAAGTCAATGGCACTGAGCCAGAATTGGGGAGGATGATAATGGAGACAATGGCAATGATGGGGTTGAAGAGGAAAGGGGAGGAAAAGGAGAGAGAAATCGAGACTCGAGACGCAGAAGTTAATCTATCCGTGTCTTGGCAAAATTGCCGTGATGGGTAGTTTGACGCGTCCATCTCTCCTCTCGTCCACTGTCTCCATCAACAAACCCGCGATACCATCTTATGAATGCTAAACCATCGCCTCCGTTTGGAACGCTGAGAGGACACGGTTTGGACTTCTTTTCTCTCCCAACAACTCGGCCGAGGATTGGTCGCTCCACAAAATGCCGAACGATAGGGCCAGTCTGGGGAACCTTGTTGTTGAGATGTCGACCAGAGACTTGCAAACCATCTCAAGTGGCGAACAATACGCTATCATCTCAAGAGTTCTATATCCGTTCTTTTCGCCGACGGCCCGGTCGATCAGATATACTCTGTGCTGCGCGTGTCGGCGCAAAAGCATGTGGAGGTGGTGCTCATCTCCGATATCAAGTGAAAGATGATATCTTGCCATGATGAAGAGTTGAAGATAGCAGCAAAATACTTTGATACTTAACCGAGTAGTTCGAGCTTTTTTCATCATGTCCGGGCCTGATGCAGTGCCCACTGCTCCGTATGCTGACAACAAAGATGACGCTATTGGAAAGCACGATATCTCGCCAATGGACGAACCGCCAAGAGATATTGATGGCGAAGTTAACATGGAGGAATACAGGCAATCTGTGCCTCTTTGGAGGAGAGTCTGGCAGGACAGCTTCACTCAGATGATGCTGATAAGTATGCAAGCATTCTGTGGGCCAGCTATGTCGGATGCCATTGCAGGTATGAAATTAAGATGCCCTTTCAAAATGAAACTGTCTCTAACTCTCTTCAGGGCTTGGCGGTGGTGGACTGGCAACTCCACAGACCTCGAATATAGCGTAGGCAGCATTGTACTCATCTCAAATGTGGAAGTCATAGACTGATACGTTCCTTTGTTCATAGTACTGCGTTGACCTATGCTTCGCTCGCGACTGGTATTTGCATCTTGGAATAGACTTTGGTGAGTGCTAACCGATTGATCAGTATGCTTCTGTGGAGGCCCAATCGTGAATAAACTGGGAACGAAATGGGCACTTGTGATTGGGGCCATGTCTTTCCCAATCGAGGGATCAGCTTACTACTGCAACAGCAAGTTCGGAACTCAATGGGTACGTACAGACCGACGAGGATCTTAGCCATGATCTGGGCTTTTGCATGCAGTGATGCATATCTTCCACTAATTGCTACCTATAGTATCTCGTTCTCAGTGGATTGTTCTCTGGAATTGGGACGGGCACCTGGTATGTTGCAGAAGCGGGCTCCATCATGTCCCTGGCACCATCCCAGTCTCGCGGTCGTTATCTGGCGTTTTGGATCGTATCTCGAAATCTTGGACAACTGGTAGGAGGTGCCATCAAGTAGGTTCCCTTCATCGCCTCAAAAATGCAAAAATTTATTGACTGTTCCCGTCAAGCTTATCCAAGAATCATCTCAAAGGCGTAAGTGGTGGTGTCACTCCCGACACGTATGTCGCATTCATCATTATTGAATGTATGGCGTGAGTGGTCACAGTTTTCTACATGCAAGACGGCTCTAATAACTCTAGCCTGCCATTCGCCTTCCTCATAGCTCCTCTCCAGCATGTCGTTAGATCGGACGGTACTCGCATTCTCTTCTCAGAGAAGTTGAAGACCAAGGAGGAATCCAAGTTGATCAGATCAACCATGAAATCGAAGCTCATTCTGCTCTCAGCGTTATGGGCCATTTGGTCTTTCTTCTATGGGTGAGTCAATTCACTTAGATATTACTTGGAGACACTGCTGATCAGGACGTAGTGGTACATGGTCCACCTATCTTGGTACCTACTTCGTCGTCCGAGCTCGCGCGCTGTCTTCCCTTATCTCGCCATTCTTTTGCATGTAAGCCAGAAGCTGTCGTTCCATCGGCTGCGAGTTAGGAATCTCCTTCCCGCCTGACTGTTTACTAATTTCGGCCCAGCGTCGGCTGCTTTGGTCTAGGTTTCATCCTCGATCTCAAACATCTAAGCCAACGTCATCGTGCTCAGCTTGGTCTAGTCACGGTGGTAGTTCTCAACACTGGCGTCTACATCTGGAGCATCATTATGCAAGCAAAATTCGAACACAAAAACCCAGGAAAGATTGATTGGGATGACTCAATTTACCCCAAAGCTTTCTTGCCATATTTCTTCGTCCAGACGACTGGGCCGTTGTCTCAATCCTACATGTACTGGCTCCTGAGTTCATTCGGAACAGATGCGCAGGGTATATACTTAATCGCGGTTTGACTAATGGACCAGAGTGCTGACACAATTTAGCAAACGTCCGCAACGGGGCCGCCTTCCGCTGTATCGAAGCTATTGGCCAAGCTATTTCATATGGAATGAACACTCGCATTACAACGACTCCTATGGTCGGCTTGTGAGTTATCATCCAGCATCCTTCGAGTCTCGGGCTAAACAAGAACAGCTGTGTGACATTTGGTCTGATGGTGCTTGCCCTGGTCCCAATGTTCTTCCTTGTCCAGTCCACTCCAGATCGGATTCCGGCTGATGCGGTCCTCGAAGGGCAGCAAATCCATAGCGATCAGGAATTCGATGTTGCGGAGAGGATAGAGCCCAAGTTTGACTGAGGTAATCTAGTGATTATCGAGGGCAGTAAAGTCTTGTCTCTTGTCAATGTTGATGAGCCCCGCTCATTGGAGATCATATAACTAGTGCCCACAGAAGGTGCTGTGTGTAGCCAGTTTCTTTTCTATACAGCGGAAGGTCATCCATCTCGGCATTCCCTCTGTCCACACCTAAGTTACTCCAACTGTTCCAAAATCGGTGTAACAATCGCGACAAATCAGCTTTGCGGCTAAAACAAGCCTGGATAGGCTAGATTAATGTCGACGATCCAGGCGCATACGCAAGTTCTATAAAAGTACCGCTCCTAATTGCTTGAAGTTCTTCAAAGAAAGTCCCGAAAAGAAATTCGGCCCATGGCGCGCACGGAGAGGCCCATGAGTCTAGAAGGGTGGCAGCCTCGCCTTCCTGCATCACATCGTTGCGGCTTGTCGATGGAGTTTGTGGAGAATCATTCGAAGGTAAAGCAAATTAATCCTGATGATAGCTGGCGGAAGTGACCATGGCGGAGCGAGCTAGAGCCTGACCAATAATTTTCATGTTCAGCAAAGAGAATTATGTGGAGGTTTTTAGTCGATGGCGGTGGTCTGGGGTGATTTTGGTGAAAACTTCGTCAGAGACAGAAGAGATATTCTTGTACGGATACATATTCAGACGCTCATCACCATCAGCCATCTCTTCCTCTTCTATCACGACTTTTCTGCCACGCCTTGGACAATGACGCGGCTGTCGAATATCAGTAGCCTGCTCGACCTAGTTCCGAAAATGTATATGTACATCACTCAGAATATCTTGAGACCCTGTACGTCACCTAGGGTAGCCTAGTGTTTATTGGGATCGCGATTCTTTGATGACCAACAAGTGTGCTCATAGGCGCAATAGATACACAGCAGCGGGCATGAAAAAAATAGGGAGAGAAAGGCGCGTATGATATATAGTAATAACAATAGGTGCTCAAGTTTCAAATATGTACAAACGTCCGGACATCGAGTATTGTTAAGGATACTGACGCTAATTTAAGAAAACCCGTGGGATCGTTATGTACACGGCTACCCATCAATTTGCGAGATGTGGCCCTCTTGAAGAAAAGGAAATAGCACATCAAAGCGGAGGTTCCCTTGGACTGATAGACACATCATGGTAGAAAGAAAGTGAAAAGACCATGGCTTCGCTGTGCAGTCGTTGGAGAATGGAGAATAAGGGTCTTAAACAAATCTTCAGCGGAAAGTTGAAGAGAATGCATCTCGAGACACGTCCCCCCCTGCAGAAGTGATCCTGGAGATTCTGACGATTAAACTTCGTTCCGGTGATGAAAATCATTATCCTCGAGTGTTCCTTAAGCGTTCAACGCGTTCGATGTAAGCCCGCCTCCAAAAAGCGGCAAGCCGATCTTTCGATGTCATTATCTTATTCAACACCCTCAATAAATGCTTACGAGGGTTCAGGATCCATTGTACCAGAAGAACAACATGATTAGGGTTCATTCGAGTTGTGTGCTCCTTGATTCTTCTTAGCTTGAGATCCTGCGATTTTATACCTTCGCTGGGTTGTTTTTCTCAAAATCCACTATTCTATATTTTCTCCGCGTCGTAATCGATTAGCAAGCTTGCGATACGACACCCTGAGATTTCGCCGAAAACTTACCTACAAACAACTCAACCCTCTCTCTCCTGGAAAGACAAAGAAAACCAGAAGATGTCGAATCGGCCCAAGCCGTGTCTAGTCTCTATAAGACACAGGTTTGGGAGACGATAGAATAGAACACAGAGATGTTACTAAGTACATGGTCAGGAGTTCACACTCTGTTGCTCAGAATAAGCCGCAGGATAATATTCGTGATGATGGTAATCAAAATCACGAATATGAATCCATGCTGCCACTAACCTGAAAAAAGACGGGAGTAGATTGCGGCCTGTAATTTCTGATCAGCTGAGACCTTTCCTAGGAAGCTTGATACCCTCGAAAGCAAGAAGCCTAGCTACCTATTGCAGGAGACTATCTCTCTCACGTTCTTCATAAATCTCTCTTCTCGGTCCGACAGCTAAGTTTTATACCCTCGCCAACACAAAAACGGCTATATTCGGAGCGAGAACAGAATCCTCGTCCCGTCAGGATCACTCGGCTCACCTAACTACCCAGCCATGCCATGAGATTCGCCCAGAGAAAATACCATGATGGACCCAAAGAACGATATAGAGTCAGACTTCCCTCGATTCTTAGTCTGCAACCAAGTACGAAGTTTCCGAAAGATCTGATAACCTAGCGTTCTCTTGCAACGGTTCAGCGAGGGGGTGAAACATGCGTGACTAGTAGCCAAGTTGAATCAAAAGGATGATCTGTTCGCATGAGGTTTCTTTTGAAGAAAGTAGAAGATATTGAGATCTTAGAGGTGGTGAACGTTATCATCATTATTTCCTCTTCATCACTATGAATCTAGACGACTTACTTTTTTATTTCCGCTAATGCAAGTATCTTGCTTGTTAATGTTTACTCTTCTATTCTATCTCTCCAGCTCAACATACGATTACAAGCGCAAGAACCTCCAACCTTCGGGTATCGAGTAGTTTTAGCTTTCTTGCGAGTTCCTTCTGCTCTTTCCGAGGGTAGATTATATATCCTTGCTTCCGCCTCCAGTACAACAATCCACGTCTAAATGCCGTCAATTCCAGGGACCTCGCATCGCTAATGATGACTTCCAGCTCTCGTGGCTAGTCAGCGACAAGGCTTGAGAGCTGCGAGGTTATTAGCAACGGCAACGCTAGAAAGGATAATCTTATAAAAACCATACCACGGTCTCGAGCTTTTCTGCAACAAGCTGAGCAATCTGAAATATAATGTTGGCGCGCCTTGCTCGAACACAAACGTAAATAGGAAATGGAAACTGCAATCGTGGCTGGGAGAAACCAATCGACTATTTTTGAGAGAGAGGACAACGAATTTCTCATGAACAAGATCGCTGATAATGATAATGAGGATAATCACTACGATCAGATCCTGACCAAATCAACAACGCTAGCAGAAATTAGCACGATCAATCAGAGGTTGACAGAAGGAACCGGACTTCGCAAAAAGGATAATTACAACAACGAGGGGAAAGACACCAACGCCGGCATCCCTCAGAAAGTCTCTTTGGAAACCTTTTTCGTCTATCATTAATTCATAGCGTAGCTATTTTATAGTGTGGATGAAGCACTGACGAAGGAATTCAGTCCGGAGAGCGGTAGCGAGAATAATCGGTCTGGCTAGGTATCGATCCCTATGTGACGTTATTCAAATACAGTGGGGTACTAGCGAAAGCTTGTGAGATGAACGAGGGTATGCGCGGGAGACTGCCCAGAGAAACAAATACAAAAGTCAGACTTACAACCTCGTTTTAGATGCCAATGCAACAAAATGGCGCGAGTTGGCTGCATGTCCATGCCATATCTCTCCCAGACCGGCTTGAAGAAAGCCTACGAAAGATACGAGCTTTTTCTAGAAACGTCAAAGAATCCGAGGCTTAGGGTCAAAGAAAGACAATTTAAGGTCATGATGATCTTTTTAATTGATGAACATCGCCCATGTCCGTAGTCCGTTACCATTAACATCATCATAATCATCATCAGAGCCTACCCAATCATATTTATGGCCTATTAGAGCGTATGTGGGTCAACCTATTCTGGAACTCTCCCCAAGACCCCGTCTCCAACCACGGTGATATCTCGCAGTCATCGTATGCATGTTCCCATTCGTGGATGTGGATTCAATGAACTTGTTGAACCCACTCCTATTCATGATCATTCTCTTATATCCTCGCAACACATTAGCTCCGGCTAGAAGTGGAAGAGAGTTATACTATCCTACCTATCCAACCGGCAAAGATAATTCTAACGTCAGAAGTAACCCAGTCTGGGAAGACGGTATAAGAGATCCACAAACTTCACTGTTTCGAACACCAACAAAATCCAAAACGCTATTTGATCAATGGGGATGTGTCGTCTTCTTTTGGCCTTTTCCCTTGTTGGGAAGTCAGTTGACTTTTGTAGACATCGCGGAGGTGAATCGAGACTCTTCCAAGGTTTCGCCGTCGTCATGATAGAACAACGGTGAAGATGGTGATGACCTTCATCTTCACCCACAACAGCTCTTCCCCCTTAGACACTACCCGGCACAGTAGCTTTCACCAGATAGACCGTCCAACTGCTATACATAATTTTCAAACTCAACGAGTCCTATTCGATGGTCAGGACAAATCAAAAACAGGGCACGGCACCTAGTATTCGCTTTGGTTGTTCAGCTTTACTCCTCCTTTACTCTATTCAAGAATTAACCTTTATATACCCACCTGGAGAGCAATGTTACTTACGGCAATCATTTAATCTCCATCCTCATACTGTCCACCGCACCAACCCTCGAGATCTTGGAGAATTATGTTGTCGTCGATGACGAAATCTACTGGCACCTTCATTAGCCAGAGACAACATTCTACGACTTTGTACATAGGAGCATACCTAGAAATCCAAGTATAAATACCCACCAACCTTACGAAACAATTTTTTCTACAACAATGATGGAAGTAAAGCAATTAACTATGGTTCCGTCTCGCATTCCTACATCGGCCGCAACAACAAACAAATTAATAGTGAGTGGACGAGCGAGTCCATGAACTAGTATGTGGAGGACATAAATACCTTCCAACATATCCTCTCAACAACTGAATGATGAATCATCATCAATTTCTTTCACCCTCGCCATCTTTCTTCCATCCCTCTCGACAAGCCCACAGATCAAAAAAGATATTCCCACAACCACGCGAATCATCTGTATGACCATAACTCACAACCCCAGATCCATGGGGCATGTGCATCGAGGCTTGTCGCGTACTTTCCCAATTTCCCCAACCATAGATCACGATGATCTTCAGCATCACCGTTCATCTGGCCTTAGTTTTGTTATAGCAGAACGACAGAAATTCCTCCGTCGATCCCATATTTTCTAGGGTTAACATCTCAACTCGGAGACGAAGTGTTTGTGCCACATAGTCCATGAGAAACTCGAACTCTTTGTTGACAATCGCGCTGGCAAATGTAGAGTATGGTTATATATCACGCGTACTGAGGCGTCATTTAAAAGAGGGTATATCGCGGCTCAACATTAATCGATTGAAAAATCTTCCTCGATGGCAGCGAGTAATTCAGGAGCGAGACAGGCGCAACTTCGACTGAGGTCAGCTGCCAGTACTTTGGATATCAAAGACACACTTCTTGTCGGGTTCAGGATGTCGTAGGTCCGTAAAACAGAGTGAGAAGACGTGAATCAGCTCCTTGGACGGTGCTAAGATGCCGCAAGATATCCCATAGTGTAGCAGTGTCCGGATCAGCCAACAATTCCATTCCAGAGGAGCTCTTCCTAAATATGTACAAACCCCGCTCTCGTCCGAAGTTTCTCACTCAGCAGGAGCAGCAACTTCTTTCGCCTTCTGTGCCCTCAACTCTTCCATCTTAGCGACTCTCTTCTTGAATTCCTCATACTGGCATTTCTCGTAGGTGTGTCTTTCGGTCTGCAAACAAGCTTAGCAAGTCGTCCCTCCCCACGTCTCTTGGCGAGTTGTGGTACCTCGCACTTCCATGGTAGGTAGTATTCAGCTTGCCGACATCGGTTCAGAGGTATGAGAAGGTGTGCGCAGCTATCGCGGTAGGCCATAGGGAGTCTTGCGGCGGACATCTGCTCGGCTGTGGCAGCTGCGGAGAATGCAATTAGCTTGGTACGAGACATTGAGGAGGGTCGAGGAGTCCATACGGCCTGTGGGAGCATCGTGGCCATGGCCGAGACCGACGGCGTCTTTGACAGTGTCTACGATAGTCATTGTGTGTGCTTTGATGTGGTGGTGGTCCAGCGTGTGGAGTTGCTCGCGGTCTATGTTTGGCCAGCTGTGGCTTGACTGAGGCGCGGGTGTATGTTTGAGCATGCTGAGGACATGTCAGAATTGAAGTCAAATTCCGACATGTTCTCAGCATCTCAGCATGACCTCGGAGCGAGGCGCGTTCCCTTAGACGCGTGCAGGTGATGGACTCGCGATTCACCTACAACACCACGGCATCGTCGCTATCATGGCGCTGAACAATAAGATCTACAGCGCATGCTACAGCAATGTGCCCGTCTACGAGTACAATGTCGGACCGGGCGTGCACATTATGCGCCGGCGAGCTGGTGAGTTTTAAGACAGACATGATTGTCCCCTCCATCGATGCGGGAAGCCGTAGCAAACACTTGACATACAAAGACTGAGACAAACTAGATGACTGGATCAATGCGACTCATATTCTCAAAGCCGCCTCCTACGACAAACCCGCGCGAACGCGGATCCTCGAGCGCGAAGTGCAAAAGGGAGTGCACGAGAAGGTCCAGGGGGGATACGGCAAATATCAAGGTGCGCACATCACTACATCCTCTTTTCGATATACGACAGTACTAACAAGTCAGGGACGTGGATTCCTCTTCCTGACGGTCGCGGCCTCGCCGAGCGCAACAATGTCCTCGAAAAACTCCTCCCAATCTTCGACTTTGTCCCCGGTGACCGCTCACCTCCTCCAGCACCCAAACATGCCACAGCAGCGACAAACCGCCCACGGGTACCAAGACAACCCGCTGCGGCTCGTCGCGTGGCCAACACTGGTAACGCCCCTCAACACAGTGCGCCCAAGAGGAAGAAGCTGAGAGCTCCAGCAGTGACCGCAAGTCAAGCTACTCCTGTCCCGGAACACGACTACGATGCTGCCAGCGTTGGTCAATATAACGAAGACGTTACTCTGGACAATATCACAGTTGTGTCAGAGAGCATGGTTGACGAAGATGCGTATTTGCATTATGGTTCCTCGAAGAAGCGGAAGCGTGCAGATCAGATGTCACTGCAAGACCAGCAGCATCAGATCTGGGCAGATCAGTTGCTGGATTACTTTATGCTTCTCGAATCCGAAGAGAGCATGCCCAGTCCGCCGGAACTTCCGCAAGGTGTTAACCTCGATCGACCAATTGATGAAAAAGGACACTCTGCGATGCACTGGGCAGCAGCCATGGGCGACATCGCTGTAGTCAAATCACTAATCCAAAGCGGCGCCAAGATCGACTGTCTGTCAAATAATCTGGAGACGCCTCTCATGCGTGCGGTCATGTTCACGAATAACTTCGATAAGCAGACCATGAAACAACTGGTTCGTATACTCGCCCCGACTGTTCACAAGATAGACTGGTTCGGCTCGACAGTCTTCCACCACATCTCTGCAACAACGAGTAGTAAGAACAAATATTTGAGCGCAAGGTATTACATGGACACTATCATAAATGTTCTGCAGGAGACTTGGAGACCAGACACGATAACCGACCTACTGAATGCGCAAGATCAGAACGGCGACACCGCTGTAATGATTGCTGCCAAACACGGCGCCAGGAAGTGCGTTCGCTCTTTGCTCGGAAGAAATGTGTCAGTCGATGTGCCCAACGCCGCCGGCGAAACAGCTGACGACCTCATCCGCGACCTCAATACTCGAAGGCGATTTCACAATGTCTCCCGTTCAGGTCGAGAAGCCTCATCATCACCCTTTGCACCAGATGGGCGCAATGGCGGAAACGGCGAAACCAATGCGATGATTGAAAAATTAATGAATGGTGTGGGCGTTCAAATCAAGGCCCCTCAATACCGGTCCGCAACAGCAAACTCACTGATTACAAGAATTGCACCATCGTTTCAGGAAAGAGTAAAGAGCTTAGCATTGGCCTTCGAGACCGAGTTCGGGAGTAAAACCGCTGAAGAGGCAGAAATTTCGAGGGTCATCGAGAAGAGGGCTGGTGAGATTGATTTGTTGAGACGGCAGATTGCAGAGCTTGGAGCTATGGAGAAAGAAACCGTCAATGGCAGTATAGAAGACGACAAAAGAGAAGAGGAAGAGCTCGCACAGCTCGAACAGGAAGCACAATCTCTCCTTGAATCGGAACAAAGAGAAGAGTTGCGCCTGATGGTCTCTAAGAACGCACAATTACCACCGCCTCAGTCAGCGAATGGATCCGCCAATGGCAACCTGGGCTTTGCACAAAAATTGCTGGCTGCGCAGGCTGATAGGCAGAGACTGGTCAAGACGATTATCAGTGCGCTTGGGGCTGCTGGTCTGGGAGAACGGCAAGAAGGGTACAAGAGGCTTATTCATGGGGCTATTGGAGTAAAGGAGAGTGAAATTGAGGGGATGCTTGATGAAGTTCTAGGAACGTTGGAAGAAGAGGCGAAAGAGAGAGCCGTTGGAGGGGAGGCCTGAACCGACCGAATACCACCTTGGCTGTTTTCACTCGCATGTGTTTCTGTTGGGAGTTGGTGGTGTGGGAGTATCGCATTTGCTGGATATGAGGCACTTTGGCTTTCATCATTGCTGGACATTTGCTTTGTTCTGGCGTTACTGGAGTGCCTGGTTGCGCCTTTTGTGGATCCCGACTAAGTATCTGGTCTGTTGTATCTGGTACATCCGGCACATTTGGCTAATCCGGTTTCCCGTTGTAGCGCTGGTACTGCTACACGGCTAGCATTTTCACGCACTCCGTCGAATTGCCTAGCTGATTTGCATCTTCGCAGGATTTCAAGGGATGGCGTTCTGAACCCAAATTTACGCTCTGTATTATAGTACAACTTCACGACCCTTACGTCGAGTATTGTAACCTGTAATCGTAGACTCTTCGCATCTGCGCATCCCCAGTTCTTTGCGATTTTGATAATTGCACGTGACACGGTGTTACGAAGCGGTACATATCTAGGCCTCAAGGCTGAGAAACGAAGAAAAAGAAGAGTGCTTCGAGAAAGAAGGACTGATGTTTTCTTTTAGCTTTTTAAGGCGGATCTTTTTATCCTTTGGTTGAGAAAGAGAGTGGTGATGTGTGCTTAGGGAAGTTGCCTGATGATGATTTTTTTTATTGTTGTTTGAATAAAGGATGTCTGATGCTGGTGAAAGAGAGGAGGTACCGATGCTGATAATCACAGAAAGTGGTGGTGAGGTTATGAGTGAAGAAGCTTGTTGTTTCATTATCTCGGGGTGCTAGCTATATATACTGTCTTGATTACATCATGTGCCATGTCAATGGCTCCTTCCTTAACATTGCCCTGGCCGAGTTTCTTGTCTCTGGTGGACTTGATCGTCTTAAGGAGCTTGGGGTGGTAGGCGGTGAGACGGGCGACGTAGTCTTGGAGTTTCACGACTTCCATGAGCTCCTGGTTGAACCTGTAACAGATTTTGGCCCTCTTACCTTCCCATTTGGAGGAAGAGGATACTTTATAGCCTCGTCTATCTTCCATATATTCCTTCGCTCGCCTTTTGTCGCTTAGATAAGGAAGCTTTCGATTCAGACCTAAGGAATAGCATATGGGGCTATATTGTGTACTAGTATAAATCATCGCATCAACGACTTGCAGAGAACAAGAAAGCGCAGCAGATAGCACGCCACCAATGGAGGTTCCCGCACTCCTAGAGTGAGTAGGTCTCATGCCGAAGTCTTGCAAATGTTACCGGGCAAAAGAGTAGCCGGTCGCTAAGGGAGTTGACTATGACAGTAATGCGACGGCGGCGGTGATAAGCGTCATTATCGTTTTCCTCTTTTGGGATTGAGGAGATATTTATCCTGTATACCGCTAGATTTGTTTTGGATACAGCTTTTTAGAAGGTCGATGTTAGCTGGTTGGCAGACTTTGGCTGTAGTAATGCGTAGGCAACAACCGTGAAGTCATTCTCATTATTCCCATCATTTTCTTTCTTGCCTTTCTATCTTTCGAAAGGAAAGGGTTTTATACCTATGTGGGACTGTGGATTTGCGATTTAGCTGGGCTTGAGAGGGATGCAGTTCGTGGGAGGCATGTGGTGTTGTTCCAAGAGGTGGTGTTGAATAGATTCTTTCGGCTGCATGGAAGAATCAACAAACCAATAGAATCATCCACAAACCATGCATAGGTTTACGTCTTTTTGGACGAGCACTTCTTTAGCGAGGAGAGAAAGGAAGTAGGTAGCCTGGCGGGATGAGGCGAGGATATGATATCTTTTTCTTGAAGACTTTCAGGGACGATGACGATGACGATGGTGGTGATGATGGGAGGTAGAAAGTCGCGGTGAAGGTTTGCACCGTACGTCCCTTTCTTCCTACCAGATGTCTCGGAAAACTCCGATGTTGACCCAACGCTCCAACTCTCATCCTCCTCGAACGAATAGCATACGAACGGCAACGACTAGGGATCAACATACGTTCTTTTTCCATGTCGGAGTTTTCCCTTGTCTCCCTAACTTTCAGAGGGAGATACGTTTTATACCTTTATCTTAGTATTGTGCGCGAGGAGTATAGATCCCTCTCTAGCATTCTGTACTCGGGCGCAATCCAATCACTTCTAAGCATTCCTAAGCTTTCTTAGGGACGTTGCCTTGCCATAAAGGTAGCCTCAGTAGCTTCATGTAAAAAGACAGAGGATAATGTCTGCAAAGTGGATGAATATGATTTCGTCTTTTAGTAGACTGTTCTTAGAGCTCGTTGAGGATGAATTTTACGAGTTGCAATTTTAAATAGTAAGTGTTGAAGTTGAGGCTATGGATAAACTTTTTAGGTAGAGAATGGAAAGTGGAGAGGATATCGATGATACTATTAAGAAAGTAGTAGTGACGATAGTAAGTACCATTCTGTTTCGTCTTCAATTCGAACTACTCGGAACTCGGAACCGATTTTCTAACGAGACCAAGACGGCCGGATTACAATCAAGATCCCGCTCCCATTCGCCTGCCACTGTTGATAAGAGCGAAGGAAACGCTAGCCATCGGGCACCCAGTGGCTTGCATCCTTGTGCTTCCCAGACAATGAGGGAAGAAAGTTCTCATATCCTGATCCTGGTCTTGATCTAGGGTGGTAACTCGAGGAAATACCGTTCTCGGAGAGAGAAGGATTGGGTACGCCACTTCGCTTTCGTTCATGATCGACTCGCACCTGGCTGCCTCACTCTTGGTTCTGCGTTCAGAATTTCACCTCATATGATCTATCTTTCTACCCCATTTTGTCCGGCAACAAGGCCTCTCATTTCAGAAGCAGAGCTGGGTCATGAAATACAATTCGTTAATGCTAGTTGACGGGAACTATCAACCAACTTTTCTTACAAAACAAGAGACCTTTTCGCCAGAGATAGCGGAAAGTGAGACAGATTTTAAGCTTGAAAGTAAGATAAAATTCTGTCAATCAGCAACAACATAGCTGTGTGTCGCAAATCCATGATTCTATGAAGGCAGAGCTGAAGACGCAAATGAACACGTGAAAGCAGCATCAAGCCCAAGAATCCAGATCAAACATCTGAGTGACAACCTTCAATACGCTTCGTACGACATACCCATATCTAAAAGATTGGCCAAATCGACCCAAAAGCCCGTAACGGTGTCAACATCAAGTATATAAATATAAGCCACGAGCAATACAGCAATACGATAGTATCCAGGCCAAAGAAAATCCATATCCTCGATCTACACACGCCATAAAACATAATTATACCACAGAACCTCGGACACTCCGCATTTCCAGCTTGGACCAGCTGCCGTCCTGCAACCATCAATTCCCGAAACAGATCAAAATCTATAAACGCGATATTTTGATTAGCATGGCCGTACATTCGGCGTCAACAGAAAATATCAATCAAGCTGTATATATACATTTTGTGGTATGGCAGTTCCAAAACGACATTAGATACGCGGCGAAATCCCTGCTATTGTCGGAAAAAATCGATCGAAAGCTAGTCGCGAGGTGGAGGGAAGAGATTACTTACTGGTGTGAAAGAGATGCATTGATGCACGACGTCGCGAATGCACATGCATGTACCATGTGATCATGGACAAGACTATCGTTCAACGTGCAGTAGTCCCATTAGCGCATTGCCCTACGGAAAAGAAGGTTCGGAGAATATTCTAGACGCTATGTAGCCTCGTAACCTCTCAACATCTCGTGCTTCAGACCCAGTCTACATACAAAGAGCGAGCTCGTGGTACGGAATACGGATATTATTACTATAATACCTGTGTCTATTTTGGATAACCGCGACAAACTTACCACGATCACAAAAGGTAAGACATGGACCAGGACCTCTCTCGAGGAGATCGTGGCAGACGAGCTGCGCTGCGGATTATTACTATGTATGGAAGACCTAGGATTCAGGACGAGGGAAGGGGCTGGGATATGCCATCCTTGGCGTTGAGTTGCGCTGGGGTTCAGTGAGTGCTCACTCTACTCTCTTCGGAAAGCCCTCAAAAGCCACCAGGGTGTCGTAATAACCAGAAACTGTGGAGGGGGCTACTGTCTAAGAGGAGACGAGGTAGGCGCTGTCGGAAAAAGTAAAATTTTGCGATGGTTGAAGGATGGAGATTTGGGGTTGTGGAAGACGGTGTGTGGCTAGCGAGAACGCTTGGTTCGTTTAGTGCTCAGCGCATGCTGACTCTAGCTGCTTTGCCACCAGACTCCTAGAGAAGAGACTGAGACTGAGAACTTTTTGTTTTCTTGATTCGTTAATCACTCACACACCATCATGCTTGTCATCACCACTGCATGTGTGGTGGCGCCTTACACCGTTCATCAGCGTTGTCGCTCGACATAGCCCATTTCTTGCTCCTTGTGCTGTTGAAGCGGCTCTCCAATCATGCGTGGCGTTGTGCTTACAGTAATAAACAGCACCTGATCGTTGCAGCATGGAGAAATCGAAGAGATCTATCAGTGGTTGGAATGTCGAAGCCCCGAGCATGCGCCGTGTAGGATTTCCAGTCAAGAGCTGCTTGCAGACGAGATTTTCGTGTACCATAGTATGCAATTCTCCCAGCAATCAGCATAAACAAATTGCCAGTATCAAGGGTGCATGGTTGTTCATCCCCGCATCTGATTGGGATCATGGTCGATGCACAAGACGCTTAGTGCCGGATTAAGGCTGACAACGATATTCAGCTGTTCCTTCAAATGGAATCTTGGGGTCGCGTGTGGCTTGCAGCCAAGAAGATGTATCGGCGGACTGCGACAGAGGGCGAAAAGCATCATTGAGCCGGGGTGAGATGAGGCCCTGCTGCGTACAATCGATCTACCTTGCCTGCTTCGTTTCATCAAATACCCACCTCCACGACTTAAAGTACCTGGCCTGCGCTGTGTCATCAAAAGCCCACCACCTCCACGGCCTCTACTTTCTCAGACCTATTGTCCACGCAGGCTCGTCGACAATGACATCTCCAGCCCCAGCATACGATTACTCGCCACGAAGTGCTTTTACCGAAGACTGGAATCACTCTTTAGCGACGCGAGACATACTGCAAATTAAGAAGGAGAAGGGTGACCTTTTGCAGCACCCAGATATCCTCTCCCCGGGATTGGAAGTGTATAGTAACGAAGGAAAGGAAGTGGTGCCACAGCCTGCCGAGTCCGAACATGCAAAAGAGAAGGGATATCCAGACGAAGACTCAAAGTATCCAGTACATCCTGAAGGCCTCACGGCCGAAAAGAAGAGGAGACGTATATGCGGATTAGGCGGCCCAGCTTGTCTTGTCCTTCTGACGATTCTCACCATTAGCGTTGCCGTTGCCTTGGGCGTCGGGTTGGGTTTAGGCTTGAGCCAGAGGAGCCACAGGTACGCGATGACGAGCGGGGTTTTCATGTCCGTCTGCTAACGCAAAAGCTTCAGCCGTTCTTCCACGCCTATTGATAGCAACTTCAAACCTAGCTATGTGTCCAGAAGTGGAGCTTTCAATGGATCCGGACTTGCGCTTGCATCGTACTCTTTCGGCAGTGGAGGCTATGGTGTGATCAACGTGTTCTTCCAGCATTGGTCGGGCCAGCTGCGAAAAATGCAGCTCATGGACAATGGCGACTGGACTGGAGGCGATTCGACCAACATAGTGGCCACCGATGCGAGGAACGGGACTCCCATCTCTGCGGTAGCCTACGCGATGGACAGAAAGTCGACAGTGCATATCTTCTACATTGACACCAAGAATGCAATCCGGGAAAAGATCTATGATAACTCGACAAACAATTGGCGAGATGGACCCATCGGCGCGTTGGGCTTGGTGGCCATGAATGACACGAATGTTGGCCTTCAAGGCTGCTGGTATGGTTCCTTTTATGGTAATGCGAACTGTAAGTCCAGTGGATCTCCTGCGAAGCGAACGTTCTGCTGAATAAAGTTAGACACCCACAGTCCCATCCCAGGAGTCGGGGCAAATACAACAAGTCAGGATCAGGTGATTGGAATGCATCTTTGTAAGTGTTGATGTCAATTTGCTTTTTGGTGTCAAAACTAACAAGCCGCAGGGTATGGCGTGTCTCCAACCCAACTTGACGAAGTCACTTGGACTTACAACACATCGCAATGGTATAAACAAGATTCCTTCACCGCAAACGGCCACGCCGGAATTGGATGTTATTCATGGGGAGGTGGAAGTGTCAGTTATGTGATGTGGGTCAATCTTGACAACGCCATCCAAATCGCCTGGAAGGACCTCAACAGCACGGTGGCAACGACGGAAGCGCATTCTGTGAACACCTGGGTGAACACTACCTTTACCATCCCAGACGTGAATCCAAAAACTTCGTTGGGCTACACCAATTACTTCTATGCGCAGAGGCCAGATGGCCGTCTTAGTGGCTGGAATGTCTCTTGGGATGCAGAGAACACGAAATTGACCACAGACGCTTTTACGATTCCAAAACCAGCTCTTGACGGCAGCCACTTTTCCGTCACTACCCTCCCAAACAGGTCTGGCGGAGACTCCTTGGTCGTTTTCAATCAGCAAAACGGTACCGACGTTACGCAGAACTTCCGAGATTTTTCCAACGGCCAATGGTCTTATTCCGACGTGCCTATCCCGCAAATTTGACAAGACTGAGAGGCTGGCTTCATCGGTTTAGTTGCATAATGCAAGGCGTTTTGAAGGCGCCCTTGGATTCGTAAATGTTTTTGGTCCTGCTTTTCTTCAATCTGATATCCCCTTGTGTACCTCTTTCGTCTCAAATCCGGCACTACTTGTAACGATAGTCATGGCAGCTTCGCAACTCCACGGCGAACTATCCATCCATCGCGTTTCCGACGCCATGTTTCCGTCTCCAATTGCGAAGATGTTCTGGGCCATTGGCTCGGGTCCGCGCGTGTTGGTGCTTCTTCTGGTACTTCATCTGGGCAGGTATATACGCGACATCCTTCACGTCAAACAGTGATTCGACACGATAGGCCAGGCTGCCTTCGAGGATTCCAAGCAGTCAGTAATCGTGGACGTAGGGCGGTGCATCAAGGCCTTTCAGTGGAGGACAATAATCATAAGCTGACTAGCGCTGACGGTGCGTGAGACGGGCAATCGGGGATGATTCTCACATGTAGTTACATGGGTATTTCGAAAAATGTTTGCCAGGATCAATGAGCGTGCGCTGATTGTGAAGAGATGTTAGAGAGATCTGGGGATCCGCGGTGGGTATGCACTCCGTACGATTGGAAATGATGATCAGAAAGATTTACTATGAATTGTGAGGTTTGCTGTAAATGGAGTGATTTGCATTCTGCATGAGAGAGTTTGGGGATTGGTGCAGATGGCGGGCCGAACTAGCCGAGACGCTATAGCCGTATTCTATATCATGTGTAGGTACGACTAAAATGTGCGCGCTAGCTCGAGTGGGAACATCGCTCGCCTGAAGAAAACTACCACTCTAATCAACTACGTCTCAAGAAAACAATTCTATTAATTCCTCATCAATGAACACCGTTCTGCTTCCAAATCGAATATATATACCGTTGGCTGACAAATAGATACCTCCCGACTAAGATATGGACCAGACTTCAAGCACTCATCGACCAAACAACACCAATCTCGCCGACTAGAACGCTTGGTACAATATACAAAAGATACAGGATAAGTCTTTGTTCTTTTGGTGGTTTTTGTTCCTTCTACATTGCTATCGTTGTTTGGCAATTCTCCCTGTGACAGCTCCATAATCTTCAGTTCTCAGCTTTGTGGCGCGTTCTTGCATGCTGCTCGTAGTTCGATATCGCTATCTTGACGCAACGGACGCCTAATGGCTAATATTTGAGGCTGTTATAGTCAGATTTGGCTTCGTACAGATCAGATGGCCGCTTGCCTGCTGAATACGGACGCTATCGCTTGGGAGATAGACGACCTTGCCGAACAAACAGATATTTGGTAGGACAATGACGACAAATCTGACAACGGTTCAGCGATAAGCTGGCACGAATCTACTGTCAATATGCACTCAATAGTTCGCAAAGTTGCACGGCAGACTTGAATCGAGATCTCATTGGGGGAATGGCCATAAATGGACTGTTTGAGGGAACTATTCAACCTCAGATCATGTAAGCATGACTGAACTCCTGGGTAGCGCTTAGCTATCTCTTAGCTTGCTCCTTGAAGCATTTTCCAAAAAGCGGCGAGTGCGTACTGACATCGTCCATTCGGAGGACAATATCCAGAAGGCGGAAGGATCGCACTCAATGTCAGGCCTCGAGCGCTAGCACGATTCTGCCTGAAGAGTACTTAAGACCATTAAATCGTCCTTTATCAATTCCTCTCATCTAATTTGCTCTCCTCTCTATTGCATATCTCGAGGTTTTCGGCGACCCGAGATTCTCTCAACACCACTGGTTTTCTCATCTGATAATTCCAAAGAAATCATCATGACTCTTGAAGATGAGAGAAGTGGTTTCAAGACGCAGGATGAATCCCATCCTAGCGAGATTGCTCCCAGTGGCGTAAGTCAGTAACCTATAGACGAACTCTGTAGATTTGACACGTCATTTTTCTGATCATTTTTCTACCTGTTTCGCGATCTTACCTTCTCTGCCATCTTCATCGGGGCGTTCTTTGGGATTTACGAATACACCCAAGCTGGAGCATACCAGTATCTACACTACCCACTCCTCGTCCTGCAGAGCTTTGCACAAGGTATCGTGTGGACTGGCCTGTGGATACTTGCTCATGAGTGTGGCCATAGTGTATTCTCGACTAACAGCATTTTGAACGATTCGATAGGCTTTATCATTCATTCTTGGTTGCTTGCTCCGTACTTCTCGTGGAAATCTACTCACAGACGCCATCACATACACGCAAAAAATCTTGAAAAGGATCTGCATTACGTCCCTTTCCACCGAGATGCTTATGCCTCTGAAATTGGTGTAGAATCCGACGCCTTGGAAGAAATCGGTGAGGATGCTCCCATCGTCTTGTTCTACCGTATCATTCTACAGAAAGCCATTGGTTGGAACTGGTACATCCTGTCTAATATCACCGCTCCAACTGGGTCGTTATTGAAACAAGGCAAGTCCGTCTGGCGACATTCCCACTTCGATCCTTGGGGAAGTATCTTCCGCGACTCGGAGGTGATGGCAGTAATCCTCTCAGATATTGGCTGTGGCCTCACCCTCACATTCCTATGGTTTTTGAAGAATTACTTCGACTCTTTCGAGAAGCTAGTATGGTTCTACATCGTCCCATGGTGCTGGGTAAACAACTGGGTACGTCCTCCAATTCATCAAAAGCGCCATGAAATCAACACCAACATTAAACCCAGATCGTCATGATCACCTACCTCCACCACACCCACCCTTCCCTCCCAAAATACTCCGCCAATCAATGGACATTCATCCACGGCGCAACAGCAACCATCGACCGCAACTTCGGAATCATCGGAACCCATTTCTTCCACAATATCTCCTCCGACCACGTCACTCATCGCCTCTTCTCCAAAATCCCCCACTACTACGGACGCGAAGTTACCGATATCATTAGACCACTGCTTGGCAAGCAATATCACGGTGATGGAGGATTCTCGTGGTCCGAGTTGAAGTTGGCGTTTACAAGATGACAGTATGTTGAAGAAGATAAGGAGAAAGATCGTGAGTATTTTCGGTTTGGTGGCGAGAAGGATGGTGAAGGGCCGAGTGCGATGTGGTATCGTGGTGGACGGGGTCCTAAGCCTGGTAGGTGAGATTGTGTTGATTCTTGACATTTGTAGAGCTGATGTGTTGTAGAGTATCGGATGCGTAGTTAGAGAGTGTGGATTAGGAAGGAAATGGACGGTGTGATTTGTTATGACATCTCAGTCGAGCGGATGTGTTGGAGTTCGAGGGCGCGATGGAGGTTTGCTTTGTATGTCCTTATTTTGCTCGATGATCTCAATCATGGAAAATACGACTCCGCAGAGCTTGGATCTGGGGTAGATCTAGTGAATGGAAACTGTGCGGGTCATACTGGGTGGACATATACGAGCCCCTCGTCGAACACCAGAAATTTTATATCTACCGTCTTACTTCGACAGAACCGCAGCAAGCTCCGCTCCAATCTCCTCCCCAATCTTCTTCGCCTCTTTACTCTCAACATCATAATAAACCGTCCACTCAAGAAACATACTCCTGCACTAAATCAGTAACCGCTTCCAAAGACTTTGTAAATAGGAACACTAACGTAACAATAGCATGTTCCAAAAGCCCCGGCACCGCCAAAGCATCCTTGTGAATTTCGAGCGTCGCAAACTCCTTCTTCGTCGGTCGCGGTGTCCAGATAGCTACGACGGGTGGTGTGAGACTGGGAGATGCAAAACGATTATCTAATAATCTCTGTGGTTATTAGGTCTGTTGTTGATTTGGAGAGGAGATGGGGAGAACTTACGTAGCTGTGCCCAGGTACGCCTTCCCATTCGAAGATATTTCCGTCTGGTAATTTCCATTTTGAGCTTTGAGAGATATGTTAGACAGTGAAAACTAGGTGTCTTTTATAGACTTACTCTTTAAACATTAACCTACCCTGTACTTCCACAATTCCGTCGTGGCCGATAAGGCCCTCCACGGTGGTTTTTTTGGGCTTGTTATTCCATTTTATTTTCGCTACTATTTCGTTGTCCTTTGCTTTTGAAATTTCGAGTGGCTGGTGCGATATTAGTGCCTTCTTATCCAAGTAGGCTCTGTATTCTGGGATTGCTAACGAAGGATTTCATGAAACCGAATTTGCGATCGTCGCCTGGGTTTTTGATGCGATATAATACGTCACCAACCTCATCTCTCAGTTCTCCAGATTTGTCGAAACGTTTTTGATGGAAAGTTAGGGTCGAGGTCGGTGGCCTCGCGTATAGGTTTGGAGTTAGTTGTTGTATGATAACGGCCATCGTACGTTGTTAGCGCTGTGTATTGCGTCTGGAAGAACGATTAAAAGTCGAATAAAAGAGCAGCAGTTCAAGAATAACCTTTGTGAAGAAAGCAGGAGATAAAAGAAGTCAAGGATGGTTTCTTACAATGCTCATTATAACTCCCAGCTCTTGTATGAGGTCACTCATTACCTGATTCTCATAAGAAGACTCGCAGACGCCACCGGTACGCTAAAATCTTGGCCGGCTGAATCCAAGGTTGGCAACATGTCGGTAACCGAAAGTTTACAGAGAAGATCAGCCTAGAGGTGCTTTGCGGTATCCGGACAATATGGTAGCAGAAGTTAAGAGAGGTTCTAGAACAAACATGGCATTCAGGAGTTGAGGATGTTTGAGCTCTAGATGTGAACGGTAAGGTTCAGCCTCAAAACCGTTACTCGCTTAACCCTGCTAGATTACAGAGAAGATCAGCCTAGAGATGCTTTGCGGTATCCGGACAATATGGCAGCAGAAGTTAAGAGAGGTTCTAGAATAAACATGGCATTCAGGAGTTGAGGATGTTTGAGTTCTAGATGTGAACGGTAAGGTTCAGCCTCAAAACAGTTACTCGCTTAACCCTGCTAGATAAGGCGTAGTTTTGACGGGAGTGATGCCGACGTTGAAAAGAGCACTGCAAATCTGCAATGCAAACTCGGTTGCAGCAGGAGTCTACTGTGACTTGAAAATGTCAACGGATATGCCAACCCATACTAACACAGAAAGCCTGTCAAAGGCTTAATGGGCAACCGAAAAGTTGTAGAACTGAGCCATTCCAGGTGCCTATTTTTCCGGTCGTCGTCTGTTAAGCCTGTGCTTGGCATCCTGTTATTTTCAGCAGATCAGCGGAAAGAAGGAGGGCCAGTCTCGTCTTCATCGGCAGGGACCTCACGCACGCGAGACAGTAGCCGTGCTCCATCGCTGACATGTCTCTTGACAAGTCGCTTGGTGTTAACGGCGCATCCGGCATGGTGATAGCGAGACAAAACTTTGCTGATGCTGCGGTGGAAAAGGGACGACTCTAGAGGAGAATTGCCGGGAGACTCCGGATCTGTGGATGGCAGGTGTGCGTGAGAATTGGAAATTGCTCTGATCACTGTCAGGAGCTAGAGATGGATGGGATCGTGTGTAAAGTGCTTCGTGGGAGGGAATATGTTTTGTGTTTGGCTGAAAAATGCATCGGAAAGTTGGGATGAAAGGAATTCCTGGCTTGCCTAATCGGGCCTAGCACTGCGCGTCATTTTGGATGACCTCCACTTTCGTCCTTCTCCATGGAACAACTTCCATCCATCAACATCTCAAAGCTTCCTATCCATCATGGTCTCAGCTCCAGCCGTCCAAAGCGGACAAGTTCATCGATACAGCAAGAAACTCATCGCCTTCGAGCACATAACCCCTTCGGAACAACCATCCAAGCACATCCTTCTGTGGATTGGAGGATTGGGCGATGGCCTGCACACGCTATCATATCCAGCGCGTCTTGCTCAGCAGCTACCTTCAGACTGGAGCCTCTCTCAGGTCATAATTCGATCCTCATACAATGGCTGGGGTTCTGGCTCGTTGGAACGCGACGTGAAAGATTTGGTCCAATGTGTCAATTACTTCCGCAAAAACAAACCTGACGGCGGTAAGATTGTGTGTATGGGACACTCCACGGGGTGCCAGGATATTATGGAGTATCTCACGGGCAAAGGATGCGCTGAACGACCTATCATTGATGGAGCGATCCTTCAAGCACCGGTAAGCGATCGCGAAGCACTAAAAGAAGACATGGACGGAGAGGCCATCAACAAAATTTTGAGTACGAGTCGCGAATGGATTGATGCTGGACGTGGAAATGATGTTCTGCCCGAGAGTGTCGATGACAAATATTTTGGTAAAGCATCAACAGTCACTGCGTACCGATGGTACAGTATTCTGAGCCCAGGAGGCGACGACGATTACTTCTCTTCCGACTTATCCGATGAAAAGCTACAAGCGACCTTCGGAATCATCAAGAAAGAAAGCCCGTTGTTGATCCTGTACTCTGGCGCTGACGAGAACGCGCCACCTTCGGTCGACGTGAAATCTCTCACGCAAAAGTGGATGGGATTTGTCACGAGAGGGGGCGGACTTGCAGATGCAGAGTATGGAGGCGTGGTATCAGGGGAAACCCACAATCTCGACACAGACGACGACGATATTCTTGAAGATCTTTGCAAGCGAGTTGGCGGGTTCCTTTCAAAAGTCGAGACGGGATTTTCTGCGGCCAACACTCATCTATAATTGCGGTCATTGTATAGAACGATGGCCGGCACAACAATAAGCCCTCAATGTCTCGACTACAAGCAATACAACATTTATTCTACCGGCGGCCAGGGCCTTACCGTCTATTACTATTTAAAGCTATTCTCGTATGTATATTCTACCCGCGGTCTTACCGTTACTACTTAAAGCTGTTTTCGTACTTCTCTCGCCGTTAAGACGCCTTAAAGCTCAACATCTTGTCGCAGTAGCTAATTTTGCCTATATTGCCGTAGTTCTAAGCTTTTAATCTACTAAATCCTGCTATATATTACGGAACGGTAGCTGGAAAGACGCAGCATACTCGCAGCCAAAGAGCGTTTAGATTCAGTTAAGGAGTGAAGGTATCTACAAACAGAGAACTTCAATCAGGTTCTGTCTCTATACTAGGCTCATATCAGGCTTAGGCTCTTAGCCTATACCAACCATGGGCCATGCCCATAACACTACATACGAACTGGCAGGCAAACCAACAGGCAGGTTTGACGACAGGACGTAGCTCATAGAGCTACGAATTGGTTGAAGCTACGTAGGCTTTAAAACCTTTCCTCGGCAGAACTCCGGTTCTGCCTTGATCACGTGCCGTGGGGCCACCCCAACGGCGGGAAGGACTTGTCCGCGGTTGTACCGTGACACTTGACCACGGTAGGTTTAGAATGTGCACCACGGTAGATTAAGTAAAAAACCACGGTAGATTTAGTTAGTGATGCCCCACCCTACATCACTAAACATACCGTCTTCCAAAACACCAAAGATACTTCCATACACGAAGGCATGGACCACAGACTGCTCAATGCAATTAGATGACGTGGATTGCCGCGATCAAGTAGAAGTACCCCAAACCCCCAACTTGGTCATCTCTTCTCCAACAAAGAAATCCACCGAGAACCGCGAAGATGTCGCAAGCCCGCCATACTACGTTGTCAGCCCTCGATCATGCGAACAACACGTTCCAACGCGCTCGAGAAGTTCCCACAACGCGTAATAGAAGCCACGCGTCCAACGCGACTGATTCTCCCTACAACACCTCGAATGCCGAAGACACTTCTGTAACCAGCTATTCCTCTGACGAAGATGAGGAAATGAGTGACGATGAGGAAATGGATGATGTTGATGGCAATGAAGCGGTACATGGGAATCCCGACTGGGGAGCTAGGTTCGTGGATATGTTCGGCTTCCCATCTGACGAGCTTCAAGGGAATATGTTTCGGAGTCGTCGGATGATGAGCCTGAATTCGATGCAACTCGCAAAGTGACTGAAGTAAGCGAACTTGGCTCCCACTCTCTCTCTCTCTCCCCCCCCCTCCGCAGACGACAGCCTTACTGAAATCGATTAGTACGGCCACATGGCCAAACGCCTCGATAGCGTGAAGTGTACCTGCAAAACGGATTGCGGTCCGCGATGTACCTGCTTCTAGACTGGCCTTGGCTGCTCCGAGAATTATTTATGCATTGCTTGCTCGAATGTCCTCAACGACCAGGAGCAATTCTTTGGAAACCCAAACACACGAGTTAATCCCTGCTCTCTCGACTGGCTCAGACAGCAGGTATCCGCTGGGATAAGTAATCAGCCATTCAATTTGACGAGCCCGGCAAGTCAAAATTCCTGCTTTCTATCCTGCTCGATGTCAGGCTGGAAGGCACCGTCAGCGACGATCAACCCAAGTCGCCATTCAACAGCGACTACCAAAACAAGTTATTCACTCTCCGAGAACGGTATATCGCCGACGAAACTGAAGCCGCGGAGAAAGAGGAGATCAAAAGGGCTATATTCAGGGAGGGTCTAGGAATATAAAATGCCTCTGATGGATACGACATTGTCTGGAACAACCACTACTTCTGGTCCTTCTGCCGAGCAGTGAATGGTGGCAACGGCTACTGGGTCCAAAGCGCCATCTCTAGCCATTGCCATTTATGCTGGCAATGCAAGAGCAATGAATGGCATTGCGCGGACTGCGATAAATGTAGGGATGCGAGCAGTCAGCCTTGTGAGGGGTGTGGCGGTGTTTCACATTTATGGGTGGTATGCGGAGCAAGAGGCGAATCGGAAGGCATTATCTAGAAGAGGGTCTATGGATTTTGTGTGAGGATTGGCTTTAGGCTCTTTGGTGGAGACTGATGGTTTGATACCTGCAGACATCATGTCTCCGCAAATCAGCCGAGGTCGAAGGCCGTGGCTATCTCTTCTTCGTCGCTTTCGGCTGCTATTAGTACACTTTATCTCCGTTTGAACCTGCTCTTCTTTATCGAATTCGATCATCAGGTATGTATATCGTCTCCGAAAGTTTTTTCTATACCCTCTGTTTCTCTTTTCGTGCACAGTTTCTCCGATGTACATTAAATAGCAGCCTTTCCGATACAAACTCTTTTCAACCATTCAGGGCCATCAAGAGAGGGACGCATATTTTTCAATGTATAAAAAGTACAGTAGAGTTTTTCGCTTCTAGTTCAACAGCGATTACTGCAAGATAGTAGCCATGCTCGGCGCGGTAGATAGCTTCTCTGTATTACCTTATGATTTTCGTTTAGCAATGATGTCTAGAGACTCTACTTTCGATGGTTGTTTTAATCGGTATATACGGCCATCCTCACGCATATACTTGTAGTAATGGTGATGAGCGGCATCATCACATTGGTAAATGAAGTAGTGGAGAAATTTTCCCATTTAATCTCTCCAGCGGGCGTTTCTTTTATTCTCGGTTACTAGACTGATATGGACAGAGACACATGCCCAAGCATGCTTACTTTACTCGGCTTTCCGTTGCTGACGATTGACCTTACGAAAAGAAATACAGGTCTTACTTATACCTTTCCATCCAGTCAGAAGAGTAGTCACGAGACTTTTTGCTTCCGTTTCGGGGGTCGCTACCTTTCTGAGCCGAGTTTCAGCGTCGTCGAGCAATGGAATTATTTATAAAATCCGATTCCTGGATTTTGAAGAATAAAAATGTGACCCGTTTATGGTTCTGTTGTCGCCCTTGGAGACTGATATATTCATGGTCGTTATGAGCCGGATAATCGTGTGAGACAGGGAGATTAAGTAGTAGACCGAGGTTTCCGAGAGAACGGTCATGATGGAGGGTGATTATTGTCAATGTAATAATAATCTGAAAATAAGTATTTATTACTCAAAGTACGCCGACGTACCGGAGGCTACGCATAGATAATCGAATAAAAGGAAAACTCGCGCACGGCCACAGTATACAGAACATTATGAACAGCACAATAAATACGGTTCTCAACCTTTCATGGCATGCAGTCACGTCGAATAGAGCAATGCTTCTCTATTCCTGTCCAAATTTACCGGGCGTTTTCTTTCAACGCAGTGGTAAGACTCGCTGTCCATGATGAGAGTAGTCTTCATTGTTTTCTGGTGAGCTTTATAATCTCCGACGCAAAAGCTTCATCAAATAACCTTAGTCGCTACAGTAACAATTCCGGCTATAGTTCTTCATCTGCTCTTCGATGGACCTCTCCAAATTCCACTTTGGATATTTTTATACCCTGGATTATTGACCCTGCCCGGATTCTCCACTTTCTACAACTGAAAGTGTTCTGGTCTAGGATACCCGAGAAAATGGAACAGGATATAAGGACACCATTTCAAGCTCTTCCTCTATTTTTCCACAGTATGTTCCAAGACGGTCGACCTCATACATGGGCCTCACTGAATTTAGTCTCTTGTATCGTTATCCTCAGACTATGAAATACTTATTTCTTAACTGATTGTTAACTCCAGGTTCGAGAAAGAAAGATGCTAGTAAGAGTAATAATAGCCGACGGACATCTTCATCAATGATTGATAGTTCCCCACATCATCGCCTTGACTTCGAATTAAATTTCCGCTCGGAAAGAGCCGGCTTGTTCGTCTGAGCCAAAGGATTTTAATACCTAACCTAGAATGTCGATCTTGTCCTTATCGTTACGAGACGAGGCACTACGGCCACCTGGCGTGAACCTATTTAAAGGTTTCTTGAGGGCAAGGGAGAACCGGGCGATACTACCACAGTATACGCTGACATCCCCTGTACAGATCAATAATATGGCGTATTAGAACGGACGAACAATATTTATACTGGACCTCTCTCTGTACCCAATGCTAGATCGCAGTCAACAACTTCAGCTTCAAATTCAACTCCAACCATCTACACCTCCGAACTCAAAAAACAAGCAAAGAGTCCGACCACATAACTCAAACAACAAGTAAAGAGTCCGGCCCATAACTCAATCAACAAGTAAAGAGTCCAATCCCAAAATCTCGATCTCGCTCATAAAATCTTTCACAGTGAAACTCCTAACTACAACTTTAACCGCTCTGGCACTCTTCGCCCTACCTTCCCACGCTGACCCGGTGAGTTGGGACTGCGTTCCACACTCCTACACAGACTACGACGCGGCATAAGAGCAATCCTTCAAAGACTTCAAATTGAGAAACTGTCGTTTGGGTGGAGGCTACTGGTCCTATGCGCCTCCGACCTTTTGCCGCGTCACCGGTGGCGATCAATACTACCCCCCTGCATTTTTCCACAAAAAATATCATCCGACTCTATCTGCGTCGGGGAAGCCGGAACATAAGATACGCGTGGTCTATTTTTGTTCTTTTCCGGGGCATTAGGGGTAGGGGGGGGGAGGTGGAAGATGGAAATATTGGGATTGTGTTGTGTCTTGTAGATGGGATTTAGCCTGCGCGTCCTCTGTGCAGTTCATAATTAAGCTTACCACCATTATTCTATGAAAGGCAACATAATTAATTCAATGCTCTTCCCGATTTGCTGTCTCGTGCTTAGTCTCTAGGAGTGAGCTGGGTCGTGGTGTTCGGGTATTTGTGTGAGATGGATGAACGCGAACGGTTTGACGCGGGGCTCGGATCGCGGACGAAGAATATTTTGTAAGAAACGTCTGAAGTAATATAGAGAGGTAGATCCTTTGATGAAGTGATATAGTGGTGCAGTGCAACAAGTCCACCTGCAATCGATAGAACACTTTCTTTTTTGTTGAAGCAAGAGCACTTCCATGACAAACATCGCGAGCTCAACCATTCACCACTTATCCCTCCTTCTGAGCCCGTAACCCTCACCCACCCACTCACCACTTCTCCCTCCCATTGAGCTCGTAACCCTCACCCATTCACCATTTCTCCCTCCCAATGAGCTCATAACCACCATGGCAGCATTCGTGGGCTTGACCGTCGCTGTCACCCTCAAGCAGGGCAGTGTCATCCAGGGTCTCGTAGCTTCAGTCGACCCCAATACCGCCTCTCTCGTGCTCCAGGATGGTAAGTGTCGTCTTTGATGTATTATTGATACCACCACTGACCACTCTCCAGTCTACTTCCCGAACACTGGCCAGCATGTGGGCAACTGGACTGTGCTAGGGCACCAGATTGCCGACCTTCAGGTCCAAGACAATTCACCTCCTCCGCCTCCCGCCCATCACGACCAGTACAACCACGGCCAACCACACTCCCTGCGTCCCTCCACAATCCCTACACTCCACGCCGATCCGTCACACATCATCCCGAACATCCCCTCTCCACAGCCTCCAACAACTCCGACAGACACCCACGAAGATCCTGCCATACTCAGCTTTGGCCGCAGACCAACCCAATTTGATGCTTTCCAGCAGCAACCACAAGAGGCACCTTCCACACCTGTGAAGATCGCGTCTAGTGACCTCGAACTCGAAGCAGGGAAGGCCCGCTCGCAATCCGTCAGATCCCGATCACCCTATCTTGGTACACCACGGGATTCAGGCAACAAGAGCAAGGCGCCTCCTCGAAGGAATGGAAAAGATGCTGCTGCTACGCTCAAAGCACCATTCTCGAATCTGGACATCAACAGCGCTGCCGAGCAAGAGCATCTTGATGTGGACGAATCAGATGAGCCCGCTGTCCGCGAAGAAAACATACGCAGAGTCAGCATCAACAAAACACGGACAGGAAAACCTATGGAAGATGTGCCGGATCCACCACACGTGGCCGAATTGAAAGCGAGAAAGGCCAAACAAAAGACAAGACGAAATAAGGCAGCAGGAGCTCGGGCAGGGTTGGATCAAAATGATGGCGGGGGAGATTCGTCACTGGAGATCACACGGAAGGGCAACGCAGATGGCAACTTCAGAGGTAAGGGCTGGAGACAGACGCCGATCCTTCAAGAGGCACAATCGACTATAAACCCGCGAAGATCGAATGCTGCACAATCAACCAGGGCGCCTTCTGGAAAGCTGACTCGAAGACAGCGCATGGAGCAGGAAGCGCAGAATGGATGGGCCACCGAGGACGCCGGAGACATTCAAGAGTTGCCCGAGTTCGACTTCGCCGAGAACCTATCTAAATTCGACAAGCGCTCGGTCTTTGATCAAATTAGGACTGAAGACACAACAGCTGACGAGGATCGACTAGTGAGCTTCAACCGAACCCCGGCTAGGCCTGGCACATATGGCGGAAAGAACTTGCATCCTACCGAGAACGTGCTCGAGAGCCCAAATACTGGCCCTCGCCGCACCAGCACAGTACAAGATTCCGATACCGACGAGGCTTTCGACTTTGACAGCGGCCGAGCTAAAAAGAAGATTACTTCGAGGAATTCGAGCAAGCGTGCGCCCTTCCGCAACGGCAATGGAGTCGCGGATGACACCCTTGGTCACAAAGAACATTCACAGGCACTGCGTGGACGGCGCGGTAATGAAGGCTTAAGAGGTTCCATCTCTGCGAGTTCTCCAAACCCAGCTCGCTTCACTCCTCCGGAATCACCATCGATGTCCCAGACAATGCCAGGTAGGTTAATCGATTCTCTGTTTCGAAACCTAGTGCTTAACTCTCCTTCGATATCGATAAATTTTTGGCGATCCAGCGTTTTCAGCTTTCCAGAAATTTATCGATTTCGATCTTGTGCCTAGGGTTTTTATCGTGATTGGCATAGTTATTTGGATCAACTAACCCACGTGATGCTAGGTGCTCACTTTCGGATCGGGACGAATGGTCGCGCCTGTCCAACGATCATGCCAGCGGGCATGGCTGCCATTGAAGAAGTTGCAGAATCTGAATTTGGTCTTGGTCCAGAAATGATCACTGAAAGCGCTGGACGTGGCATTTCAGAAGTTGCCATGGCTACACTGGGAACTGCGTGTAGCAAGCGGGCTACTCGTGAGAATCTCCGTGCTGATTTGCGCCCTTGGGCCGTCATCTTTGCTGGAAACCATCGCGCTGGAGCTCGCGCATTGGCAGCGGCGCGACACCTTCGCGAGCGCAACATTAGAACTCTCACCTGCATCGTCGGCTTCGAGCGTCAAAACATCGAGCTGATTCCTGAGGTTCGACGCCAGGCTGAGATACTGGTAAAGATGGGCGGAATTGTGCGTGGCTGGCCAGATGTTCAAAATTACCTCAAATCGGAAGGCCCGCCTGAGGTCATCATCGATGCTTTCCTAGCACCCAGCAAGCCTTACGATGCTCTGGGAGATGAAGACTCGCGCGCTTTCCTCGAGTGCGTCGACTGGTCGAATAGAGGCCGAGGAGAGAAATCAGTCACACTGAGCATCGATATGCCCAGTGGGCTGAATGGCAGTACAGGTACGTTTACTACCACATTTCCTCCCACATTCAAAGCTCGGAATCCCCTCCATGAACGTTTTTTTCACCGATGTTATCAAGACCCACTCTAATTTACTTCACAGGCGAATCCTCCATACGAAACCCAGGTGGACAAGAGAACATTCATATCCATGCTGATCATGTCGTTTGTATTGGGGCGCCACGGATCGGGCTTTTGAGGGCCCTGCAAAGAGCGACCGTCATGGTCAATAGTGTTAAAAATGGATTTGCGGAGGCAGCAGAAAAGATTCTGGGCTGTCAGGTTTGGGTTATCGATGTGGGGGTTAATCGGGCTTGGAAGCAAAGTGGTATGGCCAATAGTAAGGGTGTCAAATTCGGCAGCGATTGGGTTGTGCCACTGAAGTTGGCTGAGGGGTCCGCTGAGGAGTGAAAGTGTGCGAATAATGTGTGGCTTGGTTATGGGAATGGGTTTATGTTTTAGCGAGGCGTTAATGGCTATTTTTGGGACGCGGTCCTTTCAGCCCCTGGACGAGGATGGTGTACGATAAGGATATATCGAGAGGAACGGATCAAAATGAGATGGAAAGGCAGATTGACAGGATATGGGACGAGAGGCTTCTCCGAAAAGAATAATGTGTTTCTCCATTTTTCACCTTTGCACTGCTCTTCTTCTCGCTCTTCTCATCTCTACATCATGTCGTCTTTTTTGTTTTGTTGTACCATGTCTATTTGTCAGCCTTAGCCGCAGGTTTAGGTTGGTGAGGAGGCCCTTTCTTCCCCCTCTCGCCAAGACGAAGGGCCGGCGAATTGTATGAACGGAAGACTTTCGACACATGTGCGATCACCACGAGGTGGACCTTACCCTGATGCGAGTTTTCATGGTGGTGGATGTCCCTTTTCCGTCATGTTGTTTGGCTTTATTTTCTTCCTTGGTGTGGAAGGGGAGGGGCTCGGGAGCGAGTTTGACAAGCAGGCATGGTTGGGGATGTGGTGGTAGTTATGAGAGTATCAATTGCTTTCCGCGGTTGTTTGGATTCTACAAGGTGGTAAGGTGGGTGTGGGAAGATGTATTCGACGTCGACTCTTTCTCTATTGGGAGGCCGGGATTTTTTTTGGTGGGGTCTGTCTGGTTTTATACGTTTTTCCAATACTCCATGGGCGTATTCGTGAAGTCTGATTTCAATGTATTTGGTGTTGATTTCTGTGGCTAATTAAGTCGCTCGGAAATAGCGGTTGGTTCGTGTTTTTTAAGATAAACGGGAGGATGTTTGGAATTTTTGAAAATTAAATGGGTCTTGGATTGGCGTTTGGGAGTTGAACTAATTCGTAAAAAGGAATCTCGCTTTTTTCTCGTCGCTGGGTATAATACGGTTGCAGGCCCAAAGAAGGTTGGTTTCTTAGCGATCGATTAAATCCTTCTACCTATCCCAAACTTCTCCTTGCTACTAACGTAGGATTACAATAAAGCCCTTCTTAGCTATAGATACAGAAAGATTAGGAGAATTAACTTGTAAAAGGCCGATAAGAAAAAACCTACCGGTTAATTGCCCAATCCACACATGTATTCGTTTTCTTTGCAGCGACATATACGTAATTGCAAAGACATACAATCGGAATATCCGCATATAATGATACTAAGAACACGTATAAATGTATGCAGCTGCAACGAATATGTGTCGCCGCAATTGCAAGGCCGTCGCTGCACAGAAACAGGGTTTTTTGAGGTTTTTGAGAGGGAAAGAGGAGAAAGGAGAAACTAGCTGTTACAGATCACCTCAAGACCGAAGAGCAGGGACAGCGGGACTTACAGAGGATGGTCGGATAACAAGAAGTTGTTGTTAGGACTGATATGGAGTGGAATCCGTTGGGCGCACAAGAGGGGACGCGCGATGGCCTCTAGAGGCCGGAGCGGCCACTGGCAGAGGCGGCCACAGCAGAGCAAGCACACGAATACATGAGCAAGCTACACGAACGATGCGTCCACCAAAGACAACAGCAACCATCTAGTCACTATCTCCCGCGTAGTCCATCACCCCAGATGACACTGCAACGCCCCGAGTCGACGAGTCACCGCTAGAACGGCAATACCTTCAACATAACTCAAACACCAGACGCCCGGTGTGCAACAATCGGCACCACACACCACTGCAACGACTAGACAACCTCTCCCAACGTCTTGGCAAACCGTCCTGCTACAAGCTATTGCCCAGAGCCTTGAGCCTCTCCCCAAACTGTTGCCTCCCAGTTATGGCATTGGCAAGAGTAGGTGTGCGACACAGTAAGTAGTAAGGACGCATAGAAGGAGCCTATTGGCGGCAAATCCCCTCCCTACAAGCTAGCAGACGTAGCCTTGAGCCTCTCCCCAGACTGTTGCGTCCCAGTTATGGCATTGGCAAGAGTAGGAGCGCGATATAGCAAGCAGGGAGAGCGACTAGCAGCAGATAGGCTCCGACTATAAAACGACAGGTCTACAACACAATCGGTGCGACACGATATGGCAGCTGCTAGAGAACCTCATCTACTATCGTCTCCGCAAACCGTCCTGCTGCAAGCTGATGTCCAGAGCCTTGAGCCTCTTCCCAAACTGTTGCGTCCCAGTTATGGCATTGGCAAGAGTAGGTGCGCGACACAGTAAGCAGTAAGGACGTATAGAAGGAGCTTATTGGTGGCAAATCCCCTCCCTACAAGCTAGCAGACGTAGCCTTGAGCCTCTCCCCAGACTGTTGCGTCCCAGTTATGGCATTGGCAAGAGTAGGAGCGCGATATAGCAAGCAGGGAGAGCGACTAGCAGCAGATAGGCTCCGACTATAAAACGACAGGTCTACAACACAATCGGTGCGACACGATATGGCAGCTGCTAGAGAACCTCATCTACTATCGTCTTCGCAAACCGTCCTGCTGCAAGCTGATGTCCAGAGCCTTGAGCCTCTCCCCAAACTGTTGCCTCCCAGTTATGGCATTGGCAAGAGTAGGTGCGCGACACAGTAAGCAGTAAGGACGTATAGAAGGAGCTTATTGGTGGCAAATCCTCTCCCTACAAGCTAGCAGACGTAGCCTTGAGCCTCTCCCCAGACTGTTGCGTCCCAGTTATGGCATTGGCAAGAGTAGGAGCGCGATATAGCAAGCAGGGAGAGCGACTAGGAGCAGGTAGGCTCCGACTATAAGACGGCAGGTCTATAGCACGATCGGCGCCATACAATACGGCAGCTACCAGACAGCCTCGTCTACGGGCATGCTCGGAGTATCACACCCAAGCAGCGAAATCACGACGATGGTTACTATTGTCTTCAGCATCACACAACCAAATACACCGCCGCATAGGAATCTGGTGTAAGGCAACTTTCACAAGCAGAAACATACTTAGTGAACCCATTGGCCTTGAGGGATAAGGCGAAACAGAAAGACAAAGCTGAGCATTAGAGGGAGACTGTAGGTAGAAGGATAGCGAAACACGAGGCATTGCCTCTTGAGTCTACATAGCACAGATATACTAGCAGAGTGACCAGTATCTACAAGAGCTAGCGGGCATTTGGAGATACTGGTTAAGGGAGAAGAGGGAGGATCGAAGGGACAGCTGGTCTTGTTTCAGTGAACGGGGCGAAGTGGGGTGCGGTGGATTATATAATCTATCACGTGTCGGCTGTCTGATGAAGTCCTCCTAACCGGACATAGCTGCGTGATTAAGCGGCTGCAACCGAGTAGGATAAAATCAATCAATCAATCAACCATCCAGGATAAGTTGAGAAAGGATCTATCCTTTGACACAATTACTCGTACACGCCCCTAGATTGGCTACATGCTAGAAACCCGATTTGAAACAATACAGCCCCAGTCTCGTACAAGCCCTAAATGAGACGTGGTGGTATATTTGAACATAATACTATTTTCGTCTCGTTCTCGTGTCAAGCTCGTGTTATTAATCTGGTGTCAATTTCTTGGGATCCTCGCATCAGTAATTAGGATCTAGCGATTGGGCGCTTATCACTACAATTCTATAATTCTCCATCTTAGGGCGGCGACATCCTCAATTATAGTGTGCTGAGGTTCTACTGTGGGGTAGAGCTCTCACAATAATCACTCTGTCAGTCGGTTAAAAACGTGCGAATGTCCTCGTTGATGCAAAAACTGTTGAACAGTAGCATGCCAGTCCTTGATACCTCAGGCATAGTGCACGTGATAGATGCCAAGGAATGCATTGACATGCATATATATGCATGCAGATGCAACGGTGTACTTAACCTCTGCAGTCAATACAGTCAAGTCACAGGGTGACACTCGTTCTGTTCATCGGCTCCTATCGTTAAGTTCGTGTTGAATCTACTTCCGAATAACTCTGTTTTGCTCGTTCAGCGTAACAAAAACCATAATACCTTAGCTCTTAGAAATAAGTCAAGTCGACTTGCAGTTTGTCCTAGTTAACTTTGAAAGTACAAGCATGTCCTAGTTTGTTAGTACACGGCGTAGTATATTCTAGGCGTGCACATGGGGGTAGGTACTTTGGCCGGGAAAACTCAATATATCCGAGAATGCAATTTGAAAGTGCAGCACGGGGACATTTACTTCCAGAATTACAATATCATATGAAATTTGCGAAGGTGTTTTACGAGAAGTAAACGTACATATATAGCTACTGAATACCACAGGATTTCTACCATTCATCCAAACGCCTCAACTTCCCGTCTCTTCCATTATGCACATTACATCTCTTAGTCTTCTAGCTGTTCTCAGCCTCTCCTCTTTCGCCGCGGGGAAATTACTTTGTGACCCCCCGCCAAAAGATTGCGTCTCGACTCCTCTAAGTCAAACTTATCTACGTGTCTATCGGTCTAACTAGGGTATAAAACAGTGCAAGAAGGAAAGCTGTAAATCCCCCATCGACCCATGTCCAGGAAAGAAAAAGACTATCTGCTGTCGCGGTTCACGTAATACCTATTGCATTACTTAGCCCCCGTCGTAGACATATCCAGGTAGGCCTCCTGGATCCATTGGTTTCTCTTACATCGCAATCAACTAACTCTGTTAGATAAGATCCGGATAATGTTCTGCCTGACCTCGTTTCTTGGACAAAAGTTAATATAGGAAGGGACATTGGGAAGTACTCGGCACCACTTGACAGTACGGGGTCATCTTCCAGCTACCATATAGTTCCCGAACAATGGATGAGATTAGTTTAGAAGATAATTTCTGTCATCCTCTGTAGGCATCCGTGTATTGCTTCTCAGTCCAGGCAGACTGATGCATCCTGAGCCGATCCAAATTCACTTACGCGACTATTGTTTCATTACTCGTCGCATCAACTCTTCTTGTGTATGGAGTTGGTTTCCTTTGGCGTCCAACTCCATGGATTAAAGCGAGGATTGAAATATCACGTGAACAGTAGTATGCAAGGATGCGTTACGCCTGTTCGTGAAAGCTACCGTGGATTTCGCCCAAAGTCGCACCGGTTGCAGGGATGCGTATGGACGAAATTTGTATAGGAGATCCTTAGAAGATAGTTGCCGTCCATACAAGAAACGACTGTGCCGGGTCACTTTGATCCCTGCAACGGGTGCGACTTTGGGCGAAATCTACGGTATCGAAGGTCAGGCTCCCAGCTATCCTATTGTGGAGCTAGACAGATGGAGCTAAGTGAGAATGACATTCGCCACTGGGATTTGTAGTCGTTATTGATATCTTTTCAAGCAGCCAGTCCATCTACCATCGCATTCTGTGCGCAGTGGACCTGTTCGATGTATGGGCCGAGCCAATTGTCTTCAACATGTTTCTGACAGAGAAACGGTGCAGGGGAACGCTGGGTGCAACTTCACCCCGGATAGCCGTCATCACTATCCCGTTGTTTGCTAGACGCAAAGAGTGAAACTGATAAGAGTTTTGCCCATCACAGTTTTGTTGTAAGAGTTCAACCCTCAAAGGTGTTTCGCAAGTGAGAGAAGACTGCTTGTATTTCAAGTATCTAAGTACAGAGAAGAAAGTGTAAGTGTAGGAAGGACGACTAGTATATATGTCCTCCGTATAAGAAAAAAGGACATGCTGCCCAGAGAAGTATGGAAAGGAATAGAAATACATGTGAAACAATCCTCAAACAATCCCTGCTAGGCGCACGTGAAAGACTACCAGGAAACTACCAGGTAGTGCTAAGAATCCATCCAGGATAAGTTGAGAAAGGATCTATCCTTTGACAGTAGGTAAGGGATTCCTCGGTTTGTACGCTAGAATCACGTGTATACCAGTTCATGGTAACACTCTCAGTGTCACTCCGTGACATTATTAACCTCTTAAAGTAGTACCTAGATTGTTGGTATTTAGTTACTCTTATCGTTATAGCGAAGTAGGTATATAGTTATAGTTATAGTCACAGCTACGGCAAGGTAAAGAAGGCAAAGAGGTAAAGGAAGAGAGAGGGTAGGAGCCGTATAAGTAAGATATTAAACAGACCTTCTGTTAATTACGAAACCACATCCTGAAACCCCCGTGAATTAGTAGGAATCAAGTCTCCCTCTCAAATCTAGTCTGTTTACGGATCTTTTTGGAATATACTTGAAATTCCTAAGCCAACTCCCGTAGAAACAGTGAACGGGTACGTAGAAGTCAGACACCAACTTGCGCAAAAGCTAAAGTCACCACTTCCATCACAGCAACCCCAAAAAGTTGATCACAGCATTCATTTCCTACAAACGTCCCCTTCCTTTCTTCCTCCCATTCCCGCTTGATACTATACACAAACGGCCGAATTAGCTGCTGCCAGAAATCCCATATTAATTGCAAATAAAGGAGAAATCAATGCTCGCCTCCAAACCCCCATTCCGACAAACGAGAAAACCCCCCTTCTCCACAGTCTATGTTTGTGGGATAACGCCGGACGCGAGTGACGCAATGCTATGATAGATAAAATGAAACTAAGGGATCGATGATAGCGAATGATACGGGTGTCGTGTAGGAATGATGATAGTGATGGGCGTGTAACAAATGACAGGGTTTATGTTCAGGGTTGTCGAGGTGTGGCGTCTAGGTGTTGAGTAGATTGGTAGGTACCGTGCAATTGAAAAGATTACTGAGATCTCTCATCCTTGTCCTTCCGCAAAAATCTAGGAATCATCCTCGACTTCCTTGGAATGGTTCCATCGGTATCATTGGGCGCCTCTTCCGTGACAGAACTTTCTCTCAGTGCAGATCGGTGGCTAAGATTTCCGAATTTTCGTGACATTGAGGAACGTCGGCTCCGCTGTTCAATTGTTAGTAGTTATCCGAATTAAATATAAGGAATTATGACGAACCTCAGAGCCTGCAATGCTCCCCGGCTTATCGACCATACCATTCGGACTTCGAGAGCCAGTCGATAGACCACTGCTAGTCCATGGTCGTCTTTCAGAAGTGTCTCTCGCTCCACTGTGCAGCGAAGAGTGAAGACTACTTCCCGTCGACCCAGGGTACCCAGAGTGTGCACTTTCTGGTCTCTGGCTATTGAAGCTCGGTCGCGTGCCCACCTCATCCGTCTCGTTTTCCTCATCGATAGTACTCTCGTCAATACTGTCCTTCACACTTGTGCTAGCAGAAGACCCAAAACTCGTCTGTGTGCCTAGAAGAATCGATGAATTGGCCAGCTCCCTCAGCCGTGATTTTTCTTGTCGCCCAGGGCCACGGTGGGCGATCTTGTTGCTGATAATTGCCCCGGTATGACCAAGAAGTGCTTTGCCAACTTCTTTCTTCAGTTGAAGGAATAGATCCATGTTACTCCACGTCTTATTCCGATACTCTAGCGTTGGCATGCGGAACACAAGATCGTGAACATCCAGTAAGTCGCGTTGTCCCTTGCCCTTGTATGAAAGGCAGAGGACCATGGAAGGAATCTTGATGTAAGCAAGAGTCATGTACTTGGATGCTCGGCCAATCATTTCGTTGATGTCATCGCTCCTCCCAGCACTCTTTCGACTAACATTCTGCTTGACGTTGACTGTACTGTTTGATCGATTGAGGGCAAATCGTTTGCGGAAATCGGGCTCTTTGTCGTTGCTAATATTGTTCGTGACTACAGAAGCGATGGATGGCGCGCGACTGCTCATCGGAGGGCGCAAGGAGTTGGTATCGGATAAAGGGTCTTTCCTAGTTCTAGCGACGAACTTGCGGAGATCACTGCTACTGGTGTCCTTGTGTGCGCCGTGTCGGAAGCGTAGGAAATCGGAGTGACTGCCATGTATAGCTTTGTTCTTGTCAGCCGACCTCGGTTGTTTGTTGTCTCGCAAAGTCATCGTTGGTTCCAGGCGTAGAAAGAGGTCGCCAGCGCCAGTAAGGCCATCGTCGGGATGCAAATGTTGGCTCGATTTGAAATTGGATTCGGTGGGCGAGTAGTCTTCGTCTGGTTCTTCGTCCTCTTCTTGCATTGAAGGAAGCATATGCTTTACCAAGAAAGGTGAGTGGTCTTTCTCTCCGTTGGAGTCCGAGTCTGATGCAGGAAAGATGTACTCAAACACTTTCATACCGACTTCCCTCTCCAACTGGACCTTGAGGGGATGGATGTCCACTTCAAAACGTTCCATCACAGGTATGCCGGCAATAGCCTCCAGCATGAACCAATGCACAGTGACTGTGTTGCCCTTTTTGTGTGGCCTCGTCTCAGCAGCGTGTTTGTCGTGCAATGCCTTTTCTGCCTTGCCGTTGGGCGTCTCATCCTCGAAAGGAGCAATGATGACAGGATACGTGGCGTCTTCCAGTAAGTTGTACCCCAGAATGTCTCCAATCTCCATCGTGTTATCGTTGGAGCCATCATTATTATCGATCCTGTTGTAAACCGCATTCCTCAACTGAAGCTCAACCAAGTGTTCGTCCTTCGTTCTGAGAAGATGCCAGATAAGCTCCTTCGCGACAATCTCCCACTTGAGCATCCCAGTTGCGTGTTGATACTTCTCGCGCTCGTCCACTCTCTGCTGCGCTGTCGTGATCGCTTTCATGATAAAGAAGAGTTCCTCTTCACAGGCTGCTAGATCCTGCTCGAGCAAGATTCTGTCCTTCCATTGCTTACGAGAAAGTGCGTGCTCGTTGATCTGAAAGAGCATTTTGATTTCTTGCATCGTGCGTATTTTCTCTTGCAACTTGATAACCACGCCGGGCGCATCACTCAAATCAGTGAAGTCAGAAGCAAGCATGATCTTCTCGAGCTTCTCGGATCTGGTCTTCTCCAGAGGCTCGCTGTACAGGAGAAGATCGAGCACCATGATGTACATAGCATAGTATTGTCGGGAGTCACAAATGGCATGTAGCTGAGGAAAGTTGACGTGCAAGTGGTCCATCCGATTGTCGTCATCGTCGGGACTTCCTTGTCCAGTCGTGACATCGTCGTTGTATTTCAGACGAAGGGTGTTGAACTTATCGAATCGTAAGGTAGCGGATGTGCGCTTGACAACTCGCATGAAACCGTAAGGATCGCGTTTGAAGTCGAACATGACTTCTAGAGGCACCCATGGAGGCCACGAAGAGCCTGCCTTGGCTCCATAGCGATTGGCAGAATACATGTCGAGGACTTCAGATGAGAATGAGCTCGTACTTGTCACGTACATTTGAACACTGTCCATGCCAGCGGTGAAACGTCGCTGGACAAGACCGCTCACCTCGTCTGTCAAACGATCTTTGTCCATGATCTGGATAACCTTGAGCTGCATGCCTTTGGACGTGACCAGAACTGCCGATTTTGTGTTCTTTTCACTTTGCAACTGAATCTGTGGAGCGATGAGTCGTACATGATAAGCGTTTTGCGCGGTAAAGTCTCTCGATATTTCATCGTCTGGGCCTCCAACTGACGAGCTCCGGTCCTTGTGGTCCGTGTCTGGATCGAACGCCTCAACGATACGTTCCTTGTCTCGTAACAGAGCAGCTATACGATTGTTGATTTCATTCTCGTCGTCTTTGGTGAATTGTGAGGTGAGCACGCTAGCTGTCTCGCTGCAGTCTTGTTTGGGATTGGTCATGGGGGCGGAGTCCTTTTTCTTTTGCTCGTCGACAATATCCAATATAAACTTCACTGCCCGCCTGGACATGTAGTACACGAAACCTCGTCTTTGGCTTACCTGGTGGATGTAGCGAAGAATGATGTCCCGTAAGGAATTGTTCCACTTCAGTTGTGCGTTATGGATGATGAATCTATTGTTGAAATCGCTGATATCTTCGCCCAACGGCGCGGAATCCATGCCAAGAACTTCAGGATCTGTGGGGTCGTAATCCTCGTGGGCTTCAAAGAATGTGTCATCGTAGCGTTCGTTGTCTGGAACCTCGCGTAGGTCATTATCCTCGAGTCGACTCAGTAAGGTCTTGTGCATCCCCAGCAAGAACTTCTGCTTGAGCAATAGGGTCTCCTGATGCTCTTGGAACTCTCGGAGGCGAGCATTAAGATCATTCTGCACGTTCGGGTCGCTAGATCCTCGAACGACCTTCAACTGGTAGTCACCGACTCTACGAGAATTGTGGGAGAGCTGCTGAGCTATCCTCTCGAGACGCTCTTGTATGAGATCGCACTGAACCCTTCGTGGATCATTGCGCTGTGACATGACGCAAGTGTGGGTATCTTCACTACCAAAAGGACTGCTTCGATTTGGGTCGCCACTGATAACATCGTTGTGGTCAGTATTTCTGAAGTAGGTGAATCTGGGAGAGAAGGCCAAGGGCAGGATCTTTGTCTCAGGATTGGTATCGGCGGGCAATATCCAGTCGAGCTCAACAAAATCATCCATGTCCACCCATCCTGTGTCATTGTCAGGAATAACGAAGCACGAGAGATCTGCACGAGGCACAGATTGATCGAAGCCAGCAAGACGGTCATCATCTGCAATTTCAATGTCATCGACACCAGTGCCAGATATCTTGGCGGACACGGCACGAACGTCCGCTGATATGAAGTCGAGTTGAGCTTTGTTGATTCTCATCGCCGTGGTTTTTGTGGTCTGAACCTCGCCTTGGGCGCTAGTCACATGAGTGGTGAACTCCTCGCGACGTTGATGCATGTCAAGCATGAAGCTGTCCAGTTTCAATTTTAGCCCAGTAGCGTAGGTGAAATTTTCGCCATATTCTTCCGCATCTTTGTGCTTGTAGATGTGACTCAAGTAGAGAGGCGATAACAGCAAGTTGTACTTGATAGTAGCCAGGTGGCGACCAAACTTTTTGCTTGACTTCTCCACACCGCCAAACAAATTGCCTTGGCGGATTGGCAAAGACATGACTCCAGAGAACAGAGACCACCAGTCGAAGAAATGGCTGAAAAATCGAGGCGTGAGATGGACGCTGTTGTAATTTGTGGAGGGTTTTAAATTTGTCACCGTCCAATCGCGATTGACGGGTGCAGCGATGGCAACTGACAGATGAATGTGGTGGCTGCGGAACCCTGCAAAAGCATCCCATTTCTTTCCCTCCACTTCCTTTGCATATTTGGGGTTCTTCAAGGCGACTTCGTAATGCGGCTTGAAATCGAACGAACGTCCAGTATCTGTGTTTCGTTCAAAGACGAGACCGGCCAGCCATCGAACATTGCCCGATAATTTCATTGCCGTCTTCTTAAATCTGCCGCCAGAAGCATAACTTGAGCCGCTTGAAACGCTAGCGTCATCAGATTCATTGTCGAAGTTGCGCCTGGCATATCTGCTGAAGTCTGGGACAGCAAGAACATATTCCCCGCTGTCCACTGTCATGAATTTCGTGGGGTCTTTGTCTTCTGCGATACGCCAAACGACTTCATTCCGCCAGCACATGACAAAGCCTGCGCCGCTCCCGGTGACATTGTACGGGTCGCGAGAGCCTGTTGGACTTGTTAGCTACATTGAAAAGCGAGTAGACCAGTGAACAAACCTTTAAGCACAAGGTGGACGTCTCCGTCACCTTTCCAAGAAACCTTGACCCGGGAATGAAATGTCAAACGGATCTTATCCCAGAAGCCAACGCGCTCTGAAGGGTCTACCGGCGGCTTGGTGAAATTCTCGATAACCTGCATCATGTCTTGAATTGCCGGTTGATAAGACGTGCCCCACGTTATCCTTGTGGGCAGGCTTGTGTTCACATCCATGGCAATGTCAGAGTAGGTCTTGACCGCAGACACGGTGCGGCGGACGTCAACTTCAAGCCCTCCACGAAATCTACCTTGTTCGTCTGGCTCAGGCGGTACAACAACAACCTTGACGTGCCGAATGGACTCTGAATCGCGGAACTCTTCGGCAATAACAAAGTCCGTGTACAGAGAAAGACTAGGAAGCCTGGGAGATTGACCAGGGCGTATAGCAGGAACATGAAGGACTGGCAGAGGATAATCCCGGAGCGTCATCCTGGCTTCTCCCATCGCGACGTTCAGGTGCATAGGAACGAGAAGAGAATATTTCATGTCAAAAGGCATTCCTTTTCCCATCTTGTTCATGAAAAGAGGCAGTTCAGGTAGGGGAAAAGACGGCTTGTCTATTGTCACTTTGAGGTCGCTGACCAGCACAGCCATCAAAGCAGGTCGCTGAGGAATGGCAAGAATTTTTTCATCCTGCTCTTCATCTTCGGTATCATCCAAGCCCCACACGAGTGATCGAAGATCCTGCATGCCTCGCTTCTGGTATTGATAGGCGTTTTTGATGCGCTTTTTCCAACTGTCCGCATTGAATCTGTCCAAAACTTCCCTTGCTTCGTCAACAGACCGCTTGATTTTGTCGCTCAACCTGATTGACCCAGCAGCATCATATCGTAGTTTTCTGTTCTCGCCAGTCGATGTGCGGGAACGTCTCCTCGATGTTTCTCGATCGGGACTCCTGCTCTTCGCTTTCGATTTTGCGGGATCTTCAGAGTTCCGCCGTCTGTGATTTCGCCCCCGTCCAACTGGGTGTGCTGATCTTGGTCGAGGGTCTTTGGGCTTTTGGGCTTGAATGGCGTCTTCCTTCATCTTCTTCACCTTCAGTCGAAAGGCTTCCTCCCTGGCGATCCTTTGTTTCTGTTCGTGTAGGCCGTTGAGGTAGATCGTGCTCAACTTCCAGTCGAATGGGCCATCTTCCATCTCAAATAGAAATGCCGCCGATCTGACGGTTATCTTGGGAACTTGCTTCGGTCCCTCCGGCCTTTTCTTCAAAATGTACTCTTCCGTGCCAGTTTTAAATCGATGGTGTAATTGCTCACTTGTCTTGACAATATTGGTAATGTTGTCGAAGATTTTGTGCGCGACAAATTGATGAGGCACTCCTATCCTAGTGGATTCGCTGCTAATATCGATGGATCTGTCATCGACATAGCTGTTTCCAACCTTTCGTTTCGCATGTCGAAAGTCAACTTTGAGACCTCGCACACTAACGATTCGAGCCCACGTGCGTTTGACCGTGGGAGAGTCGGCATACATCCGCATGATTCTTGCGCGAACGAACGGAGTCGACCATCGATGCCTTCCAGCCTCTACGCCAAACACCTGCATCATCAAATTTGGATCCTGCGGCATCGTACCCTTGATTTGGATGAGCCCAGCCTTGAAGTCGACAGTCACGATTTCGGGCCTGTGCGTTGGGGTTCGAGGTGGGGACATGGGAAGATTATCAAGTGGCGATGTCATATCCGTCTGAAGCGTGGGCGTAATAGGAACTGGGTCAGTATGTGTGAAGGTTTTCATGAGCACCACCGCAGCCAACCCACAAGCGAAGTGGCGAGAAAGGGAGTATTGGACGAAGAGAGCCTTGGCCAACGAGTTCACGTGTAAGACCTGTCCAGTGTGATCCGAGGTTGTGCTGAGGGCTATTTCGAAGCGAGGTAGAGAGATGAAAGACTCGGGCTCCCAAGTATCAGCAGATTCAATAACAAAAGCTTCCAAATTGTGAATATGTATGGCAAGACGCCGATGATCGGTGTGGCTCCCTTGTTTCGAGCGATGAGGGCTGGGCGACATTGGCTTCAAGAAAATGTCGTCGCTATGAATGGAGCGACTGACTGCACGTCTTCTGTTAGGCTTGGAAAGCGTCTCATCATGCCTGTCCGCTTTGTACTCGGCTGTCCACGATTCCAGGCGAAGGGCAGTTCCTCGACAGTTTGGCGACACCTTTTCGTCGATGCCTGCAACTTCAATATTAAAGTCCGATCCTTGAAGTTGTACGACCAACAACCAGCTTGGTAATCGTCGTAGGAAGTTTGGTTGACCAGATGAGCCATTATCACGGGTGCGAAGGATATCGGTACGCAATTGAGCCACGATTTGCCGGACGCCTTCGCTGATCTCAGGGCGTACCATCAGCAAGCAGAATCTCTGGAAGTTTCCGGTGAGGATTACTGCAAGCTCAGGAGAAGCTGTGACTTTCGCCTGGATTTCCAGACTGTCCGTAAGTAAGAGATCGTGCTTCTCGCTTGAAGCAGTCTGGTAGTACAGCTGGTGAGAGGTCAATCTCAGAGTCGATGAAAGCGAGTAGTGTGAGTCTGGCCCAGCAGAGTGAGAGGACTCGAGCTCTAGTGACATGGAGGACATGGCAGAGATGAGCAGGTCAAAGTCGCCGGTGCCTCTCCTTTTGACATCCATGCATGGCAAAGACACTCTGACCACAGGTTCATGTATGGAGATCTTGACGCTAGCTTTTGGTAGCAATCTTGAGATCAGGTGATGCCTGTGTTCTTTGGGAGAAGACATGCCAGTCCGTGGTTTATCTCGTTGACTGTGGATCACGCCCAAAATCAATGGTAGATGTTTGGGATCGAGATCTACAGATGGAGACGTCACAACGAGATTGGCAAACAAAATGTTGGTGTTGCGCTCGGTCTCGGCTTCTCCTTTCGATAGAGTGATAGTCTTCGATGGAAGCGTGGACTTGATAGTTGCTGTGGCCATGGGTATGTACACAAGCCGTTCTGGATGATCATGACCGTCGTCGATTCCCATCGATATTGAAATGGCCGTGACGAGAGCTTGATGCGCCACATCGTCCCGAGAGAAATACATCAGATGAGCAGGGCTGCCACTATCCAATCGTAGAACGTCAAATCCAACCTCTTTCATAGACATATTCAAGTACACGGGAGCTTTGGCTTTGGCAACAGCTCGCGATCGCAATCGTTTTGATATTCCAATGAAACTGACTGCAAATTGAATCTCTTGTATACCACGGAGTATGGACGAAACGAACTCCTTGGAGTCCGACACAGTCTGCACGATGGCCTCTTCCTGACTCCCTGGCTTCTCAAGCTCTTCCATAATGTCCCTGAAAGAAGCTACTGACGCCTTTAATCCTGGTGGTCGTCGAGAGTGGTGTTTCCGGCCGTTTTGCATCCTCTCATGCCAAATTTGTAGATCATTGTATGGCAAACTTAACCGACCAAGCTTGAGCGCTATGGATGCGTCCCGTAGGCCTTCCAATTTTTGTGATAGAAGTCCGTGTATATTCAGAGTCGCATGGTCCAAAATCTCATTGGCCTCATCTCCTTCGAGAGCGAAGAGCAGACTTCGAGCAGTAAGCATCCATTCTGCCGGCCGATGGAGGTCAGACGCTGCTTGACGATGCTGGAATAATCGACTTCTGTCCACGGTTTTCCGTCTTGTATCCACGGCCATTGTGAAATTTGCCAATTGGAAAGATCCAACATCTTGTATAAAGACTCCCGAGTTCACTGCCACGACATCTAACATCCGTATCCATTGAATCTGCCGATGCATTCGCTTGATTTTGTTCTTGAGCTCTGTCAAGCGCTGCCATGTCCTACTTCGCTGCTCCTCAGCATCTGTATCCGTCTCTGCCTCCGGCTCCGTCTCATCTACTGCGGAATTTTCGGCGGTTGTCCTGGGTGATGTCTGTGATTTTGGTACGGATCCATTGCCCCATTGCACCCAAGAATTGCGCTTCTGCGGGTTCTTCAATCCTAACGCCTTGAGATTGACCGTGACCTTCAATTCTGTAATTACCACGCTGAGCCATGTTGGTTGGGCGAATGTTGGCCGATGTACGGTTACTCGTAGTCCGCGTATATCGACCCTTACTCCATCTCTTGGTGTGAAAGCTATCCTCCGCAGTCCACTCCACCACAGCCTTTGTATTGATATCCCGAAAAGAACACGGATGACGGCAAAGATTATGAAGGTCGAGAGGTATGCGAGGATCAGTATCCCTAGTATGAAGGAGGTGTACGAGGTACTGGAGCCGGCCATTGCGGTGATTCTCCCTGGTCTTCGGCGAGGATATCGCTATTGGAATTAGGGGGTCCGGAGAAGTGTAGCGATTCGTATATCGAGGACCCAAGGCCTGCGTATGGTACGGTATTTTCTCAGTCTCATTATCGTATAAAGGGCGCAGAAATAATTTCTTGGGGCGAGAGCATGGCGATAACGAGCATGCAAGGGTCACTGAGGATTGACGGCCGGGGTTATGGCGATGGTTCCTGAGATGGTAGATGGTGTAGGAATGGAGATGCGCGGTTGCTACAACAAGTGGCGGGCGTTTCTATGGCTATTTTCGTCGAGTACTAGCTCTGACTTGCTGAGAAGATTGAGCTTACGATTACCTATCACGTGCGCTTTCTTTGTATTTCCTCTTTCGTCATACTACATGCAGTCACAATCCATCACCAAGGCCGAGTTTGTCATTCCCATGTACTCTTTTTTCCTGGCTAAGCGCATCAAAGATATCTCTACAATCAAATTCATAGCACTGCTGCTAAAAGAGAAACGTATCTTTTAACACTCGACAGATGCACTCCACTCTCACCCTTGCAGCAAATCTCATCGCAATCCTCAATTTCCATGACACAGGCACAGGCACTGGCACTCCCGCATTGGTCTATCCGAGAATCCCGAGTACTTGGCGACCGAGACCCACAACGAGCGTGAACTTCAAAATACATACAGTACGCGTACAAATCATTCGCAGACTGCGAACCCGAGGCGCCTTACGAACTGCCTATCCCATATTCACTGTACCGATGTAGGTCAGACTAAGCAACGAGCATGAACAGAATCTCGCCCTTGACCACGACGAATTGCAGCCCACCTAAAAATTAAGCTATACATCAAATTGCAGTTAGGAGGACAGCAGAAGTCGATCACGTCGCGCTTCTCCATGTTGAAGTACGTGGTTAGGGCAAACCAAACCCTTCGTAATACCCGAAAAGCATGCGCAATCGCATATATCCAAAATATTCGCACTTGCGACTAGTCCTACTCGTCCAGGAAATCACATAGCACCAATACTCGTCCACACCCAATTGGACTGTGCCGCCCCCCCGCAGAGACCGTATATAGACTTGTGGCCGGCTTTACAGGGATAATCATACTGGACACCGTTTTCAATGGATCAGTCGGGTATGTATTGCCGGACTAGCTATTACCTTTGCGAAAAGGACGTGGACATTTGATAGAAATTATTCAAGCCTCTTCGTCAAGCCGTACGGGTAGGTTTTGATCCATGCACGCGCGCTCTGAAGGACGGCCGTGCTTAGGCGAGAAAACATTAAAGTTAGCGATTATTGAGGTAAGGGTACTGGAAAACCATAGTCAGTCTGCAGTCTGCAGGAAACGTAACCATTTATACGGGATATGAGCACTACCCACAGGGTCTCCTTACCTATTTCGCTTGCGCCGTTTGCTCTTTCATTCACCCATAGCGGATTGAATCTTTGGCTGTAATTGGACTGTTCATATTCTTCCCTCGTATCGAGCTATGGATCGATGCTATCGTAGATGGTTGGCATGAAGGCTTTTGTCAAATCCTGGATCATGGCGAAAACGGAAAGAATACAGAATACTTGGAACATATGCTAGGTTTACTCTGCAACGCTGGTGAGCTGCGTGGTTAGCGTAGTGGGATGAGGAGCGTTGATACTGTAGCGTTGATTATTTTCTGGAAATTTTCAAGGAGATGGTGGGTGCGATGTACGAACCATCAAAAAGGATTTGGAAGTGTGGAAGGGAAGGTCAATACTTACGGTGGCATAAATAGCGCGATTTTGCCAATACAGCGCTTTTAACCATCAGTACACATATAGCTTAATCGGGCTAATGTGAGCTAGATCAGGCCTAGACCGCGGTAAGATCCAATCGAATCAGGTAAGAAGCGGGGCAGATACGCCAAGAGCGATATTTACTGCTTTTTACCGTCAATGTCGCTGATATACTATGTTAAAAGCACTTTCGGATAATAACGCTGTTTTGCATCCTGCCACCCTAGTTGTGCTGAAGATAATGCATGTCGCTATAATAGTGGTAAGTTCGCTTACGAAGCGATCGCGGTAGCTTGGTGAAAGATATTCCAAAGAAGCTGCGGAAATATTTGCGACCGAAGACCCTATCCCAACTTGTCTACTCTCTCGACCCCGTAGCTCAAAACGTGAAAAATCAAGGTAAAAAATATGCCTACGGACGGAAAAGCAAATATCAGTCTGTCGAAATGGACTAGAACTCGTCAAGAAATGGTAAATGCCTCTTTCAATCTTGAAATCGAGGTATTCTTAGTATTATTCCGCAGTCTATGGCAAACATCAGGGAAAGTAGCCTTAGGCTGCATTTGCTAGAGGTGATTCCCCCGGATTTAACAGAAACATCAGATGGGAAATCAAGAATTGTGGTGATTGGTTGTTAATTACCCAGTAATTTGAACAATCTACAAAACTAAGACTTTGATATCGACCAGGAGTTGAGAAGCAAAGAAGGCAAATGGCGAAAAAGATATGAATCCCGGGTTTGATGTTCGCGCCAATTACATGTTCAAGAAGGCTGGATGTTGTAAGGGGCACGATAGGCGGCCGAGTTTCAACAGACTCCGAGCACACCCAATTCCTCGATAACTGAACCACCACAAGATATTCCTTCTCGGAACTTGTTCTTAGTACTGTTGTAGCTATCTCAATAGCCTTTCTGTAGCCTAGAATTTCTCTAAGCAGTTGTAGTGTGGCAGGGCTGGATGCACGAAAAATCGGCCTGGTTTCGTGTGCACTGGTAGGGGGCAAGTGAATTGTCCGGAACGGAACTTCTGCCCGTGACGTGTATAATTCTGGGGATTAGATTTCGGTCCATTGGGAGCCTGGCTTCCCGAAAACTTGCCGTTGATGCCGTCGGATGCCTTGTTAAGACCCACGACAAACGCAATCGCGGCCACATACCATAGTATAGGTAGGGCAGGCTGATAAGAGAGACCATGCACCGGCAGGCTCGAACGGAGATAATGTTGGCTTTTCACATGTTGTTCCTGGAATATTGGTGATGGTTAGACAGTTTACGGGGGCGATCTTCACGGGAGTCAATGCCTCTCAACACCAATCTTTCGTAGTGACGGTGCGGATGTGACATTGGTTGAGACAGAATTCGTCTTCCGGGGGATAATGACAGAAAGCGACGTTTCGGCTGTCCCAAGCGACGGACCACAGTTTACTTCTGATACGAGTTGACAAGATGACAGCGGCGATGAGAAAACGGACCTTGTGGGATCCTATCCCCACGCAATAATATACTGTTGTATCCATCAGAAGATCTTGTTCTGTGTAGATTTTGACCCTGATCCTCACTCTTGGGCTTTCATATCCGAATGACTGCCACCTTTAGCTCCGAAGGCATTGATCTCCATTTTGTTACGATTCTTTCGTACGTGAAAATAATTTTCGATCGGTCCTTCGATGTGATTGCGTGCGCAAAGAATGAAAATAAATAGTATACGGAAACTACACACCCGATGAAATTTTCGTCGCCGCCGACAAAGTCGGTATCATTGATCTGCATCTCAGCTCTCCTCATGCCGAGGCATGTCTCTGGTGTGCACTTTCCTCCTACCATGACTGGAGTAAGCAAAGCAGAGTGTGGTAAGGGATGAGTGTCCTGGGTAGAAACTTTGGGTTGCTTGGCTGAACGGAGTTTCATTGTTCCGTCCAAACGGAATGGATTGACGAGAATCCGGCCAGCTCGACTTCAACTTCAACTCATCTCACTCACCACACCCAACTCACTCAATGACTACGACATTCAAGGAGTCTGTCCAAACCGATCGTTCATCATCAAACACAACGTCCAAAGGCTTGTTCTCGGACCAAAAATTGAGCACACGCTTTACCTGAATTCGCTTTCCTCAACCGAGACTGACGTACCAGCCCTAAAACAAATTGTACAAGGAATGCTTCCATCAACTCAATTAAACATTAGCGACGATACCCTGTGCTTTTCCGCTAATCTTCAATGTAGATGGTGTTATATTAACAAACCTATTATCTCAATACGTAAGAATTCGTGCAGATCTGGACGCACGTTACCACAAGAAGACCAAAGGCTCGCCATCAAGAGATGATATGTGCTCAATTGCTCTCTCTGGAGCAGGAGAGAACTACGTGAACCAGCCGCAGAGACGAATTCATCCTGCTCGATTCTCGAGCAATCCCATCTTCAATGCTAACTTTCCCGGGCCTCCAGCTCATCATATCATCATCTCTGGGGCCAAGCGGTTGTGAATCGTCTTATCCTGTTCACAACCTCAACTTTGTTTATCCACCCAGAGTGGATACTCTATTTACGGGCCGTTTACTGACAGCAAGGCCGCATGTCGCACTTTTTGCACCTAAATCCGGAGACGATAGGCCTGAGCTCTTGTCACTTTATTAGCACTGGACCGAGAGAGGAGGCGGACAGATACATCCGGCTCGCCAAGATTCAATAACACTAATACTGGTGATATCTCCCTCTTCTCTCGAAACAAACCATCATTCATCCACCATGGCTTCAATGAGTGGCATGTCGATGCCTGCGACCCCATCTTCCTCAACCATGCCTACCATGAACATGCCAATGACATCCACCACTTCTTCTGCGGTTGCTGCAGCTACAACAGCAATGACAACTATGTCGATGGAGGGCATGGATATGGGCGGCGACAATTGCAAAATTTCTGTAAGTGACTTTGTTGAGAGGGATACAGCTAGCTCTACGGTCTCTAACAATCCCCGCAGATGCTGTGGAATTGGTATACAATCGACGCTTGCTTCGTTTCCCACAAATGGCGTATCTCTTCCGCCGCGATGTTCGCAGGGTCGTGTATAGGAATTTTACTCCTAGTTTTCCTTCTCGAATTCCTTCGCCGCGCAGGCAAAGAATACGACGCATACATCCTTAGGGCCCATCAACAAAAACTTGCTGCTTCATCGTCAATGATGAGTCCATCGAGTTCTTCCACAGACCAAGGAGACGGGACAAACAAAGAGATAGCCGTAATGAAGTCATTTTTGAAAGGCAGAAACTCGCCAAACGTATTCAGACCTTCATTCGTCCAGCAGATGGTTCGGGCGGCCTTCCACACGATATCTTTCGCGGTGGGATATTTTCTTATGCTGTAAGCTAGTCCGTTTCTTCCCAATTGATGCATTCATTAATACCACTCAAGCCTGGCAATGTACTACAACGGTTACATCATTTTATGCATCTTCCTCGGTGCGTACATCGGGTTCTTTATCTTTGGCTGGGAGCCTATAGGAGTAGGGTATGTATTCCCCAACACGAAGCGAATGAATATCCAACTGACAATAAGAAGCTCTGATCACGCCGGACCATCTGAGGAGCCGACGAACTGTTGCGGTTGATCTCGGTTATGTTTGGGTAGCGTTTTGATTTCGGGGTCTCGCGAGTGTGTTTATCATTCCCCATATAGTAGTGCGAACGCGTTTTGCTACCAATAAACAACGATATAATTTTTTTACTCATTGGCTTCTTTTCTGTTGCCGCACTCGGCTTTTCACTAACACTGATCGACCTTCCCGGGTTTTTCTACCCCGTGCATCCCTCGCGTTTTTCCTTCACTAGCCCTCATCCGAGGAACAGTATTCACCCCCGCAGCCTTTCACCGTCGACCCAACAAACGAGCAATATTGCTGCCCTTTCCCAGACGCAGACTCCCAGCAAGCTACCTATACTGTTGTCTATTATAGGAAGATACCAAGCCGTCAACTCGCCTTGTGCAGTCCCAGATCCATGACAGATCGGTACCTGTATCGGTACTGACCATCATCAGCCCTATCGACGATCCGAACCCTATAGTTTGAGAATAGACAACCCGGCGTGACGTACCTGATCTCTTCCGTAGGCCAAGTACAGCAGGGAAAATCTTTCTCTTTTGCAGGCCAAGCTCTGAAGTGAAACTGACATGTTCGATAGGGACGTCATTGGTAAGGTTGTCGTGCGAGATTTTTCGTTCCGATCAATCACTCGTCACATCTACTCGTATGTTAAGCCTTCTGCGGAGGTTTCCGAGTGCCAGCCGGCTGGCTTACTCCTGCGCGCTCGTCGATCTGCCGTCTGCATCTGATATATGGATGAGGTTGTTACGTAGTTGTTCCTTCATATACTGATTACTGATATCTAGTGAAACACTACGGTCTATCCATCCCCGCAAGGACAAGCGGTATTTTTCTCTGATGATGATGATGCTTGTCATCTTTATTGCGAAGACATGATAGGAGGATGCTATTGTCACCGTCATCTTTCACTGCGATGCGGGTTTGGAAATATCCTGGAGCATTCCGGTTACTAAGGGCGCGACGAACAATGAACTTCTGTTCGCATGTTGCTCAGCTTGATGAATGCAACGAATCGCTAATTATGGTGGTCTGACTGTAGAAGCTCTTTGAACCAACAAGTTTGAGTGGTGCTAATGTGGGACAGTGTTCATGTCTTGACCAAAGGTTGTGGTCTTCATGTCTGCCCCAATCTGGAAAGGTTTGCTCTGGACGGGGATGATGCCCTTCATCGACACTGTGAAGGCTACACACGTCAAGCTGTTCTTTGGTAGTTGGGTTTCAATCGTTCATTCCCCTCCTGCCAGTGTCCAGCGCAGCCTTATCACGTGTTGTTCCACACATCTCTCGCCATGATACAGAGAGCGATAGACTCCGAGTCGTCAAACAATAGCAATGACTTGTATTTACACGAATTATCCCACTTAGTGGCTTGAAACGTGATGTATGCGTCGCACAATCATCTGACAATTGGTCGGATGGTCCCAGCATTTTTTCGGCGCTATGTCCGGATTCCTCAACCTCCAAGTTCCTCTCTTTCCGGTGAGATGAGTTTGTCGATGTGTCCGTAGCAATGCCTCATAATGCGCGATTCTGATATTGCCAATGCCGTTGCGAGCTGAGTGTCAATGTGGTGAGGACGGCGGCCTACACGTCCAGCTTCAACCTCCTGCTCGGCAGTATAACCTGTCGTTGCTTTCTTTTCATTCTGCACAATATCCTCTCTCTTCTACTACGTTAATCCATCTACTTGCGGTGCCATTCTCCTACAATCCGGTTTTACTGCAACCTTTGTTCTGCTGAATTCTTCGTCCTACTTCCCTGTTCCAGTCTCTCAAATTTCCAGCCTCGGGATTTGACCACATCGATCTCGGGCTGAAGGACTTCGATCTATAATAGCACTGTTGAAGAAACCGGCCAAGATGACGAGAAAGTCAGACTCGTTCTCATTGGGTGAGATTGCCTGTGATCGATTTCCCTAGTCCATCTGACATCTGACAGCAATCCCTAAGGAAAAGGGGAATGGTCGGGCCCCAGGAGCGACGGTAGCAGGGAGTGGAATCCACACTGGATGGCCAAATTGAACCACAATTTTGGTGACGATTTTGGCTGTCTTACCAAGATATGTTGGAAAAGTTCGCCGACTTATCTCGCACCCGCATTTTTGATGATTCCTGGTTCGTAATACAGCGGTGAACAAGTGTGGCCGTGTCAAGAGTGTCCGGTTATTTGATGACCAAGTTCCTCATCAAGGTCACCAGATCTGGAGTAGTTGTCCTTGTTCTCTCACAGGTCAAAAATACATTCGAATCTGTGGCGCTGTCGATTCACTGTTCTTCCAAGCATCTCCAAGCCGAAGGTACTGTTGGTTTCAAAGACCCGTGGATTGGAAGCGATGGCGATAGATTTCTGGCGATTCTAAATTAAAACAAATGCCAGAAACTTAACGCAGTCTTTCTCCGGATGGAGATCTGTTAACGAAGGCAGAGAGTTGACACCACCCGTGGAGCCTTCTCTTTATAGCTAACTCGCTCTCCAGATTGACGATAGATACTTTCGCGGGCTCGAAGGGCAGTACAACTTTATGCTTCACTTCTTGCTCCGACTTGAAGGGTCGGAATCGGGCGAGCATCTCGTTCGTGTCACAAGTAGCTCTTCAGGTTCCAACAAACGTTCCACTTCCGCCGAGAATGAACTTAATCCAGGCACTTATGAGGTGTTACCAAAGATGTCGGCTACATGCAATTTGAACGCACTGTTTGCTGAATATGTGGTCAAATGGGCTGCTCAAGCAAAACCACAGAAATTGCGACAAATTGGTCTTAACTACGGCATTGCTCGTGCTAAAGGAGAGTTTGAGAAGAGGAAGAGAAAAAGGCAAGACGCAGCCAGAGCGAGGAAGCTGAGTGCGAGGAAAACGTTGAAAGAGACAGCTGCCGAGAGAGAATGGAAAGCAGCGCTCGATGCCGTGTTGGAGAACCCCGACCAAGATGCGGCTGACTAGAAAAAAGCATCCGAGGAACAAGGCGACAGTGACTACAAGGCTAGATCTAAAGTGGATGACGAGACAGAAGACGCCACAGCAAGCGATAAGGGACACTCGGATCCTTCAGTCCAGGTCAGTCCATTTCAGAACTGAATCTAGTTTGACAATATAAAATAAAGATCGATATCAATAAACTCCTAGCCGACATAATACTAGATCTCTTCCCAAGAATGTATCGATATCGACCAGGGATTGAGGAAGCCTGACTTCAAACTGCAGGTTAATTCTTGAGAAAAACTATAAGCCCAGCATTTGGAACCTAAGAAAACGACGGAGACGACCGGAACAGACGCCGTTCCCCATGTTTCTCTTGCCGATGTGGAGATTGAAGATGAAGAACTTGCATTAGACAGCGCGACATCTGATGTCGAAGAGTCTCTCGATCCTTGGAACGCGGTCGCTGTTATTGGCCTGCGGGTTTATTCTAAGGACCCAAATCTTACTGTCTCGCTCGTGGATCTGAAAGATCCAGAGGAGATGGATATGCTTGATATGGATGGACTTTCTGTTAGAACAAAGGCGATCACCACATTGTGCATGTGATTGCATGTGACAGCACATGAGGCAGCATATATATTCCTCACTTCTGCCACGTAGACTAAATTAAGCTTGATCATCTTCACTCATTTTATCACTTTCTGGCGCTGGTGCGACAGCTTGATATGCCGCCTCGGATTATCGCTGCTAGCTTTGACTATGACACCCCCCATATTGCGATTGATTCTGGCAATATTCGGGAGCACTGTTGCCAGATATTTTATCGATATCGATGTCTAAATCAAAGTGTTAGACGGATTGAAGGTTATCAATGGGTGGCAACAAATTTCATCGTTGTTTTCGAGGTTCAAGAAAATATGTGAAAGTACGACTTCCTGGTTCTGTGAGCTTCTCTTTCGTCGTCGTGAATCGTGTAGTAGCTAATATTTGAGCACGATATAATTTACAAGGGTATCAGGCTGCTGAATTACTCATATACCATCCGTGGAGAAGTCCAAATCAGCCAAACCAATGCCTCAATTTGCAAAACATAAACAGTCAAAGGGTAGCTGTGTCGCCAAATCCCGAGTACTAATTTCCCTCCCTGAAAACAGAATTGCCGGCCTGACACTGCTACAACGGAGAACAAGGGCGTTTATACAAAAGTTTGAGCACCGTATTGTCAGGTTAAATTTTCTCATCAGCAAGTGGCAAAGCTCAAACTCGTTACTTAAAGTTGGAGTAGCCGCGACGGACCCGCAACGCTATTAGTAAAAAACTACGCCACGCCCGGGCCCTCCGATATTAAGTAACGAGTTCGAGTTGTCCTAAGATATCCCGGTGTTGATCGGTATTGCTGTAATCACTAGATCGTCTATTGCTAAGCTGGGAAGAAAACCCCATGATTGCTAGAATTAATCATTACCTGTCCAGTGCAGTGGGCAGTAACTTAGCCAGGAAAGGTGTTAATCGTCACCATGGGGCCTAGAAAACTCTTACAAGTATTCTCCTATCACTAATCGAAGTCCAAAATAAGAAGACAGGAAACTTAAAGCTGTATAATCAGCAATCCCATACTTGTTTCCCGAAGCCATCGATGATTCAATCGCTGTTCGCCCTCGATCTGTCTATCCTATATTGAAGATGTCTCCTCCTTCCTGGTGTCCCAAAGTACGCCTTAGTTTCCAAGCGCATAATCTCATCAGTGCCATGGATAATCTCGCGCTTTATTTTAGTCTTCCAATGCCGCCAGTCGAGTCATTCCCGTACAGAACTGCTCGCTGGAAAATGTCACATTGATAGATGAACATCTCACCTCAAAGACCTCTTCAGTATCTGCAAACCTGATTATGTCTTCACACTTATGATTGCTCTTTCCAAGAAATAGATGCCGCCATGCCTCAGTGTCGCGTGAGAAGACTAGCTGAGCCACTTGGGTGCCTGTCACTGAGTCTGTGACGTCTTTGCCAAGAATGATCTCTAAGATGCCAAGAGTTGGCCATTCGAATGGTGCGGATTGGACCGAAGTAGGTTGGTCATGAAGCCGGCGCGAGTTCTAGAAGAGCGAATAATGACTGACCTGGTTGCTACGATCGTACCAGGCGATGGTTTGGACTTTGGAGGCGCGATTTCGGCCCATTGTTGCTGCTGTTGAATAGTTAAGTGATGAGCCGGAGGAGGAGCTTTTTCCACTCACACATCACGCCACGCCATCAATTTAATATTCTTTTAAGTATTCTAAGCTCAAAAAATTATTTATTCACGAACAATCCTTTGGGCTGACGTTGAACGATTGGCTGAATTGAATGACGAAAAAAGCACGCTCAAGAATTTTGAGAGACGTGCTGGGAGTAAGACTTACATCAATACTACAGGGACATCGCACGGAGCAATATTGTCTTTATCGCTAGAATTTTCGCGTCATAAGGAATCCAACAGTGGCCGCTGCTTGTTTGAGAAGAGAGATCAGAAGTCGCAAATGTCTGCTAAAATGCCCGCCAGCTCCTCCAAATATTTCTGATCCAGTTCATCAAACCCATTCAGCTCTGCGCAATCAACATCAATGATGGCAACCACCTTGCCATTTTGCATTATCGGCACCACGATCTCGCTCCTGCTGCTCGCGTCGCAAGCAATGTGTCCTGGATATTGGTCGACATCTCTGACGAGTTGTGTTTTTTTGTCCCCTGCCGCTGTTCCACAAACACCTTTTCCGAAAGAGATGAGCTGACAAGCTACATGACCTTGGAACGGTCCCAGTATGAGTTGTGATGGGTCTTTTGGATCGACCACGTAGAAGCCGCACCAGTTTACATTTGCGGACGGGCTCGGGAGGGAACGGTAGGCATGGTATAGGAGAGCGGAGGCGTTGGAGAGGTTACTGGATCTCGATGTAAGTCTTCTCGTGCGTACCTCTACACAGGTTTGACTGCTGAGCATACCAGACCTTGGAAACGTTAGATACGTATATCGTTTATAACGTTTCTTTCTTGACTCACCCAATTCCTTTGTCCTTCGAACAACGACTTTGCTCCTTCTATGACCTGCTCATATGCTTCGCTCTTGCTCAGTCCCTCCACGAAAGTTGATGCATCGGCGTGAACCTATATAGCACCTTGAGCTACACTGCTCAGATGATGCTCGTTCTATGGCGTATATACCATGATGTGGAAGTTTCGGATGTGCTTATGAGAGATGATTACTCTCTGGACTTGGACGAAAAGATTGATCAAATTTCCTTGCTCCATCAGATGGCTTGCTCGAGATCGTAGTCACGTGCTGTAGGTATTCCATTTTGTATTCGTTTTATACAGAGCCATTGAAGCAGGCTGGAGATAGTTATGGGCGGAAGCAGGAACCTATATCGAGCTGTTGTTATTCGGATGTCTGAAACTTGTGATGCGTCGGTGTTGGCCGTTCCGACTCTAGAACCCCTTCCTTACTACAACATCTCCCGCATCCCAGGTCTCAGAACCATCAAGAAACTGTCACGATAGGCTGATCGTGGCAGATGCCATCGCCCTTCGCCCTAACCTCTGTCATCTCGACGAAGCTGCTCTCTTGATCTGATGAGAGGCGCGTATTTGATTCTTCTCGCTCTTTGACGCGACAGCTCACCACAAAAGGCTTGATGAGTATCATCAAAAATCATTCATAGACTGCCGTCTTTGATTCCGGTCTGTTCCGGTACTATTGGAGTGATCCTGACTTGGTTTCGAGGCCTACGGTTTCGACCCCAAGAAAAGGGGTGCGATCGCCACCATGATACTGTCAACAGTCCATCCGGCACCTGTTCAAAACGTCAGAGACCAATAATTCTTCGCCTTGCAGAACCTCACTGCTCCATGGCCAGGCCTCTAAGTTTCTCTTGAAGGTCTGACAGGTTTTAGTCCAAGTCCAGTTAAGTATATGTCCATCCCTTCATCCTCTATGATGTCGAGCCATCGGGCGGATTGTTTATTCCCTTCTCGTGTGTCTTCGCATTCTTCTCGTCTTCGATTTTTCCGCTTCCCAATATGTCTTTTCTTTCTCATGCTGGGTCCAGAACGCTGGCCGTCGGAGTCTTATTATGTTCGACTCTAGTGGGAGGCGTGCAGGGCAAAGTTACTTCGGAAATTTTAGCCGTTTTTGACAAGCCGATACAGCTATTCGGCAATGTGAGTGATAATGGAATTTGGTATCTACTCAGTTTGCTAACTTATACAGATGACCAATAACGATATCGACTTTGTAGACGGTCTCAAAATTGTTAGTCGGATAGGGTTCAGCGACCATTTCCTCAGCTAACATTTGCAGAATGTATACTCTCCTGTCGATCGAGAAGTCACCGTCACGATGAACAATAGCCCTCTCAGCGGTACATTTGTCACCGGAACAACGGGTACAGGATACCGCACTGTGCGACCATACTCATACATTTTCAAAACGAATCCGCCAGGAAATAACATGATCGCGAAGATCGCGATACCTTATGACCCGAGGAGACTCCAGAGGTTATCCATCGAGCAGGCAGACACGTTCATTGGCAAGCTTGCCGACGACAAGAAGGCATGGATGGTGTCGACACCGCGGCGAACGGTTCAGACGTGATTGACACTTCCATGTCAGGTGTGCTACCGAGCTAACATTATTCAGAGCCCAGTTCAAGGCTTCAATGAGTCAGATGACCTCTCTGGACGGCGAGTACGTGATCTTGGGTCGGAAGGGAACGGACAACGGCAACATTTTCCTTCCGTACGGAACGGGTGCTCAGTTCAGCGCCCAGTTCACTGGTGGACCGGGAAGACAGGATGTCGAATTCCTCGACGGCTTGCGATTCGCTGTGCAATCAGAATTTCCATTGCGGATGAACGTGGATTTGAAATATCCACTGAATGAGAAGGATATTCCAGAAGGCATGGTGTCTTTAAGTATGGGATTCCACTAGGCTGATGGAATCTCCTACTAACTTCACACCAGATGCATATGCATGGGTTGTGAACACAACAGGGAGAGCCGAATTGACGCCTCCGCCCATTCCAGCTGTGCCAGAGAATGGAACTCTGGTGCCAGTGCTGAATCCTGCTAATGGGACCACGGTCCCTCTCGGCCCGCCTCTAAACTCGCTGCCAGCTCCCATCAATTCAGCAAAGCCTTTCACATTCGCAAGTCCTCGAAGACGTCAACTGGCTAGAGCTGCAGCACCTCAGCCTGGCGCCCAACCAGAACCAAAGGCCTCAGGTTCTCCTGACCTTCCGGCAGGAAATCCAACTGCGACATTGAGCCCAGCAGCTCCTGCTCCGCCACTCAGCCCGCCAGCTATTCCATCTGCGCCCGCGCCTCCGATTCCTGGATTTCCTCCAGCCCCGGCTCCGCCAGTCGCTCCACCGGAACAGGGCATCGTCACTGCTGCGAGAATCGATTTCCCTCTGAATCTGGACGCTGTGCGACAAGTGATGCGCACCAACCCCGGACAAGGAAATGCCAATCCTGCTGCTTCCTTACCAGATGCTCAACTTCTCTCTACACTCAGATTCACTGTCGGTCGCCGACCTACTGGTGCCGAGCCAAATTCTCCGTTCGCTGTTGTGCCAATGGCAGCTGGTCCAGGCCTTACGCCCAATACTGGTAATATGGGTGCTGCAGCTGATGCGCAGAGCCTTCAGTTGATCAATGGGAGATTGGTGTTTGAGGGCGTGAAGCGGCTGGATGGTGAATACATTATTCTTGTACCGATAGATTCTGCAATGACGGCGACAGCTGTCGCAGCGAAAGCGGGTTTAATCAGGGAGAATTCCGGTGTCAAGGTTAGGGCGAGGGCTGGAGCGGCCATGAGTTCCCTAGTTGTGGCTGTCTGTTTTTTGTTGTTGTAAGCCTCTTGCTTTGGGGGATTGAAAGCATGTATGGTTTGACGACTTGTACTATTTGTGAGCAGGGCGTTCTGAAGAGTTTATGTTGCTAGTTGATGTTGAGATATCCCTTCAACGCTCCTTTTTTTGTAAGATAGACATTTACAATAATTACGAAGAAACGGGATTTCTATCCTCAATGTCTCTCCTATGCGTATCGAAATGTATCGAGGATGTCCAGGATAAATTCGGTCCGAAATGGCATACACGTGCTCACCAATGCTGGGCTCAGCCGCGCTAATTTTAGTCGATCGAATCAAGCCAGGATTTTTTAGTATGTTCTCTTTTTTTTAATCTATCCAAGTCGTACTACATAGACGTTGCCGTCAACTCACCCAATGTCTCGTACTAACCCCAACGCCATGCCGCCCATGTCCATGCCCGATCCCAAACACAGACGACGGCTCTTACGCATCTTGGTCTTTCCTCGTCAATCTAATGAGAATCGCATTGTTGATATCGACTCAAACCATCATCAGCGATGCCAAAAGCACGTCAAACTTGTACGAGATGCTCCATGCACAGGCAGAAATGCGATCGGAAGCTTCCTTGTACGAGATGTGTACGAAACGGAAAAGCGGATGCCTGCTCCCTTGAATGGCCTGAGGGTTACAATCCACGCATCCACAGGAGATATCCAAATACCAAGAAGCACAAATCAGACAAGGCTCGTCAACAGTCCGAGGCCGCCACTATCCTTCAGCAGAACGACGATTCGGACACGATTGGCGATGAAATCTCACACTCACCCGTTGTTCAATCTTCGCCTTCCGCTACTAAGCCGGCTAAGAATTTCCCGTCAATCCATAGGGGTCAAAGCACGCACGCCGACTTTGCTTTACTTGTGACCTCTGTGAACCCTCATGAGCCAGAAGAATCATCGAAAGCTAGCTCGCACGTAACCGACATCGATCCAACGGGTAAACCACTTAGAGAAAGTCTCGGCAACCCCGTGAAGGACACTTCTTCTCTTGATGGTCGACAATCTGCTCGTAGAGCCGGTTCTGACCAAGAACTAGCCTTTCTTCAATCTCTCGTCCCAAGCTGCACAAAGATACAACAGCTGGTCGATTTCCATGAAGCGAACCTTGCTTGGTTTCACAATAGTATCAATTTCCCGGCATTTCGTCAAGAACTTCTGGTGGCCTTACGAAGTTCCGGAAACATCGAACTCCAAAGTCAAGATCTTCGCTGGTGCGCCCTCCTCTTTGCTGTCATGGCTGCGAGTCTGGCATGCGCCAATGCCTCTACCTCTCGCTCCTGGGGCATTGAACACACGGGAAAACGCCCGTTGGCCCAGAAGTGGTATGAGGCTGTTACTTCGTGTCTGCAGCTGGGACAATATGCTTCAAAACATCATCTCTACTCTATATAAGCTATCCAAGTGGGAGCCATTTGTGCGCACATCCTAGGATTTTCCAACGAACAGTTTGTGCTGTTTGGTGGCTGCTATCGTATGGCTCAGAGCTTGGGCCTACAAAAGCTTCCAATCGACGATGCCTCGGAAAGTCCTGACACTCTCAGAACAGATCCCTCTCAATCACAGCGAGACACACTCATCAAACGAGAGACTGGTCGAAAAGTTTGGATGGCGCTGTGTGCACAAGATTGGCTCTCGATTGCATCGTCCGATATGTATTTTTTACACAAGAGGCAATTCACCACTTCCAAGCCTCGCAGAATCGAGGAGGAGACCATGCTCCTGGCTGCGGATCGGGCTCCAATTGGTGTGGACTTTGGAATTTATATGTACGACATTGCCTCTTTGATGGCTGACTTTCACGATGCCACGACTGGTGTTGAGGAAGTTTCAGAGTATTATGATATAGTTCTAAAATTCGATTCTCAGTTGCGGGCTGTAGGACCAGAGACCTCATTGCCCCTACCGCTGATGAAAATCCCCGGGCAGCCAGCGTGGGTGAAATGGGCGAGGCATGCCTGTCGTATTCTCCATGCTCATAAGTTCATAATGATACATCGTCGATTGCTCAGCAAAAGCTTTAGCAACCCAAAATTCACATATTCACGGTGGGCGTCTGTCACTGCTGCAAAGAAGATATTGGAGGAAGTGGAGACCGCTTCATTGGATACTCAGATACCCTCGATATGGAGCTATCAGGTATGTCAGACATCCTTCAAATGTGAACCGACGCTAACATCAGTTCCAGGTACACCTCGTTGCAGCTGGCATTACCCTATGTCTGGATTACCTACACCATCTGGAAAGCCCGTCAAGCTCTGCCGAGTCCAAGAATTTTATCGATCGCACTATCCATGCCTTGAAGAACGAGGAGAGCATGTTGTCCTCACGTGGTGCACAATTGCTAACCACGTTACTTGCCGGTGGAAAACCAAAATCGACAGCTCTAATACCATGCCAAATCCATGGACTACCTTGTCTAGGCCACGGCGAGTCTTCGAGGTCACTGGGTGTCACCCCTGGTCTAGATCCTTCCTGGGTCCAGAGACAAGTCAATGACGCCTTTGTCTGCCCACATGGCGGTCAGGATTCTTCACCTGTCCGTGATAATTGCTCTTCAAACGTCGTTGCTGTGACTCCAAGCATGGGCAACCCACGTTTCGCCGCTCAAAGTCAACAAATGGAATACCAGCAACCTTCGTTCGCGATGGATGCAGTAGGAGTGCAGGGCAATCTTTTAGCTCCCGATATGTCATTTCCCGACCTGTTCTCGGAGTACTATCCCGCACTGAGTGGGTTCGACAATGCCGCTGTCTTCGAAGACCTTTTCCATTGAGGAGCAATATTGGATTGATGCATCAATTTATATGATGATCTCACACCAAGTGGGGAGGTCTACCATCATCGCATCTTGTTCATCACATCCTCGCCAAAAGATCCACTGCACTGTACTACACTCTCGTGAATACCTTCGTACCAACCAACGAACACCTCATTACTACAAATAAGCAACTTCCAACAGCTAGCATGACACCGGCATAAATCTGCATATCTCGGAAATCTCCATGGCCGGCGGACAAAATTGCACCACCAATAGGGTTGCTGATAAGCGCTGCATTGGAAAGAATGGCGAAACCAAACCCAGTGCGATGGCCGATCTCTGATATGTCTGATATCTGGGCGATCATGGCAGGAGTGAGGCCGAGGAAGGCACCGGAACCGATACCATAGAGAATTGCGAAGACGATCAAGGGGGCGTTGCCAGTGGCAGGAAGCCAGAGCGCAAGTGTCACTATAGCCGTACCGAAAGCCATGACCGCGTTGGTGTTGAAGCGGCCAAGTTTGTCGGCGACGAAAGGGGGGATGACTCGCCCGATGAAGCTCCCGACATTGAGTATGGGGATGATATAGATGGCAAGAGAGGGGCTCATTCCATCATGGATCGCCTGTAGCTGGATGTAATTGATGGGCAAAAAGAGTCCCAAGTAATAAATGAAGGAAGCTGCCATAAAAAGAACGAAACTCTTCTGTGTCAAAGGGCTGAAGTACCTCTTCGCATCCATTGGTTGTGGCCTGGGAGGGGCGCGTGATCGAATGGTTAGATTGGCGAAGATAAGGAGGGCCAATTGTACGAATGCGACGGTGCGCATTGCCCAGCCAAAACCGACCTGGGGGATGAGTTTGTTCACCATGATTGGTAAAATGATTCCACCGAGGCCAGATCCTGCCATGACGATGCCTACGGCGAATGCGCGCTTCTTCAAGAACCACGAGATGGCACAGTTTGTGGCTGGAGTAAATAGCAAGCAGATGCCGATGGGGCTGCAAATTCCTTGAGAAAGGATGAGCTGGTAATACGTCGTCGACAAGGACGCCATCATCAGCCCGAAAATGTGGAAAAAGGTTCCCACGAAAATCAAAGGCCGTGGTCCGAAGGTATCGTATAGAGGACCAACGACGAGTCCCTAACGCAGTCAGTCAATCCAATTCCACGGCAAACAAAAGAGAGAAATGACCAACCCCCGCCAACATAATGAACAGCTCCAGCGAACCGATCCACGAAATGTTACTCGCGGTATACTCCTTCAAGAACGTCGTATGGTAATAACTCTGAAATACACCAATACCTAATTCAACCATCAGCGAATATCTCATTGATCCATCATTTAATTCAACTCACAATTTATCCATCCGAAACTACAGAATAGACTACAGAAACCTCCCAAAACCACCAGCCACGCTTTTGCACCTCCATCGGGGAATTGACTTGGGTGCCATGGGTTCGCGTCATCTGGTGGTACTTCATTCGGTGGAACCTCGAGCTTGGATTCGTCATCGCTTTGGTGTGCTGATATGACTAGACCTTTTTCTGGATCTTGCTTTGAGAAATCGGAATCGCTGTCACTTATTACGCTTTTTTGGAGAGGTTGGTGCGACATGCTGTTTTATGTCGGGCTGAGGCGAGTTTGATTTGGGTATCAGTGGTTTGAAGGCGGTTGATTGGGGTGATAACGGTAATGGAGTATGGAGATGCCTGTGGATATCAATGATCGGGAGGTGATTGAAAGGGAAGGGATAGTGATGGAATATTAATGAATGCTCAGAATGTGGTCGATTGATCGACTGATTGCGTAGACTGAAAGATAAAAAGAAAGTCAAGATCTAATAATGGAGGATCAGCGACCACCTTTGTACATGTCCCAAATTCCCGCATCGTACATAGTACATCGTGCAAAGGCTGATGTACGAAGGTTTCGTACAACGATCGTACAACGATTCCAGCGCGTGGGTTCGTCCTGGTCCGGGGTATTAAATGTTATTTCGGCACGGACGGTAGGATCCGCGGACCCCTGTATTATTAGATCTATTACTGAATGAATTGGTAATGCGTTGGAGAGGTTGTGGGGTCGTAGGTGGGTTTGAGAACGGCTACCGGAATAGGTATTCGATGCAAGAGTGATGATAAGGATGCCAACAGGGATGCCAACAAGGAGGCTGACAATGTTTCATAACGGATACTCCCTTTCCTCGCGTGGGTGGTATAATATCACGTGTTGTAACATCGGGGGCTTTTGGCGATAACGATAACGCTGGCAAAGAGTAGTAGTAGCGCTATACAGGCAGAATCTACTTTACTCGAATAACAGTTAATGCTAAGATTATTCCAGCATCGATATGGATCTTTTATACTATATAACCCTAATACTCAAGTCCTAGAACTCGCAGAGGAACACCCGCTAATTCAAAGTCTACTTTTATCCCTAAATTAAATGGGAGGCCTGATTGTTTGGTTTGGCCAGTACAACGACTAGCGGATTAACAAATTTCCGTTGGAGAACGACGGCGGCGACGACGACGTCCTAATACCTGGAATCTTTGTGCTGTCCAACAGCGACGTTGCGTTGGCACATTGTTTTTGGAAATGCTCGACGTTTTCTTCAGCGGGCGGGGCGGGGCGGGGCGAATTCGAAACGCCAGCACCAAACTCCGAAACAGCGGTAGAACGATTGTGTTGGCAAAGCTTGGATGTACACTGGGTATTACTGGTTTAAAATTTCCATGATAAGCGACAACGAGGGAGATGGGGTTGTTACCGTTGTCTAGTAGCCGGTTACCAAGCATTTCCCTTGTCCTCGAAGGATCTGCCGGCAGGTCGATTATTGACCATGGGCAGTTACTCGACTTCGAGCTTTGGCGAAACAGGTGGCACGAACGACGCGGTTATCTTAGTTGGTAATAAGTTGGGTAAGTTGGTGCTTTGCGCGTGGTATTGGGTAATGTCCTAATGGTCGTGCGATGGAGATCTAGGATGCTCGAATACTGTATTGTTGTTATTCTACGGGACAGGTGCTATTGCAGTATATCGAGTATCTCAGTTATGGCGGATGCGTGTATGTTGATCACGTCGTCTGCTTTGGAAGGACTGGGCAAGATATCTGTTCATTACACGCCTACCATTCCAGGCCAGATTGGATCGTCTTGGGAAGACTCGGGCCCCTCATCCTCTTCCTCCAATCCCTCCTCTTCATCATTCTCGTCATCCTCACTAAACAACAAATTTACCACGGCATCCATGCCATCATCTTCATCACTGGATCCCGCCAGTGTAGGCAGGCCGTTTGATAAGCAAGCAGCTTGAGCAGTTTGGCCGCTTGAACTGACCGATTGAGTGATATCTTTACCTGACTTGAATGGTCGCTTGAGTGAGGTCAGGATGGATGGTAAACTGTCAGTTGGTCAGGCGAGATGTATGAATTTTAGGTATATACATTAGCAGTAGATTTGACAGTGAATATGCCTCCTTTTCGAAGCCCATGGTATTGTACCTCACCGGCCTCAATAGTGTCATCTTTGAGGCCGCTTCTGGCATCAGTAATGAGCCTACCGGCGGCGCTGAAGATTCTTTCAACCTCTGCAGACATGCCAGGAATTGACAGTGTATCGAAAGCCATACGTGACAAGATAGGAAACTCAGTAGTACGGTCTCTCCACCATACAATAATGTCCTCAACCTCCTCCCACTCACAGGAATCCCAGTACTTGGTGTAGCGTGTATATTCATCTTCCTCGGTCGCAATCCTCCGCTTTTTGGCTAGGAACTTGGTGGAGAGTCTGTTGAATTGTTTGTACGCGGTAGTAGGCTTCTGTGCCTCAAGATAGAGGTTTTCAAATGACTGTGACGGCGAAGGTGAGGGTGAGGGTGAGGGTGAGGGTGAGGGTGAGGGTAGCGCGAATTTTTCGCTATATTGTGCGAAAATCTCCTTGATGCCGGCTTCAGCACGTTTATACCATGCGCGATGCTCATACTGGGCCCATTTATCTTCGAAATAAGAGAGGCGCCAGTTGGGATCGAGAAAGACTGCTGCATAGTAAAGATTGGTAGCTTTAAGCAGGGATAGATACTTCATTGTCTTTGACCGCGCTTCTGTAATACCAACCTCAAAAGGTTGCGAAAGATGAGGAGCCAATCTGAGGGCTTTGAGCTCTGCCTCAGTGCGATCAAGTCGCTCGTAGATGAATGTGAGGCCTTTGAGTACACCGGCAATGGTTCCCTGTGAAGTGAGGTCTGCATTCTCTTCCTCTTGAGACAAAGATCCTTAAAGTCCTTTAGAATCTGCGCCCAGATCTCCAACATCTCGAAGTCTTCCATTGAAAGGAAGGAAGGTCGTATGTCAACCTGCCCCTTTTGGTGTACAAATTGGCGCTGCCACTTCAAGATAATGTTGCGGAGAGCAGGTATTCTCTTTATTTTCTCGTAGGTAGAATGCCATCGGATACCTCCAATCTACAGGAAGCACAAGAAGCTTCAGTGCAGCCATCTCTTTCTGTAGATTCTCGAACATCTCCCGCCTCTCAGGTGAGCGATTGATAAAGATGCAGATGTTGTGGACGCGCCCCATAAGTCCTAGTTTGATCCAGACGTCATAGGCTTCTTCGTAGCCGACGGAGGCAAGGTCCTTTGAGTGTTTTGACTGCTCGTGGTCACCGTAGAGAAGATCTTCTACAATGAGGTTGATGATGTGCCCAATACAGCGAATGCGCGCGTGAATTGACCAACCTTCCTTGTCAAACAGGACTTCAAGGCGGTCACAGGCAGCGTCATTATCGGTAGCGTTGTCTGCAGTGAAGGCTCCCAATTTTGTTCCATCAACCTTGAATGTGGTAAGGACTTTAGCGATAATCTCTGCTTCATTCTCGCCAGTTTTGCTGCCCAGTATCCGTGGGAAGCCAAGAAGCATTCTACTTTGCTTGTAATCCTTGTTGATGTAGTGGGAACAGACAGCGAGGTAGTTCTTCTTATTGTCACCCTTCCAGGCATCGCAAGAGATGTTGATGAGGCTTTTAGCTCCTTCGATTTCTTTAATTATGTCCTTGAGGCGCTCCATGTAGGAATCCATCACCCATATGGAGAGAGAGGACTTTGCCTTTGGCAGAATAACCTTTAATGTATCGTATGCAGCTGACTTCAGAAGCGCAAGAGTTTCTGGCGCTGTAGCTGTATGAAAGGCGATATTATGACGAATAACCCAATCTACATATTGCTGTCTGTATGCCTTCCCATTAAATGCAGCGTCTTTACCCTTGCGGTGGCCATACTCTCCGCAGTGAGTCTCAGAATCCTGCTCTTGATTGCCTGTATGATTGTCTGTAGAGGGAGGAGGAGTTGGTGGTGGTAGAAGGTCCCTTCTAGGGTCTGGAATGCCGTGTTTATTGAGTAAATGTGTACCTATTCCACCCGTTGAATCTGCTTTGTAGACGCCTCTGTAGTAGTCCTCTTTTTGATGGCATAATCCACAGATGTAGATACGTCCAAGGCCTTTGCCGTCAGCCTCAAGTTCAATACCGTGTTCCCAGATGTGTGAGTTCTGCCGTGCAACTTGCTGCATTGTAACTGCCCGGATCCGAGGATTGACGAGCTTCTTGTGCTGAAAATACAACTGACTCCAGACAATTGGGAACTGGGCTCGAATGATACGAGGTTGCGAGGTAGTTGGAATAACTCTATGGGCTGTATGAGGTTGTATAGGCTCTTGTATTCGTGGAATCGGCGTATCTAGCAGCGCTTGCGACAGTTCGGACTCGTCAACCGGAGGGCCAGCTCTTTGAGAATGGCCTTCAGGTCTCCTGACCTTAAAGTGTCTGGTTATTCTATCGGACATAGTGTAGAGAAAATGTGGTGGTTGTAGTAGTAAAAAAGGTAAAATATAAGTATTATTAATCCGATGTTCAAACATATCCTTGGTGGGGAGAAGAGCCGATTTTGGGCTGATATTTAGTGGGTTGACCGCCTAAATTCTAGGGCCTACCCCCCTAAAAAGATGTAACGTGAAAGGGAAAACTCAACGCCATCAGCTTGAGTGGATGGTAGGCGACATATATTCAACTGATTACTTAATTGGGTAACTATCTAGGCCTATCCGACCACCTTATAGGCAGTTTTTGGCTCCGCCTGACGACGTCGGTTAGTTGGCTTGATTGATTATCAAACGCGATGAGTGTAGGAATACTCGAGGCCAACCTCGCAACTTCCTCCATCTTCTCAGAGAAAGGACCCCGCCCATCGTTGACAAGACACATCTGCTGGCGTTCTGCATCGGACATACATTCCAAAACATACATCATGGCAGAAGTGAGCGAATTATAGCCTTGATACATCTTCCGGATTTCACATCCCATAACGTCTCCACTCAAACAAATCGTCTTCGCAATCTTCAGGAGAGTCTTGATCGCCGACGCCTTAGTTCCAAATGAAGCATTGACGGTCACGTTTCGCTCTATGGATGCAATGGAGTCTTCAATGCAACCGAACACCTCGCCTACTTTGTCTTGTTGCTTGGATCTAGACAAACGGGTGTATTCCTTGTTGATGGATCATCAAATAGATTTGGAGTGGTGGTCGAAATCGAAGACGCGGGCTTGCTCTCTTAGTATTGGCTGGAATCGAAGGAGCGCAGCGCGGTGCGAAGGTCGTATTCTTGTATCACAGGCGCATTGTTCTGTGCCATTGCGTCTATATTTGGTCTGGCTGTGGCATGTTGATGGATATCTCCTGCCACCGACTCGCCAGCAGTGTTTGCGCGAAGACGTTTGCGTGAAGCCATGAGCTGTGGAGTAGAATGGCGCCAGCACATGAACAAGCCGAAACGAAGTATTGAGTTCACTATGCAGCTGGATCAGAAAGTAGGAATTGCGAAGTAAGATTCGGGAAGCAATAGGCGGCATGGGAAGTAAGGTTTTGTTTGATGGGTTTGCTTATGCTTGAATATTTACGGAGGTAGAGAGCGCGAGATTATTGCGATAGCAACGCGTATGCCCGTGATCGATTGATCGTGCTCTTTGACAACTCATTTCCGACTGGGACGGCGAGGAGCATTCAATTTCCTCAAGGTCTCAACAACGCTATCAATCTCACTGTTGCAATCAGGTCATCTAACCGCCCGCCTAACATTTACCGCCCAGGCTCGACGGAGACCAAGTAGTCTATTTACCTAGCTTCTACCCCCGGCGAGCTCTCTCGGCCTCGATAGACTCTTCGTCCCGTTAGACGAGAGGGTGAGAGTAGGGTTTAGACAGGGCTACGGAAGAAAGTCCGAGATAAAAAATAGGTATGGAAATAATTATGGAATTCTAAGTAGGTCTTCTACTCCCTAATTAGGAAAATTATGTAGGAATCTAACTTAAGTAAGGGACTCCGGCACATCGTGTCTCCGAAATCTGGTCGACAATTTTGATCGAGGCCGTACCACAAACAGAGTCCCTCCAGTCTGGCAACATGATGCAGAAGACTGCAAGAAACTTATCAACATTGATCTTGAGCTTGGTGGAAGCATGGAGATTGAAGGACTAGCGTGGTACCCAGATTTCGCCAGAAATCTATAACGCTAACAAGACGACACGTGATGGATTGATGCTATATACTCATCAGTTCTTCGAAGTCACTCCACCTTCATCACAAAGCACAGACTCTTGCGACCAAGCCTTTCACCGTACACAAAGATGGAGGGCCAACCGCCAACAATACCAGCACACGACTCTCCTCAGACATCATCGCACACAATAATGGAACAGCCAACTCCCACTCCAGGCATCGACACCATCTCCTAGGCCGTTGCCTCCCTCTCACTTACAACTGCGACCGCCATGAAACCACATCCAACCTTCTTAGGCCTTGCAAGAGAGGCCCGGGACCAGATCTACAAATACCTCCTCATCGCCAACACCAACATTTGCCCCGAAGGCCTTGTGGCCACAACACCGGAAATGGGCGATCATCTACGCCGCAGCCAAAAATGTCTGGAACTCTTCATCGCTACAAGAATTATGTTTGTGAACAGCCAGATCTTTTCTGAGAGCAGTCAGATACTGTACAAGACGAACAGGTTCAAGATTCAGATTCCCGGTCCAGTATTCGACGAGGACCGCATCGATACGTTGGATAAATTCGCCAAGGTCACGCTTCTGGTTACGGGACTTGTAGAACAGAGGTTCCAGTGGAACGAAGAATTGACATTTGTAATGGATGGGTTATGCCAGAACGAGGATCTAGATGAGCTGGACATCAACATGCGTTTTGTGAGAGAGTGGCAGTTGTGCGAGAGAAAGATAGATCACGTTCAGGGGATCCTGTCACAGCTCTATCGGGTGCAGGTAAGCCACAGGCTGGGCTTCCATTCCTGGTGTAAATATGGTTTTACAGGAAGAGGGCGCTATCAACTACTCAGGGAGGAGACGCCGGGCTCCTTCAACTTTCTGCTAGGACTAGAGAAAGCCATGCTCAAGGATTCGGGCAAGCCTACCCTGATGGAACAAGCGGACATTGACCTTGAACATCAGCGCGATTGGTAGATGGATGAGCTTCGTGGATTTAGGCGCTGGTAAATACTAAAGTTGATCCCGACTCGATTGTAAGTTCATTTCAAGGGTAATAAATCATGTCTCTAATATAGATAGGGAATCGGTACGGTTTGCCACATTTCGACGAACACCACGAAGTTGGAAGCGGGATCCAAATTTGCGAGATAAGCTCGTCTTATACAACTGGTAGGAAGGAGGAGATGTCGAGGCTGCTACGTATCATGGAAAGTCGGATGTAAGGACGTCATTGTCAGCAAAACACTTTCTCGATAATCATTCCCAGAATTCTCCGCGCTGCAAGTGTCAGTTCAGTATCTGCTCTGATCGTGGTGCTTACATAGTACCCATCACTGAGCAAATAACACATTAGATTACCATGCGACCAACTCCCATTTCTTGCTCGGCCGTGGTGGACAGTCTCGTACCTATTACGATTCATCCTCATCGTCATCATCATAATCAACATCATCCTCAACCGACTCCAACAACAAATCCACAACATCATCCAACCCCACGCAAATATTCCAATCCCCCGCATTACAAATCCTGACCGTATCCACCAAGCGGTCGGAAAAAAGTCCAGTCCCATCATCCACTTTACACATCCTCGCTCTTTCCTCAATACTCATCGTTCTCGCCACATTCAGAAATGCATCGTTTATACTGCTATCATACCGAAAGTCCTTCCTGATCTCATCCGCAATAGCCCCCGAACTATCCAATATCACCCTTGTGATTTTCCGCAGCGTTTCCATAGCCGATTTTTTCGTTTCCCAAGATGAAATCGGTTGGACATCATCCCCTATCGACCTCACAGAGTCAACCACTTTTCTCGTCACATCTCCCGCCATTTCATACTGCTTCGATCCGCCGAGTTTGTCGTGCCGGAGGTTGATTTCTTTCCATAGGGAATCTGCGTAATGCTCAAACTTGATTACTTTCTTTTGCTCCCTTTGAGCGAGAAAATGATGGTATGAGCGTGCCCACGTTGCTATACTGGGATTCGAGACATTCAGTCGGAGAAGATTGTCTATGAGTAGACTCTTCGGTATTGATTCCAAGGCTGTCCGGAGATCGTATTCCGGTGCTGCTGCTGGGTAGAAACTCGGTGGTGACATTGGCGGAGGCATATTCGAGTATATCGTATCCGTGCGCATCCTTTTCCTCGATTGTAAAGGCAACGTCATTGCTTGTCGTGCATGTTGTTGAAAAGGGGCAACTGGTGTCCCAGCCATAATGAGAGTCTCGGGCGCGCGCAGAGAAGTCGTATAGATGGTGGATTGAGTAGTTGTTCCGCTCAGTTGTCATGGATTGATGATGTTTGCTGAGGTATTTACTTGCTGAAATCTCGTGTGACATAAGATAGTCAGGTCCCATGCTAGAACGTGACTGCTTACGCTATCCTGTCGTTAGAATGAACCGGCAACCGTGTTAGCCCCTGACTAGGGTCGAGAATCGGCCTTATTCATAAATAGACTCGGCGCCGCCGTCTCCGCCCATCATTTTCCTTCTTCTCCTCACACCCGCCATTTCAACTCCAACATCAATAATGTTTTCGAAATCCTTTTCTTTGAACGGGCATGATACCAGGGCCGTGACATCAACTTCAGACCTGCTTGTGCGATTCCATCATACACCAGACTTTGGCTCGGCTCTACTCCGAAATGGACCCGGTTCCCCGGGGAAAATTTAGAATTCCTTATGCAGGCTGTGTAGAGGTCTGGACTTCTTCGCAGGACGTTGGAGGGGGCCAGACAACGATCCTCCTTTCTACCACGACTCCCTTTCGATGAGAGAGGATGTTCCATACCTAACCCTTTTGATGCTTCTTGCCTGATGCCGTATCGTTCCTAAAACTACGCAGGGTGATCAAATTGCTGCCAAGCTATTGGAATTCAAAGCGAAGTCAGGTATTCGAGAACCCCTCACGTATCAGGTCGAATAACCGCAACTTTACGGTTGCGAAAAAAATACAACCGTAAGTTTACTGTCAATCTACAGTTTCAGCTAAATTCTAAAAAGTTTACGGCTTAGAAAGACCCTAGCCCGCAGCTATGGGATATCTATCCCGTACCGACCTTCCAAAGCATTGCCAATTCCAACCTCAGATCACGCGTATTTCTCCAACCACCCCGACCTTTCTTCATCACACACTCCTGCCACCATTACGTGCCACTTCAAGTGGAATTTGGTCACGTCCCATCCCAACCGTCTCTCATCCCTTAGAAACAGGCAGTACGTGAATATTGCTGCCAGGCGATCTGCGCGAATATGCCATTCATATTGGGGCTTACCCCTCCAGTTGGCGAGGCTAATAACCTTATTGTGGAATGCCCTCCTAAGCCACCTCATTAGTCGGCGTTCAAGCGTCTTATGACCGGCATCCAGAGTATGATAGATGTCCAACTGTATAGGTCCGTATTTGCTGTTCAGCCTGGTCATTGGAGACAGATTCTTGATGTTGTAGTTTATTAGTGTGATCTTCCACTTGCTCTTGCTGTAGAAGATTTTGAGGATGTTTTCCCTGTCGATTGATTTGCTAACACGGCTTAGATCTGGCTCCGGAGCTATTGTTATATCCCGTATCTCGTCTTTGACAACGGCGTGATAGGATATCATATCCATCAATTCATTTGGAAGCGTGTGAATTCCAATCACCCTCACCTGCTCTGCCTCTGCCTCTGATGCGTCTTTCACGCTAGGGGTGTCAGACAGCTCTTGCAAGACATCTGAGCCACCATTATACTCTTCGTCATTCTCTTTGCCGGATTGTATAATCTCACACTCTGCAAGCTTTTCTAGTTGAGGAGCGGCAGGCGAATCATGGGCTATCTGGGGTTCATCATCCTCTCCCTCAACGCCCGAATCGTCCTGAGCTTCCATCACAGGAGCTCCTTCGCTCGACTCCTGCAAGCTGTATATGTCCTTGGGTTGCGCTTCACATCCCAATCCGCTATCCACTCTTGCCAAGGAAGGAAAATCAGACGAACTCTTCTCTGCAGACTCCCGCCTTGAGGCTATTTTGTTAAGGGCGGCGCCTTTGGATCGAACGCAGCTTCCAGGTGCAGATGGGAGATAGGCGAGAAATTTCGCAAGATTCCATGTTGACGGTGGATCATACCCCCAGGAGATTGGACACGGAAAATAGGCGAATCTTCTTGTACGAGTTTCCACCTTTTTTGGCCAGCCTAGCTTCCAATTTTGATCCATTAGGTCAAGAGTCAGGCTGGCTTGAACTCCATCGGTTTCCAATATGTACCTGGCGACAGTCTGGCCAAGAACAAGAACCCAGAATATACAACTGTATGGGTAATCTCCCGCCATTACGTGCCATTCTTCCCTTGTGATTCCTATCGTGATTTGCGATCTTTTTAAATGTTTGAGGCGCAAGAACAGGTAGGCAATCCTCCTTCCACATGGATTCTGGCCCCTTAATTCTTCGCACACGATTTGAGCTTGATCGTCTGGACGTTTTCGATTTCTAAGGTTTGCGGTGGGATGTGTCTGCAGAAGCATGTTAGCGCTTGAAACGGGCATCTACAGGAAAACCAGGGGACGACGGCTAGCTTGACATGAATTTCCAAAGTGAATCGAGGAGTTGCTAGCCTTCTAGTGGAGTACAAGCGACTTGCACTTACTGCGCTTTTGAGAATGCCTTTTAGGTATCTTGAAGCAGGTCGGGATCGCCATAGCCGGAATGCGCCAGGGACAAGCTGCACGTCATTTCCTTTCTCGATCTTGCGGTCGGGCTGTCTGAGAGACATGAATAGTTAATAGTATAGAGTGATAAGAGAGATGAGGAAGACGACTTCCGCGTGTAGTTTCTAATTATGTCGCAGAAGAAGTCGCAGAAAAAACCTTTTTTGTAATGTTGAAGGGAGGCATTAAACGCTGCGAGCCATAGTATGGAGCGGAAAATCAGCATGGATGGGCCCCAGACTTTCGCTGAGTGCAACCTGCGCACGTTATTGCCATGGCCAGAAAGACGTTGACACTTGGCAAGAATGCGCAAATAATCTTTGGCTTTGACGTAGGCGTAGATCTTATCCATGCATGCGCAGAATACCGTCCGGTCCGTGCAGAGGCCGTGCGAAGCGAGGAACGTCAAAATCTCGATATTACTGAGGTGAGGGAGGGTAGGAAAGATTCCTAGGCGGTCTGAAATCTGCAGCTGATCTTACTCGTCGATACTTTAGTTCTCTCCAGACCTTATACGAACCAGTCCTGGTCAAGACCAAGTCCGAAAGCCTGATTCTCAAAAGCCGCATAAACCCAACGCCCCAGATTGAGCTTCAAAGTCGTGGTGTCTGCATCCAATTTGTGGTGGAACTTTATTTCAATCGGTCCATATAGCCTGTCCAATTCAATCAAGCGGTGAAGGTTTTCCTGTCTGCAGTCATAGACGGTGCGATAGAACCAATTCTTTCCATAGTATACCCCGAGGGCTTTACCGCGACATTGGCGATTGATCCGTATTAGGTTCGGTTCTAGTTTATTGATATCCAATATATAGTCCTCGACAAGTACGTTCTCATACACTTGGTTCCGAATCTCGGGGTGGGCTCTGGCAAATTGGTCTAGTGGACTCATTGTTCGTACAGTGGCTTTACATGTCTTGTGCGCGGGAATCTCGGAAGAGGTTCTCGCAAATGGATATGGTGGTTTCGTCGTTCGTACAATGGCTTTAGATCCCGTTAGCGCGGGAGTCTCGGAAGAACTTCTGGCAAATAGATCTGGTGGCTTTAGTGTTCGTACAACGGATATGGATGTCTTGTGCGTGGGAATCTCGGAAGAGGTTCTTGTTGGAAGGCACAAAGATGTATTGAAGACTGCATGAGGCCTCAAGCTGAAGAGATTAAGGCCTCCTATGTACAAGAATGAATACACTAATGAGGCAGGAGTAAGGAGAGGTATTAATGTCACGGGGCGGGTTCGGGTATCAGGAGGAAGGAGCAGCAGCAGGAACAGGTATCATTCAACAGGCTACATACGAACTGGCAGGCAAACTAACAGGCAGGTTTGACGACAGGGCGTAGCTCAAGGAGCTACGGATTGGTTGAAGCCACGCAGGCTTTTAAACCCCTTCCTCGGCAAAACTACGGTTCTGCCTTGATCACGTACCGTGGGGCCACCCCAACGGCGGGAAGGACTTGTCCGCGGTCGTACCGTGACAGTACTCCCTCTCTCAGGTCGAAACTCCAGTGAGACGTTTCTTCGGTCCAGGTTTATTCGGGTAGCGACGGTGGAAGTTACGGATCAGTTCAGAAGCGTTCTCCAGGTACTCAGCAGGTTCAGCAGTGCAATCTGGGTATCCTACCCACTTGACAGTGTAGTACAGGCGCGGGTTCTTCTTTGAGCGGCGGCCCAAGAAGGAGTCAACGACTTCTTCGACTTCGTATTGTTCGAAGCCTTCGACTTCGACAGGAGGCGGGGGTGGCTGGCTTTGTCCAGCCAGGGAGGCATCGGTAGCGGGGCGTAGCAGGCTGATGTTAAACACAGGGTGGATTTTCATAGTGGCGGGCAGGTCGAGTTCACATGCGTGTGATCCAATCATCCTTTTGACAGCAAAAGGGCCAAGGTTCTTCCAATCGAGCTTCTTCTGAGGGCGTAACGTTTGGATGTTCTTCGAATTCAACCAGACTTTCTGGCTAGGCAAGTATCGGCGGACAGGCTTCCTTTTCTGATTCACTTGATCTTCCTAACGGGCTTGGGCAGCGATGATCTCAGTCTTACAGAGCTCGTGGCTCTTCTGCATTCGTTCGGCAAACACACTGGCATCTCGGGTAGCAGGTCTGGCATCAGGACGAATCGGTTCGAATCCAAAACGCGATTCAAAACCGTACAGGGCAAGGAAGGGCGAGGTTTTCGTGGTTTCGGATACTTGACTGTTCCCCGCGAACTCGGCAGAGGCGAGCCAGTCGGCCCAGTCATCTTGCAAGTAAGACGCATATGCGCGGAGGTACTGTTCTGGCATATCTTTGACCTCCTGGTCAGACTATCCGATTTTACTCCTTGTTTTCCAGGTCGGTAAACAATAGTAAAATTGAATCGGGACAGGAATTCAGACCATCGAGCTTGACGTCTATTCAGTTTCTTCGTTGTCATGAAGTATTCCAGGTTCCTATGGTCGCATAGGATCTTGATTTTCTGTTGGCTCATCTCAAGTTCAGCATCCCATTATTCCAGGCATCGGGCAATGGCAAGTAACTCTTTATCGTAAATGTCGTTGTTACATTCGGCAGGGGTCATCTTCTCCGAAACAGCGTTCAATCCTCGGTAATCCATACAGAGTGTCACGGGCTAGACCCTTGGGCCTTTATATAGGCTTTGCCTATCTCTCTATAGCGCTTGAGGACCTAGCTGTCAAGCCTCGGAATAATTCTAGAGCAAGCTTGTGAATGGCTTGGCATCTCCTTCAAGAGGAGTTTGCAATCGTGTTTCTATCTTTTTCTCTTTAGGTAGATTGCACATTTGGGTGGTTTTCCCTGGTATCCTGGCATGATCTTAACCCGTCACACATATTCTAAACTCAATAGCTGGGATTATTGATGTGCTCTTGATAGATCTATAAAGTATTAGAAGATTCCATTATTGGAATGTTTTTGTATTCGTTTGTGTTTAAAGATGTAATATTTTTATTCATTCCTCGAACAAATTATTGTACCAACATTAATCATGCAACGTTGAGCGTAGGGTTTATGGTAGAAAAGTACTAATGATGTCTGATAGACTCTAGTATTTATAAATATAGAGTCCTGAATTCCTGAAAGTTTCCTGATAGTCACAGATGCAAAATTGACGAAGTTAGCATAATTTCGTTGATTTGTATTGTAAACATCTCGACAAAACCACGCGGACACCCAAATCATAGTTCCTGTGGGTATAGGACTCCAAAAATGCACATTGTAAGCAACTACTCCACCTCCATCTCAACTCTCAAGCGCAACGGTCGATGTTGCCACGAAGCCTTCTTGCCAATTCCATATCTTTCTTTTGAATTGTAACGCGCTTGGCGTGAATAGCACAGAGCGTTAATAGTGGTAAGAAGTAAAGAGGAATAATAATAGACCTTCGAAGAAACTGTCACGGTACGACCGCGGACAAGTCTCTCCCGCCGTTGGGGTGGCCCCACGGTACGTGATCAAGGCAGAACCGTAGTTTTGCCGAGGAAAGGGTTTAAAAGCCTGCGTGGCTTCAACCAATCCGTAGCTCCTTGAGCTACGTCCTGTCGTCAAACCTGCCTGTTGGTTTGCCTGCCAGTTCGTATGTAGCCTGTTGAATGATACCTGTTCCTGCTGCTGCTCCTTCCTCCTGATACCCGAACCCGCCCCGTGACAGGCTCTCTCAAGGCGTGTCCAGCTAATTTCGATGAACAACTGATCCGAGCAATCATCTCAAATAAGTGGGCGTTAACCGCGGTTGACAATATGGAGTCCAACCGCCTGATCCTATGCTTGGATCCCGAACGGAAAGTAATATCTTCTTCTACTATTACCAACAGGATCCTCGAGTTGCGCAAAAAGTCAGAGGAGCCCATTCGCAACCGTCTCCCTACAGCACCTCAGAAGGTCGCTATTGTCCTTGACGGGTGGTCCGCGCCGCGTAGGGATGGCTACCTCGCAATCAAAGCCTACTGGGTTATTCATGGAGCACTTCAAGAAGCATTGATCGGCTTTGAGCCCTGCTATGGCGCTCATACTGGGGTAGACCTCGCCAAAATTGTTATTGCCCGGCTTGAGCACTTTGATCTTTTCGAGAGGGTTATTGCTTTTACCACGGATAACGCGTCAAATAACCAAACGATGGCCAAGTCAATCAACTTGACTATTGAGAGACTATGCGAGTCCACCGGGATCGCAAACGAGATCGCGTTATGTTCCTGCCTTTCTTACGTTATCCAACTCGGCTCCAATGGCCTACTTACCGACATCAAGATCCGACCGAAGAAGGACGAGTTTGTGAAGAATTGGTTGGAGGAAGGGGAGAAGATGGCTATGGCTTTGACAAGGGGTGAAATCGTTGGCAATACCCAACGCGGTATAAGCCTCCTAATAGTCACCTGATAGTCCATTATTGCTAAGTTCCGTCGTAGCTACCATATACTATCGCAAAGACCCGTAAAATTGCTATATTCATCAATTCGAGCGAGGGACGATTCCTTACCTTCGTTGGGATCCAGACTGCTTGGTACCGCACGATCCGCCCCGCCAATAACACCACCCTCCGAATCCTTAGATGCATACAAGATGTCGCTACGAGATGGGACTCGACCTTCTTTATGTTAGTACGCGTGTACAAGCTGAGGGAACCCGTTACCACGTACACAAAGAAGGAATGCCCCCACCTTACCCTCAATGACGAAGAATGGGGACAAATCAAATACCTCATCGCTATTCTCCGTCCGTTTGCAGTATAGACGTCGCTCATCGGCGCCTCACGTAACCCTACCATCCACCAGGTATACACTATCTACAACGCCCTCTTTATACACCTTGAGAATGCGAAACAGGCGCTTGAAGAGAAGACGCGTCGCTGGAAAAGAGAGATTAGGCAGGCAATTTCCTCGGCGAAGGAGAAGATACAGGTTTACTACAGCGCAACAACAGATACACAGGCTGGAAAGCTGTACGGCATGGCAATCCTTCTCGAACCTCGTCACAACCTCGATACTTGGTTACGCCCTGAGTGGGAACCTTCACAAGAAGACTCATTTGACTGGCAGGCGTATTACTAGGATGAATTGAAGAGTCTTTATTATCGCGACTATGCGCACCTTACCCCATCAGTACTCGCCTCGCCCTACCAACACGGCTTCAGCCACAAACAATTAGCCTCGATAGCGTTGTAGACTCGTACAATATAGCTTCGGACTCAATACCAGCGGCTGAGAGATCGCAACCTGTGTCCGATGCATAGAAGGAGTCTGAGGATTATCGCTCGTGGAGTAAGTACTTAGCTCGATGCCCTGATAATCTCCTAGTAGTTACTAATGCAGCAATGCTTCACAGATAATGCAAACCCAGAGTTAAAGGCACTATTCGATCAATGGAAGCTCATTGAGCCGCATTTCCCACGCATAGCAATAATGGTTAGGGACATCTTTGCCATCCAGGCAGCTGGTGTTGGTATTGAACGCGAGTTCAGTATTGCAAGTAACTTCAACACGAATAACAAGACATATTCAGCACCAGTTCTCGGCGCGTTAATGATTAGTAACCATGAGCAAACAGTCGGCGAGAGAAAACATGTATTGGATTACTACTCAATCCAAACAAGGGCGAATCAGGTGACAGACAAGGAGTTGGAAGATGAGAGGAAAGACTGTGACGATACACTGGCGGTCTTTGTTGAGCAGATGGTGTCCCTCAACGACATTAGTGACGGCGAGGATGATGCTGATCCAGATGATGTTCTTTTGGTTGAGGTTACTTCTACTGACCCTCAATTACTGAGGAATGGTCTCCGGTGAGATGAGGAAGGGCTTTTGGATGGTAGGCTTGAGATGGTTAATGGCACTCGAGATCGAATCAATGGGCGTGCGCGTGTTCATCGTCTTATTACGCGTGAGAATACACGTGGTCGGACCCGTAGCAGTACTCGCATCGCAACAGCAAGAGCACCACCAGCATTTCAAAGAAGCAGTTCGAGTCTTCTGGCCATGGTACGGAATGTTAGGGACGAGGATGATGAGCCAGCGCGCAAACGATCACGTCAAAGATAGTAAAATAGATTGATTCCACTGCCACTTGAACCTTGAGAATTGAGATACCACAGCTTGAGATTTTAATACTGTTAGACTACTGTTGACTATCAGGAGACTAACAGGAGATCATTTTTCGGTGTTTCTACGTTGCTGTATTGTGTACGTATTGTATACGTATCAAATACGGGTTGTAACGGGGCTAGTCACGTGGACTCGCCCCGTCTTGAGCACGACAGATTGACATCTATCCCACAACCTCGGTATGCGAAAAAAACAGCACACACAGCGAGAACTCAATTTTTGGAATTTACAGAATTATCATCTAAAGATCATCAAAACACCTCTGCCAGTGGCCGCTCCGGCCTCTAGAGGCCATCGCGCGTCCCTCAGCGTCGATGAGATACCTCTAGAGTCCCCGTCGCGGCCACGGCATAGCAAGCACACGAATACATGAGCAAGCTACACGAACGATGCGTCCACCAAAGACAACAGCAACCATCTAGTCACTATCTCCCGGCTAGTCCATCACCCCAGATGACACTGCAACGCTACGAGTCGACGAGTCACCGCTAGAACGGCAATACCTTCAACACAACTCAAACACCAGACGCCCGGTGTGCAACAATCGACACCACACACCACTGCAACGACTAGACAACCTCTCCCAACGTCTTGGCAAACCGTTCTGCTACAAACTGTTGCCCAGAGCCTTGAGCCTCTCCCCAAACTGTTGCCTCCCAGTTATGGCATTGGCAAGAGTAGGTGCGCGACACAGTAAGTAGTAAGGACGCATAGAAGAAGCTTATTGGCGGCAAATCCCCTCCCTGTAAGCTAGCAGACGTAGCCTTGAGCCTCTCCCCAGACTGTTGCGTCCCAGTTATGGCAGTGGCAAGAGTAGGTGCGCGATATAGCAAGCAGGGAGAGCGACTAGCAGCAGATAGGCTCCGACTATAAGACGACAGGTCTACAACACAATCGGTGCGACACGATACGGCAGCTGCTAGAGAACCTCATCTACTATCGTCTCCGCAAACCGTCCTGCTGCAAGCTGATGTCCAGAGCCTTGAGCCTCTCCCCAAACTGTCGCGTCCCAGTTATGGCATTGGCAAGAATAGGTGCGCGACACAGTAAGTAGTAAGGACGCATAGAAGGAGCCTATTGGCGGCAAATCTCCTCCTGTAAGCTAGCAGACGTAGCCTTGAGCCTCTCCCCAGACTGTTGCGTCCCAGTTATGGCATTGGCAAGAGTAGGTGCGCGATATAGCAAGCAGGGAGAGCGACTAGCAGCAGGTAGGCTCCGACTATAAGATGGCAAGTCTATAGCACGATCGGCGCCATACAATACGGCAGCTACCAGACGGCCTCGTCCACGGGCATACCCGGAGTATCACACCCAAGCAGCGAAATCACAACTACGATGGTTACTATTGTCTCCAGCATCACACAACCAAATACACTGCCGCATAGGAATCTTATGCAAGGCAACTTTCACAAGCAGAAACATACTTAGGGAACCCATTGGCCTTGAGGGATAAGGCGAAACAGATAGACAAAGCTGAGCACTAGAGGGAGACTGTAGGTAGAAGGATAGCGAAACACGAGGCATTGCCTCTTGAGTCTACATAGCACAGATATATTAGCAGAGTAACCAGTATCTACAAGAGCCCGCGGGCATCTGGAGATACTGGTGAGGGGGAAAGGGGGAGGACCGAGGGGACAGCTGGTCTTGTTTCAGTGAACGGGGCGAAGTGGGGCGCGGTGGATTATATAATCTATCACGTGTCGGCTGTCTGATGAAGTCCTCCTAACCGGACATAGCTGCGTGATTAAGCGGCTGCAACCGAGTAGGATAAAATCAATCAATCAATCAATCAATCAACCCACAACCTCGGTATCATAAATTGTAGTTGCATCCATCACTTCAATGTTTGTATACAGTCACCAGAATATCACGCAAAACAGAATCAAGAGCAGCTTCAATAGTCTCCATTCAACGAGGTCAAGAGATCCAGCACTCAACAAGCCCAAAATAGGAACAATACTCATTCCCTCAATACCGATTCCTTCACCAATTCCCTCCGAAATAGCAAGCCTTCTAGACATTCGATAAGGAATTAAGGTTCATCCCCCTACTTCCCCAACTTCTCATACTCCAAACTAGCCATTACAAACGGCGCCGTCCCCTTCAGATCATTAAGCGCAGTAGCAACACTGACATAATAAGCATAATCCCCATCCCCCTTCAAACTCCCCACCGACACCGTCCCCTTCAAACCCAACTGTGCCCCCCGAACAAGCTGCGTAGCGATCAAATACTCATATGCCTTCTTAGCAGCAGCAACAATCTTTCCATCTTTATCCTCGACGAGACCGAGACGAACAGATTTGAGCATGCCGTAGATGAACATTGCTGTGCCGGATGTTTCAATGTAATTTCCTGCTTTGCCCGGTTGGGACATGACGAGGTACCAGGCGCCTGTTTTGGGGTCGGCGGAGGCGACGAGGGCGGGGAGGAGTGTTTTAAGTTGGGTAAGGAGGATGTTGTAGGTTGCGTGGGAGGCTGTGATGACGAGGGGTGCGGTAAGGAAATCGGTTAGGGACATGATTATCCATCCGACCGCGCGACTCCATACCTCTGGTGAAGCGCCCGTGGTTGGATCCGCCCATTTCATCTTTTTTGAAGAATCCCAACCGTGGCGAAGAAGTCCGTTTTTGGCGTCGTGGCAGTGATCCCACATGAGTGTAAATTGCTTGCCAATATCTGTAAAGACCTTGTCTGTTGTAGTGGGTTCGAAAGTGGAGGCGTATAGAGCGTAGGTCATGTGTCCCATGTAAAGACCATCCAGCCATTGCTGGTTAGGATAGACCTACTCAATCATGTTCGTTAGCAAATACCCATGATAAAGCGTGCAGAGTTCAATTCACGAACCTGTTTGTGCCAAAATGCTCCCTCAGTAGTCCTCGGTTGTATCTTCATCTGCCCTGCCAAGACCCCAGCAGCGGCCTTGTACTTCGCCTCCTTATTCACACTCCATAGATGAATCATGCTTTCACCCACCCTCACGTCATCCAGTGCATATTCTTTGAGATCATATCCACCGATGACAGCACCATCCGTCGTGATGACCTTGTCAATGCCCTGCTTGATCCACGATAGATATGTTTCGTTCTTGGTGTCTGTGTATAGGTTCCATAGGGCGCGTTGAAACGTGCCGTGTTCGTAGTTCACATCTGCTTTGCCAGCCTTGAGGCCGAGTCCTTCACCACGCGCGAAGATGGATTCGGCCATGAGGACTGAGATGGGGCGAGTCCCTCCTGCGGCGGCATTGTCAATGGGAGTTGTCGATGCAAGAGGGACGCTGGAGAGGAGACTGTATAGCGAAAGCGTAATGAGCGTGATGCCACCAGGGCTGGATGAATGACGCATTTCAAAAGAGCGACAAGAATTCTGATCGAAGAACTGAAGTGAAGGGGTATGTTCTGAGAGCACGGCAAGACACAAGAGCGAGACACACTGCCATTTAGTTCTATTTATACTTAACCGTTGCACAAGTAATATCCACAGTTCGAGTTGTTGGTCCACCTCCTAAACACGCTCGTGGCACCGAAGTTTGAAATCAGTACACGTCATTAGAGTACCATGTTGAACTGATGAAAAAGGGATGAAGATCTCAATCACCTGCCGTCCAAAGGTTATGTAGGTGCTGGAATCGACGTGCGGCTTTCAAGGCGCCACAATGTTTCAGTTCCCCAGAAGTAAGTGGAGGGATCATTGGTTGTGAGCAAAACGCGGGAAAAGCAAATAGAACCACGCTGGACGTGCAATAATTGGATGTGGGATAGGTATCAATACGAGAATGCTGGAATTGAAGACCTCGCCATTAGCTCAGTACGCCGTGGAGAGTTAAGACTCTCGTAGTCGGCACGTGACCTTAGTCACGAAGCCACATTCCTGATGCAAGGCGTTTGTACGGCGCCATAAGTCGTCGCAACTGACTGAATTCAGCACAGTATAAAGTCAAAACTACCTCCTTATTGCCGCTAACTTGGTCTTTGATAAACAGTGGGCGAGACGCTATGGATCATGAAGTGGTGTGAGGAGTCGGGATGAAGTGCGCGCGACGTGCGACAGAGGCGGGGCTTTGATCTGAGCATATCTTTTGGTTTGGGAAGAGGATTGGCTCATGCTCTATGGCCTGATACGTCGTCAAGGTTGATGGTGATGATGGTCATTGTGATGGCGTTGGGCTGTGTTGAGATGATGTTGGGTTGTGAGTTCACATGAGCTGGGTTCAGCCCGGAATTTAGAGAGGTGTGGCTTGTGGCGCATACGCGTGGATCTTAAGTCATAAGCGTTGATCTCAGGCCCACCCCTCCTTATCACGAACATTCAACTTCCCTCTACGCCTATACATAGCCGCGAGGTGTAAACCGTAATTTTCTCCCAAATATTCTAAAATATAGTTCTACGATAGACTAGAATTACCTCTCTACTTAAAAACAGTTTTCAATAGACACTATTAAACTGTGACGGGTTAAGATCATGCTTGGATACCAGGGAGAACCACCCAAATGTGCAAATACAATCTAGCTAAGGAGGAGAACATAGATACACGATTACAAGTTCCTTTTGAAGGAGATGCTAAGCCATTCACATGCTTGCCATTCACATGCTTGCTACAGAATCATTCCGAGGTTTGACAAGAGATGTCAAGCCATTCACAAGCTTGCCCTAGGGAGATAGGCAAAGCTTGGATGAAAGGCCCAAGGGTCTAGCCCGTGACATAAACAGTTTATTGATAGTATTTTCCCCGCGGCGCCGCTCCTGGTGGGGAGAGTTGAGTAAGAAGACACAGGGTAAGAGGGGGGACGAGCAGAGACTACGGACGGGAAGGGGGAGAAGCTGAAGTGAGAAATGAGCGGAATTCCCGGACCATGGACGGTACAAACACCGTCCATGAGTACGAACTCCAGCCAACCAGGAGGAAGCGTTGGAGAGCTGAAGGTGCGATGAGGGTCTTGAGGAGGGACTGAGGAGAGAAGAGGAGGTGTGGACTGAAGATTGCCGTGACATGAAGGAGAGAGGAGATGTCACGGTACGACCGCGGACAAGTCTCCCGCCGTTGGGGTGGCCCCACGGTACGTGATCAAGGCAGAACCGTAGTTCTGCCGAAGAAAAGGTTTTAAAGCCTGCGTGGCTTCAACCAATCCGTAGCTCCTTGAGCTACGCCCTGTCGTCAAACCTGCCTGTTGGTTTGCCTGCCAGTTCGTATGTAGCCTGTTGAATGATACCTGTTCCTGCTGCTGCTCCTTCCTCCTGATACCCGAACCCGCCCCGTGACAGGAGAGATGGGGGTGGAAGTTGTTTATTTATTGACGGTGCGTTACCGGGCGCGCCGTGTCCATTACCACGCCCTCACCTGGACTCGCAATGTTTGGGTCCTCACGATGCTTGGCATATTGGATCCTGGTGTTGTAAAAATTCTGGACCCTGGATTTACAACAACAATGGCCAACTCGGAGTCTGGACAACACCGGACCCGGAACAGAGGATTGGGAGCATCAGGACTGGAGGGTGTCCTATACTAACCATAGTATACATGATTTGGTGTCTCGGGGCGGGTTCGGGTATCAGGAGGAAGGAGCAGCAGCAGGAACAGGTATCATTCAACAGGCTACATACGAACTGGCAGGCAAACCAACAGGCAGGTTTGACGACAGGACGTAGCTCAAGGAACTACGGATTGGTTGAAGCCACGCAGGCTTTTAAACCCTTTCCTCGGCAAAACTACGGTTCTGCCTTGATCGCGTACCGTGGGGCCACCCCAACGGCGGGAGAGACTTGTCCGCGGTCGTACCGTGACAGTGTGCATTTGACTTGTGCTTGATTGTATCTAAGTAAAAGATCGTTACTGTAGTAGGTTGAAGAAGCTCCTATGTGAGAAACATAATATGAGATAACCACGAAGAGAGAAAGGGTTAGGGTTAGCCCTATATACCGTTCTGGTTCTGGGTGCCAAGGTGTATTTCTACACCTCTTGGCTCTTTCCCACACTCCCCACATCTGTCAGATCTGTGGGCAGCTGCAATGACCTAGGGGAACTGTGGGAATATCACGTGACTCTTGCACGTATTATTCTGCTTTAGGACTGACCCCGTCGCACCAGTCTCATCCTGTGTGCTCGAAGGATTCCCATCCATTATCAGTCCTCCTAGCAATAACTTCTTGTTATCCAACCATTTTTTGCGAGTCCTGCCTTCCTGCTCTTCAGCCTTGAGGTGATCTGTAACACTATACTCTATCTACTTCTCGATACTGTTTTTAAACCGGTTAATTGCCGTATGAACACATACATCAAAAAATCTAGCCAACACATACATCCAATTGCTAGGACATACATTGAAAAAAATTGCTGATACATACATTGCTCTAATTGGTCAATTTTGTGCATCTTTCGTGAACACGCGTACGTGACTCTAAATTTTGTTTACCACATTTTGATATCTACATTTTTTACTTAATACAACTCAACACTACGCACTCAATTATGCCTCGCACATCGTCATTCGAAAGCCCTGGGCCTGAAGATAGGCCTCCCTATCCATCCCTCACCATTGGTATGCAATTTGACTCCCTGGAAGACGGCGCAAATGCAGTCACAGATGCGATTATTGAAGCCCACGAATCTTTCAAAGTGTTGAATGGAAACGGCAAATTTTGGGCAGCAGAATTTCGACAAAAGATAGCTGAGACTCGTGGTTTTAAGGTATTATTCAGTCTCTCAATCCAGCCCTTTGCTAATACCTTAAAGGCGCGCATTGCCTTCATTGGCGACGACCCTCGACCAACTTTACGCATTTTCATACCTCATACCTGTCCAGTCTCTACTCATTATGGTTGGCGACGTCCTCATAGTGTTTCATACCAAAAGCGCTTGAATGGAGACCTTATCACCAACGATAGAACCACTAAGCCAAAAGCCGTAAAGAGTAATGCTCGTATGAAGGCTGGCATCACTCTCTCGTACAACCAAGCCCATCGCACAAAGGCGGCTATTTTACGAGACCTTGACGGAGACTCAAACATACAATTTCAGTTGATCAAACCAATGTTATCGTATCTTCGACAACGCGGCAATCTACTCGAATGCAGCGGCTTCACTAACGACATCTACCAAACAATTATAGAAGCCGGAACATACAATGGAGCCTTCTACAGATTCAAGAGAGCAGAGAATAATGTCTTCCTCGCCGCCGCAGTGCTACCAACGGTAGTCCTTGTGAGGCTTCATGAGTCTCCCGACGCTGCAGGCTGGGTTGTAGACCTTGATAAAGGAGTCTGCGATTGCCTAGAATGGCAGGACCATCGTCTACCATGTGCTCACGTTTTTGCGGCCATTCTAGCTCTCAAATACGACCTCAAAATTGTGTATACTGACGGCAATTCTACTATTTACGAGCGCAGTCAATACCGCAAAGCCTACAGCGGCTCACTACGCCCAGTTTTGATCAAGAATCTCATTCCAGATGCATATGGTCAAACTCTCCCTAGTGAGCCAAATCGTAAGCCAGGACGCCCGAAGCATCTTCGTATGCGCAAGCATAATGTGAATAGCCGTATTCGAAAGGACTCTCAACGCAAAGGAGCCACGGCCGCTGAACGATCAACCCAGGGTAAAAAATCATCAAAAGCAGCGTCTAAAACCGCTACCAAAGGCCGCCGGAAGCGTAATGAAACCATCGAAATCTCAGACGAGTCTTCATCATCTAGCGACTCGGAATCTGACGAAGAAGCGGCGGTATTTGATCACGATCTTGAAGCCGAAATGGATGCTACTCACGATGAGATTATATCTTCTCGTCAGGCCCAAAACACCGAGATTTCTGAAGATGAGGCCGCCTTTGACGATGCTGACGATGCTCTTGAAGAGCTCCTACAGATTAAGGCTACTCAGGTTAGTCAGAAAGAGCCATTACCACCAAAAGTTACCAAGAAGCGCTCTCGCAATACAGCAGAAACTCAGACTTTAATACTACAGGCTTCCAACAAACGCCCAAAACGTTCACAAGGCAATTGCCGTCGCTGCGGCTCTCCAAATTACTCAGGAGCTGCTTGTACAAGGTGAGGGAAGTAGATAGGAAGAGCGGAGTTGACGGGGGTTGTAATAGAGGGAGGGAGGGAGGGAGGTTGGGAGGTTGTTGGAGTAGTTTAATAAATACGATATTAGCTGACTCTGAATTGCTCAAAAATGCAATAAAAGCCTTCTATATACTATTTACATGCGGTATAGCGCGTATACTTACTGCGACTGCGACGTTGTCGCCATCAAAAGGTGGGTCAAATTCATAGACAAAATTTATTGCTAATACATACATTTACAGTCTAGAATGTATGCGAATGTATGCGCAGTTTTCAATGTATGTCCTAGCAATTGGATGTATGTGTTGGCTAGATTTTTTGATGTATGTGTTCATACGGCAATTAACCGGTTTTTAAATCGTTTAATAATCTAACGTAGTCGATGGGTTAGTGGCCACCTCACCAAATCGCGTCGCGTCATTCTACTACTATCCTCAATGCCACCACCACAACAAGAAGAAGCCTTTTACAAAGAAGGTAGAATTGCTCTAGCGCTTCAAGCCTACCAGCAAGGCCAGTTTCAAACCCCTACTGCCGCTGCAAAATGCCTTTGATATCCCCCGAACTACCCTTCGACGCCGTATCGCCGGAATCCAACCACAGTTCGGCTCCATCTCAAAAAAACGCCTTTTTACACCTACCGAAGAAGAGAGTCTCGTACGATGAATCCTATCAATGGATCGACGCGGTATGCCACCTCGACAGGCGACTGTACGGCAAATGGCAGGCCTTTTAGTCGCGCAACACGGGAAGCCAGGCTACATCGGTCAGGTCTGGGTCCGCGACTTTATCAAGCGCCACGATACACTACAGTCAAAATACAATCGCAAGTACGACTACCAACGAGCAAAGTGCGAAGATCCGGAGCTTATTCGAGCCTGGTTTCAACGTGTACGGCATACAATCACGGTTCCCTGGCTGTGTCGTCCTAGGCCTGCCAGCCCTCTCTGTCCCTGTAACAACCTTTGCTGTTGAGATGACCCCCATCTGGAAGCCAGGCTCGTCAAGGTTGTAGACGTCGTCCTCGAGAATACCGTACTCAGCGATACACGTTAAAACCAGGCTCGAATAAGCTCCGGATCTTCGCACTTTGCTCGTTGGTAGTCGTACTTGCGATTGTATTTTGACTGTAGTGTATCGTGGCGCTTGATAAAGTCGTGGACCCAGACCTGACCGATGTAGCCTGGCTTCCCGTGTTGTGCGACTAAAAGGCCTGCCATTTGCCGTACAGTCGCCTGTCGAAGTGGCATACCGCGTCGATCCATTGATAGGATTCATCGTACGAGACTCTCTTCTTCGGTAGGTGTAAAAAGGCGTTTTTTTGAGATGGAGCCGAACTGTGGTTGGATTCCGGCGATACGGCGTCGAAGGGTAGTTCGGGGGATATCAAAGGCATTTTGCAGCGGCAGTAGGGGTTTGAAACTGGCCTTGCTGGTAGGCTTGAAGCGCTAGAGCAATTCTACCTTCTTTGTAAAAGGCTTCTTCTTGTTGTGGTGGTGGCATTGAGGATAGTAGTAGAATGACGCGACACGATTTGGTGAGGTGGCCACTAACCCACAGTGGCCACTAACCCATCGACTACATTAAGATGGTTTATAAACCGTTTATATAACGTATTCCACCACTGAGCCGGCCATACCACCGAGCCAGCCACTTTTCCTTGGCACGACCAACTCATATTACGCCTCTTCAATTTTATCGCTATCAACAATAGATTCCAAGTCCGTCGTGCTGCTATCTGATTCAGATGATATCTCGATATCTTTTTTACAAGTTCGCGCATTATGCCCAGTTGCGCCGCAGTTCCTACAGCGCCGTTGAGTTGGTCGGGCTATTTCTTGACCACCACTACCACGAGCCTTCTTTGATCCCTGAGGCGCGACAGACGCCTCGGCAGCTACCTGCGCTGCTACAGTCTCATACTCTATAGTACCACCTTGCTGGATCCACTTCCTTTTGCGCGATTTTCGCTTTGTCATTACTGCCAATTGCTCTTCAAGCTCGCGGTTGCGCGCAACAAGTAGAGCGTTTTGGTATAGCATCAATTCAGCGTCTTTGACAAGCTGGGAAAAGCCTGCCTGTGCAGTAACTGGTGACCGAGTAAAGGACTCGCTTACGAGCTTGGATTGGGATCCAAATTCAAGAGTATTGCTTGGAGTCTTCGACTGCCACGGCGTCCCCTGCGGTGGGGGTGCTGGTGGGGTACGTAGCCGTACTTCAAGGCGATCCAATACCACCTCCGCGTTGATAGGGACTAGCCCTACCATCTCAAAAGCCTTTCGACAGTTCTCTTCTGTAAACACGTCGAAAAACGCGTCTTTGAAGGCCGGGAGGAAACCTTCTTTGTAGATATGGTAGACGCGTCGGCGTGCCAAGTCTCGAACTCGTTGAGAGTAATTGCACTTCAACGGCGAGAAGCAGACCACATCAAGCGGCTGGAGGATATGCGATGAATGAGGTGATCAGAGGGCCTTTGGTGTTTGATGTTGAAGGCTGCAGCAGCGCGCCGTAGGCTTTGAAATTGGCCAGAGGTATAGGCCTGAAGAGCGAGATCAATTCTGCCTTCTTCTTGAACGGCTATCGCGTTGCGTTGTTGAGACATTGCGTGTTGAAGAGGATAAGGGCTGTGCCAAGGAAAAGTGGCCGGCTCGGTGGTGGAATACGTTACTCTAAAGCTTAAGTTAAAACTGCTTTCTTACCTTAATCTCAGACTTAACTTATAACGTATTCCACAACTCGAACCGCCACATCACCCAACCCGCCAAAATATGCCAAGACTATCACTTCCCCCATTATCTGATATGTCTCAACAACACCACTCGTTATTACTTGAACACGAAGGGAGACTTTAGCTTGTCCTCCAAGCCCTCCAAGTCGGCCAATTCCGAAGCCAACGGGCTGCTGCGCGCGCCTTTAACGTTAAACACCAGAACCTCTCTGATCGCGCCCGAGGAGCCCCATTTATCCTCGAAAAACTACCAAACGGTCGGAAACTTACCCTTACCGAGGAGCAAACGCTTGTCCAATATATTCTCGACCTCAATTCTCGAGGATTTGCGCCCCGGCTGTGCGAGGTGGCAGATATGGCGGAGCAATTGGCAGTAACGACGAAGCGAAAATCACGTAAAAGAAAGGAGATCCAGCAAAGTGGTACTATGGAGTATGGGACTGCAGCAGCGCGGGTAGCTGCTGAGGCGTCTGTTGCGCCTCAGGGATCAAAGAATGCTTGTAGTAGTAGTGGTCAAGAAACAGCCTGACCAACTCAAAGGCGCTGTGGGAACTGCGGCGCGACTGGGCACAATGCGCGAACGTGTAAAAAGAATATTGAGATACCTTCTGAATCAGATAGCAGCACGACAGACTTGGAATCTATTGTTGATAGCGATAAAATTGAAGAGTCGTATGATGAGTTGGTCGTGCCAAGAGATTTTGGCGGGTTGGGTGGTGTGGCGGTTCGGGCGGTGAAATACGGCGTTCTCGTTCCGTCAGAGGACGGGGTTGAGCTTGTTGCTCCTGAGTCGAACCTTGGTTCCGAATCTGGCCATTTTGCTGCTGCAACAGATTCTGATTCTGGCCTTTTTGCTGTTGAAACAGATCCTGGGTTTGGCTCTGAGTTTGGCTCAGATTTTGATGCTGAAGTTGGCCGTATTGCTGTCCACAGTAATTCTGCAGTTGGAATTGATTCAACTGTAGGAGTTGATTCACCTGTTGAATTTCATTCAGCAGGTGAATGTGACTCAACTATTGAAAGTGATCCAGCTGTTGAAATTGATTCAGGAGCTGGATTTGATTGAGGAGCTGGATTTGATTGAGGAGCTGGATTTGATTGAGGAGCTGGATTTGATTGAGGAGCTGGATTTGATTGAGGAGCTGGATTTGATTCAGCTGTGCAATTTGATCCAGCTGTTGAAATCGATCCAGCCATTGAAACTGATCCAGCGTAAGCATCTCAGCCGAATCAGGCGCATTACTTCTGCCACCATGACGTTTCGCCCCGAAATGTCCAACCGCCAGGTTAATCTCATTTTCCCATTCCGTAAGTAGAGATCCTACAGGTTGACTAACCCAACACTCCGTCTCGTCCTCAAGCTAATCTTCCACCATCTGGTTATTAGCTCGCCGAGCCAAGGTAAAAAGCCAAGAGTCGTTTGCCGAGTTATCGTCGATGATCTGATTGAGACGACGGTGCCAATTTCCATATCGCGTATGCCAATCTTCTACAAGCCCTTTAATATTTAGATTACCAGTCGCATGAGGATGGCTACCCCATCTGATATCCATGAATCCCAGCATATCACCATTCTCGATCTGTGCAGATAGATCCTGCCTTAGAATGCGAGAGTTTCTATCCAGATTGGAAGACGAAGACCTCCAAGAGTGACCCATACACATGCCGCGCCAAGTGCCGCTGCTAGAACCGTATTATCGCTCTGAAGTTGGGCTTCAGACTTAGCCTTAAGCTCGGCTTTAATCTTATCCGTAAGTTGCTTGATGCAAGTCGTCATTTCCTGAGGTCCTGACATATTGTTCAGGGTAGATGCGAGAATATCCCGAAGTTGATCTTTGGAGGTGCAGTCGCTAGGATCTTGAGAAATCTCAAGGGCCTCGATCATGGCGTACATTCCCTTGAGCCATAGAACCATATATGGCTTGCCACCTTCGTGAGCAAAAGTTTTGTCTTCGCCGCGCAGCCTAACAAAGCGAGCTAGAAAGGCGTTGAGCCGGATCCATTCGGTGCTGGATAATTGCGTAGCTTGCTTTTGTATATCATACCAAACCTCTTTGAAATCATAAAGTCGGCTTATCTCTTTAGTGGGAATAAATGGAGCAAAATCTTCGCCTTGGATGCAGTTACTGTGCATACGATATAACGCTCCTTTCTGCCCCACGACTATTCGAAAGACCGGAGCATAAAATTCAAAAGCATTCCAGCTTTCAGGGAGGCGTTCCCAGAACCATAGGTATTGCTCCAGCCGGAAAGGATTATTAACCTTAGATTGGCAGGAAATCTCTTCTGCGCAACGGAAATGGTGTACAGGCCCGCGGTCGCGGCGGCCTAGACATGGCCACTTGTGGTTATAACACAACTCATAGAGCTTGTCAAGAATTTCCACAAGGGTAGCTATCCCATGACTGCCAATGGGAATATGAGGCGCCATGTAAAGGACCACATACCAAAATTTACAAAACTGCTTTTGCCAACAATCCGTGATCCTTCTCTCTTTTACATTGATCTTGCCTCTTTTTCTGTCCATGGACCAATGTAAGTAATCCTGTCTTTGGATATATCATCCGGCTCTCTATCTATGAGTTCTAGTAGTGTCCTTGCCGCTTCCAGTGGGCGGTCTACCTCCGTAGGGTTCGAGAAAGGAAGTCTACGACTAGGCTGGTGTGTATGGACGTGCAAGCGAGCCGGTGGAGTGTCGAGGAATATTCTCAAATTATCCCAGACCTCTAAGGCGAATTGTGAGGTCCCATGTTCCACAAGACCTACTCGCAATTCATGCCAGTTCCGCGATTGGGGGTCAAAGGATGGCAAAATAGCACCTGCCAATGTTTTTGTCAAACGCCAGTTATGATCGGCTTCGCGTTGCCGAACACCATGTTCCAGTGAGATGCAGGGAGCGGGGCAGCCTTGGGAACAAGTATGGGTTCGATAATTGCGTTCCATTTGGATTCGCGAAGGCGGTTGAGTGGTGAGGAGGTGCAGACTGTTAGGGTTTTGAGAGCGCCCATGAACTGCGGGCCGACATAATGCGGGGATGTGAATGTTAGTGACGCGGTTTTGGAGGGTTTGAGGCCAAAAATGGTGGACGGAGGTGATTGAGGAAAAGAAATGGTGGAAGGAGGTTGGTGAGGAAGAGTAATGGCCGAAGACGTTCTATAAGGGATCAATTTTTGTGTTAACGCCAAGTGTTAACGTCTTTCTCGTGAGCACTATACCCACCCACTTCATGAAGGAGGTCAAAGCAGTCCACTAGTAAAGCCCCGCCCCACCCTGGTGGCGGAACCAGTACCAATACCAAACCTCGAGCACCTGCCACTAGGGAAACTCTCTTTACATCAATACTAACGTACTTCACAAGCGAGCGGGCCACCTCACAAACATAAACCGCCTTCGTAACAACGTCGCGTAATGCCTCAACAACACGAAAAGCAGAAGATCTATAAAGAAGGAGATATATTCCTTGCTATCTCAGATATCAATTCAAAGCAAATCCAAAGCGAAAGACGCGCTGCAGTAATATATAGCGCACCTCGAACAACAGTACAACGCCGACGCGCCGGACAGCGCCCTCGACGCGAATGCGAGCCGAACTCGAAGCGATTGACAGAGCTAGAAGAGGAGGTGGTTATAACGCGTATTCTTAGCGAAAGCTTACGCGGCCTACCGCCGTCGAAGGCCTACGTACAAGATATGGCTAATAAACTACTAAGAGAGCGGGGTGGGAAGCCTGTTGGCAAGAACTGGGTTAACAACTCGGTAAAGCGTACGCCAGAGCTTACCATCCGATGGAGCTGTCCATACGATCGCCAGCGAGCTGCCTGCGAAGACCGGCGGTTATTATACCCTGGTTCACACTTGTTCAGAGGATAAAGGCAGTGTACGGTATCATAGACGAGGATACCTACAATTTTGATGAATCTGGCTTCTTAATAGGCAAGATATCGTCTCAGCTAGTCGTTACAGGCCCAGGATCCTCTGCAAGTTCTATTGATGAGCAGGTCAGGCAGTTGAGTAAAGGCGCGCAGCAGATAGCACATGAAATGGTGTTGATGCGCGAAGAAACAGCGCGCCTTCGAGACGCAATTGAGGCAGTTACAAAGCGTAAGAGTCCCAAAAGGAGATATATACGGACTGAGCAGACCTTGACAGCTGGTGAAGTAACTGACTTAGTTACTATAAGGGAGGGTGGTAATCGTAACGATGGTGAGAAGCCTGCGAAGAGGGTACGTGGAGAGAGGCACTGCGGCCGTTACGGCGAGACTGGGCATAACTCCTGCACTTGTGAGGTAGAAATAGAGAATATAGATGATAGCGAAGCTTCTAAATAATATTATTCTATTCTATTTTATACTATAAATTGCTGTAGGGTTGCGTAGTATTTTTACGAAGGCGGTTTACGTTTGTGAGGTGACCCACTCGCTTGGGTGGCCCACTCGCTTGGGTGGCCCACTCGCTTGTGAAATACGTTATGCATTTGGTCTCGAGATCGATAAAATCCTGGCAATCTGGAGAATACGAAGAGCCGGAATATTGTCGATACTGCTCTCAAATGCCAGTTGATGGGTGATCACGTCTACTCTGCCATCAATATAGGTTTAACAGAAATGAGATCCGAAATCGAGCGTGTGCGAGCGGCTTTCATTCATATTCAGCGGAAATGCTACGAAATGAAGAAGCGACCGCAACGTCGGGGGCCATCAACTTCCCAATTCCCACCGTTCGCAAAGATTCCAATTAGAAAAGGAAATTGTGAACGCGCACGCGGCAGCAGGAATTGACCGACAGGATGAAGTAAGCTTATTATACAGTAAAAATTATCTCCGAGATCGGACGTGAAGCAGTTCCCGAGGCACCTCTGATGAAAGCGATGTTCAACATTCATGACTTCGAGACGACGTTGAAAGTTTCCTGGCCATCGGTTTGTCAAATTGCTCAGATGTTTCGCTATGCGTCCAGCCTCCAAGTGTGGCCTTCCATCAATGTGTGCCACCGTTGAATTTGGCAATCGATCGAAGAGGTCCAGAGAAATGAAAATCCGAAGAAGTCAGACCTCGCGTGGATCTACAACTAGGATATTGAATAGTTTTGCACAGGAAGCTCTTTCTCGTGCGCTAGAACTTGTCGTCAATCCTGATCGCCTTCTCGACCCTTTTGCGGTCATCGTTGAACCTCCACCACCAAGCATGAGTCTCATCACGCCCTGGCTTCGACTTCTGTTCCTCGGTCTCCTCCCATGGCTTGGGACCCATGATGTAATGGACATTCTTCACCTTGTCATCCTGCCAGATCTCAGAATGAACGTTTTGCCACCGCAGCGTTTTCAGTGCGTTGTATTTATACGGTAGCGCCACCCAACGACCGTGGAATAGATCGCCAAGAAGTGACTGATCGGCGAAGTCATAAGCCATGACTGACTCGTCGTTCATCCGTTCAGAGATGAGGTTGTAGGTGGCCATGGATGGATTCACCACTTGGAGACCACCGTTCGGCATACCAAGTCCAGTCGTAGAGGGAGCACCTTCTCTCTGTGCCTGGTCTGGTGTTAAATGCTGGTGCGTGAAGGCGCAATTTGCTGGGACCCTGTGGCGATGTTAATCAATGCTGGGCTGGTCAGGAGAAGTGGGAAGTCACATTCCAGTCTCTGGGGTAATGAGGTTTCTTCAGGGGATTGCAGACACATGCGTGACTTGCAGCAAATACTCTGTCACCCTTCCCTCCGGCCGAAGGTGCGTCCAGATCCATCTCCATCAACTCATCCATATTCTGCATTACGAGCATATCGCTGTCCAATTGCACTACACGGTCATACTCAACGAGGGAGAATGGAGTCAGTTTACTCCAGCAGTCGTAGAACCGTGGGTCGTTGCTATAGTCCTTTTCAACTGATGGCAGAAGATAGGCCACCTTCTTGGCAGTAATACCACGCGACTTCAACGCTGCGAGACCCTCTTTCGGAAAGGCATCCGTATAGAGAGCGACCAAAGGATATTTGCTTCCGCTCTTCTTGAGCGAGTGGTCCAATGTGAAGAGCCCGGGTAGGTAGGCGGTATTTGTGATGAGAGTGGTCCACACTGATAGATGTGAGTAGAGTAAGCAGGAGACAATCTTGAGGTCATATTCACCCCTCTTCGGCTCGACAACTGCAATCGGGCCAGCATTCGACTGTCTGGCTCTCTCGGAGCTCGCCATGATTGCCGAGTTTGGTATTTTGCTTTGGTGGAGTAGTTGTGTGAAAGTGATCTGGACGGGCGCTGAGGATAGGATAGCGAGAAGTAGGTGTCAAATGCAAGGTATAATAGACGGAGAGAGGGCGATGAAGAAGTTCAGCTCACGATGGAATTATATACTATTCTAGTCGTTCCTTATTATTATCGTCTGTGTAACCAAGATGTGCCACCGGCCGTCGATGCCGGAATGAGGTCTCTACCGTCTCTACCGCAGTGAAGACCGGGTCGAACCGTCTTCGTATCCCATCGTGCCCATCCATTGGCAGGCACGGCACGGCTGACTGTTGTGGTCCTGCTTAATAAGCCCAGAAGAAAGCCAGCGGGTAGGATACGTAGGCATTTCTAGTTACGGCTAGGGTGCTCTGGGGAATAGCCCCAAGAGAGAGTAAACCCGAAGCTTTAATTCTCCTCGCCTCGTGTGGACTGTGGAGTGCAGTCGTTCTCTACCGAGTAGTGCTAGGCTGCGCATGCATGGATCATATACTCGGAGGCGGCGCCGAACGCCGCTCGTCCAGGGTCATTGACGAGACCAGGACCACTTGCCCAATATAGGCTGGCGTGTATTTTTCACGCGATTCGGTTTGTCTGTACGTCACCACTCTTTACACGAACTTAATTTTTTCATTACACCCTACTATCACCCATTGCTTGGCCGAGATTGGAAGAGTAATAGGCATGTCGCCGAGTCTCGATAGACCTACGCTCTCTCAATGTCCACTACGGTGAAGGGAGATTTACCCTCCAGAGCTGTCGACGCCAAGAATGCACTATCCGCTGAGCGAGAGGTGCATCCTGCCCATTGGAAGGGGTTCGTTGCTGGAGTATTCTCTGGAGTCGCGAAATTGACCGGTGAGATGTCTCTTCTGTACCTCTTTGCTTGCTGGAATACTGACTTCTCGTAGTGGGGCATCCGTATGTTTAGAAAGACGCGTCGAGAAGTGTAGCCGTTGACACCCATCTACTAGATTCGATACTATCAAAGTGCGACTTCAAACCACAGAAGTAACCCAGTTCAAAGGCCCTTTGGACTGCCTGCTCCAGACTGTCCGCAATGAGGGCGTGCGTGCTCTGTACAAGGGCGCCAGTCCTCCTTTGGTGGGATGGATGTTCATGGATTCACTGTATGGACTCTGGACTTCGTACTTCGAACCCTACAAATTGATGCTAACATTGCGTCCTAGAATGCTCGGATCCTTGACTGCCTACCGTCGTATCCTTCGAGAACGCGTCTTTGCCCCCAAACTCGCCAATGGAAGGCCTGATCCTTCCTTTGCACTCCCCGCCGTGGGCCATGGAATGGCTGGAATGTTGGCAGGTTTCACAGTGAGCTTCATAGCTGCCCCGGTAGAGCACGTGAAAGCGCGATTGCAAGTGCAATACGCAGCGGACAAGAGCAAGAGATTATACAGCGGTCCGATAGATTGTACAAAGAAGATTGTAGGCAGATAAATCCAGGCATGACAGAGAGGACGAAATGCTGACGCGTGGACAGTTCAATGCGCACGGGATACGTGGTTTATACCATGGACTCTCTGCGACGCTTTTATTCAGAGGTTTCTTCTTCTTCTGGTGGTCCACCTACGACATTTTCACACGCAAGCTCACCGAAAAGACCAATCTATCCACGCCCGCCATCAATTTCTGGGCGGGTGGCCTTTCGGCACAGGTTTTCTGGATCACATCATATCCAGGCGATGTGATCAAGCAACGAATAATGACAGACCCGCTCGACAAGGACAAAAGAAAATTCTGGGGGTGGAAGGATGCTGCCACACAGGTCTACAAAGACGCTGGATTCAAAGGATATGTAAGAGATCCCGTATTCAAGTTTGAGGATTCTTGTGCTAATTGATACACAGTGGCGTGGTTTCGTCCCTTGCTTTCTCCGCGCATTCCCTGCCAACGCATGTGCTCTCGTGGCATTTGAAGGTGTTATGCGTGCGCTAAAATGAACATGTGTTTGGGCTCAATGCATAACATAGATCTGGCGTTCGAGCGGTATTTTGCTTTTTTCATGGTGTAGTAGATGACGTTCATTGTCTGATGATGATGGCTGACTGATCATAGGAGTTGGGCGTGCCGCTTAGATCTCCTCTCGATACCCTAGAATGTTCAAATGATACCACCTTTCGCGACCGGAATTCAACTTCTCAGGACCTTCATCTTCAACTCGTTTCCAAGGCGAAGGCGGTGCGATGCTTTAGCTTTCTTCCAGCCTGCATTTGCATGTCAGGCTTCGTCTTCGACAACTATTATAGACTAATGATTGCTACTTGGATGTCCCTTCGACGACTCCGCAATCAGCTAGTTTTCCATAGCAAATACTGTTCTGACAGGCTTCCCGAATATTCTCTCACAGCTTGCTCTGGTCACGTATTTCACAGATGCTAAGAACCACTAATTGCTACGCTGATTTTTTTTGACGGAACGCATCTATTGATCAAAGACTCGCATTTATGTACAAAGACGAGCTGGTTGCGTCCTATCACGGGCTTTGGGGCTTTGGCCCAACTTGCTTTGTGCATTCCCGTCCGCAATCGGTTGAGGGCGAGAGGTATATCAGGGTCCCTCTTCTGTTCCTCCTGACTTTTTCTCACTACCATAGTTAGCATGTTTGGATTCACTCATCAGAGTCAAAGAACTATGTTTGGGAACGACCGTCGCACTATGACCACAGTCTGACAAAGGAAGGAAGTTGTTTGAGGTTCGCATTGTGAGGGAGCAGAGGGTATCTCTTGACAACTTCGTCAATCATGTCAAAGCCAAGCCGACTTCTGAAGCCGTGATTTGCAACACCACACACTTGGCTCGATTGCTCAATATTTCTGTGTCCGTTCATGTTTACCAGAATGCAATGGATGCCACCACCATCGCCGCAATCAATGCAAAATCCCACGCTTATCAGCCGCTTAAAAGGAAGTACTTCTCGGTGAAAGATACTACACAACTGAAGATAAGAGATAGCGGTGACAACCACCCTTTCCTTGTCATGCGAGGATTTTAGACAAACGTCATGCCTGGGTTTGGAAGTTCATACTTAAATGTCAATATGGGTGCCAGCGCATTCTACTCTCCTACTACAGTCGCCCAGTTTCTCATCTATTTTAATGCCAAAGGCATGCTTCCACAGGTGCAACGCATGTTGAATCGAGTACGAGTCTACATCTGTATGGACAGAGATGCTTCTCTCGATGCGCACAGTGCGCGTGGAGCGCATAATCAGACCTTTGTTTTGCACAAGAAGAAGGCTAGAAAGGAAGACCCGGACGAGGTGGAGGATCCTGCGAAACCTGTCCGATCCTATCTCGATGAAAGTAAGTTCAACCAACCATGTTTTGCCCGCCGTTCAATCCCTACTAACGGTCTCTTGATAGAATACGGATGGCAGGCACCTTTGGGAACCAGACCTCTTCCTTGCGTGAATATCGGAAACCTTCAAAATGAGAAACAAAATTGGATCATCCATGATGCTTTGCGAATCCTGCCTTACCAACAATTCGATGGCCAGCTTCACCCCGATCTCATAACCGACGTGATTGATTTCGCGCGACAAGATCCTGCGGCGAATCAGAACCGGATCATTGGGTTTGGTAAAAAAGGCTTTGGGCTTGCCTGCAGGTATTCCGATTTCGAAGCAAGTTGTCAGCCTCGTAAGTATTTCCAGTCGTGCAAACCTCGCTCGCCCGCTGATCCATTTTCTTTATTAGATGCCCGGTGTCAAGATCAACCATACACTTGCCAAACATGTTGGAGGCCAGCTTACGGCTCCGACCATCAACTACAAAGGTCTTAGGTTTATAAGGACACAAAGTGGAACCTTGACAAAAAGATTCTTCTCAGCGTGCCCACCAAAAAAATCAAGGTGTATGGAGTTATTGCTTCTGACGCGCAGGAGGCTAAAGTCCACGTCGCAGAACTCAAGAAGGCTCTCGCGGTCTGTGGTATGGCTGTACACCCAAACATCGGTAGCATTCGTAGTTTTGATGTCCTGCATGACCACGATCGACAGGCCGATGATCGTACTTGTGAAGCTCAGATTGACACAGCATTCGCAGCGATAAAGGGAGATATTATTGACGCCTCGGACACCGCAAAGTTTGTAGTACTGATTTTCAGAGCGAAACAGCCCAAATCGAAGTACTATGCCTACTTTAAGAGCAGCGTCGATGTGGTCCACGGACTGGCCTCCGGGTGCATCACTCATCGGAATTTAGCTTATAAGCCAGCGACTGCACAACACGTCGCCAACGTTGCGATGAAAGTCAATCTCAAATTCCCAGCTTCTGCTGGAAGGGGACCGCACACCATTACCAGCGCGGAAATGACAAATGAGCAGTCAACGTTGGTCATCGCCGCCGATGTTACTCACCCTGGTCAAAGCTGTAACTCTCAAGGAAGTAGGTTGTTTGATCAAGTCCCTGTTCGAGTCACTGACCATTTGCAGATTATTCCCAAGGCTGCCATGCGCGATATGGTCAAGCAGTGTATGCGAGCGCATGTACATCGTCATCCGAGTAACCCGCTTCCTACTAAAGTCATCTTCTACCGTGATGTTGTTTCTGAAGGGCAATATGCAGCGTTAAAAAGAAGAAGTTGCCGCTGTCCAGGAAGTCTACGCAGCTGCTTGATCGGATTTTTTGGCTGATAACACGAGGCCGGCGGATCCCGTCGCGAAAAAGGTGACCGTGCCAGTCGAGAGGATTCCAATCATAGCCATCATTGTAGAGAAGCGCCATCACACTCGTTCCTACCCTGAACAGGTAAGTTCAGGCAATTGCAAGCAGGGCACTGTCGTTGAGACTGGTCCTAAATCGTCATATTTCTTCGATTTCTTCTTACAGGCACATACTGGCATCATCGGCACTGTCAAGCCGACTCACTATTACGTGGTTCGAGATGACAAGAACTTCACTTCGGATGTGTTACTCAAGTTTGTAAGTCTTCGCCCACCTTCTCGCTATTGCGCTCTTCATGTGCCGTTACTTCTATGCTCCCGTGCTACCTGCTAACAAGCGCAGACAAATCAACTCTCCTGGATGTACCAACGCGCCACAATGCCCGTCTCTTACGTCACGCCTACCTACTACGACGACCACCTCTCCGAACGCGGGCGCAAATACCTCAAACCCTTCCTCGATGGCAAAGTCGAGGATGTCTGCCGTCTCTACCTCAATTTCACGGGTACACCTAGCACAACAAAGGTCTCGGTGGATCTGAACGTGTCTGCGGACCAGGAAGATTTCATCTCGGCGTTGGATCATAGCAGTGATGATAGACATGATGATGCTGGACGGCTTGTGAAGGATGCGGCTGATTATGCTTTTAGGGCTGGGATTTGGAGGAGGAAATTGGCTGTGGTGCCTGTGCTGGCGACGGGGGACCCAGAAGCTGCGTTTGAGACTAGTGAGAGGGGGTCGTGGCATAAGAATTTGGATAATACCATGTTTTGGCTTTAGGGGCTTGCGTTTGTTGCTGGATGGGTGGTTTGGCTTTTTGTTTTGGGTTCCTTTGAGGTTTTGATCTTTTATCTCTGGTAGTGTTGGCTGTTCTTATTCATAAGTTGGCGTCGGCATTCAATTCATTGTATATTACTTTTGCTCCATGTTTTCCTAGCCTGCTATACTTGTACACATTAGGTTCTCGAACCTTTCGAAGCCGACACTGGTAGACTCCAATCTCTGGTCTTCGGTTCGAAACCTTCTTTCCCGTGCGACAACACTCGGCTTCATCTTTGGAAAATGGAAACACGGAGAATGTGGGTTTGATATGTTGTAATGTATCTTACTTATTAGTAGTCTTGAAAATTTCATCTTCGTTGCCTTTGCGTAGGCGAATCTGGCTTGAAAGTTTACGCTCTACATTCGTGTTCTCCCAGCAGCGGCACACTGAGATTCTGGAAACGTAGTTTTCTGCTTTATTAGGTCTCTTTGGTTTCTATGTTTCTTCCTTTATCGATTTATCAATCTTGCTTCGTCGACAAAAATCCAACGAGCGCTTGCTTGTAGGTTCGTAGCATCCAAGGCTTGCAGCTATTCGAAAAAAAAACTCTGTTCGGAGGTAGATAGGAGATTATAAACAAGCTCCACGTCAATATCGGCTACGATGGAGGACAGTTGTGAGGTATGTATTGAAACCCCAGAACTCAATTGAAACTATACGATGCACAGGCCTGTACGCAGTTCTCGGGGGTCTCCAAAGCGACCATGCTCTTCCTACACTTCTGAACATCTTACATCTAACCTGCGCGCGTTATGGGGCCAACCATGAGGCCTAAACCTCAAGCAACGGAATCCTTGATTTCATCAATGGTAGGTGAAGTTTTCGTTCGCGTTTTGTGTAGGCGCAAGGGCCTTGAACGACTCTTTGAAGGTACAAGATTCATGGAAGGAATGGACAGGCTGGTCCAATGTCCCGATGGCATGTACATGGATGTAATCGATGGCGAGGCCACGGCGCTGCCCATATATAGAGGAGGATAGCGCTTTCGGACACTGATACTGATATGCTGGTGGGAGAACGACCCAATGGCGAGAATGTTGCATTGCACAAGGTGCCTTCGACGGGAAATACATTGATCCAGTGCTATAGCCTGAATGAGAAGGTATGCCAAGGTCGTGAGTTCAAGAGCTGAGTATATGTTCTGGCGCATTGCCTACAGTGGACCAAACAACACGCGGCTTGAATGAGGGTATATGTCACTCACATTTTTGAAAGTTGGAAGAAGCACTGGCTGGTAATTTCACAACATCAACATACTCGAAAACGATAATGGAACGACAGAAGTGGCCACTCGAGCCACATGGTTGTTTTTGGTGCGCAGCGCCGCTGGACCGAGGAGAGCTTTAGTACTCATGACAAATTCCGAGGCCAAACAATCACCAGAATTGCTTCTCGTCTGTGTTCAAACAACCTGAAAAGCAGAGGATCCGCGCTCGAAGAATCTTTATCCGTAACGAGAGCTGATTCTGAGGAAATAAGAAGAGTTATTTTAAACCCGTAGGCGTTCTTTTGTCTAAGTTTGTGCGGACGATCAAAGTGGATTCGATAATTTAGTGTTCCTCCTCCCACCCTCCCCTTGCCCTCGACATCCAGGAACCATGATTTTACCTATAACTTATACCTAGGCTCTGCTAATTTATGATCGCCATAGTTAAATTTCTGGCAACTTGAAGGAACGATTTCTCCTGAAATTTATCAATATCGATCTTCAGCTGCAGGTGATACTAAAATTTGAGATTCACCTCGAGAGACAGTATGTTGCAATATGGTGTAATATGGTGCAATATGGTGTAATATGGTGCAATATGGTGTAATATGGTGCAATATGGTGATATCTCCGGCGGCCTCAAGACCGACCGAGCCATCAGAACCTATTTCAGTACTTTCAATAGTGTATATATAGCCCTCATTTTCCACTCGGTTGAGGGCATGCAGTCACTCATTGAATCGATATCTTACCTCAGTTTACCTCTCACATTTGGTGTTGTTCCAACTTCAGATACAGTAAGAACTCCGCCTATGCATTACTCCAAGTTTTTTCTCTTGTTGACGCTAGCAAAAAAACTTAAGTTGGGCGTATCCAAAATGATGTCAAAGCGATGGATACTTGATAGGTGGAGACCGGTGTCTGAGCGAATGGGCGAAGTAAGAGGCCACAATCATCTTCTTTCTACTCACCACACCAATTTCTTCTGAGAGACTGCCTGCCCAGATCGCTCAAACAACGAAAGCTCGAACAAATTCTCTTATTCTTTTACAAAATCAATCTCAATTAACAAATCCGCACCCCTCGAAAACATCTAGCAGAGATGGTAAACGACAAAAGCAAGGAGGCCTCGGAAAAGTCTCGCTACATCCCACTACATGACTTGAGCAAAATACTCCTGATGCTACCCAAGTTGTAGTATCTCCCGATATGCCAGGCATCCCGGACGTTCTTCGTCGGCCTCCAAATATGGCACGCGGCCACAGCGCTCACAATTCACCGGCAAGACCCGAGAACAAAATCATGAGGCTTGAATATGATCCTTTGGTTGAAGCTGCAAAGCCCAGGAAACGAGTTTTCCTTCCCAAGAATGAAGTCCGATATGCTCCTCTTACCACAAAACATGCCAAAAACACGTTCCTTGAGCTTCCTGGTGAGATCCGCAACAAGACCTACGAGTACTGTTTCGAGACAGCGTCAAATGAAATCTGATATGAGAAGAGAATGGTCATGAGCGCGGATGTCAAGGGTTTTCCTCTCGCCATATTCAGGGTTGACCGCCGCACTGCTTACGAGGCCCGCTCTATGTTCTACGCACGACAGAATTTCATGTTCCAACTACCATCCTTCTTTGAGGCGTTCGCAAAATCTGTCGGCGAGAAATGGAACTGATTCGCAACGTCGAAATATTCTGGGTCGGCTGTTACGAACCAACAGCCCATAGCAACTATTCCATCTCGTATATCCAAGGATTCTGGGCCCTGAAACGTGCCTGCAAATCATACCAATCAGCAACGATGGAGAGTAAGAGAAAGTGCCCTCTTCGTGAGTCAGAATACTCTGGCGTTATTTTACCTCGGCTCTCAAGACGTGTAACTCTGCCTAGCTTCAAGATTCGTTTTCTGATCATCGAAGCAGCAGAGGTTTACTCAAGCTGCCAACATCGATGAGGGAAAGGTTGGTCGCTGCTGCGCAGCATATTTCGGTAGAGTTCTTTGAGTTTGTTTATCCAAAGACCAGGCAGATGTGTTCATTGATCATGCATAAGTCTAATCTGGAGACTTTGAGCATCAGGGGAATGAATATGGGACGTTCAAATCTGGAATGGTCTGGCAGGAATATTGCACCGATGCTTGTGAGTCATCTAGGAGACTGGTTGCGGCAAATATAATCGAACCGCACCGCTTTTGGCTTGTTCAGAGACTTATTATTGCTCTTTGAGGACCGTTATCTACTCCCGTCTGAATGGTATCGTCCCATGATCAAAGAGGAAGAATATATGGACATCATCCTCGAGGTGGGCAAACTTCTCGGGCTTAGAGAAACAGAGGGTCCATAAGAATGAGAAAATACACGGTACAGGAGGACAGGCTGTGAAGAAGGCTTGAAGCACACAAGGATTGATTGATTGATTCCTACTCGGTTTTGGCCGCTCTTAATCAGCAGCTATGCCCGGTCAGGTAGACGTCAGATAGCCGACACGTGATAAAATACAAATCCATCGCGTCCCACTTCGCCTTGCTCAATGTAAACAAGACCAGCTGTCCCCTCCATACTCCCTTCTTTCCCTAAACCACTATCTCCAAATGCCCTGCCTGCTTTTGTAGATACTGATTGTCCTGCTAGCGAATCTGCATTGTCTAGGCTCCGAGAGGCAATGCCTCGTTTTCGTACACAGTCATATCGGTAATATTTGGCTTGAAATTGAGTTCAATTTCAAGCGATTGCCGGGCTTTTGGCGAAGCTTCTTGCAATATAGGGTTTCTGTAGGCCTCGTAAGCGCTAGGGCCATACAAATGCCTACAGAACCCCTATACGGCTAGAAATCCAAGCACAGCGAAAAGGTCTATGTAAAGCGATAAATACATGGGATGGTGGGTGGGTGCAGGATTGTAACACCACGACGAAATGACGAGAGACGCAAGGATGACGGTATGAACTTGATGGAGGAAAGAGAATGTCAGAACAGAGAGAGAAACAGCCTATAAGTAGGATGTTGCGGATACGATGCAATAAGGACTTCGTCTCGTCGGCGTCGAGTGCGATTCCATTTACGAAAAACCACTCAGTTTCGCTGTCCGCCTACCTACAGTCTCCCCCCAATGCACGACGTCGTCTACACGTTCTCGATCCCACCATGCCCAAGGATCCGCGTACGTTCCATAAATCTGATGGCTTTAGTGGCTAACTTGTGCGCAGTCAGGATAGTCCGGAGGTTGTTCGTCCTGGAAAGCGGCCTAGTTCCTCTCTTCGGATGATCCGGAGCTTGCGGCATTCCAAAAGAATGTGGGCCACGGTCTGCGTCCCCTCACGGCAGTCACACCTGGAATATAGGATACCTGGGACACGTCGGCTGAAGAGGAAGGCCTTGAGCCCAATCTTTTCAGTTCTCATCTGTACGAGGATCGCACTTTCTCGCTTGCTCCGGTCTTGATGGAGCTGGAGCACCCTCTTAGTAGGCTTGGATGTATATCTCCTCGTGGCTTTCCCCTTTGTCTCGGCCCTCCAACTGGTCAGCCATAGTCTGTTTGCCATCTTCCAGCACCATGTCTTAAGTGTCGTTCTTAGTGGGTACAGCTCGAATGGTCTGTCAGCTCTCGGTCCTCCCTCTCCCTCTTCTCTCCATCCGGTAGCCTCCTTCGCGGCTTTGTCGGCGGCCTCGTTCCCGTCAATCCCCTCATGGGCGGGAATCCATCGTACATTCACGATTATTCCGTAGTCGTGGATCTGTGTGATGCGTCCAACAATTTGCTTGACTATGTATGCCCCTGATCGACCCTCTGGCCTGGTCAGCGAGCGTATCGCTGCCTAATTGTCAATGAAGATGCTGATGTTTCTTTGGTTGTTTCCCGCCCTGATGTCTGCTTGGACCATATCCAGCGCTAGATTTATTCCTCGCGGTTCTGCTGCGTATACCATAGAGGTCGTCTCAGGGCCCATGTACGTGCTTCTCTTCTGTCGTTTCAACGGCCAGACTGCTGCAGCACTGGTATGGCCACTTATACTGCTTCCGTCTGTGTAGATACAGGTATTGCTCTCGATTCAGGCGACTGAATCGGGTTCAGAGCATGCCGCTTCGTCACTTGATGCGATGTGTATCTTTGGGCCTTGCCACCACGGTGCTGCTACGAACGGTGGGATTAACTCTCGCCTGTCGAGATGTACTGCTCCCTTCTCCTTGGTATCCCGGTATATATTGTATAATAGGCTATTGTAGCTTGTTCGTTGTCTTGACCTTGGTTCTACGAGCTGAGTGTCTAACAGTTTGGGGAGATCTTGATATGAGAGTATGCGGCTGAGGGTTTCGGTATTGTGTTTCCATATCTGTTGCTCGACTGGGAGCAGGTAGGTCTCGATATTGAGGGCAGCCCTGGAGGTTGCTCTGAATGCTCCGCAGATAGTTCGTGCTGCGCGTGCTTGAATTGACCGAAGTGTATCGAGCGTTTTTCTCGTGTATGGCTTTCCTCTTGCCCCTGAATTCGACCATATTGAGCACGCGTACATCATCTGAGGGACCACTACTGCGCGGTAGATTTTTCGCATATCTAGCAGACTGACGCCCCATGTTGAGCTGCCTAGAGAGCACAGTGCGTTCACTGTTTTCGTGGTTTTCCGCTTGATCTCTTCGATGTGTTCCTTCCACTGGAGCTTGCTGTCTAGCGTCACGCCTAGATATTTGCATGTAGTCCTAGGCTCAATGCTGCCCCAGACCGTCTGAATGGGTTGTTTTGTGTTCATGCGTGTGCGTATTCTTGTAAAGTGTGTCAATTGGAACTTCTCCGGGGCGAATTTCGATGCATGTGTCTTTGCCCAACAGTCTGCCTTTTCTAGCGCATTTTCGATTTTCTTACCCGTTCCCTCTGGTGTGTTCCCCCATGCAAGTATGGATGCATCGTCGATGTAGCCTATAGCTGCCGTGTTATCACCTGAGTCGCATTGTTCGATAAGGTCGGAGTTATAGAATATGTATAAGATAGGGGATAGGGGCGATCCCTGTGGTACCCCAGTCTTGACCGCACACAAGGATTGTCGAGCCGGTAATGATTAACGTAATCCACCATCGAGCGGTACACACCACCGAGCGGTACACATTTTCGTATCCTCATCAATTACTCTATTATACACCAATAAATCTCTCATTTTTAAATATTTCTATCTATATTTCTGACAGTTGATTGCAAAATGGTCACCACTGCGACAAATAAAACAAGTAATTACAATGTTCTCCTCTTCATCTGGTGGTTCTTCCTCAATATAAGGCTCTTGATCAACCTGGTTACTGCTGATAACCGAAGCTTCTTTAGAAAGTTGAAGTAAGCTTGAGCCCTCTGCAACAGTTAAAGCGCTTGATTGACTAATATATCTCCTTTTTAGTTGCCTCTTTCGCTTCTGCCTCTCATTTGCAGCCCTTAATTTCTCATTTTCTGCAGCTAGTAAAGCGGCGCCTTGCATCGCGATCTGGCAGCCCTTGACAAGCTGATTAAGGGCCTGATCTGTTGGTGTTAGTGGACTTTTTGAACGTCTCTTAAGATAGCCTTTGATTGTAGCTACCTGCAGCTCTAACTGGGTTAGATTCTGAGGTGTTTCTGGTTGCCATTGCTCCTTGTTTGCGGCCAAGGGCGCTGTAGGGGTAGATGGCCTAATCTGGATGGTTGAAAGTACCTGATCTGGATCAAAAGGTACGAGACCGGCGGCAGTGAAGCTGCCTTGAATATTGCTTAGTGTGAGGGCACTAATTCGAGCAATTTTAAAGGCGTGAAGAAACTCAATTTTGTCGATATGATTTATGCCAAGCCTCATATATTCCGAGACTTGGTGCCCGTAGGTACGCTTGAGGACCGAAAAACAACCAATATCGAGAGGTTGAAGAAGACGTGATGAATGCGGTGGCATACAAAGAGTAATAATCATCCGGTCTGCACAAAATTGATCAAATTCTGGCGTTGCGTGGCTGCCGTGGCCATCCAGAATTAGTAGTCGATAACTACCAACCTTTCTTGCAGCTATATTTGGCTCGAAAACCTCTTTTAACCAATGTAATCCAAGCTTGTCATTAGTCCATCTATTTGTACTCAAAGCGATTGTCCAATCAGACGATAGATTGTTGTTTTCGTACCAAGATGATATATGTACCTTGCCTTTGAAGATCACCATCGGCGGAAGGCTCCAACCCAGCGCATTGATCGATTCGATTGCCGTAACCCATTCGCGATCGCCAGGCTGTAATTGAGGGGGTCTGCCACGCCTATCTGAGGCAGTAACTACGCGTGAGGTACTTGCAAGGCCCATTGCAAAGCCAGTTTCGTCGAAATTGTAGATATCGTTATTGAGAATGCCCTATTTAACGATTGTGTTTTGTACAAGCCGAAACCAGGCCCCAATAAGGGCTGGATCTTCGCATCTTGCCCTTTGATTATCGTAGCTGCGTGAATATCGCGATTTGAGGCTAGGGCGGCGGTTGATGTATCGCTGAGGCCAATTGACACCGATCTTGCAATCTGAGCCTACACGCTGCTCGAGTACGATTTTTGCCGCATCGCGTACCCCAGTAACGGTCAATGGATAACCTCTTTCATCCATAGATAGTATCCAATGCTCAATGGCCTCCTCTTCCGTATCCGTAAGCTTTTGGCAATTTGGGCGCGAATCGACGCGTGAAGCGCGTCCGCGAAGGCGGGAGGCAAGGGAAGTAAATGGGACAGAATAGGCGTCAGCGGCCTTTCGAATACTTGGAAAACGGCCTTTCAAATAAGCGTCATGAGCAAGGAGTAGTTGACCCTCTTTCTGGGCCTTTGTATTGACTAGTTGTGGTGGCATTGTGGGTTAATCGATGAGGATACGAAAATGTGTACCGCTTGGTGGTGTGTACCGCTCGATGGTGGATTACGTTAGGATCATGATCGTAGATGATCACGTGATCATGGTTAACGAGTTACTTCTAGTACTAATAGGTGCAGGTGAGACATCTGACAGAATCACAAAGTAAATGAAGTCTCAAGAGAATTCTAGCTGACAGTCTGGCAACCTCGCTACCACATTCTGAGCAAGTCACGCTGTCTCTGTGTACCTCGGCATCACTAATCAAGGCGCGCCGGTATTCTCTTCTTCATCTTCTTCTCCTGAGTTCTTCGGAGCATCTCCCAATCAAGCTGGCGTCTTCCAAAGGCGCTCAGTTGGCCCGGAACATGTAACCAGCCGTATTCTAACCACTAAATAGGCTCAGCTCGGGATGTTGGCTGCTAAGAATGGCTGGAGGCCGAAACGCTTGCCTCAGACATATATACATACGTTGTGCGACGCCCGAGACTCCACAGGCTTTGTTGCCTATCTCTACTTCAACCCACCCCTTCTTTCTTCCCTTCCACAAAACCACCATCTCTACAACAACTCGGCCAAACGTTATCGAATATGGAACTCGAGCCAAAGCTCTCGACTCCATACGGAGATGAAAAGCCATCATCTCCGCTAGCAGAGTTCTCGCGACTCTCCAAAGTTGTGCGCCTCTACCAGCCTTCGCAATCATCGCAACCCATGAACCCCAAAGCGCCGACAACGATCTTGTTTTGTTCATGGATGGATGCGCATCCGAAGCATATTGCGTACTACACCAAAACCTACATGTCACTCTATCCACACGCGAGAATTATCTTGGCAACCATGACTGTCACGCAGTTCATGGTGCAGAGCGAAGCTACACGACAATCAGAATCAAAAGAAGCCGTCAATGCTCTTCTATCGCCTCCTCAAGAGAACGAGCGACTTCTGGTCCATTGTTTGAGCAACGGAGGTGCGAAGCGGGTCTACAGTATTGCTGGTGTCTACCAGCAGTTGACCGGAAGGCCGTTACCAGCCAAAGCCATCGTGATCGACTCAGCTCCAGGAATTCCGCAATTTCGACGCGATTTGCATGCTCTCAGTGTTCCTGCGCGCAAACTGAATTGGCTTCTCTGGGTTCCGTATATGACTATCGTCGTAGCAGTGGCCTCAGCCATCTACGTCAGCGTACACTGGATGCCGAAATGGTGGTGGCGCGAGTTGGTTTGGGGCCCTCACGAAGGTGTAAACGACCCTGCCCTCATCAATCCCCAATGCATCAAGGGTTTTGTTTACAGCAAAGAAGACATTATCATCGACTGGAAAGATGTGGAGAGCCATGCCAAGTTGGCTGAGGAGAAAGGATATAGAGTGGAGAAAAAAATGGTTGAGGGTGCAGAACATGTCAAAATGTTCAAAGGTGCAGGAGGCGAGCAAGATTACTGGGGGTTTGCCAAGATGATCTGGAACATGGCAATGGACTGAAAGACCAGTCACTTCCGTAAGAATCCTCCCACAACCCTCATTTACTTTCGCTAAAATTATGCGTCCAAGAGCAGTGGAAATACGACTTTCGCCGCTTCCAGTGGCGCTTTGATGAAGGTTTGCGCACCTGTGGAATACTTTCCCGTATATGCGACATGGGAAACAACAGATTTACCACCTAGAAATAAGCGTTGGATGGCTCCAGATGAGAGCGATAATCAGCTCATAGGAGCACTTGCTGTCATAGAACTCATCGTTGTTGTCATAATACGCCACAATACGTAGCAGTCTTACTCGGCCGGATGAAGGAAACGCTGAAGATCGATAGCACGCCTAGATCTTAGACAGAATCTTAGACTTATCCCATTCCCTTTCGCAATGTCTTTTCTCAAAGGCATACCCTTAGTGAATCGCGTATCTCTCATCAAAACTGCTGTAACAATTATGTGGGATTTTAGCGATTTTCCTCTCAAGTGCTCCGAAAACACTTACCGTAGGCTCGCAATATCTGGCTCAACAGCTGGTACAGTAGGCCCAAGATTGACATTGGCAGCAGGCAATCTTCCAATAGCTTGTAGGCTACTCTGAGCACCGCCACTACAAAGTACAGAGCCTCTAACATCAGCTCCCTATCCCGCCAGCTTTATATTGAAACCAAGAACCCTCCGATCTCTCCTAGCCGCCTTTCTAAAATGGATTACCTACCTGCGAATATCCCATTACCACAACCCTGGCAGTATAATACCTCTTACTACAAGTAGTTAAACAATCTTTTGCAGCGTTTATACCTCTTATTTTAGGAAACTCATACGGAGCTAATATAGCCGAATAGTGATAGCTTCTAATTCCACGCCTTTTACTATTATACTTGAAGCTCTAGCGGGACCACCGATGATTCCCTCGCCTTTTTCTTTACTATATTTCGGTATAGACGTAGCCTCTAGTATATCGGTGTATTTTTCGTTATTAATACCAGTATAGATTCTCTATAGTCTCTAAAAAAGTACCTAGCGCTATAGAAAAATTTCAAGAAGTAACCCAGAAAAAATTTCATTCTTGTTTGTGACGGCATGGTGTTACGGGGAACTCGTTTCTCAACACAGTTGATTATGTCAAGACCTTCTTGACACCTGTGTTCTCTTGTTCTGGTCCGCGGGTTTGGGGTAAGGGCAATATCAGTCTGGAAGTACTTACCTTAAGTACCTTCCCTTGCTCAGGTTCTTTGGAGCCTCACTAGATCCTAGCCGTCCGATGTATCTCCCAATTCAATTGTCGTCTAACCGATTTGATCCTCAGATCAATCCTGAACGCTTGTCGGTTAGTATGAAGGTTGGGGGTGGGCTTGCTTCGTGTGCATATGACTTGTGCTTGATTGTATCTAAGTAAAAGGTCGTTACTGTGGTAGGTTGAAGAAGCTCCTATGTGAGAAACATAACATGAGATAACCACGAAGAGAGAAAGGAAAGTCCGTCCAACGTCCTCCCTATATACCCTTCTGGTTCTGGGTGCCAAGGTGTATTCCCACACCTCTTGGCTCTTCCCACACTTCCCACACTGTGGGCAATGCCAAGTGCTGTGGGAACTGTGGGAATATCACGTAACTCCTGCACGTACTATTCTCTCTTAGGACTGACCTGGTTGCACCAGTCCCCTCTTGTGCGCCCAACGGATTCCACTCCACATCAGTCCTAACAACAACTTCTTGTTATCCAACCATCCTCTGCAAGTCCCGCTGTCCCTGCTCTTTGGTCTTGAGGTGATCTGTAACACATGGTGGCCATCTTTGTCACATGACAACGTTTCGCAGCCACACTGTGGCGAGAGGAACATCAACTCGCGCGCCCCGTAGTTACTTACTCTCTATCTGATATTCTCTCATCACACTGAGTAAATGGAATCTTAGTTCATTCTGTCTGGTTCAATGCTCGCCGTGACATTGTTTGTATTTCACTACTATTACCTGTCCTTTGCTTTATGCGAAGATGCCAGCATTCTATAGGATATTTCAGTATATGAGAAGCAAGATGAAATCTCGATGAGCGTAGCGATACTAACTATACTTAGTAAGAGCCTTACAGTCGTTGCAAAGTTGAAAAACTTGTACTGTCAATTATGGATATTACATGCTATTAATTTGATCGTTATCAGCTAAGAATGCTCCTGTTTTACTCAAATCTCGAAGTTGAAGTGCAACTTTCGCTCTCATATACGCCAATTTGAAGTCCAAGCACGATACGACAGTTCTAGAGCCTTCTAAATATCCACCATGTAGTCCCTAAATAACAGTTTGCAGCTACTCATTTCTCGCACGGCATTAGAAGAACCATAGATTCCACCACAAGCAAGTCAAGAAGAGCACAACCACATCGCCACTACCAACTCGAACCGAACCCAACGGTCTACAGCCAGGTTTTCTCATCGCCAGGATCGTATTTGTCGCCCATCATAAGAAGTCGCTCCATCTCGACTGGTGTATCATTGTAACGTTCAGAGTCAAATAAGTACTTGCGCGACGCCACCCAGAATTTCGCCACACAGCTATGAGCATCTTCACCACTTGCCCTCAAATGCTGGAGTCAGGGATGTACGTATCTAAAAAGGCATTGTCCAAATTTTATTTCGTCCGTAGATGATAGTACTACCTGCGATGCTTCCGGTTTCTGAGGACGAGCGATTTTAAATTAGGGAAAAAGGGCAAGCTTTCTGAAAACGTCTATATCGCGATTGTCAAAGCTGACGAAGTTAATGAGAATGATGACGATATTTTCGATGAAGGCGAAGACTTTGGGTTCGGCATGGTGGATAAAAGATCCTAATTCGTCGATGTTCTGCGCTGTGAGCGTCCCGATGTTGATTTACTTGAGGTCGGGAAGATTTTCCAGAAGACCTAGACTATGGCAATCCACGGAGATAAAAGCGATTCGAATGTCAGACATATGGGCGCAATTCTCGGTGCCAATATTGGCGACGAAGTGCTCCAAATCTGGGAACATAAATGGCTAGGCGTAGAGGAGTGAATGTATTTCGTGGGACATTTGAGGACACGAGCCACTCTGCATGACCTCTCCCACTCCCTGTCATCGTTCTCGAGCCACGGACCATAATCGAATTCGTACCACTCCATCTGTTAAGGGTCAGAATGTGGGTATGGTCGACAGCGGTTCTCCATTGGCATCAGCCAGGAACAGTAAATCTGGTTGCGTAGCTGGGGCGACAATCAGTAAAAATTGCCATGTCAAACCCCTTCGCCATTTCACTCCATTCGCTGGGCAGATCGAGAAAACGAAATGGCTTTCGCTTCTACACATCAATTAGTGAGTTAGAATGGGATGAATTCATGGAAGTATCCATACCCAAGCCCCATGAGAGACCGCTGCATATGATGGGCGAGACGGAGACGACTCTGGTACTTTTTTGATGACATGATGGCTCAGTTCTTGTCGTTCATCGTCTGACTTCGATTTCTGTTGTGTGGTTGGGAGCTATTCATGCTTCGTGTTGACCTGTGGATTATTGTCAAATTGATGTCAGGAAACCCGAGGCGAGGCTCTTACCCACTTCGCAACAGCCAGAGGATGGTCTCAAGGAATGGTTTCAATATGAGGAGTGCTACCGTGAGTTTCCTCCATGGTTGCTTTTGCAGTTGTTGATCGAGGAAGTCAGACTGATATGAGAGCTTAAATAAGCAAGGATTTTGTTAACTTACAACTGCAGTGTTAGCTCACGTGTTATTGAAGTCGATTCTCGGAGTGACGATTAGCCCGGTATTTGTGATGATGAGCATCGATTGTGTCGCGCATTATCGCAGTCGTTTTCTCAGATCAACAAGCATCTCCAGTGCCATAAATTATAGCACAACTATAGTTCTGGTTTCATGCCAATTCCTACCTCTCATCGATCTATGGAAAGGCTGTAAAAACCGACGAGGGGTTATCGAAAGGGTGTAATATGGTCCTAATAGGCAGATAGACTGCTCGGTTGACGCTTGTGTAGCATCGAGCGTCTTCGTATCAGCGTCGCTGGTTACCAGAGCTGAGAGAGACTCGGGGTCGCGAGCTTGCTCGGTTGTGAGAGAGCGGTCCAAGCGCGGATCTGGCAACAACCTCAAACTTTCAGACTTTCACACAGTCCATCTCCAACTATCATCTCTCTCATCATCTTTGTGTCTTCTTGGAATCTTCTTGAAATGCCAACAAAATGAGTAGCAATCTACTGCTCCCACAGGTCTTGGACCTGCGGTGAGAGAGGGGTTGAGGCCGCCTACCGACAGCTCCAACGATATGGGAACTTCTGGCACCCTAGAGTCCATCGCTGAGAATACCGCTCTCCTTCAAAGGTTCGACTAGGAGAGGATGATCTAATACTCCTAGAGCCACCAGCTGTGAGTCCTCGAGCAAAGACACATTTTCATAATCGAATAATTCCAGTTGATAGCGTGATTATGTAGCATTCCTAGCTATAAACCAATTTTAGAGTTATCAACAAGCGACGATGGGACAGTTTTCGGCCGTTACAATACACATTGGGCCAAAGACCAAAGAACAATCGTCGCTCGCATTCAGAGAGTACCTGGGCGTGGTATCGCAAGAAAGCAATGGAAGGAACAAAAACCCCACCCTCATCTCGTGCAATCCTCGCTCATCGCAACACCCATCATACCCTAAAAACCTCCCCACTTTTCCATATCCGTGAGATCAAGGTGGTATCATAAGCGCAAACGACTCCTAACGCCAAACTCGTGATAGCCAAATCATTCATCAACCAAACTCATCTTCAAAGCCCAAATTGCGCATCCAGACTCCCCATCCCGCACCTATCCGTTCCTCTCGGGCTCTCGACTGAAATACATATACCCCTAAAGCTCTCATGGCTGACACTACCCATCAACTCCGGGAACTCTTCTCCACTCGTCAGACTCTCGTCACTGAAGCTGAGGACACTTTTTGGTGCTTCTCCTGACCGCCCGGGCATACCGATGTCGTCTGGTCCGATACTCCACATGTCAGGGCTCCAAACCATGTTAGGGTTACCAGCGGTTGGAAGGGGTGCCACGTCCAGTAGTGCGTCGACAGGAGGGCCACCATAAATGCCGTCGTAGATATTCGTCTGACCGTTATCGAGGGATCCAAGGAGTTGCTCCCAGTCTGTGGTGGTGTATTCTTGCTTCTTGTTTGTATTGTTTGAGAAATTCAGGTGATTGTCAGCGTCAGTCTCGCCCAATGGCAGATAGTCCAGATTTGGCAAAGGTCGGGATGCCGAGCTATATGGTCGGCATCGGGCTGACTGAGGAGGGCTGAGGCTGGAGCGCTTCATATCCATATTTGGGGAGAGTGTTGGCTCGCTGCGGGCAGTGTAAGGCTCCGATCGTACACTATGAAGGCTGTTTTGAGAGTTATTGACATTGTGGTTGAAGGCGATTGTGGGCAAGGTGGCTCTTCGATCATCCTTCGATGGCCTCGATGGCGAGGTAAATCGATTCATAATGGCTCGAATGTGCTTTTGTGCCGAGCTTATTCCCTCATGCACGTTTGCAATGTCACCTTCGGAATTATGGCGCGACGAGGTTGGCGTACGCTGCTGCCGTGGCATCTCCGGGATGGCGAGAGCATTGCTGATTAGGCGGAACTCTACTGAAGCTGAAGAAGGTGCTTGTTCTAGGAAACTGGCTATTGTGTTGATGAGTCGTTGATTCTCTCGAATTAAAGCTCCTCCTTCGTCTAGTTCTATGTTCTGGAACAGGAGACCAAAGCCTGCAAGAACGAGGAGCTCGCCCTTGTTGAGACATATTGAGAATGCAAGGCCGCGCTCGTCCAGAAGCTCCTGGATTTGGACGATCGCTTTCGAGGAGTTCGCCAAAATAATGCCGGCAGATCCAGCCATGTCGCCAATCATTGCGGACGCGCAAACAGCTGGTCTGTAAATAAGAGAGCGAATATAATGGTATGCCATAGACTGGTGCTAGTTATTATAGTGCTTAACTACAATCATCTCGATTCGATTACCGAAAGTGGAGAGCGGGAAGAAACAACATTAGTGCTGGGCTTGTCTTGCACAAATTGCAGTCTGAGATGTGAAGGCAAAGTGCTCAACCAATCATCAAGTTCATCTGAAAGACCCATGATTTTACGAAACGAAAGATCGTATGTCGCCGAGGCAGGGTAGTTCTCAGTCAGGACTTTTGCGAGAATTCGAGAAACCCTAAACAAGGCTAACGCGCTGGACAATTTCGTATACTCGCCCGGGAGGGTGGGCAAAAAACATTCCTCAGTGATGTATTCGTCGTCAGCGTCCACGGGATACTCGCAATGGACATCCTCGTCTTTCAAGAATCGTGGTAGGCCGAGTTGTGCAGCAGAGAAACTACATCACATTAGAAATGTCACACGAGGACCAAGGTTCAGGATCCTACCAATCAAGGGTATACAATGTCCAAAAAAGCTTCTTCCTTGTCTCGCGTGTCAATGTGCCGAGAGCGAACCTCTTCTGGGATTGATGAAGACCGAGGCGTTGGGAGAGGCTAGTCGCCAAACCTTTGTATTTCAACAAACGCGCATAATCACCATTCTGCAGGCAAGAGACTTGCGCCAGGAGAAGACATTGCAGGGCGACAAGAGAGTTTTTCATCAGGAGTTGTTCCAAGGCTGCTTGCCATTGGGTGTTGAAAGATTCAATATCGTCCTTTAAGTGAAACTGTTGAACTATTAACAGCGATTACTGGTCCCAGCTGACAATGCTTACGTTGCTAGAATGGGAGGCTGATTGCGCTGCGATAGCGAAGACCAAATTCAATTGTGCCAAAGACGGCTTGTCGTCCATCGCTTCAGGGCATGACACATACTCCTCGTACAAACTTAAAAAGGTAGGGCGATGGAGTATCGGGAATAAAGGCGCCCATTCTTGAAAGAAGATATTGATCAGTTGGTCAGAGACCAAACGGGCAGGAGCTTGCCAGCAAACTGCGTGTGGCGGCACGGTAGTCGTCGAAGCTCGAGCATCGCTGGTGAAGAACGCGTTTGCGTTAATGTCAACTGCAGTTCGTGGAATTTCTTGTATCTTGGCCTGGAAAGCGTCGATCAAGCTCTTCCCGTTTGAAGAGCCGATAAAATGCAGATCCGAGTTCTCATCGTTCACCAGCGAATTTGATTGTACGACCTTGAAGCTGTCATCCCTCTCTTGCTGTCTTGTTTCCTCTGTCTCCGGGCTGGACGGTTGTGCGGAAAGTGACTTCTTTCGCAGTGGCATCCTTGGTGAATTCGATTGTATCCGAGAGAGCATTTCCAGTTTCTCGTCCTTCTCGTCCAACAAGCCTTTCAATTCCCTGACTTCTGCCTCCAGTGCCCTGACTCTTTCTTCCAGCGACTCAGTATATCCACGTGGGAAGGCCCTCCGGCTAAGTTTATCGCTGGTCTTGCATTCAAATCCTACGTTGGTGCATTGCGAGCAGCTTCTGTCATGTGTTATTACCATGGCCGGTTATGATGCATGACACAGTGCTCACGGTCTGATGCCGTCGCATCTTATCTTTTTTGACCGACAGCGATCGCTACCGGCTTGTTAGCATCCGGCCTCTCCAACTTCCAAAGAGGTATCTACCAAGCTTGCGCAATTCTGGTCTGAGCATTCTGTCCGATTTTGATAACTTTCATGGGAAGAATCCCAGGCATCTTGAAGCAAAGAAACGAGTAAACAGAGCAAAAGGAAGTAGATGTCCCGCAGGACTTCAGCACGAGATAGCCTCCTCGGATAGGCTGAGAAAACACGAGGTAGTACGATACTGACGCAAGATCTTACTTGACTATGGCGAAGACTACGGGGAAGTAGTAATGGAGAAAGGTTTGTGGTGTGCGAGATGATCAAACGACAAAGCATGTCTGGGGAATCGAGTCTATACATATCAGGACATTTCTCCGGCTGGGAAGGGTCGGCAGCAAAGCCCAGGAGGCTACAGGGACTAATTATTTGAATGCGGGGAGTCGAGCTGGGATAGTGGTGAGGCCAATTAGGAGATGAGCCGGCGGGGATAAATCGGGGCAACGAGAGGAATACGGAGCGTAAAGATACGGAGGTGGCATGTCAGGGTGCAGGCGTCTGCCAAAACGGAGTCGTTATCGCTCGTTATCGAAGCAGTTTGAAGTCTCTGCCACAATGACGACATTGGAAACATTCGACGTCGGTGGTCTAGACTCGAGACTTGGCTAGTGCATGACTAATGCATGACTAATGCGTGGCTAATGCATGACTAATACATGGCCTGAAATCGGATCGCCTCCACCAGTTGGAGTCGACTGTCAGCTTCCGAGCCTCTCATCCGATCACTTCCTCAGACTAGGAGATACCAAGAATAGTTTTGATAGATTATACTGTCTGGTCAAGTATAGGACGAGGTCACCAAGAACACACCTCGAGATGAGTAAGAGAAGCATCCAACATGTTGCTCAACCATCGTCACGCATATCTGCATCACTTCAGTTTCGTCATTGGTTGAACATCATAAGACTCGTCCATCTTCTCAAGATGTTGCTCACTCTTGGGTCATAGGAGCTGCTGGCATCCTACTAAAAGCGGATGATTCCTAGCCTATATGGCAGGCATACACGAGCTGATCCAAAACGCTGAAGCGTTCGCATTAAACGTACACTAATATAGCCCCATTCAGTGCGGGTGTCACATCCGCAACTCAACTCGAAAGCACAGTTCAAGGAATGATACATGAAAAGCCCAGGCACAACTTCAAGTACCTATTAACAGATCACACTGTCATCACCGCCCATCCACGCTAACACATACAACACCACGATGGACGCGCAAGAAGCAGAAGAGTTCCCAAGCACCTGCAGTAGCAGATAGAAGCATCAGACACGAGAACACTCGATACGGCGAAGAAAAGTCTGCACCAACCACGCAGATCGAGACGACCACGAGCATCACGAAGACATCAAACTTGTAAACAAATCCAACATCATCACTGGCCACAAACATGCCAATCACCAGGGTAGACCTCCCGAAATCAGACTAACATCCCCACAGAACTCCGCGTACTCCGTAGTGATCTGCAAGTCGCCATCCTCAAACCTGGGGGAAGGGCCGAAGCAATGCCGATGAACATACCCTACGCCTCGCCATCACACTATGCTACTCAGCACTACGCATGGCAGAATGCGGAGAACCATTGCGGTCCAAGATGAGGGCCCACGAAAGGAGATGACGAGGAACTTACACGAGACAGTGACAGTATTTACAGAAATTTTCGACATCGTCTTGAAATTTGATTACTTAACACACCAATCTTCCTCGAGATTTGCGCTCCACTCTCATCCAATCCTCAGTGGCCACTTGCCTCCATGAAAAATGTCGAAAACCTCCTTGCACCAGGAAATGGCGTCGTTCCTCAAGTCTCACGGTTTGAGACATTGCCGCAGTCAATGTACCCGCGAAGCCTGATCACTTCCTTAAGAAATAAAAAGCTACATCCTTTGTGCCTACCTCACTTTTCAATCAACACCACAGACTTCATAACAATGGCATGAATCCCACTCCGCATTCGCTATAAATCAGAAACCTCACCGTACCACCGCATCGCAACAACTCCTCAACTCCCTCTTTCAAATAAAGATAAATAACAGTCTTCCCGGCGCTTTTGTATGTAGAAGTCACTGTGCGGATTCGCAAATAACAGGACACGTTTTGTTGCAAGACATGCTACTTAATCGCGGAGAAAGCGATCCCCTCCCCTCCCCATTTACCCGATGCCATTAACAATCCCTCAGACTTGCACTCTTGTAGGAGTCTTATCGATTCTTACTCGCTCTGCTTAGCCCGTGGATAATAGCGAGGATGCGTTTAGCCAGGAATCTAGACTCATTAAAGTACGATCGATATCGATACATTCCCACCAGATATTTATCGATAACGATGGTACTTCGAAGGTATTTAACGAAACGCTTTATTTCCCGGCGGGTACTTATGAATTGATGAATGAGACCGCATGCTCTCATCCATTAATTCGAGGAACGGCCGTTTTTCCAAAAAGGGAGATTTGAAAAGGGGATTTAAGGATGCTTGATTTCAGATCGCGTACTAGACGTGATTCTGTCAGTCTTGTTGAAAGAGTTTTGCGCGCTGGAAAAATATTGATCTTAATTTCAAGGATGTCGTCGAAGTCTTTCTCTCTCTCCCATCAAGACAAATCAACCTCCTCATCGTGCTCCCCTCCCTCCCCTCCATTCATCTGATCAATATACCTCTTCACAACCTCCGTCCCCGACAAAGTCTCCACCTCCTCCGCTACCACCTCCCTAGCTTTCTTACACAACTCTTTCTCAAGCATATGCAATCTCACCGCCATTTCCCTAGGACCATCCCTTACATCCTTCCCCTCCCCAAACGCAATATTCTGTAACTCCTCGCTAAAAGCTTCCATATGATCCAATTGCTCTTCGACACGCGCTTGAATGATAGCCGCGGCTCGAAGTTGGAAAACCGGGTACATTTCTTCTTTCTCCAGTAGCTCGGGGAGCGTGGTAATATCGGGGAGGGGGTTTCCTTTCCATGAGACTTGTAACTCGCGGTTCCCATCCGTAGTTTGTAGGACTTCGAATCCGAGGCCATCTTCTTCGTTGACGATGATGAGGTAGACGAATTCGCTGAACCATTCTACCTTCCCATTTCTGTTTCTGGATAGTTTGACGCCCGGTGCAGCCGTTGAGACGCGCTTTTTCGCCATCGCGAGGGGATCATCCCCCATCGTGTCCAGATCGAGGAATAATTCTCTCGCGTCCCCATCGGCAAGAAGGGCACGATCGATGAAGCCGTAGGAGAAAAGGATTTCGCATGCGCCCTTGGCGTCACCGTATGTAATCGTTACTTCCCCCTCCTTCGTCACCTCAACCCCATCCCTCAACAATAAAACAGCATTACCCTCCCCATCACTCTCATAAAGCGCCTTTGTACACTCATTAGCGGCATGGTTAGCCATATCGATACAGGGAACCATCACATCACCAATCCCCGGGTACTCCAGAGCCCTTGATCGATACATGCAATCAACCTCCTTCCAATCCTCGAATTCCAGTGCAAGGGGTGACGAGGGATTCCACCATGTATCCCTACACCACCTCACATCCCGCGTGAGCGTGTGTAAATTCTCGAATTCACGTTGAAGCGAGCGCAGTTTGGCGTCTGTGGCTGGGAGGAGTGTTGTATGTGTTAGGAGATAGCGTTCGTCGCTGGACCAGAAAGTCGGGAGGAGTTCCGAAGGGAGGAATTTGATGTATCTGGGGGACTGTCAGTGAGTGTGAGGTTTTGGGGTGGGAGTTACGGACTCGATGAAAGGTGTGCGGGTGCCGATGCGTGGTTCTTTGAGATCTGGATGGGCGATTATGGATTGTGTAAGGAGGAAGATCATTATGGCGCCTCGGGTTGTCTGCGTGGTGAGTTTAGCTTTTGATTCGGCATCGTGCGTGCAGGTTGTGAACGATTGTAGGGTGATTTGGGTTGCTGGCTGTGTTTGGTGAATGTCCTTATTCAGCTTCGTGTCACTTGAAATTGTACATCGCTGGGGAATTTGAGGGGACATCCTCGTGTCGGAGCCTTCGCAATCAGCATTTATGGGGAAGATTCCCCTGCCTCTTTTCTTAATCCTCTTCCAAAAAATGAATCATATGGAAGGACAGTAATTCATGAGATCGAGAACGAGCAGATCACAATCGGAGCCTCCTTACTGTATTCTGGATTATCGGATCCTAGAACAAATGTCGTAACTCCAGGTCGACATACGTAGTTCTGAAGAGTTCACATCCCCGAATAGCCTATGTATGACGACCTCGAATGGAACCTCATAAACCAGAAAGATTGTCTGCACATTAAAGCAACTTCAAACTAACAAAATCCAACTCAAGGAAAAAGAACACTCACACGTCCAAACTCCCCCATCACCTCCAAAACCTCATTCAAGTCTCGATCAGCCAGCGCAAACATTCTCACTCTCTCCAAACTCAACACCAGCTCTTTTGGAATCGTCATCAGTGGGGCCTCGCCACTACCATCCTCATCAGTGGCGCCTTTCAAGTCGCGATCAGCAACGACGCCTGACCCCGAGCCAGGTATCGAGTCGCATTTGATGCCATTAAAAGTGGCGCCGTTGAATTGAGCCCAGGGTGGGAGGAATGAAATTGGGAGGGTTAGATGGCCTGATTCGCGAGCGCGGCGAATCATGTTGGAAGACGAAGCAGTGAGGTTTGAAGATTGTCTCGAGATGAGATGATGGCGAAGTGAGTCCCGCCTCGAGAACTTCTCGTCTATAAGAACTATTCAGATGTAATTGATGGCGATAAGTTTCTGGCGATCACTAAAAATAATTTCGCTCGAAATTTCGATGGTCGTTCAAAAGGCTGAATCCCTTCGCCGATGAACGTGGGATTTGGTATCGTAAAGCTGGCCGGTCCAAGGATTCCGGATGGGATTTGATGATATCTGTGTTTCGTGAGGTTGTGTTGTGATGGCGATGTTGTAAAAAGTGAGGTGTCGAGGTTCCACATGAGCCGAAACCACGTTCAGACCTTGAATCTGCACATTGTGAAAAATTCGGTATTTGTGATCTTCAAGCAAAAGGCGAAGCCGATAGAATATAGACTTGCAAAGAGAGGACGGTTCAAATCTCTTCAGCTCTATTTCGACGCTACGACACTATTCTTAGACTTTCTGTTTAGCTTCTACCGGAAAATTCCACCTTTGAATACAATACGCTCGTCCTACAGTGCTACTCTCCCCATCAACAGTGAGAGTTTTGATTGTATTAGACGAGGGCATTGGATTTCAAGGCTTGCGAGCTCGCTCGATCGAGCGTTAAAAATAAAGATACTCGAGGTTTCTTGTTCAAATCGACACAAATTCTCCTTGTTTGATCTAGATCTGAAGTGCAATGCAATGCCACCCAGCTTCTCCACGATATAGCCAATCATCCATGAAGTTGTGCTCTTGCTTAGCACAGTAGGCGGTTTTCCAGGGATCAAGAAGAAACAATGCCAGGCCGTTATTGAGCTGATGGCCAGATTGGGATGGATCTAAGTTTGCGGAATGGTTTGAGGCGTTGATGGGGATATCCGTGCAATCTGCGAAGAATCCGTTGCCCTAGCCGATAAGACTAGTATAGCAGGATGCTCGATTGAATTGAGAAAGCCAAACAGGTCGAGAAGGTGAGTCTTGAACAAAAGATAGAGCCATAGGAGAGAGAACTATTGCTCTGTTACTGTGGAAGAAGCTATGGATAATCCATGACTTCCAAGTGAACAACGCATCAAGGCTGGATGGTAGCACATCGCAACGGGTTAGAGCTTCAGCGGCAAGGGATGTATCTCTGGGATGTTGTTGTTGTTGCAAGGGGTATGCGCCTGAAAAACAAAGTCACGAGTGTTTGGCGGGTTTGTTTGTTTTTCGCCGTTCTGTTGTCATGGGCAATGACTACCGGTTTCGAAAAGGAATCTACTTCATGAAGCTCGATTCTCCGCAGATACTCCCATCTCAACGACAATATTCTTCAAAAGAATTCCCAGGACCGTCAATAATACCCATCGTCCTGCCCATCTCATCCTTATTGCTGTCCCTTCGCCCTTTGACAAGAATATCAAAAAAGAAGTCTCCGCCGTCTTCAGACAAAGGTCAAAACATTGGACAACAACAGCTTATTCCACCCCAACACTGCGCATAACGGCCACTCGAGTCGTATAGCCAGTGTACCTTGGCTTCAATATGCCTAGGGAGACTGCTCACATCACAGCTGGCCCAACGTCGGTGCCAGCTGTCGGCGCAACCAGCACTGGACAAGTTATTGAGTATATTCAAGGTGCGCAATAACAACAACACCTTTGTTTTTCTTCAGTCAAGAACATAAAACTAATTCAATCCTCTATTCCCAGACAGACTATATCTCGGATCATATTCGCATCCGCCTAATGCGCACACCCCTTTCCCATACCCTCAAAAACAACAAGCTCGTACACCGTCGAAGCGCTCATCACGAGCCCAGACTGGCCCGAACTCGACCAGTCCTAAGGTCTCTCCACCAGTGTATTTCTCCATCGATAAACAATTGGTATACAATGCCTTCCACGCCGACTTCGGTCCACTCCACATTGGACATTTATATAGGTTTGCGGTAACATTGCATGAAGTACTGGCAGACCCGGCGAATACGGATAGGGGTGTTGTTTTCTGGAGTGAGGCAGATTCGAGAAGTAAGCAGTTTTCGCTTGGTTGCAATTGTGCGTGCGCTAATCGAGTGTGAAGGTCGCGCAAATGCTGCATGTATGCTTGCATGCTATATGGTGCTAATACAAAATTGGCCGCCTCATCTTGCGCTCGCACCAATTGCGCAGATGGATCCTCCATGCATGCCGTTCAGAGATGCGGGATACAGCCAGGCCGATTATGTACTCAATATTCAGGATGTTGTGTATGGAGTATGGAAGGCCAAGGAGAATGGGCTTTTCAGCTTGAAGGAATTCAGCTTGGAAGAGTGGGTCTGATCCGATTGTTGATCGTTGATCTCTGCTAACAACTCCAGATATGAGATGTATGAGCGTGTAGACATGGGTGACTTCAATTGGATTTCGCCGGATTTCCTTGCCTTCGCATCGCCGCAATTCGCTCCAGTCACAACAATCCCACGGAATTCAGCAGATTGGGATAGATTACCAAAGACCGCCAACGAAGTCTTCCGATCAAAGACGATACCTGGTCCTTTCAAGAATGTCCTTTGTCATTTCGAAGAGCGCAACATCGGTCTCGTTGTGCGTTTGAACTCACAGCTGTACTCGTCCTCCTACTTTGAAGCGCTCGGCATTCAACACCTCGACATGATCTTTGACGACGGCACGTGTCCACCGTTGAGCTTGGTCCGACAATTCATTAACCTCGCTCGCGAAGTCATCGAGGTCCGAAAACAAGGCATCGCAGTCCATTGCAAAGCAGGTCTTGGTCGCACTGGATGTTTGATCGGCGCATACCTCATTTTCTGCCACGCCTTCACTGCTAACGAAGTCATCGCATACATGCGCTTTATGCGTCCAGGAATGGTCGTTGGTCCACAGCAACATTGGCTCCACCTGAACCAGCAGAAGTTCCGCGAGTGGTGGTTTGAGGACCAGATGAAGGAGAAGATGGCAGCCATGATGCCTTCGACACCGACGAGACTGCACAGCAAGCAGCGACTGGCATCCAATGGTCAAACCTTTACACCTCCCAATGGCAGCACCAAGCGATCTGCGTTGGGCGAGATCGAGATCAACGAACAGCACGCGCCAAGTGGTGTATCTGATGAAAACCTTCCAGCTCCAACTCCAGGGCAACCCCGCAAGACAAGCAAAATTTACGGCGCCTCATCACGACACCGAAGTCCCGAGAACGAGCCATTCATTCGTCCAGACACCGAGGTTGTCTCTGTCTCGCGGCATATCCGAGGCGATTCCGAATCAGAAGAAGAATACCAACTCCGTCTGATTGCGCGACGAGCCTCTCGCTCGCCCACAGCTTCTGACAAGCGACGGGCTGTTTCTTGCACGAGCACGACCACGATCACAAAGACTCGGGAATGGTCGACGAGCTTAGCGAGTGCGGGTGCTGAGAGTGATGTCGAGAATCGGGTTTCTGGCAGACCAAAGACGCCGGCACGGAACTCCAACTCTGGGAGTGGGAAGGGCGATATTCCCATGTCGAAGCTACGGTCTTCACCGTCGCGGCGCAGTGGCGAAGTCAAGGGTGCTGTGAGCGTGCGAAAGACGAGTGGCAGAGTGGGTAGTTTGGGGACTGTGAGTGCGGCTGCGAAGAAGATATGACCACTACGCCACGCTTCTTTTCGCGCGTGAGTTCGTCGTGCTTGTTTCCATGGCGTACTAGCGTGTTTCTGTGGAGCGGGATCTTCCGTCTCGACGACGGATAACGATGTTGATGAGCATTTGCATGGAGTCTGGGGGGCATGAGTGTACGGTGTTCACGGTCTCTTCTTTTTGGGATGTTTTTTGGCTTGTCCGTCTTTGCTTTGGGACTTTCATTGTTTCCAAATTATCTGTTTTTCCATTTTTCGTATTGTTGCGAACATCTCTGAGCGTGGTTAATTGATCATGTTGTTAGGATAATGAAATTCTTCGAACATCAATGGTTTATGTTGTGCATGTTCAATGTTGGCGAGTTTGAATTTTTATAGTGATGAGGATTTGTGAGGATGATATCTGTAATTCCTTTTTTTTTTTTCTCATAAATGATTGAATTGTAACGTTTGATGTTGATGGGATATGGTGATTGGGTGAACTATCGAGACATAACGATGGTGTTTGCGACCCCTCAGCTCTCAGCCTTGTTTTTGTGAAAAGCATGGTGCTATTTCCCTTCTGGATTCCTCCATTTATCGATGGCTCCTATATTTTATCTCTCTATTTTTGGTTTCTCGATTGGCATTTTGAGGTTTTCTCGGCGCTTTAAAAGGTAAGATTGTGTTCGTATATTCGATTTCTTTTTTCGATTTATATAAACTATCTCCAGGTCGATATCAAATTTCTAGCCGTCCTTTGTTTTAGATGTTGCTAAAAATCTATCCATATCGATCTTGAATAGGAAACTTGATGTGTAAAATGGAATTGGCTTGGTTGTACGTAGTTTGTAAGGTCTTGCAAGGTTGTTGCTGTTGTAGGTAAGATATAATTGCTTGAACGATTAAAAATTTGATGTCGTCAACTTATTCTATTGATTGGGGATTGGAGAGATTGGTCTAGATAAGGGAGGATGGGACGGGACTACTACGAAACTAAGGTGCTGATTTCGAATTGCAGAGTTAAGCAAAGACATCCCGAGCTTCGAAGTGGTTTAGACTGCCTGAGCCTTAAACGCTAGCTATTACTAATGGCACGTTTTCTTAAAGAGCTAGTCCACGAGTGCCCGGTCTTCGTTAGAAATGGGAGCAGGGCTGCTCTCACTCCGGGGTGCTTGTTGTAAAGCGTAAGGAGAACCTAGATCTTTCTTATATCGGCGTATATCTCAACTTCGATGTTGGGTTCGACTTAAGGAAGTAGGTTCATCGAGGATGAAAAGACGCTGACAGCCACGAAAAACAAGACTGAGCAACGCCAATTATAGCGGGAATGTTAGCACATATGACGGCGTTCCGCAACCCCAATCTTCGGATCTAGATAGGTTATGAGATAAAAAAGAGAAGAAAGAAAAAGGGAAGATGTTCGACAACATTAACGGATATGGCGTTACTCAAAATCTCGTGCATCTTCTCCCAGTCTCTAATTAGCAAAAGATATCTGCGAACGAGGAGAGTATGAGGATCTGTTTGACCGTTTCGAGAATCGAATCTATTCACCACTGACAGGTTTCGGTATCATCCAGGGACGAGCAGGAGAGTGAGAGGTCACAACTCTTCGCTTTCCATGGAATCGCGTATATAATTGTCTTCATATGAGATACAGCAGTGGTGAATTTATGCTTGATGAAATGATCACATAGCGTTGAGGAATAAAAGATGGAAAGTGAATCGAGCCGAGCCAAGGACATAGGTTGTGAATCCCGATGCGTCACTTGACACTAAGTAGTTACAAGAAATAAAGTTATACTTATCAGCTCCCAGGATTTTCGACTGTCGTTTAATCCTTTGGGTGCTAATCAACTAAGAATTCGACCTTGTTATTGTTGTTGTTGAAATAGGGAGTATGTCAGGGTCAGGTTTCCTACGCCCGGGCAGGACTTGTTGGTTATCGCCCTACCTTCGGCAGGTGTCGGGCGTTTCCTTAAAGGTGCGGAGAGAAGGGTATGGCCGTAGGCGTGGTGCGTAGTCAGCTACGTTCCTCCATCTGCAGTGGAGGCATGAGTATGCTAAGCCTCTGCAAGTGGAGGCGTGTGCATGGTGCCGAAGAGTCTTGTTGCCTAGAAGAGAACAACTGGGTCAATAAACCTTGTCCTGGAGCTCTATTGAACCAATTACATTGTTACCAACCTGTGAGACGCGTTACCTGCGACAGCGTTCCATGAACAAGCCGTTCAAATATCCATCCATTCTGTCGAGGACAGGCAGAGGTTTGTCTAAGTACAAAGCAGGTCGAGCCCCCCTAATCAAAGGTTACAACTGTTTCTCATCTTCCTTCAAGACTTGACCTTTGATTCAAGCTTAGCTTCGTACACAGATATTCTCCAACCCTCCTATCGCCCAGTCAGTTGCTTTCCAGTCTCTTATCCCCCTCGTCTCCAGGATGGCACCATCCCAAAAAGAACCCACAAAGTCGAACGGGGTAAACGACATCTCCGCTGCCGTTGAGTCATATACTGGAGAGACAAGTGAGCCTTCTTTTCTGAAAGATAAAGTGTACACCTCCGTACTGCCGCGTCACTTCCTAAGGAGAACAGGACAATGTACGAACTCATCGTGCAATCTTCATGGCCCAAAATTCAACACCATGGTCCCGAAGACTCGACTCCAATGGACCAATATCTCAAAGAGCCAATCCACGAACATGGTCTTGCATTTATTAGGACCAATAATGAAAATATCCTTGCCTTCGAAATTGAGGTGGGGAAACATGACGACGTTGACACAAACATCGCCGACATTGGCGCACATCTGGGCATTGTTGTTGGACTGGAGGGAGGGTTCCGGATGGTCGATCAGAATGTGGGGGAATCGTAATGATGGTGTGCGCATAGATCATGGGTTTACAGTAGCGACTAAATGCCTAGGATTCTTTAGCTACATACGGTTGCAATTTAGGGAGAGGATATGAAGGTTGGGGTCACCGTGCTTTTCATGTATACTTAAGCTCGGTTCTTGTTATAAACCTGGGCGTTCTTGTAGATTCTTTAGCAAAAAGATAAAACCATCATTTTTGATTTGATTGTTTCGAATAACGTGCTTTTGCTGACGTATCTCTAGTGGTGCAATGTTGACCATCGAATCCGACCCTGCAGGCATCACTTCTTGTCAAGAAAAGTAAGAAAGTAATGGTTGCAGCCGTATAATATGTATCCAGCGAGGAGAATATCTTATCTCGAGGTAGAATTAACGGTACTTGTGTACAAAGCAGGAAGTTGATACACATATCAAATCGAGATCAGATCATGCACCAACATGATCCAGCGCCTCCAAGGACGATATCATCCGAGAGTGGTCCTAGGTTTTTGTAGGCGCAGAAAATAGGAGGTCAAGTTGCTACGAACGATCGAGATTCTGCGCCTTCGCGGTCCTACACTAATGCACTTCCATGATTCTGCGCTTTTGCAATTTGATGGTGTATGTGTGCACCACAAGTGGTCACTTAGTGGTAAGATCCTCGTAGACAAACATGAGAGAGAAGATTCGGAGACCGGGCAGAACCTCGCCTATGTCTGTGTAAGTCTAGAGTTCAAAAGCATATTAGATAAAAACAAGACATCGCCATAGAGGAAGTCGACGTCAGCAGATCGGGGTTTCGAATGGAGGATGATCGCCTACCTTGCAATACCAGGCATTTCGTGCCTGCTCTCGTTTGTAACACGATTGCGATTTTACGCTGAAGTGATCCCTTCCCCTCGAAGTTAGAATTGGGAACCGCCAAACATGGCTGTCAAGGTCTTCTGACTTGATCCGTCCATTCATGGCCACAGCTTGATGGGATGAGTGCGCAGAGGGGAAGATAGGGCAATAGGTATAAATTCGTGTTCGTGTTACCCTACCGTACGTGTAAGATTGTCTATCCCGTATCAATAGGTATTCATGTTCGTGGTATCATTCCTCATAAACCCCAATAAACGCCAGAGCTAAACCGCCACAACCTCGTCACTTCCAAGGATTATCATCATGTGCATGCACTTTCTCTTTCTTCAACTCCTCAAAGCCATCTTCTCCTGCGCCACCCATAACGTCATCATCATCTCCAGTCAAGTCCACAGAAGGCCTCTCGACCATCTCGGCCTCGTCCTCAAAACTTGCTTCCATCTCTTCTTCAGCCTCGTCGTACCATGTGTTCTGCATCCACAACGAAATCAACTCCTTCGCTTTCTCGCTCATAGCATAGTATCCAGGATTATCCCTCGGCGTAAACATCTGCATATGCGCATTCGTCTCGGTAGTAGCTTTGTCGTTGATCATGGGATAAAAGTATTGCCTTGCCTTGTTCTTTGGGTCCGGCAGGATGCAAAAAGTACGTTCTGGGCCAGAGATTTGTGATGCCGGTCCCTTCTTTTCCTCTACAGCTTGTCCAAGACAGGTATACAGGTTTGCAAAAGCGAACGAATTCTCCTGCTCTAGTTCTACAATCTTGACGACCCGTGTCTTCAGCTCTTGCGATCTAGCCAAACAACCGACAAACTCGAGGTGCGACCCCATCCATTTCGCGCCTTCGTTCAGGGTGTCGCGCTTCATGTATGCTGCCGCTCCACCAGCAGCAACTGCGCCAGCGGCTCCAGCGAACATGGCGTATTTTCCCCATTTAGACCATGCTGGTACAGCTGCTGCATCTCCATCTTTGCCTGGTCCAGAAGTGATCATTTTGCTCGCCTCCTGACTGACCTTTTGCGCCTCCTCGTTTCCTTTGGCTGTATTATTCGCGGCATTGAGGCCAAATGCTGAGGCGACTGAAGTGTATGCTCCGTAAGCTGCTGAAGCGGTATTCCAATGCTCTTGGGCTCCATGCGCCACGACTCCTGGTGAGATTCCGAGATAAGGTGTGTCGAAGGCAAGAATTCCTTGGACATAGGGAAACATGAAGGTATTGGCTTCAGCTTTCATCATGCCAGAGGATGAAACAGGTTGATCTTGCTTTATGGAAAGGACGGTTTCGGCTGCGACGATACCACCCATGCTGTGACCGACGAGGACGACATGGACAGAGGGGTCGACGGTTGGTGAGGGAGTGCCATTGGCAACTTCAAGGTCTATGACTTTGTTTTGGAGCCTATGTCAAGTGTTAGGCAGGGTGTGACTTCGCATGGCAGAGTAATCATGCCATTCTTTGAATATGGATACACATTCGTGCAAGTCTCCTCGCGTGTCGAACTTTGGATATTGGATCTGCTCAATGGAGATTTTGGGTAAGGCGTGAGTGAGGAGGACGCGAAGATAGGAGGGAAAGCTTGCGAAGGTGTCGTCTCCACCCTATAGTTGCAAATATTGTGTTAGCAAGAAGCGGCAGAATTGGCAGAGGGCGAGACGAATGCGGCGGATGGGCCAAGTCGAGTTCGTATAGCACTGACCTTGAACCCGTGGATGAAGACCAGTAGCAATGTCTTCTTCATGTTGCGCGTCCGAACTTGTCTCCTGCATCTCTCCACGCCTATGGATGCGGGTAACCGTCCACCGAGAGACGGGTCACAACCAAGACAAACACCTAACACCTCCCACCTGCAGTCAGTCTCCAGCACCCGACACCACCACAGAACACGATTCTCACGCAAAAGGGCATTGCCGTCGAGGCTGTTTCACATGACCAAACGTGCGGTTCATTACATACTCTCTGGAGCCGACTCAGCCGAAAGATGTGGCCTGAACACCAAGCGGCCTCAACACCAAACGGCCTCTCTGGCTTCTACACAGGAGGTTAGCCTCACACGCAGGTCCATCATTGACTGGAGAACAGAACCCTCTTCACATGGAACTGCACATGCAGCCACTGACTTTCATCGCCTTGGTGATATGCCAATTTATTGGGACAAAATCTCTTTCTGTTCAAATGAAATCGGTCTCACCAGGATCATAATAGGGACTTCCACGTTATGGTAGACCTTAGTATGCAAGTTTACGTGGTTCCTGTGTCAAATTGACAACTATAATGCGTTTGCCCTTCCGGTCTCACCTGTGATCCGGAGTAGAGGCGCCAAGAAGGCTGGCAGTTTCAAGGAACATGAAGCCTTTCTCGGATTATCCCGACAGGAAACATGTCGTCAAATGGTTCCATCATCTCCCTCTACACACTACTCCCAGTATACATCTTTCCGCAAGCTTTTTATTTATTCGGTCTGCGGAACCCGCGTCACTGGCTATATCCATATTATCCGCCAATTTTCCTTCCAGGTGCACGCTGATCTGCAGTCGTTATTTAAAAAATATGTACCACAGTAGGTCTTCTTCAATCACATTCTTAGGCGCCATCGAACCAAATCTCCTGGAGATATGTGACACCAGTACTATCACTCGCTTGCGCTAGTCCCTCCAATGGCCGTAGGGTGTAGAGCCAGGTCCATGGGCTGGCTAGGGCTCTTCAAACTACTATATTGAAGTTACACAATGTGGCAATATTTGACGGTGGGTCGTTTGCAGGTATCTTCTTCGTATCCACCATGCACTGCAACAAATAGGACCCTAATAACCTGTGCGCCTTCTGTTACTATGCCAAAACATTTATGTGGTTCTCTGCCAGTTATCAGGCCTTCATGGCACGACGCGGAAGCTGGTGCAGTCTTTGGATATGGCTGTTGATTCTGGAGACAGTATTCGCCATTGAAAATGCCTTCGATCCTCTACCGCGCACCGGTGCGGCTCGAGCAACGCTGTTGCCTAATGAAGATGACTTTTACAAACCGCCAATAGGATTCGAAAATTTCCCCCTCGGATCCATTCTGAAGTCTCGACCTACGCCGAATAGCATCACCTTGAACAACATAGATGCAATAAGAGTCAAAGAGGCATGGCAGCTGTTGTACAGAACACAGAACAGCGTAGAGGAACCCACGGCCACTGTTGTCACGGTTATCATTCCATACAGAGCGAAGCCGGGTCACCTCTTTTCGTACTCCTACTTCTCGGTATGCAGATGATATCCTGCTTGGATCTTGCCTCGTTAACTGACTCTCCTCCAGGATGCTGCTTTCAATGGGTACATGAAGACTCTATCTTTCAGATGAACGGTCATCTAATCTGGAACAGTTGCAATCCCTCCGTCACCTTACAGATCGGTACACGCGAGGACAATGTCTGGAATCAAGTTCAAAATGCGATTCTCGTGCAAGCACTTGTCATGGGCTACTATGTCAGTGTAGCCGACTTCGAAGGAACCCAAGCAGCTTTTGGTAACACCATCCTGATACTCGTAAGGGAAGCCAGCTAACAAGCCAAACAGCATCTGGTCTCCAAGCCGCCTATGCAACCCTAGACTCCATTCGCGCTGTGAAGCAATCCGGAAACATCACAGGCATAAACAGCGACCCAATAATAACCCTTCACGGCTACTCCTCCGGGGCTCAAGCAGTGGGTTGGACAACAGAAATGCACCCCGTTTATGCGCCCGAACTCAAAATCGCCGGCGCTGCCTTCGGTGGCCTCGTCCCAAATATCTCTGCCCTCTTCGATCAAGTATCCTATGAAAAAGGCGAACGAACTTTCCTCTCCCCGCCCGTGATGCTCGGCCTCTCCCACGATTACAAAAACCTCTCAGATTACATAACTGAGAACTTGGTCCCTGAGACAGCGGCAGCGTATAGATCGGCTGATCAACGTTGCGTTGATGGGAACAAGAATTTCACAAATACTGACATGGGAAAATACTTCATAAGAGGATATCATGCTGTTATGCACGACCCTCTTGTTCAATCCATTGCTTTTGCGACAGGTGTGCAGGGGTTGAGGTCGACACCGACGATTCCGTGGTATATTTATCATGCTGCCGCCGATGATGTAAGTCCTCAGAATCTGACAGATAAGCTGTACGACATCCACTGTAAAAACGGCGCGAATATCTTGTACGAGAAAAATCCACTTCCACTCAACCATCGCTCGGAATGCGTTGCCGGTCTAGCAGGAGCCTATCGCTGGATGGCCGATCGCCACGAAGGACGTCCCATTGTACCCGGCTGCTCATCCGTACCCGTCACCAACGAATCTGTTCGCGGTACAGCTCGGGGTATGCTTGTCCAAGGTCTCATGTCGAATTTATGGGCGTACCTTGGTTGGGAGGTTGGCCCTGACTGGAACTGGTGGGATGAATTGAAAAACGTGCTCTCCGACCCTGCAGGTGCGAATAGCGCAAAGGGTAAGAGTGCGTTCTTGAGGGGGGAGAGAGTGGAGGAGAAGAAGACGAACAGTTGGTGGCCTAGTCCTAGGAAGGTTACGAAACCGGATGGGAAGATTATGGTTGTCTCTGGTGTTTTGGGACGATGAGGTGCGTTCGCCTAAGGGGGTGTATAGAAGGGCGTGTTTGATGATACCCGTTGAATATAGCTAATGCGCTCCGTAATGGATCGAGATATCTTCTTCTGTCTCTTTTCCTTTCTCGTCGCCTCTTGCTTTTCACCCTATTCTCCTCTTTTCCTTCGGCGGTTCACTCGCTCTCAAATCCGGTCACTCATCATTCCATTTCCTGTATCAAACCTCTTTGCAACATATTCCGAGCCTTGCTTTCCTTCATTAAATGTCGTGGTTGTCGATTGACATCTCTTCTTCGATTCAGCTGCACGAATCCGGCTATCTGATAGCAGTCGTTCATATCGAGACCGACATCGCTAAATTGCAAGCAATGTGTGTCGTATGATCTATTCAGAGATCTAGCGATATCTCGAGCTCGACGTTATGGACTATATGGAACGAGTTTTTGTCGGAGGGCCATCAATTGCAGGCCCATCGTGATGCCAGATATCAAGATGGCGTCTCAAAGAAGAGTCCTGTCCAGATTCAGATAAAATGCTTTAGTCTGTTTTTCGAACACATTCCTCAGGTACAAGGTCACAAAGAATGATAGAAGCCCCCAAGATGCGTTGACATTGTTTTGGAGAATAGTAAAGGTCATCTACATATCAACCGAACACCCAGCAACAGCAACAGCAGTAAAACAATCCACACCACTCGCCAACTTCTTCCCTCCACCTTTCCCAAATATCAACAAAATCCACAAAACACAAACACAAACACATCCTCTCCTCCTCCAAACCAACAAAACCGACAAAATGTCCAACACATCACCAACCCATCCGTTCGTTCACCAACCCAAATACCCCCCTCCTCCTCATAGAAAATTTCACAACCTATAACGTATTCCACCACCCGAACCGCCACACCCCCAACCCGCCAAAATATGCCAAGACTACCACTTCCCCCATTATCTGATTATGTCTCAACAACACAACTCATTATTACTTGAACACGAAGAGAGACTTCAGCTTGCCCTCCAAGCCCTCCAAGCCGGCCAATTCCGAAGCCAACGGGCTGCTGCGCGCGCCTTTAACGTTAAACACCAGAACCTCTCTGATCGCGCCCGAGGAGTCCCATTTATCCTCGAAAAACTACCAAACGGTCGGAAACTTACCCTTACCGAGGAGCAAACGCTTATCCAATATATTCTCGACCTCAATTCGCGAGGATTTGCGCCCCGGCTGTGTGAGGTGGCAGATATGGCGGATAAACTACTGAGTATACGCGGTGGAGAGCCAGTAGGCAAAAACTGGGCTGAGAGATTCGTAACGCGCTCAGATGAGCTCAAAATAGCCTTCAATCGAGCAAAGGATAGGCAGAGAAAACTACAGGAAGATCCAGAGATTATTGGCGCGTGGTTCAAGCTCGTTGCAGACACTAAGGCAAGGTACGGCGTCCACGATGAGGATACGCACAACTTTGACGAGATTGGCTTCCAGATGGGCGTTATTGGGTCAATGAAGGTCGTTACAGCCTCTGAAAGACGTACAAGGCCTGAACTCATCCAGCCGGGCGATCGCGAATGGGTTACGATTATTCAGAGCATCGCGCAGCTGGGTATGCGACCTCGCCAATTATTATCTATAAAGGACGCGTTCACATCTCTGCGTGGTATGAGGAGGCAGATATACCACGGAATTGGAAGCTCTCAGTTTCTGAGAACGGCTGGACAAACAACGCGCTTGGTCTTGGGTGGTTGAAGCATTTTGACGCGTATACAAAGGCGCGGCAGGTGGGGGGGTACAGGCTGCTTATCTTGGACGGCCATGAGAGCCATCTCAGCCAGGATTTCAAGGACTACTGCCTCGAAAATAAGATCCTAACCCTCTGCATGCCATCGCACTCGTCGTATATACTCCAGCCCCTTGACGTGGTCTGCTTCTCGCCGTTAAAGCGCAAGTACTTCCAACGCATCCGGGACTTGGCGCGCCGACGCGTGTACCATATCAACAAGGGAGGCTTTCTCCCTGCCTTTAAAGACTGGTTTTTCGACGTGTTCACGAAAGAGAATTGTCGAAAGGCCTTTGAGGCAGTAGGGCTAGTCCCTATTATTGCGCAGGTAGTTTTGGATCGCCTTGAAGTACGGCTACGTACCCCGCCTGAACCCCGTCTCCTAGAAACGCCGTGGCAGCCAAAGGCTCCGAGCAATACTCATGAATTTGGATCCCAATCCAAGCTCGTAAGCGAGTCTTTTACTCGGTCACCAGTTACTGCGCAGGCAGGCTTTTCACAGCTTGTTAAAGGCGCTGAATTGATGCTGCACCAGAACGCCCTACTTGTTGCACGAAACCACGAGCTTGAAGAGCAATTGGCAGTAATGACGAAGCGAAAATCGCGTAAAAGAAAGCGGATCCAGTAAGGTGGTACTATGGAGTATGGGACTGCAGCAGCGCGGGTAGCTGCTGAGGCGTCTGTTGCGCCTCAGGGATCAAAGAATGCTCGTAGTAGTAGTGGTCAAGAAACAGCCTGACCAACTCAAAGGCGCTGTGGGAACTGCGGCGCGACTGGGTACAATGCGCGAACGTGTAAAAAGGATATTGAGATATCTTCTGAATCAGATAGCAGCACGACAGACTTGGAATCTATTGTTGATAGCGATAAAATTGAAGAGTCGTAAGATGAGTTGGTCGTGCCAAGAAATTTTGGCGGGTTGGGTGGTGGAATACGTTACAATAAAACTAATAGCAAACACCCCCTTTACCCACCACCTCCACCTCCTAACCGCCAACCCAACCGCCTATCTCGAACTCAAAACACGTCCACACGACGGCTCTTGAAGTCGAAAAATGGCTGGACGCTAAAAAGGAAGGAGAGGAATACTTGCTGTGGCGAGGGAGTTGGAAAGGGGGAGTCGTAAGATTCGATGGCGAGGTTGATGGGGTTTATGGGGAGGGATACTGCCTGCTGATGTGAGGGGTTGTGGGGGTGAATTGGGGAGGTAGGTGTTTATGGGATAATACGGGGGTTCTTGGTTAGGGGGTTTGCTTTTGGGATGGATGGGTAAGTGAGGACGGGACGGTGATTTGAGGTTGGTGGGGATTTGGGGGATCGAATCGAGATGTTTGATGGGGACGTGGTTTGAAATCGGGGGATGAGTTAGTGACGAGAACGTAGGGTAAGATGGAATAGTGCGGTGGAATAGTAAGATGGACTAGTAAGATGGAATAGTAAGATGAGGGGATAGGTAAGATATAATCCTTTGGATTTACGATTTACGAGTTACTAGTCAATCGTACATCCATTACTTTCCCCTTCATCCATCCATCTCCCTCCATCCTCCATCCTATCTTACATCGTACAACCCACACTCCCCCCTTCCCCCGAAAAACACCTAACTCTTCCATTCCCCAGCCCGTCTAGCCCCCTTGGCAATATCCTGGGCCCCATTCTCAACCCCATTCCCAATATCCGCAACACCCTTCCCGATATCTTTTCCAACGCCGCCCGTAACGCCACTGACCGTTTCGCCGAGACCGCGGCCGAGGGCTCCTACGACGCCGCCCTGGAGGGTGTTAGAAGGGGAGGAGAGACAAATGGGTATTAGGGTGATTTAGGATGGTCGGGTCGGGTGGGAAATTAGGTGATGGTGATGGTCTTAGGGCCAGATAGAAAGGAAGAAGATCAGGGTGATAGGGAATATTTAGGAGGGTAGAAACCGTGAGTGATAGGAATATTTAGGAAGGTAAGAGGACCTAGAATGGAGAGGTGAGGGAGGGTATCAATCAACGTTTGGCGGAGTCGGGTATAGGAAAGGATAGGATAGGGTGAGTTGTCGATATAGTGTTGTATTCATGTGCTGATGTACATAGGGTGGAGGTGGATATGATAGGCAATTATAAAAATAGGGAAGTGATATTCGAGATCAGAGGATGGATGGGATGGTGATCGCAGCCTCGCACCATCTCACGTAGAGTGGTCTCATCCTCATCACGCGAGGCTGAATCGGCGGTACGTAGAGAGAGAAACAGGTGTACGGAGAAGCCTCGAGTGCGAAGGGAAATGAAATGGCTAGGAGGTGACAAGCGCAAGGCTGAAGCAAGTAAAACGATAAACGATAGAGAAGGAGCTACCTACAACAGTGTTCGTCAATCCACTAACAGTATTCCCAACAATGCCAGTAACACCCTTCGCCGCTGCCTTCGCAAATCAGCAACCACCGCTGCATCCGTAATGGAAGCAGAAAAAGATCAACATACAGTAACACCAGTATCTTGAGTCATATCGCCACACAAATCCTTTCCTTACTCCCAAGAGCGAAATCTTTCTTCAACAGGTTGGATAATGCGAGTTTAAAATGGTATAGTTCAACGAGTTTTCCAGCAGTAGCCGTAGCCGCAACGGCATGCCCTAAATAAAAAATATTTCCCTCTCATCGTCAGCCTGATCCTGTTTTCGTCCCGCGGCATGACATCACGTACCGCCTGCCTCGTCAGCAGATGAGGTTACACTTCAGGAAGGTGCATGGAGAATGCATGTCCGGGGCTGCAGGGGTGAAGACCCTGCATGGAGAAGGTGTCGGGGGATTCCGGCTTCGTCTCGTCAGAGACGGCCATCTGGAAACATGTCCTGGAAATAATGACTGGGTACAAAAAAAGTAAAAACCAACAATGAGAAGTCGGTCCAGTCCATCGTGAAGAGTGCACCTCAAATGTCCCAAATGTCAACGAGATTGGATATCAATGAGTCGAATTCCTTTCTAGATCTATCTTCAAGAAAAAGTCTACGAAAGAGAAGACACCAAAGAAAAAATTATCTGCTGACCCCATACCGTCCAGCAGTAAAGAAAGGCCGCCTTGTCCAACATCGTGAAAGCAATCGTGGTCGATAGTCAATTGTTGCTCGCCGCCTCTAACGACGGTATCTATCATCGCGCATCGCGCGTGGTGCCTATAATTCTGGTATCTCGTGTTCCTAGGCAATCAATCAATTAACCAAAACGTTTTTTTACATCCAAAGAATAAACGCCTTGACCCATGCTCCATAGGAAATAAACAAAGAAAAATTGTGACGCCGGTGCTATGCTAATTTGCATTACCGCGTCGAGGATTCGGGACTCTATTCCTCGGCGACAGCAATTGGTCCTTTGAAAGCAGCCTTCTTGAGAGCGTTGCGGTATTCGCGGTCCATACCGTGGAGAACGGCATCGAGGACGTTGTCAACCGTTGCCTTTGGAGTGAAACGTGGTGTTGTTCCTTCTTGGAAAACACCGGTGCGGACAAGGATCGAATACCATGTGTTCTCCGAGTGCTCATTGAACTCGTTCGTACCACGGACGTCGGATTCTGGAGTGTCGCCAACGAAGTAAACGGTATCTGGTGGCGAGTCGATACCATGCGTGTCCTTGCGCCATTGCTGCAAAAGGCGAGTAGCGAACTGGAAGGTACCGATTTGTGGTTTGCCGAAGGCCGTGGTCTTGAGATCTTTGCCCGTCACGGCCTTGTACATAGCCTCGAGCGATACGCGAAGAGCTCCCATACCAATGCGAGTCAAATCGTGAGAAGCACTCCAGACAACATCGTTGTGTGAGAAGAAAACTGGCGGACCCTCATCGAAGTTTTCCGATCGGGTACCAAGACGGCCATTCTTCGACATCAACAGATCGAGGATAATCTGCTGGTCCGAGGCCCAGTCACGGCTGTCAGCGAAGACGAAGATGGCTTCGATCTCAGTCTCTCCAAAATTCCGTGCACGGGAGTTTGCGTATTCTTCGTCAGTGAGCTTTCGGAACGGAGTGGTATCCTGGTTGTCTTTGATGATGTCGCCAGGGGTGCAAACGTCCTTGAAGCCATAGCCCTCAGCAACGTGTCGGCACTTCTCGCCTTCACCTCCAACAACGAGAACTGTTTTGTACTTCTCTGCCATCTCCCGCATGGGCGTGTGACCGCAGATAAATTGACCGGGAGACACCTCGATTTCAAGCTGCTTGGAGAGTTGGACACATCGTTCTTGCTCTGTTTTACCGCCTCCGTTCGTGACAAAAATGTATGGACTGGTGCTTGTTAGTATGATGACACCGGTTTCGAATAAGGCTGGCAGAACTCACATTTTAATGCCGTATTGATTTTGGCCATTCAGAGCTTTCATAGCCTCGAGAGCTTCTGGAATCACGGTGCCACCACGGATGAGAACACCATCGATATCGAATGCAAAAGCGAATTTGTCAGTAACAAGGGTTCCGGGGGATTCTCCTGAAGGCGTCGTCGGCGCGGATGGAGTAGATGTGGCAGATCTGAACTCTTCCAACTCGTGCCTAGCCATTTCCATTGAGGCAGCAACCTCGTGCGCGTCTGAGGGTGCCATGAGATGCTTTGGAGGAACCACCACCGTAGGACCCAGGACTGCAGCGAGATCATCGTTGGTAGCATCGTGTGAGCTGACCCGGCGAATGTTGGGCCTGCTTGGAATGGCGAGTTTTGGTCCTGACATGGTTGCTGCTGATTCTGACGGGGAGTTTGTGTGATGCAAAGCCGATTGAAAAGTCGATTGGCGAATACTGTTTTTGGCGCAGGGTCGTTGAGGTATATATATACTTCAGGTTTCTATTCTGGTACGGCAGCGGTGAAGTAACCGAAGTAGTCGGGAGAATCAGATTCAAGGGTCAGACTAAACGTGGAACCCAGAAGTCAGAGAATGGAAAAACAGTGGAGTAAAATTGGATCTTCAGCTTGCAGACAGAGTCCAACAAGAGAGAGGCAAAGAGCAGCGTGGCTGTGAGAGACAATTGCACAGAGAAAGCACAAAGAACATATATCTTCGCCGCAGGCCTGCACGAAATCAGTGATACATCATCAGTGCGTGTGTAAGCGGCTCGAGAACGTAGCGTCTCTGTCGGCCATCAGCAACACAATTCTCGTCCCGTTTGTGCGCGAATTCAAGACCTTCCAAACGCATCTCGGAGGATAGTCCTGGATCGCCACACGTGAAATCGAACCCAGCGCTACGTCGGTAGATTACGGCTCAATCTCACGTCGCGCTGGAGGCCCGAAGGGTAAAGAGGACTTTGGAGGGGTTCATGGGTGTTGAGGTATCCGAATGGATGGTTTTTGTGGACTGTGTTCAACCTCTTGCATTGGTGCTCTGAGAAGGGAAAACATGACGTCCATCCCAAATCTCTTCTTCGCTTAGCACTACAATAACGTCTTGCCGACGGCAAGGGGTCTTCCGCTAACTCATCTCTCTGTCGATGCGGTCATACGGCGTCTGTCTGAGGGAGAAGATGCGTCCCCAAAGCCACTTGAGAAAGTTATATTCGGACGCTTTGCAGCCGGTTACTCCTCGCCACGAAGCCGTCGCGAAATCTCTTCCGCGGCCGTTGATAACTGACTTGAAACGCGCCGAAAACCAGCCTCGTCTCCCTCATGTCCCGAGCCTCCACCTCCTCAGACGTCCTGAAATTTGTGACACCTTCCACTGAACTTCACCATCAAGATGCAGCTTTTCGGGTGTTGACGTCGCCTTCGCGGTACGTTTCCTTGCTTGTGGCCAGGGTACATTTGTCCTTCCACTGCTTGCTGAAGGTTCTTATCTTTACGGACAATGTACCTCCTTCACATGTCTATCTTTCCCCTTTGTAGCCTGCTCTACCTCACGGCAAGACTCAAGTAGTGTCAATGAGGATAATTACTTGCTTTAGCCCTGTTTGCAACATCCGACATACCATGCAGGCTCCACTACTGACGTCATTGGCAGACAGGTAGCGTATCGCTTTCGCATCCAACGCACGCGGTAGTCGCGCCATTTGTCTTGCTGTGGGTATATATCGGTAGAGACCGTTCAAGTCCTTCCCCAAGGAAATGTTGCGGATGACTCTCGAGAATCGGAAGCATGGTTCCTGGAGGCCTGAGGGAGACGGGCGCACTGCAGTGAAACACGATGGCAGCGAAGGGCGGCGTAACTTGCGTGAACACTGGTTGGGACGAAGTGATTTTGGCACAGGCGTGTTCCAATCAGGAGTACCGGTAGCGAAATGTGATAGACGTCGAACCTGCTTCTCTCCAGTTATAGCAACAGAAGTAGGCGCGAGGATTCCGTGGGAGGCAATGGCGCTGGGACTCTATTGCAGCGGATGAGCAGAAGGGATCCGAGAAGATGCTGTTTGGAATTGAAAAGATGATGCGCAGTTCACCTTCGCCTCTCCAACGCTGACCGACAGGCTTGCCCGCGTCATAAACCGTGGTAATTTGGCGTCTAACTGTCACGATTGCTCCATCACTTCAACAGTCCTCAATTCGACAGTCGTCGGCAGGGTGCAGAGGCTTTTCGGATGTGTCAGCTGCTGTACTCTTATCGACCGGTAGAACCCCCTGTTCTTCTGTGACTCCTGGCTTGAAGTGAAGTCGACAGTGCCGTGGAAGTCGTGTCGGTGAGAAATGGCCAGGATGGATGCGATATGGTCTTTGGAACCGCCGAGATGGGACTGGCAAGGCGTTGGCAGTGAGCGACAGGAGACAGGCTCAGAATGTGCGATGGGTGAGCATGTTGATATGGAGGAGTGGAAAGAAAACATGGTGAGATCGTGTGCTTCAAGAGAAGAGAAGAAGCTTCCGTGAGGATATGGCGTGCCTTCTTACCACACCAGACTCTCGCGTCGTTCCTTCAGTTCCAAACGAGGTTTCACTTCACGTTACCTAACATCGTCACCTCAATGAAGATCACTCAAATCCGTCACCAATATCTCATGCTCCAATAATCCTTACAAAACATGAATTGGACAGGCGGCCGGCTGCAGAGGCACTCCAAGAACAATGCGAAAAGCGCAGATTTGGCTCGACAGAAGCAGCACTTCGCCGGAGTGAGGCTCCGGCTGCAGAATGGAGAAGCCTTACAAGGAGTACCATTCCGTCCCAGCTTTCTCTCTCGCGACGGCCTGACCTTGGGCAACGGTGTCGCTCCCTTTGGCCAAGGCTCGCAACGTCACATTGGACACTCAAAGGGGAAGCAAAGGAGCCTGGAAGACTACTCCTCGACCGCTCCTCTAGCCCAGCGTTTATCTTCCATGCAAAAGCGCCCAGCAACAACAAGGAATCGACCTGCTGATCATCCCCACGTCAAGTATGAAGCAGCGAGCGAAGACAAATCCTCACCGCGGAACCGAAGAGATGCAGCCTCTACCCCCTCCCCACACTCTACCAGCCGCAAGCGAGGTCGATCAAGACTAGGAGAAGAAGATTTGTTGGAACTGAGCAGAAAGAAGCTGTTATTACAAAACGACTGGACCGGCATTGCTCACTCTCGACCTGTACAGATAAACTTCACTTCCCGTCAGGACAAGGAGCGGATCGGCAAGCGCAGAAAGATTGATAGCGGCATCGAACAGAGACAGAAGATGTTCGGTAAGTTGAAACATGTGAATAATGACCATGGTGATGCCGTCGTAAGCGGCGTCTTGAGGGTAGCGCCTGAAAGCATCAGTGTCAGGATCGGCGACCATGCGCTCTCAGCTCGGGTCTCTGTGGCGCCTCAGGAATCCGTTCCACTCCGAGAAGATATGGAGCATATACGACAATCTTCCGAGTCTATGCTATTTGATGTGGAGCAGCGTGAACTCTCTCAACCTCAGGGGTTTACCTTGACCGAGGAAAGGGTGGAGCAAGAACCAGGGCCGCGAATCGACGTGAACCATACTCATGAACAAGACGCATCTGGCTGTCATGCACTGCCTGTGTGTATATCAGATGATACAGACACATCGCAAGACAGCGCGTCAACACTTGATGGATACACAAGAGAGTTGAAACCAACCAACTGGAATGATGATGCTTCGATTGAGCCAGGTCTTGGAGTTCAGCAATTACTCGATCAGCTGAACGGACAAGACAATGACGATGATCAGCGCGCTGATGACCAGGTTTACAGTCCCACACTTCTCGTTCAAGGCCCTCAACCGTCACCTGCGCCATTCCGCCTGGTGTTTGGAACCTCGTCGGACCATGATGATGTGCTCTCGTCAGGTCGTCCAATGGAGCGTGTTCCGAGAGATAACACTCATGGAACTTTTGCAGATCGTGCTGATCAGAACAATCCCCCTCTGGAGACTGTACTGCCTAATTTTATCAACGTCCACGCAGCACAATTCGAGCAGTCTCATGTTTCAGGGACAGACGAGGTAAAGCCGTCAGATGTTCAGGATGATGATGCAACTTGGAGGAAATTGTTCTCAATGGCGTCCTCCAACTCGGCATTCGCTCTTGACGAGTTCAAAGCGGAAGATGTTGGCAGTGGTCATGACAGCTTTCACTCAATCAATGCATCGCTTGCAACAACCAGAGATGCCGAATTCAAGACGCTGCGACCAGCACAAAGTCTCTTTGAGGCAGAATCTAGCGCATCCATTCACTACTCACCTTCAGCCTCGTTTCGAATGATCACTACTTTAGTTGCGCAGCCACAGAGGGTGAGTGAAGCGGGGTTTCTTATTGCAATTTTTCGATTTGTGAGGTCGTCGATTAGCTCTGTGTGATTTTTAAGATTGAAAAGCTCAGAACTCATTGCGATCGATGTCCATACAGGCCAATTGAAACGCTAACAGCTTTGCGGTAGGAAAAGAACACAAATGGAGCTGATAGTACGCAACCTTCTAACAAACACGCCGACACAGAGCATAGCGATCCTAATGAATACTGGCGAAAGTTTATCTTCGATGACAACGGCGACGACGAGGACGACGAAGAGGAGGAAGACGACAAAACGACTGCGGCACAGCCCACTGTCTCAGCCTGGCTCAGCTCAAGCCCAAAACCGAATAATCGGTCAGCAAAACCTGACCTTGCCTTGAAATCAAGCATGAAAGACAATACTCAACCATCGGGCGCATCTCTCACTCCCCGCGTCGACCCAAGAATCCGGGAACAGCATTCCTCAAAGGCTCGTGCGAGTACGAGTGCGGCGCTGTCGATGAAGAATAATGTCTCCAATCCCAGCGATAGCTCGGTAGGAACGGATACACCCGCGAAGAGCAAAGCCCGCGGTCGCAGCGGCAAGTCCAAGGAAGTAAGGAAGATGGAAATGGCGCGTCTGTCACCTGATCTGCGACAGCAGGTTGCGGCGATGCAGGGACGGCCTGTCCAGAATACCTGGAGAAGACCAGAACGGTCTGATGCAGGTGACATGTCGAGAGTTGGAGAGGCGAGAGCGGTAAAGGGAGGACGCGGACGGGGCGGCTCGAAGCCGGACAGGGGGGTTGGTGCAGGTGATGGATGGAAAGAGCGATCTCGATGGTTGATGCAGCAGGCGAAAAAGCATGGAGATGAGAGGGTGAGAGATGTTTATGATTGGCCGGTTAGTGGTGAGGTGAATGATGAGGAGTAAGGAAGTGTCACCGCCATCTAATCTAATTTCTTGAGGTGTGAGGATTTACCGGTGAGATGTGTTTTACCTTCGCTATATCGGTATGGCTTCTGAATTGGGGGTTGAAGCATGCAGCTCAATGTCGTATACCAGACTGTATCGCTAAATGGTCGACATGGCTTTTGTAGATGCTACGAAAATACTCAACTCCGCCGCTGGCGATACGCTTGTCTCACCATTCCGGACACCATTCTCTCTCCGACAGACACTCAATCACTACTCGTCTCATGATGCAAAATTTTCCCTTAAAGACTCTAGTGGGAGGGAGACATAGACAAACCTACTCATCTGATTCACCACATCCCGACGATCGTTATCAAACTTGCTAAAATGGGATCGAGTGACCTTGGCCTGCATAGGTACGGTACCCCAAAAGCATCAACAGTTCAATACCATCGAATAAGATACCCTGCAAGAGAGTGATTGTCGGTAGAGTATTTCCGCACTCACCCTCTCGATCTATCGACGGAGAATTCACGCTAGATGTTCCCGCCTACTCCTATGTAAGCGCCGTGGGCGTGAGGGATGTTGTTGATCCTTCCCTGTCACTTGAGACGTCTTTTGGGATGATAGACCGCTAGCTGGGGATCGGTGGGTGGTTTTTTTTCGGGGTTTTTTTTTTCGGTCAGTTTGGTTTTGTGAGGGGGGTATTTTGTATGGATGGATGGATGGATGGATGTGTGTATTATTGGGATTCATGGTGTGATTTTGGGCTAGCTGGGGTTTCGGGTTGGTGTTTGCTAGGGCTTGGGAGGTTGGTAGGAGGAGGTAGGGAGGTGAGGAAGTAAAGATCCCTTGTTTTGCTTTTTCCCTTTGTTTCAGATGGTATTTCTCGGGATTTGTTTAGCTCTTTGTTCCTTTTGTGTTTTCTTTTTCGTTTGTTTTGTTCTGGGGACCTGGCGGTTGGGTTTGGGATATTCTGTATTGTTATTATTTATTTGCTTCTTTCTTTCTTTGTTGCCCTTGCTGCTGGGAGGAGGAGAGGGAACGCGGTGGTGAGAACGGGACTGATCATAGGTTCCTAATAACCGAGTACATGTATAACTGAAGATATGAAGAGGAGCGGATAGATCCCGCTTTGTCAATGTCAACCGGAGAGGAAGGAGACGTCCTCCGAACCCCAGTACTCGGGTTTGCTGGCGCTGGTACCGGGGTTGCAGATATTGGGCTGAGGGTAGGTTGCGGGTAGGGTAGTGAACTTGTGGGTCATCCCAAATCATGGTTCGAACTTCGAAGATAGGAGGTTCGGTGAGGATGATGGGGATATGCTTGTTCCACTTATAGTATTGTGGGAACTGCATGAGATCCCGGTAGAACTATTCATCTATCTAGGTATCTACATGTTTTGTTATTCGCACAAAGCGAAAAGCGAAATTCCCTTGTTTTGCGCAATTGATTTTCTGGATATGTCGTTCCGAGTACAACGTAGTAATGTTTAGTTTGGAGGCTTGTATCGGAGGAGACATGGTAGTAGTGGGTGCTAGGGGAAACAGGTCCGCGTTGAGCTTCTGCGAATGTTGAGCGCAGCTTTATCCGTATCATGAGATGATCTTGAAGCGGATGGAGGAGTCAAGTGAGGAAGAAGTGAGCATAGGACTATCTCCGCCTCTATCGAGGTTTCAAAGAAGAACCATGGAAATGAGCCCTTTCCCATCGGCGCAAGCATCCGATGTCCTTGCGTCATTCATGCATACCTTGCTACTAGTATACATTCGGGCAAGTGAGATCGTGAGGGTGGTTTTGTGGAGTCTGCCCGTGCCATGATACTTGGGATGAAGAAAATTTGGCTTGTTTGAAGAAGAAGATGATGATCACCTATGTGTGTAGCAAGGAGAAGCGAAATTCTTGTAACTTCTAACCGCCACGGTATCTTGTCAAACTGTGTTCTTGGTATACAGTATTTACCATGGAAACATGTCCGCACGCCCAAATTTCCCTAACAATAAAGGGTACTTGGTGTTAAGAAAAGGGTATGTGTACGAACAAATCAATGATCTACGGAAAAGCGAGTTCGTTCTATGAAACAAACACAATTTTACGCATCTGGATGCGGGAAATGAGCAAACCATAATCGGATCTTCAGGAATTCGGAGATCATTCCATCGACTTCATCTATTTCCGGCTGTGAAAAACAGATGAAATGGTGGGATGGTTGCCTTTGGGTGTTTGGTTGTGGAGGTGGCGTGGTTGTGGATACGTATCGATCTGGGGAGAGATGTTTCGTCGCAAAAGGGGTGGAATGGACGCTGGGAAGTGTTTGGGTTGAGGGAAATGTTTTTGAAATCACAGGAGGTGTGGAGATAGGTTTGTTTGAGGGTATGGGGTTGTGTTGCAGATCATTCTTGTCGCATGAGAGGAAGGATTCTGGGATGCGCCTGTAGTAGACGTTTCTGAGGTTGTTGTAAGATACATCACAAAACTTGGAAGTTTTGGGTATACTCTAGTCAGCCTTGACAGAGAGAGTAGTTCTGACCACGCTCAATAGTCCCAACCTCGGAGATTTTTCGCTCCTATTGATGGATTGGGAGATAACAGACGATCGTCTCTCTCATACTGAACACGTGTAGTGAACATGAAGAAAACGTATACTGGAAGACTCTTGGTCTTGGAGCTAGGTCTTTCATCCGGAAGTGACTGCGGACATGTCCGCCGCTATGGACTTGCTCACAAAGGATGCGCTGATTATCATTCGAGCCTGAAGAAGCAGTGAGTAATGCGGAAACACGCTTGCAATGCACAATGCGAGTTATTCTTTTTCAGAGCGATATGCCGTTGATCAAGACAGGTGCAGGCAAGGTATCAGGTCATCAGAGATGGGCTGATGATATTCCTTCCCGCATATACCGGTATAGGGAATTATAACGTACAGAGATGATAAAGTATTGGCTTGACTACAAAAGCATTCTCATCAGCCCAATACAATAGTTCTCCGACCGTTTGCAAGTAACAGGCATAATGCTTCGGCACTCAAGCTCCCCTTGATTTCAAGTTGAGCATGTCACTGCCGCATTCTGCAACACGACACCTTGACAGCCGTGCGAAATGGAGACAATGCACATGAGCCCATCTGAATCTGCGCGTAGACTTGCTTGATGTTAAAGTTCGTGGCGCTAGCTTGCCTCGATCGTTTGACAGGTGGACCGGCCCGTGTTCGGCTTGCGCCTCTCTCACTTCCTCTCTCTGTCATGGGGACTAGGAGGTACGTCCAGTCGATCTATCGAATTTCGTACTTCTAATAAAACTCTTCCTCGCTTCCGTCGCCTCGGTTTGCAGACTGCGCAATGAGTGGGCGAGCAGAAGAGGAGTTGCCTTCCGTGACTGCTAGGCTCTATGAGGGAATGACCACGTCTGTCCTGCTGCTTATTGTGATGTTAGTGAGCCGGCAGCGTTCGTTTGTCAATTTTTTGGGCTGGATCGAATTACTGGATTGGTATAGTGTGCCCCGAGAGACATGAATAGCCGTTAGTTCCTAGCAATCTCGTCCTTTAATAATTGACACTTCTGGAGCATGCGAGGTGAAAAGCATACGACCCGACATGTTAGCTGAGCTCAACAGTCCCAGAGCGAGTTAGAGAGCGTCGGTCCGCATCTGCGCGATACTCTTGTCGGTAATCCGGAGAAAATGTGCTCAACGCTGTGGCACCAGCAGACGCGTCTAAGAGAAAACAACAAATACGAATGCATCGTGAATTGGTCCAAGCTTATCAGTATTCTAAATTTTGAAAGCAGTCAGACAGGCATTAGCCCAATTCAGAACTGTCGTGTTTCAGGTCTCCAGGGGGAGAGCCAATGCAATACTGATCTAACGATGTAGGTGCATTAAGCCCACTACTAAATATAGGTTCTAGGTCGAGGCCTTGGAACTGCAGACACTTCGACCTGTTAGTAGCACCTCAAAGATGAAGAGGCCGATACAAGTTATCTAATTGTAGAACCTGCATGCATCACAAGAAGTGACAGACGAGGCTAACGCGCCAAAATTAAGCGAAAAACAAAGTGCCCTGATGTGTTCCACAGCATCTTGAATCCACATCGTCTTACTACAGCCAGGCCGCAGCAGAGACCAGTGCAAATTATGCAAGTTATAATAGCTCCTCATATTTGGGAAGCGCAACATGAAGCTAACTTCGTCGTCGTGCCTGAGCATCTTCATAGCAAGCAAACAGAATCGTCAAGCCTCTGGGCCCCAAGCATTGAAAGCTGCCATTTTCGATGGCGTACATTAAAACATGTTGACCTCTACTGACCGGTGAAGACAGCTACGGGTCGCCGTGGATAAGGGAAATTGATGAGAAGACATTGTGAGTTCATGATCAGGTCATGAGCTGATTTGCTGCCAGTCAGTGCCAGCCTGCGGCACTCGTCGTGTCCGGAATCGCGAGGCACTTCAAAGGTTCACGATAAAGGTCCAAGCGAGACCGGGAAGGCGTGGTGGATTGCATGGAGCCTTAGAGGAAAAGTAGAGACATAAAGAAAGGTCGAGCCTAACAATGCAAAGCTAGCTTCGGGAGACAGGACCGTTTCCCCCATGGCCGAGGTAGGTGGAGGGTATCGACAAACTAGGAAATGCACGATAGATGGTCTCTGACCAAGGAGTAACAGCTGGCAATCAGCAGGGGAGACACCGTCATTTTACGAAGAAGCCAATGTGGTGGTTTTGGCATCCGATTGAGTGCGAAGACCGGAGGTTCGGGCTCGGGTGCCCCGGAAGCTATTGGTGTAATTCTCCGTAAGACGGCGCCCAGATGTCAAGATGCGTGTCAAAACTACTTTTGGCTCAGACATGATTGATCATGTGCGCAAGAGCTCTGATGCGAAAGCACCAATCAGGACCCTGTCTTCGACTGTGGAGAACCCTGTCCCGGGTGCAGGAGGTCGTGCGCCTGCTCGATAGCTGTAACGAGGCTTGATGATTGGTATGGCAAATGATGGGCATCAACAAGAGGACAATAGTCAGCATCAAGTATAGTTGGAAGAAGCGGGTCACCATGAGGGCACTCGGAATTCAAGGACTGTGAGGCGTGTCTCTCACCAGAGGCATACTTTTTGGGGCCTGAGAGTGCAATTGCTGATAGAGGCGTCGTGTGGTGAGCGTGGGATGACGGAGTGGGATGGGGGGTCCGTCCAGTTAGACCGTGTCGGATCGTCGTTCACAACATCCATTGCCCTGGCTGAGTTTCCACGTGCCTTGTTCCTGATAGTAGTCCGTAAATCCCATCTTGTTGGACCGCGATCTCCTTCTGTTTCGCAAAGGATGGCAAAGCGATACTCTCCGTGCCGGTGAATGCAGCGTGGGCGCGCTGCCGAGTGTTGCTGCTTCTGAGAGCGGGCGCGTCCATGCGTGAACGATCTTGCCCAAGGTGGAATGCAACGATCCACGATCTCTGACGGTAAATTGTGACAGATCACAATAATCGCAAGGGCTGCTGCTTCTGCGGCCTTCGATTGCATTGCAGGCTGCAGCATGCGCATCCTTCTCGTCACCTGTTTATTGCTTCGGCAAGGACGGAGGGATCCTCGACATTGGCAGGTCTACCACAGTATGGAAACATGCCGTGGCGGGTCTATGGTAACATGCCATGGCGGGCTGTGGAAACATGCCATGCAGGCCTACATAGGATGGCCTATGAAAACATGCTATGGCAGGCCTATAGAAACAGACTGGCAAGTCTTTGTTTGCCAGTCGGCACGTTTATGCCTGTCACTCAGCCCCTAGCCACATTAGATGGGAATCGTGAGCAGCATTTCGTCATGCTGCTAGCCGTGTCGTTTCATCCATAACCTTACCGAATGTTCCATGGCCCCTGCCCCTTGTGCTTACCCTTGCCGCAGCACTTCCTGGGTAGGGAGCGGTCTACAACATTTTGACATTTCGGTTGCACTGTGGAATGCGTTCAAGCTTTATTGCATGCGCCCATTCTCTTCGCAGACAGCCCAACCGCTTGCATTCTGCTCTATTTATCCTTGACACCACATCCAACGTGCTTTCCTGATTGCCAATAATCCAGACCCAAATTCACAGTCTACACAGTCGTACTTGTTCAAGCTCATCTCATCAATTCATGCCCGCCAAGGATCCACGCCCTTGGTTTCAAGACGTGCAAATCATGATGAATGTCTGGCAATGTCTGGCAATGTAGAGGAGGGACATGTTCAAAGCCATCAATATCCATCTCCAGTTGATAGACTATGTAGTGCTGTTGCCTGGCTCGATTGCTGTGAACCTCGGGCTCGAGCGGGTATGAGCAGTATGAGCAGTATGAGCAGTATGAGCAGTATGAGCAGTATGAGCAGTATGAGCAGTATGAGCAGTATGAGCAGTATGAGCAGTATGAGCAGTATGAGCAGTATGAGCAGTATGAGCAGTATGAGCAGTATGAGCAGTATGAGCAGTATGAGCAGTATGAGCAGTATGACAGTATGACAGTATGACAGTGTGATCAATATGAGCAGTATGAATTGAAGAGACGATCGGAGTAGAACCGTCGGTCCATGTCACTTGTTTGGGTAAAGGGGTTGGATGATGACCGGTGAATAGCTAGAGAACCGGCTGGCAACTCCGAGCTCAGTTCCAGCAGCACCCCGGCACAGCCGTGACGTCTGTATCGAATGGTAAAGAAGGTGCCCACCGCCACTTTGCCCGCATGACGCCAATTCCTGTGTAATTCCTGCTGCCCGAGCGATTACACAGCATGCTTTTCTGAGGGCAGCCAGACGTGCATAGGCAGTTGGATAAGACGCATAGGCAGGTCATAGGCAGTTGGATAAGACGTGGCAGTGCAAAAGCAACGTCCCCCAAGAAGTACACTGGACCGCGGCAGGGAGGATGCGAGGAGAACCAGGAATGAGCCCAAAATACCAGAAAGGACCCCACCGGGAGGCTGATCCTGTAATACAAAGGCCCCTGTCACCACATTGTTCTTTTTAGCACTGCGCTGTTGACACGAGGATCGACAGCTAGCCAGAATAGCATTCCACAGAAGCTATCCCCTGTCTGATTTCGTTACCGGAATCGAGTCATTTCGCGTGAAGAATGCCCCTTTATCCACAGCAGCGGTTTTTTATTTCGACTGCCAAAACCATACCTGCCGCCCAAAGCCCAACACCTTACATTTCCGGCCTCCTCTCCTCGCTCAACCGACAGACTCACTCCTTTGCTACAATCCAATTCCACGAGATTCCTCTGAGCTTGGTCCTCGAGAGCCTTCCATTTCGCATTATATAACTCGCCCTACTATCCATCTCTCCATTCGCTTGCGCCTGGCTGCCCTGCACCTCGAAGGATCCGGACATCCCCAGCACCACTTGTTCCCGTCCTCCTGCAGCATTCCACTGCGAGACTGCGCTTCTCGACATCTGAGGAGCATACCGCTGCGCCTCTGCAATAAGCCTTTGTGTTACCGCACTGTACAAAAACATGACGCCCATCCCATACTGCCACCTTCGTTAAGGGCGACGATACCCAACATGTCTACCGCGCCTGGATACACCAGACTGCCAAATATGGACTCCTTCGCACCATCCTCCTCCAAACAAAATCTATTTACCTCAATTCCAAGCGACAGGATACGCCCGAAGCCGACTAGTCTGAGCAACAATTCCTCGCATGTCAGCCTCTTCCTGACCAACTCACAGCCTCACCTACATAAGTCCCTCCAAAACTCGCCAGAAGCTATCACGCCTATGCATTCCACAATGTCTTCCTTGCCAGCAGAGCTGTCGTACTTCCCGGACTCGGCTTTGAGTCCCACCTCCCCTCACCTCATGTCGCCCGTGTCTTCATCCATGGCCAGTGCCTTGGCCATGTCGAAAAGCCCTGGAATCATGCGGCGTTTGTCTCAGGGCGCGAGGAGCAGGCTGTCAAGGAGGCCATCCACAAACAGCCAACCTCACATCGGCCGTTCCACGTCCGTTGGCCCACCGACACGACCTCTTCAAGGTTTCCCTGGGTCAGATAGCGCTGTCGATGTGAATTCGGACAGAGAAGTCCTGTCTTCGGAAGACGAGGAAGCCATGGACGATATCCCCTTCCTCGACATAACACAACCTCTGCATGACGGTGCCTCTACGCGGCCAAGCATTGCATCAATACCAGAGGGAGGTCTAGCGCCAGCAATACCTTCGGCTCTGCAGGAGGGTACTATGCTTGCAAAGGTTACGAAGAAGGGATACGCGAAAAGAAAGCAGCGTCGCTTTCGATTCGATTTTGCTGCCGCAAAGATCTGCTGGGACCCTCGTAATCCATCCAAGCACGTGTATATTGACCACATCACGGATTTGAGAGAGGCCAGTGAGGCAAGAGAATATCTCGAGGGGTTGAAGGTTCCAGTTGAAGAACATGGTTGCTGGTTGACGATTGTCTATAATGATTCCAACCGATCGACTAGACGCAGAGTAAAGACGATGCATATCATTGCTTCCGATGTCAAGACGATGCGTCTATGGAAGGAATCGATAGAACACGTTCAGCAATCCAGAATACGTACCATGACCGAGCTTGCAAAAGGTGGTGAGAGGAGCATCAAGAGATTATGGCGCCGCGAAACCAATGATGACCCAGAGGCCCGGCTTGACGTTCAAGGAGCGAAACAGCTTTGTCGTAAGTTGGACATCAATTGTTCCGACAATGCCCTGCGTGCACATTTCGACAGAGCCGACTCGGATGCCAATGGCGATCTCGATTATGCCCAGTTTGAAGCCTTTGTCAAAGGGGTCCTCGAGCGAAAAGATCTCAAAGAAATCTTCAATATCATTCGGTCCCCTGGAAGTGCCGAACTAGATCTCGACTCGTTTGTCAATTTCCTAGCCAACCAGCAGGGAGTTGACGTTACTGTGAGATACTCCCATTGGACCACCCTTTTCGAGCAATACGCCAAACGATGTCGCCCCAAGGGAAACGTATCTCCAGCTAGAGAATCCCGATCTGTGACCATGAATTTTGCGGCCTTCCAAGACTTTATGGTCGTGTCCACCTACGGAAAAGCGATCAACTCCCGACGAACCGAGCAAAAGCTTGATCGACCCTTGAACGAGTATATCATTTCGAGCTCGCACAACACCTACCTTTTGGGATGGCAGGTCAGAGGCGAATCGAGTACGGAGGCTTACTTCTCCGCTTTGACGCGAGGATGTCGATGTATCGAGATCGATTGCTGGGACGGAGCCGAAGGACGTCCCATCGTTTTGCACGGCCGAACCATGACAAGTCATGTTTTGTTCTCGGACTGCATCGCCAAGATCAACGAATATGCTTTCATTGCATCCGAGTATCCACTGATCATTTCACTCGAGGTCCATTGCAACCCGGAGCAGCAAGCTGCCATGGCTGAGATCATGAAGACCGTCTTTGGCGATAAATTAGTCACCGAGCCACTCGACCCGACTGCCGATGTTTTGCCCTCACCTGAACAGCTCAAGGGCAAGATTCTGATCAAAGTCAAAGCAGCGGAGGACCTCGAGACTCAGACTTCACGTTCCGAGTTTCCCCCCATTGCTCGTCGTCAACGTGGACTCAGCTCACCTTTCTCCCGTCCAATAGTCATCGACCGAGAAGCAATGCCGCCTGGACACTCACTCTCCAGCCCGCCGTCCATGAGCCTTCAGTTTGGGAGCGCTCCAACAGCTTGGTCGTCTCGAATATCAATTAATTCCACGGGTGCCGGCACACCCCTCAGCCCAAGCAGTTCTGGGGAAGATAGCGATACGTTCGTTGACAATAAAAAGAAGAAGAAGAAGACGAGCAAAATTATTCCCGTCCTCGGTAAGCTCGGTGTCTACGCACAAGGGATCAAGTACTCTGGTTTCAACTCAGCGGATGCACGCACGCACAATCATGTTTTCTCCCTCGCTGAAGGAACCTTTGACAGCCTTTGCCAGAATCAGTCGACCAAGGACCAGCTGGAAAAACACAACCGACGCTGTCTCATGAGAGTTTACCCAGCAAACCACCGAATCTCATCCACCAATTTCGATCCACTCAAATCATGGCGCCGCGGTGTTCAGATGGTGGCGCTTAATTGGCAGACCCACGATCTAGGGATGCAGCTGAACGATGCCATGTTTGCAGCTGGAGATGATCAAACTGGCTACGTGCTGAAGACAGAGGACATGCGTATTGTCGGAGGAAGCGCCATCTACGATTTCCCTCTCAAAAAGGTCAAAAAGCGGGTTCAATTTTCGCTCGACATCATCTCTGCGCAGCAGCTTTCGAGACCTCGTGATCTTGGCATTGATGCCAACATGAACCCATACATCGAGATTGAAGTCTACACCGCAGAAGACAAAGCTTACGGCGTTGCTACCGGACAAGGCGGAACAGATGCGTCGGATCGCAATGGTTTGTCTGGGATTGGATCACCACTCCGCAAGCGCACATGCATTGTTCTAAATAACGGATACGATCCTCGCTTCAACGAATCAATGCAGTTTTCCGTCGATACCAAGTATCCAAGCCTCGTATTCGTGCGTTGGACTGTTTGGAATTCGCTCGACGGCCGAACAACAAGTCCCAACCCTCCACTGGCATCTTACACGGTCAAATTGGATTCTCTTCAGCAGGGCTATCGCCACATCCCTTTGAACAATGCTCGGAATGAAGTATACTACTTTGCGACGCTTTTTTGCAAGGTGAAGAAAGAGCCGCTCAGCAATGTCCTCGACCAGTCCACTTCCCCACACGCCACTGGGCACAACTCCCCAACGATTGCCTCTCAAGACTACCCGAAGTCCAATTTTATCTCCAGGGCAGTCTCGGGGGCGAAGAATCGGGTTTTCTCGCGTACACAATCTCAGCAGAGGAAGATTGGAGGACAGATCCTCGCCCGCACCGCTTCGTCCGACAAATAACCTCATGACTTTCTCTCCCTTTGTACTATATTTGGTTGTTTCTTTGCCCTCGTATTTCAGCCCAGGCGCGGTTTCCCTTCTACAATTTGCGATCAATTTTCTCGATTCAAGATACCCCAGCTTTGGCGACTTTACCACGCGACGAACTACAAGCAGAGGTTCTTCCTGCTGCCTCTTTAAATTGGCGCATCATTGGTGTTTGCTAGCATGGCCTGGCGAAGCTGGAATCTTCGTTTCTGATGTCATTCCTCTGGATCTGTCAGAGTGAAGCGTCGGCTTCTCTTTTTTATGTTTTTACACTTTCCTTTGTCAAGGCGTACTTCGGGTATCTGTATCAGCTCATCATTACCGGAAACATACAGGATATCATAGACAACCGACACCAAGCACCTCGACGGTGCGAAGACGACGTTTCATTTCGTTTGCTACTTTTATTTCTTCACTACTTGCCGCTGCATTCGTTTGCGACCTGGGGTCCCTCGATGGTGCGAAGCTGGCTCTATTGTACTTTATAACTTTTGAGCAGATTTGGGGAAGGCTCAATCACTTACTCGCATGGACGGAGGCCATCATGGCGGCGGAAACACATTGCATGTCATGAACTGGGGAGTTCTATGTCGCTTCAAACTTTGATAAGAGGCAATATCACGATGCACGGTGGTTGCAGGTGGGCAAAAGGATCATATGGTTGGTGTATCTATTGGTCATCAAAGGGATTCGAGTGTCTATGGGTTTGTCCTCAAGATGGGAAGGACTGGATCATGGGGTTATGGCAGTGTGGTCAGATTTTTCAAACCATCAAGAAGATTCCTCGTTGCAGTCGTAGCTCTCTTTGAGCCGCGGACTACTGCCTCCAACATGATGCATTTCTTTTGCGCCACTATGTGACTCGCTCACCTGCTCTCGTACCGAACTAGGGCGTTTTCGGCACCTCGCTCGAAAAGCTGAAAGATTTCTTTGTCATTCATGCCAGTAACTTTGACGCTCGCGCCGTCGTCTCTACCAATGTTCTAGCAATGTTCGCGGCCCTGTACTACACTAGACCATACTATACTGGATCCTCTTAGCCCTTGGCCCTTGCCCTCTTTTTCCCCTGGGACTGGGACTCGGTATCGGTCTCTTCCGTGAAACGAGGCCGGCCGCCATTGTACTGGTGCTGGTGTACCTGCAGTTGTGCACGTGCACTGTCTTCGCCCGTCCCCGTCGCTAATGGACACTAGGAGTCATCTCCTTTGTTAAGCCTACTGACTAGGTTTTGGATGGAATGGGGATGGGATTAAAGGGGACTCCCTACCCTCTCTTCTTTTTTGGGGGGGTTTTGCTTTTGAACTGGAATTGGAATTGGAATTGTGGCGTTGAGTAGATACTGGTAGGAGGAGACCCTGGGAGATTAGACCGTTGGAAGATTCTTTCTCGACTTTCCTGTTATTTCTTCGATAAGGCTAGGTTCTTTTCTTTTTTTTTCCGCGGCGTTTTGGGATAGTGGGTGGGCTGGAGTTGCCTGCTGATAGCTGGCAGCTGGAGAAGTCCGTGTTGAGAGGCAGAGGGTTTGTTTGGGAGGCTAGTTGGTACTAGCTATGCTTTGTGAGGAACTGACCCTGACCCTGATTTGGGTTGTTGGGTTTGATGGGGACTAATGCGGTGTTGTGCAGTTGCGCGAACCGTTTGTGGAGAAAGATATGACTTTGTTTTTTGCGTTGAGTGTTTTAGTTTGCGTCGTTCGATACCCTGTCTATCAGTTCAACCTCCATGACTCCAGCCGATGGAAAATTACTACTTTAATGAGAAATCCCCACATACTTGAAGTCCAGGAAACCCAGTCAAGCCTCCAAGGTCCTTACCCGTACAATCCTCTCTCGTTTCCACATTCCTGCGTCGCAACATCAAAATCTCATCGCCTGATCTTTCCATCTCTCAGCAATGTACCATCAGGCGATTCTTGCGATGATCCGACAAGAAGTGTCGCATCGCCATCCAGGTCAATGAAGATCGGTGCCACGGTGGTAAACCGAATACGAACGAATGGAGACAAAGGCTTCCTACTTTCTGGCGAGATTCCGAATCGAAGATTGCCATGATATTTGGAGTAAAGGTATATCTGGATATCGATCGAATGCCATCGGATCGATATCAAAGCCTCGTCGATGATTGCCAGGAATGTTTTGAGGATGCTCAAACTGGTTGCACGTAATTTCGAGACATGGCATGTAACAGTTCTAGCGAGGTTTTATCTTAAGATTTGCCAGCCATGTTGGAGTTTAGTCAAACTAATCGCAGGCAATCGAATCGAAATCAGGATTTTGACATTTCTAGTAGGTGTACTATTCAACGTGGCTAAATACTCTTTTAGTATCTATACTCAAACCGATTGAATGCAACCAAATCGAGATCAGAACTTTTCAACGCTCCTGGCGAGATGTTCTTCCCAAGGTTGAAAATATATGGACATTGACATCAAATAAGTCCCTGTAAATGGTATACACTAAAATCAGACGTAGCTATCACAGAACCAAATCTCAAGCCGATACCTGGGATCTCTCTCCTCCAATCTTCCATCCGATTTTCTTTTCACTACGTTTGCTGGGAGCGAGTAGGGTGATGTGACCACCATCCTCTGAGGTCAGTCTTCTGATCTTAGCACTGGCGTCTGAGGGTCCCTTATACTCCGAAGTAACCACAACATCTTGTATTGACATATCTTCCTTTAACCGTCCTCTTCACTTTGAAAGAATTCCGGGCGTAGTGGAAAAGTTTAAGCTAGTAGACGTCTAATTTCTTTTACATTTCGAGTACGTTCATCCTCTTTCTACCTAACTTCCTAACTTACAACCAAAGGCCTGACGAAGTCACTGTAGACCCTTATAGAAAGTTTCCAGGTATAGTCTAGTTATACCTTTTCCATTTCTAGACATAGTCGTGTACGAAATCAAGGGATTCAGGATAAGGAGTATGGCGATGAAGTGTCTATAAGATATATTAGCGACATCAGATACCGATACAAGCTGAATCAACATCTCAAAGTCTCAACCTTCGATCAAGCCTCTTCGGATACTGGTGGGTAAGAAATAGTAATTCAAACAAGTGATATCGCCGCCGCCTAGCCTACATCGTCAACTCGAAATCTAATAGAGATGCATCTATGAATTTTACAAGTCCATACTGTTATCACCCAAAACCCCTTTAAAACCCCACCTTCATCTACCATAACATGATAACTAACCACACGACCCAAACCCTTCCCACAAGTCTGTATCATTCGCTTACATCAACAACGGCATCTATAAGCAAGCAAGCAACCAACGGCAAATAGTAAAAATCCTCCCTACTATCACCACACAGTCTTCATCCGCCTGCCTCGATGTAAAAACGAGAAAAAAACTCCATACTTATTATCAACCGAGCTCGATGAAAGCCAAAGCCCGTCAACAAGTCAAGATCTATTATCCCATCCCGACTATTCCATTCTAGACCGCTCTGAAAAGTAAAAGTAAGAAAGTAGAGAGAGTCCAAGTAAGCACAATCGACATCGACCATAAAGGGTCGAGATAGGCATCGCAATCGATGGGAATTGAAAGAGGTGGTGGTGCACAAGAAGTACCTCCCATCCCACCTTTTCATCGGCTATGTGTTCATCTCGTGGACTGATCAAAACATCCCCATCACAAGCTTCAAGTTTCCAGCCGAGAGTTTCAGTTTTCAGTCGCATTGAGGTCTGTTTATCTCATCTTCCCAGCAAGACCTCACAGCCGAACAATCGCGAGAAAGAGAATTCGAGTCTCTCTCTCTTTTAAAGCGGGATCGAGAAGCAAGCGTATACCATCGACATCCAGCTATTTGGAACTGTATAATTCACTATATTCACGATTCCTCACCACCTCCTTCATTCCAGCTGGTTCGTGTTGTATTCCACAGTGAAGGCATTAGGAATGCGGTTGCCATCATGCGAGAGAAGGATCCTTGCGAGTACTCCGGACCTTCCTCTCCATAGGAGACAATCAATTTCATCGCTAGCAGAGTGATTGTTCCATACCTCACAGTCAACATAGCTTGAATTGAGCCTCACTGTCGCTGCCTGGGGTATGGGGCTTCTCTTCACCTCCACCGGACATCATCCAAACCCATTCCCTTCCCAACCTTCCTGATAAGGGCTTTCTTCAGGAATTCCTCCCTAGCAAGTGTCCGCGTCTGCTTGACAAAAACCTCAAGTCCCACCCTCCCCTTATCCAGGCCTCTACCCAAAGCCAGCCTTGCCTCCTCACATGCTTTCTCTTCGGCGACCAAGGTATACAATTGACCACCAACGACCGTAGGGCATACAAGCACCTCATCGACTTCGGGTCTCCGTCGACCCTGAGCATCGCGCATCACTTTTTCTGCTTCTTGCATGGCTCCACGGAGTACACGTTCGTTGCTTTCTAGTGCTCGGTCCAGTTGCTCGAGTTGTTCGAGTTCGGCTTGCAACACAGCATGAGCTCCTCGCAGTGCAAAATGTTGTGCTTCGAGTGAGGTAGCTGCGTTAGAATTGGAGGCTATAATCTGGTTCGTTTGTGAAACCAGGGCCTGGGATAAAGCATTTAGGAGGGCGTCCTTCTGAGGATTCGGGGGTACTGGTGGAACGGTTAATGGTTCCACTGGGCCATTTTGTGAGGGTAATGTGACCTCCAAGGGAGACGACAATAGATCTATAGCGGGTTGTGGCTTTCGCTGTGATGGAGGGCTTTGTTGCGCATAGTTGGGAGGCTGCGCTTGGGCTTGCTGATATGCTCGGGGATCGGGTGACTGTTGTCGTTGCCAATTGGCATTCGACAGATCTGGTGTGATTGGGCTCACGGGGCCTTCAAGTTCGTGAGGGTTTTGTTGGAAACGCATATGAGGTGGTAATTGCTGCTGCTGTTGCGTATATGGGGAAGGCCTATTGTTCAGACTGCTCTGTCTTTGAGGTTGAGACTGCTGGGTCTGGTATTGCATGCCGACACCACCAACTTGCCATTGATTCTGATTCTGACTCTGAGGCGCATACTGCTGCTGTGGTGATTGTATAGGAGGAGGCGGAGGTAAAGGCGGGCCATTTTGTCCAGGGTATTGCCTTGTGTTCGAAGGGCCCGCTGAAGCTCTTCCCCCCTCGGCGCCTTTTGGAGGTACAGGCGGTGGCCCAGAATTTCCACTTCCTTCTCTTAAGCCTAGCTGTGGTTGTGGTTGCTGAGATCTCCTCCACTCTTCAGGTGGAGGTGGGAGAGGAGGCGGAGGTGCTTGCTGTACAGGTTGTTGGTGTACCTGTTGTTTTGATATGACTGGCGGCTCTTTTGCGAAGACGCCTCGAAGCACGGCTAGGAAGTCGAATATCGAGGACTTATCCCAGTATGTCGCCCATTGTGCCAAATATGGGTGATATACCCGTCCATCACTGCTGACATGTTGTCCGGGCCTTACCAGCATGTCCTGTGCTGGAGTGACATACGCCATTGGCGATTCCTTTGGGTATGCATGTGGTATCCAAAGGCTGATGGGAAATCTATAAGTGGTGCCTCGAAATTGGACCGGTATTGTTCCATGGACTTGAAGCAATAGAGCAGAGGCTCCATTTTCATACGCTACAAGCTGTTACTATTGACTCCGAGTGTCTGATGAGGAATGGCGTACTGTAGACTTCGGTTCGAGGGGAGAGGGAGGGATAATGTGAGAGAGCTTCGGCGACGTCTGAATATGTGCGCTGCACATCCTGGTATTCCTATGATTCATGATTCAGCATAGATCTTGATGCGGTTTCAGCAGGTGGAAGTACGCTAATCAAGACTGAGTGCAGCCAATTCAGAACGGCGGTCGACATAATACCCTCGTGTGGGGAGGACGATTGGCTTAGATTGGGCGGAGCTCGGCCTGGAAGCTTTCCCAGGTTCACAGTGTCGCGTAGACGCTTTGGAGAGATGGAAGGAAGGTTGTTCAGTATCAGACACTGAGGCAGTCATTATCATAAGTCATCAGTCAAGGTTGCGCGTTAGAAAGCTCCGCTGAGGTTCGAGTACAAACTCGGCCTGGAAGCGGGTGGAACAGCCTGTCGCCAAGATTGGAGGCAATTCACTTCCAGCACTGCGTCGTTATGAAGATTTCCTGTATCAATTTCTGAACAGCAGAGCCTGACCGCAGCAAATATCCACAGTTCTATGGGGATAGTTGTTTGAATGACAATATCCATGTATCGTACAATCGTTCCTCATCAATCGGCGAACATCAAAATGTACAGCGAAGAATTATTTCCTCTCCAGCAGCACGCCAGAACGCCCGAGATATTAATGCGATCAAGTTTGCTTTCCATTCTTAGCTCAACTAGTGCTGGCTCCACTCGATCGTGTTCAAATCAACACCCTCCTGTACCAGCTCCCATAGGGGACTGAGCTCTCTCAAGAAGTTCACCCGCTCGCTAACTGCCTTCAGGACATAGTCGATCTCATCCTCTGTTGTGAAACGGCCAATGCCGAATCGAATGCTGCTGTGAGCGCTCTCGTCACTGTTTCCAAGTGCTCTAAGCACGTAACTTGGCTCGAGAGATGCTGATGTGCAAGCACTGCCTGAAGAAAGGGCGATATCTTTGAGAGCCATGAGAAGAGATTCGCCTTCGACATATGCGAAAGAGATGTTTACACATCCTGGGTAATGACGTATCGGGTCGCCATTGAGATGCGTGTGTTCCATAGCCAGGAGGCCATTCTTCAGCTTATCAGAGAGATACTTGACTCGCTTGGTATCGTACTAAATATTGATTAGCAACGTTGAAGCGATTGTTAAAAAGGTCCAGCTTACGCTCATCTCCTGTTGGCAAATCTGGGCGGCTTTGCCCATTCCAATCGCCAGAGGCGGTGCTAGAGTACCACTACGAAGGCCACGTTCCTGGCCACCACCACTGATGATGGGCACGATTCTGACTCTTGGCCGTCTTCGCACGTAACAAGCTCCAATTCCCTTCGGTCCGTAGATTTTGTGACCCGAGATAGACATTAGGTCCACATTCATCTCATTGACGTCAATTGGGATCTTGCCAACTGCCTGGGCAGCATCCGTATGGAAGAAGATCTTCTTCGACCGACACAGCTTGCCGATCTCGTACACTGGCTGAACGACACCGACTTCGTTGTTGACAGTCATAATACTGACGAGACATGTTTCGGGTCGCATGGCCTTCTCCAATTGCTCCATATCGATCAGTCCGCTTTCCTGAACGGGCAGATAGGTGACCTCGAATCCCTCATCTTGCAAGTTCCTGCATGAATCTAGCACACATTTGTGCTCCGTTTGGCAGGTTATAATGTGGTTCTTCTTGCCTCCCTTCTTGAAAAATCGAGCCACGCCTTTGATGCTCATATTGTTACTTTCCGTGGCGCCACTCGTGAAAATTATCTCCTTCGGGTCCGCACCAATGAGATCAGCGATATGTTTCCTGCTCTCTTCAACAGCCTTGTCCGTCTCCCAACCGTAGGCGTGGGTTCGCGAATGAGGGTTTCCGTACATGCCAGTCATGTATGGCAACATCGCGTCAAGCACTCTAGGATCTGTGGGCGTCGTCGCTTGCATGTCGAGATAAATTGGCCTCTGGCCTTCGTCCATAATCGTCGCCTGCTTCAGTATGCCAGCAGCAGGACTCATCATGGCTTCAGCGCTCATGCCGGTCGAAGGCATGGTGGCATTTTCCACTCTCGTTCCGGTCTGTTGAAAGAAGGCCTTTTGGTCGGCCTTGATGGCGGTATCGACGTTGACAGTGGCATGCTGAGGCTTCGTCTCAGAAACATAGGTCCTTCGGCTGTGGGAATTTTGGGATATGGTGGCGGAGATACAGGACGTTCGCCGTAATGTTCTAGATCCTGTTATGGAACGGGCGCAACCCTGGAGGGCCTGCCTCGCTGCGGAAGGGGTGAGATTCGGCATTTTAGGTCGTGGTTGTAGTTGAACAAAGGTTGTTGCAGTTGCAAATGGTGGCGCTCGAGATTATCTCATGGACCGAAAAGGGAATAGGCGTGATTCGATGGAAGGGTCCATCTCCGGCATCAATGATCCATGTTGGATCATTGGAAGCACCCGTGGACCACCAAGACAACGAATTCAATGAATACAGCGCTCAGTCAAACTACACAACGTTTGTTGTAAATACTCTCTTGATGTCTCTTGAATATAGTCGGCATGATTGCAAACGCTTCCGCTATTCGCGGACAGCCCTAGACGCCCAATCATATTATTCCAGATGTTTCCCACCATGTAGATGAAGTGCAGATGCCGTCGACAAACTTACTAGCGCTTCCTGTAGACAGTGTACAATATGTAGTACAATAATGGACGCTCGTTCTTATTGTGACGGCCTGCTCCACCTGCATCTTCTTCGCCATCTTCAGTCTCGGACGAGTGGGCTGTGCTAGTTGTAGAACTACCTCCTAGCTTCGTCATAGGTCATACCTAGCCTCTGAGCCTCACCACTTCCAAGCTTGCAAGGTTCACCATCATCTATGCGACTTGAACAAACCACCAACAATATCCAACCACCACCGACAGCTTTCCACTACGCAGCGCGACTCACTCAACAGCGGCATCGCTCTAATTCCACAAGAAGAAGGAGAACCACAAATTGCTAGGACCCATGAGTTGGAAGGGCTTCCAGAAGACTGTCGTGAGGGTATACAATAGCCGATATTGCCTCAACAGCATATGCAGTGAAACTGACTACATATTACAGGCGCCTCAAACCGTCAAGGCCAAGTTTAATGTCGTAAGTAGCTCCAACAGCCTTTCCCTGCCTACGATACCTCCCGCGAGCACTTTCACCGCGCGAACACCGGCTGACCCGGACAAACCACCAGGGCGAGATATCAAAAGATGCAATATACATAGATTCAGAGCGGAGGTTCCAGGACCTAGAAACGGAGACCAAGAAGCTTCACGATGAGTCCAAGAAGTACGCGCTGGACGGCCATTTCCGAGTTTCAGGCAGCTAATAAGGTACAGATACTCAGACGCGATCAACAGTTAGTGCAGTCTTCGTACACAAGATACGACTTTCTAACCATCTCTCCAGGCATGCTCACTCACCAAATCGAGTTTTCCAAAGCTTGTGCCGAAATCTACCAGCCAATATCCGGGAGAGTGTCGGATCCGGATTCGTACATTCAAGAGGGCAATCCGGAAGGCATAAGAGCATGCGAGGAATATGAGAGCATTGTCCGCGACTTGCAAGAGACGCTTGCGCCAGAACTGGAAATGATTGAATCGCGAGTGATCAAGCCGGCGGACGAGCTCATGGAGATAATCAAACAGGTCAGAAAGGTGGCAGGAAAGCGAGATCACAAGCAATTGGACTACGATCGGCACCGGGCCGCCCTGAAAAAGTTGCAGGATAAGAAAGACAAGACGCTCAAGGACGAGAAGGCATTGTACAAGGCAGAGAACGATGTTGAAGCCGCGACGCAAGACTACAACTATTTCAATGAACTACTCAAGACCGAGTTGCCTCAGCTTTTCCAGCTGGAGCGCGAGTTCATCAAACCCCTATTCCAGTCGTTTTACTACATGCAGTTAAACGTGTTCTACACACTGCACGAACGGATGCAGAATATCGACATTGGCTACTTCGATCTCACGAAAGACATCGAGGAGGGTTATGAGGCGACGCGCGGTGAAATCAAGGATGAGGTGGAAAAATTGACGATCGTCAAATTCAAGACCACTGGAGGACGAAGACCTGGTGCATCGAAATACGGCAATAAACCCCTGGCGATAGAAGCAGGCAGTAGCACAGGAAGCAAGTACGAAAGCAGGTACGGCAAATTGCCAGCACCGGCCGCGCAAGCACAAATAGAGGCACCCCCGCCAGCATATAGTGCCAATGGCGCATTATCACCGTCCAACGACAAGGTAGCGCCATACAGTCCCGCAAGTACACTCACACCACCTGTATCTGCCGGCCTATTCAATGCTGCGAAATCGAAAGGACCTGCTCCACCACCTCCGAAGCCAAAGCCTGCTGGGTTGAAGGGACATGTTGTGAAAGAGACGGTGACAGCATTGTTCGACTATGAAGCGCAAGCCGAAGGAGATTTGAGTTTTACTACTGGCGAGATCATTGAGATCATAACAAAGACGAATAATGCGAATGAGTGGTGGACGGGCAAGATTGGACCGCGGACGGGTCAATTTCCCGGTAAGCTTGAGATATTCTTTAGTAAATTTCTGATACTGACTTGTGATGCAGGAAACTATGTACAGCTAAATCATTGAACGGATGTGAAAGGTTGGTAGGCTTTTTTGGGGGGTAAGAATGGTCTGCGTACGACGACTGTACACGATATAATCCGCATGAGGTACTGGGCATTTCTGGGTTGCATAGTAGTAGCGTGCTGTTTGGTGCCTCCCCTAATCGCCAATTGCACATCGTGATTGAACAGGGTGTTGTCTTTGGATACTTTGGTCCGGGTTCAGCAAGTACAGCCTAGAGATATCCACCTTTCTACTATCTGCTTCGTACAATGTGAACCTTTCTGATTATGAAGAATGAACTGCAACTGGAAGGGTTATCCAGTTCCACGAATGTGACGATAAATGCGGGCGGCCTCAATGATCCGCTACTGTGGTCTGTTGGATGATAATAAATGTCAGTGGATCCTCCCTGACCAATCCATGTTTTACAACAAAAACATCCTTACGAGAGATCAGCAGCTAGACGTTTATTATCCAACAGACCACAGTAGATTGCAGTCTGTCTTTTGAAAAGCAAACAAACATCTCCATCTCACCAATACCTCCATCCATCCATCCGTCAACTACGCAACTTCAACCCCCTAACTCTGAATTTGCGATCTCGACACCCCCTCTCTTTTGATTACCTTTTTCCAAGGAAAACTGTAGGAAGAGACAAGGCGAAACCTCGCCTCACCTTCAGGCTCACCTAGCCCTAGCTAGATCTCAGCTTCCTGCTCACCTAGATAGATCTCAGCCTTGCAGAACCTGGAAGCAACATTGATAAAGTGATCGCCTCGTCTTCACTAGCCCGCTCTCCCCCGCTTCGCATCGGTGAATTCTCAAACTCACAGTCTTGTTCTCAGAATATGAAATAATTGCCTTTCTTGTTTTGGAGCCGTGGTAGATTGTTTATTGGGAAAGGATGGGGGGTTTGAAGGAGTGGAAGTAACCTCTGCTGTTTATGGAATGTTTTTGTTTTTTGGAGAAGCGCGGGATGGGAGGGTTTGGTTGTTTTCGCGATGGTGGCTTCCATTGTAGGGAAGCTGTTGTTGCATGGCAGGCTAGGTATGGATATTGGTTGTTTTATTATGGGAGGGGTGGTGAGACGATGTTATGTACTACTGTGAAGGAGAGGTGGGGACGTATTTGCGATGAGAAAGAAACGCGTGCGTAACGGGAGGAGTATTTATCCGAGGAAACTTGTAGGCAATTGTAGAGGTACAAAAGGTTGGCATTGTTTTCCCTGGCTTTGACTACTGGCGTCTCCTGTCCCCGAGTTTCACACGTATACGCTGCCTCGAAACCAAATCCTGTAATTTAGACGTTGACGTCTGTTACTTTCTTATCCCAAAGACCATTCTCCACCGATATGAAAGTGTTCTGGAAAGTGGTACTGTATCGGTTGGACATTCCTGACGAAATCACTGTAGGATACGTTCTCCGTTTGCGCGAGGACGTGGTAGGGATCACGCCATAGAATCGTTGTTGGTTGTGAGCTTTCGGTATGCCAGAAATACACTCCATCCTGGATGACGTCTGAGGCATCGCTGTGTCGCACCTCCCAACCAGGCGGTAAAGGTTGAGACAGAATAGCAGAGGGGAGAGGCAGTTCCAGCATTTTGTGACTAGGAGCGGAAAATGGGATCGGGTCAACATCAATGGTTTTGGGTGTGATCGTTACGGTGGCATTTATCTACGTATTGACGAGAATTTTTTTGATGGTTACTGTAGTGGTCTGATTAGCATTTGCATCCTACTACAAAGTTGTTACTAACCTGGCGTATGGCGGGAGAAGTCAACACTGTCCTTAACCTTGAACTCAATAAATCCAAGAACAGAATCGGGCTTATTGGCATCTCAAAATTTGATTTTGAGTGTGCTTGATCGAGTGGTTTGTCTATTGCATTATTAGATCGATTCAATACATAGAGAATGGTTTGGTACACGCTGCAATTAGAGAATGTCGGCGAAGTACTTTTCACCTCGTACGCACGGCCATACGCAGATTCATGGCCACAGATTTCCCCATCGTTATAAATGGTAATGCTAGTTGAAGGACGGCCTACGGTAGTCAATTAGTGCTCCATACACATGAGTCTAGCGATCACATATTCAGTCCACCCTTAGTAAATATCTTAGGAACATTCTCGAAAGAAGCATCTACTGCTATTGTGCAACTCGCGGTAGAATCCAGGTTGACACGTTGAAGATAAAAGTCCGGGACAAAGCTCACTACCTGAATCCGGCATCGCACCATCACATTCCAAAGCATCAATCCTCTCATCCATCACTTTGACAAAAACATCTCGAAGTCATTTCAATTCGCCATCTGTCACCTACAGCCATCAACCATCAACCATTGAGGCCACAGACGGGGCTACCGAGCATCGGATTGCGACAGTGCATCTCTTGTCAGCTGACTGAGGAACTTCACTTGGGGTGACGATTTACGAGTGACATGTCATCGAGACAGAGTGTTGGTGGGAGAAAAGCGGTAAAGGGTGAATACATCGAGACGGTATGTCGACAGATTTCGAGCGATATAGACTTATGTGATCTTTCACTGTAGACACATTTGACGAATAGCTACACCTCTCAACGCTCATCACAACCATGACTTTCACACCAGTTCAAATTTCTCTCGCCCTCTTCTTCTTCTAACTGCATACCAAATCTTTCCCACTCAACGCTAATGTCCTTCCAAGGACAGCGGCAACAAAGTCTCCCGCCGCGCAAACATCTCGGGAACAGCCAATATAACCTTGGGCGGTAAAACAGTAATAATGGCAGACGTCCACCTTCGAGGCGACCTAACCCGCACCAAATCCTCCGACCCCAAAACAGCATCCGCAAAGCCCCAAGCCATAACCTCAATCAGTATCGGGAAACAAACCATCATCGCTACGGGCAGTGTCATCAAACCGCCTGGGCGAATATCGAGAGGCGTGTGGACGTACTATCCTATGAAGATTGGGGATAATGTTTTTATTGGTAAGTCACATGCACACCACTAATCTAATCTGACGCACTGTCTTTTTATTGCTATAGCTGACCAGTACTGGTGGTGTAGGACCAAATTCCCTCATCTCAAGCGCAGATATCAAATCGCACGTCCATATCGGCGAAAGCTGCGTTCTCCAACCCTTCTGCATGATTCGGGAAAATGTGAAGATATTACCGAATACCATTGTTCCCGCTCAGATGATCATACCTCCGAATTCTGTCGTTGGAGGGAGACCGGGGAGAATCATCGGGGAGGTGGGTGAAGGATGGGGTGCAGCGAAAGATGGAAATGCTGGGGGTGGGGAAGGTTGGGTTGAGGGTGGAGACTTGAGGGAGCTGGTTAGGAGTATTCGATGAGACGGAGTGAGGGCCACGATTCAATCATGAAGGTTCAGTTTTTGCTTCCGAAATAAAAAGGTAAGCTTAACCTTTTGGATCGTCTAACCTCGACATATCAAGCAGGCTAGAAAACCAAATCTCGCTCGATCTACATAATTTTATATCACTATTCTCCACCTTTCTTTTCAATTCAATTTTTTACATGTCTCAGGACTAACACTTCGAAAGAAAGTCACGAACACCACAATTTACAAGCATCCTTCACTACTGCCATCATGTTCTCAGAAGAATCACAAATATGGGGCGAGACAAAGCCGTCCAAAGACAGTCTCACGCTTCCCCTTTCTCTGGGGACATTATACGCAATGCACCCTGCAACCCACGCATTTCTCCTCTTCGTGGAACTCTTCTCGATACCTAATTCGTTGGCGAGACCGACATCACACATCCTGATCACGTTGATCCTCGCCCTCCACATCTACATTTACGGCGTCCTTGGTCTTGTCAACTCGGCTCTCACGTGAAGGATTGACTACATTTCGCCAACCAAGAGGGCACCGGATTATACATCTGCACTCGGAAAGGAGAGAGACGACGCAGGTGTGGCAAGATGGGTTACGGGATATGTCGGAGTATTTGTCTGCAACTTCTGCACTTGAAGAATTGACGGTTTCTGGGGATTGATGGAACGAACAGCCACGGGAACTGGTAGCAAATCCATGGTTGAGCGGATGAACTAGCTTTGAGGCCATATTATTCTTTTCTGTTTGGCAGAACCAAGGTTGCTTTGACAGCTGCCTGGATTTGCATTTTTAGTTTGGGGAGACCGTCGCTTTGATCGCGGGAAACAACCATGATGTAGGAATCGCTTTGATAGCTCTGGATATAATTTCGTTCATCCTTCTTCTCGTCCTCGATGCCTTGCTCTTGCTCAACAACATACAGTCCCAAAAAAATCTCTCGAATAATCACTAAAGCAATCGAAACCACCAATTATTACAAACGAGGATCTCAAACCACAATTACACCACCGATACCACCATCTTCACCAAGCAAAATCCGCCAAGATGCGCATCCACCTCAAAGCCTCCCTCCATTTTCCCCTCCTGATGCTAGGAACCTACCTCTTCCTTCCCCTAATCTACATAACCATCCTCTCATCCCCACTCCTCACACTCGACTCGATATCAAAAGAGACAGCCACAACACTCATAACCCTCATCCTCTTAATCCACATCTACACTTTCGGAGTAGGCTACCTCATCCACCTCGCCATCAAGCGACGACGGACCTATCTGGAGAGTGTAAAAGGGAGGGGCGAGAGTTTACCAATGTTCCATTCATCGAATGTGGGTGAGGGTGAGGATGATATATCCCATAGACGAGGACCCGGTCTCGATACATTCAAGGGAAAGATGAGGAGTTGGACTCGTGGTGATCCTTCACCTGTCCCTTCATCTCCCTCTCCCTATTCCGCTTCCAAATCCCTGTTGAAACATGAAGAATCCGATCAACCCCGTCACAGGGGTAGTTGGGACAGCGACCGTGACAACGCTGCGACATATGGATGGGAAGATCAGACGGCTACGTCGAGGCCGATGTCGAGTTCGAGCACGGAGAGTGAAAGGGAGGAAAGTCCACAGTCGTGGGAACAGGCGACTCGGAATTTGGTGTTCAATGAGGAGGGATGGCAGATTGCGGGGTTCGTGGAGACATCGAGGGATCGGGGGTGTTTGGGTGGGTTGGAGAGTGTGGATTGAATTTTCTGCTGGTGCTTGCGTGGAACAAGTGGAGAAGAGAAAGGCAAAGGCACTACCACTCGATTTGGGGAAGGTGCTTGTATCTGAGCGTTGGGATGTGCAATGTTTGTCGCTGGCGTGTTGAAGAATATGTCTATTAATGAGCTTGCAAGAATCGAATGTATGTACAATCGCTGCCACCATCTCAGATTTCGTATGATCTAGTTCTTCTCGGCTGGTAGTTCTGCATTTCTTCTCAGAATGCCGCCAGTCAGACCTCCGAGGAGGCCATTTACGGTTCCTCCTAGAAAGCCACCGATTCCACCTCCAATTGTACCGCCAATGCCATTTCCTGAATGGATAGTCAGCAAATGTGTCGAGATCGAGATAGCGAATCAAATGAGGCTATGAGCTTACCGACACCAGAGGAAACACCGGTTGCGATGCCACCGATGGCGTCTCCGAGACCTCCATCTATTCTCGTTAGCTCGGGGACGCTCGTCTTAAGTACTACGAGACTCACACCCACGTTGTGGCAGAGCCGATGCCAAAGCGACGAATGCGAGGATGAAGAAGCGCATGTTGAGGTGAGGGTAAAATGCAGCGGTTGGATGAATTGAAGGCTCGACGAGATGGAAGTGAAGAATAGACTTTGTTGTTTGCGAGGAAAAGAGAGTATTTAGATGAAGTGGGAGAGCTGAGTGGAGGCCAGTTTGATGAGGGAAAGTACTCGGGCACAGGAGGTATACATAGTATAGACTTATATTCAACTGTGCATGAATGCAGCTTCTAAGTGACGTGCATGGGATAGCTTGTCTCGCCGTGATGTCGACTTATTCTGCCACGCGATAAGTGAAATGAAATCGTTCAACATGCTTCTTCGAGATGCAGCGACAACTGCGGATGTGGTGAGTTGATGTCCAATTTTGCGGGTTTAGGGACGTAGTGGTGATGGTCGTGCATGGGGACATTTCGGGTGCGGGCGTATGAAGCTGTATTGCTAGCGGCCTGACTATATCTTCATATAAGAATCGATGAGATAATCATGCAGATAACTTTGATGGTTGGCGTGCTTCCTTCACAGTCAACTTCTGCCACACTTGGACAGATAATTATCATCCTAGAAGAGAAGCAGCTGAGGTAAGAGATATGAGGGTGTTATAGGTGGAAGATGCTCAGGTTCAGATTCAATTGAGGGACGCGGAACATCGTGTCTGTTTAATTATCTCGGGCGTAGAGCACGGAAGTTGGTCTGAAAGAGAGTTGGTGGTTCGTGTGAGAGATAGAGACACTATAGACAATGACTCAGAACATCGGCCTGAGAGAGTGTGTGAGTGAGTCATTTGCTCACGGGTACACGACAGCTTTCGAGGGAGACAAAACCTGGTCGACAGAGTTGAAAGGCGTTCATGTCGAGAAGAAGAAGGGGTCGGACGAGCTTCAAGTTACAGTACTAGGGCAAAAGTTTCCGTACAATTAAGCGAAAACGCGAAATCTACACCTCTCATTTTTTAACACATTATCTTTGCACTACCATTATGCCACCTCAACGAAAGCCATTGACTCCTATAAACCCGCAGAGGCTTCCTAATCATCGTCTTACTCCATATCAACGCGGCAAAATTGATGCGCAGCGTGAAGCCGGGCTCAGTTTAGGCGCAATTGCGGCGCTACAAAAACTACCGCGTTCCACCATCCAATACAGCCTTGAAAAGGCCCCATTACGCCAGAACGGCGAATCCCTACCTTCCAGCGGCCGGCCACGCTCGTATACAGACCGAGATGAACGATCTCTGTTACGCATTATACGTACGCAGCCTAAGTTAACGTACGAGGAGGTCAAAAGACAGGCTTGCATCGATTTTTCGAAGGATACCATCAGGAGGATATTGAAAGAGTACGGAATCGCAAATTGGAGGTCTGCAAGGCGCCCTTTCCTCACACAGGTACATGCTGACGCCAGGAAGCTCTGGGCAGAGCAGCACATCTCGTGGAAAGCTGAAGATTGGGCGAAGATTATATGGTCTGACGAGTGCTCAGTTGAGCGAGGGACCGGCAAGGCAAGAACATGGTGTTTTCGCACACCAGGACAAAAATGGGAGACCTCAATGATTGATACCTATAAGAAGGGTAAAGGAGTGTCTATCATGATTTGGGCATGCTTCTCTGGCCAAGTAGGGCGCTCTGAATTGTACATTCTTAAGCGTGACCTAGAGAGCAAGCGTCAAGGCTACTCTACGAACTCGTATATCAAGTTACTCGACGAAATGCTACCTACAGTATACGAACCGGGCCTTAAATTTATGCAGGATAACGCGCCTATCCACAAAGCCGAAAAGACTACAGTCTGGTTTAAGGAAAACCTCATTCCACTACAAGATGCGCCGCCCTACAGTCCTGATATGAACCCGATTGAAAACCTCTGGCGGAGGCTCAAGGAATTGGTCTACAAAGTGGAACCTATGATTGAATACGTTACTGGCGGTGTAGACAATATACGAGAGGTTCTAGGAGAAGCACTTATTAAGGCCTGGCGGCTTATTGAACAACATTATTTTGATGCTGTACTTGAGTCAATGCCAAGGAGGGTTGAGGCATTACTGGCGGCAGATGGTTGGCACACAAAATACTAAATAGCTCACTGAATGGCTCATTTTGTAGCCCTGGTATTACTGTACAATATACGAGAATATGAGCGAAAATAATCACGTTGAAAGCGCGATAATGTAATTACAAGAATCACCATTTTTTGAGCGATCTCGGCTGTACGGAAACTTGTGCGACCCTACTGTAGGTAGGTGAGTACTGGGTAGGTAGGTAAAAACGGGAGCACGTCGGGGGCTTGTGCGTCGGTCAGCATTCCTGTCAAACAAAATCTGACTTCATCAACTCTTCATCTTCCTCATCGTCTTGGCCATCACCGTAGAGGCAATGCTATGCGGTCGCTCTCCGAATCTCGGGCATCTCCATTTCGCTCATCTGAATCCCGGTGAGACAATGTGAGAACTTGGCGGAGGTGGAGGATGAGGGTACATCTCATGCTCTAGCCTCACTGTTCATCATCCATGAGCACTGTGAGTGGGACTCGTAGTTATGTATAGGTGTCGTCCATCTGTTGCTCCATCTTTTTCTTTTCAGCAGATACTTTCCATCCTCTCCCACTTCTCCGAGTTGGGTTAATTACGTAGCGCTCTCTTAAGCTTGTCTACCATTGACCATCTGCACCAACATGGAAATCATCATCGTCGGAGCAGGGATTGGCGGCCTCTCAGCTGCGCTATCCCTTTCTCTTGCCGGTCATAAGGTTACCATTTTGGAATCTGCGCCTGCTCTAGCAGAGATCGGAGCCGGCGTACAGGTAACACCCAATGCGACCAAGTGTTTTTGGAAATGGGGGATGGGTGCTGACATCTGCGCAAATTCCGCCTTGCCAGAAGCTTTCAATATTTTGCGAGGTAGTGACGGCGAGATCCTGGGGAGAGTGCCCTTCGTGCAATTCAGAGAACGCTATGGAGGTCCATACATCACGATACATCGAGCGGAAATACATCGAATCTTACACAGACATGCCTTGAGAGCTGGTGCTGAGGTTCGATTAGGAAGCAGGGTCATCCACTACGATTTTGAGCACGGCATTGTATGCTTGGCAACCGGAGAGCAACTTCAAGCTGATCTCGTGGTCGCCGCCGATGGGGTCAACTCCATGGCTCGCAAGGCATTTCTTCCGGAGCTCCGAGATGGACTGGAAAAGACCGGATGGGCGGCCTACCGATCCATGGTGTCCGTTGAGAAGATCAAGGCAAATCCAAAAACAGCACATGTTGTCAATCAGCATACCTGCGACTGCTGGAGCGGAGATCAGCACTGCGTTGTTTCCTACTTGGTCAATAACGGTTCGATGCTTAATATGGCATTTTCTCATCCGGACGATGTCGATGCTTCTGGCTGGACATCGGAACAATGCTCAGCGGAGCTTAAGAGACTCTACTCGGGTTGGGATCCTACGCTCGCTACTCTGCTGGACATGGCAGAGCCCTCTGCTCAAAATTGGCCAGTCCTGCAGGTCAAACCGTTGCCAACTTGGAAATCAAATTCTGGACGTTTTGTTCTCATGGGAGATGTAAGTCACTTCGAATGCTACACGATGGAACACAGCTAAGGCTCATTCTCCAGGCTGCCCATGCTATGGCTTTCTATTTGTCAATGGGAGTCTCGCTGGCGGTAGAGGATGCCGAATCTCTGACAGCATGTCTAGCCTTGATGGACAGAAGAGATGCCACTCTGCAAGAAGCCATGTGTGTCTTCGAGGCTGTACGCAAACCGCGCGCTGAAGCTGTGTCAGCCGCAAGTCTTCACGCTGGGAGCACTCTACAGTTGTCCCCGGGCACAGGTCAGGATATTCGTAATCTAGCACTGGCATCCGACGGTGCTTCTATTGGCATTTTGGAAGATGAACAGTTCTACAAATACAAACAGTCCTACGGCATTGCTGATAAGCAGATTAGGGATTGGTGTTATTCATATGATGCTGTGGCAGCAGTGGAGCAAGAATGGCAGACTTTCCGAGGGAAACGCGATGCGGGTCATGTTGCGCTTTCTGCAATGCTGTAAGCTTTGGGCCTCATGGATATTAGAGAAGCGACAATTGAAAGATCGTCTGCCAAGCATGGGCTGGCCTCGTTTGCTTCAAACAGTTACTTCAGCAATCGGTGAAAATCTAGTTGCTAGGAATCTATGCATGCCAATTTACAGGAGAGCGTGGTGTATATATATGGGTAAGTGTTTGCATCCGAACAACCTCGCCTCGCCACAACATAGATTTGACTCTTATCGCCCGTTCCAGATGGCTGGTGCTGCCACTAATACGGGGATCATCGTTTTGTGCCCAAAGAAGCAATTGCGACTCACAGATCTCTCAATCGGTCCTTCATCAGCTCTGACGTCGCAGCAAATCCCGGTCGTGTGCTCCTCACCATACCCAGCAAATGATCGTGTGCCTCAGATTCAGCTCGCAACTAGCAAGCCACGGTTTGTGTATTACGATCTATACCTTACGATGCGCTTCTCGCTCAGTCACAATTGTTCCACGGCAACCTCATTGCTCATCCTATCCATTTTGATATAGAACTCTTTGATTCTTACTCGACTACTATGGGTGACATGACTCACTTCGATCTACTATTGCCTGCTGATTTGCAGCACGTGTGCAAAGCGTTGGACCCAGCAAATGCTGAAGCGTCGGCTCTTGATATACTCACTGCCTACGATGCGAGCTGGGAGGAAACCAAACATCAGATCAAGCTGAAGAAGTTCACGGGAGGATGGACAAATACGTTACTCAAGGCGAAGAGGAATATCCCGGGAAAGAGCAAGGCAGAGATTGAAGCAGATGCAATTTTGGTGAGAGGATATGGGGTAGGCACGGAATCTTTCATTGACCGAGAGAATGAGATCAAGGCTCATAGTCAATTGTCAAAATATGGTAAGGTCCATCGTCAAGTGAATGTTATGATAGTCCAACACTCACCTTTCAACCAGGGTTGGCACCGCAACTCATAGCTCGATTCGAGAACGGGCTGCTATACCGCTTCGTTCCAGGGACGACTTGCAAAGCAGAGGATATCCGCAAATCAAATGTATCACGGGCCATCGCCAAAGAGCTAGGTCAATGGCACAGCCGTCTGCCTCTATCAGCACTCATCTCCAAGCCCAACGAAAACGACACAAGACTACACATACGAGAACCAAAACGAAGTAACCCACGACCATACCCCAACGTTTGGACTCTCATGCAAAGATGGCTCGACGACCTCCCAGCATCCTCCCAAGAAGAAAAAGAACGCAATCGAATTCTTCAACGAGAACTTTCCGCTTTGTGCGAGGAATTCACTGATGCCCCTGGTTTGTGCGGGAAAGACTATGTTTTTATCCATGGTGATTTGCACGATGCAAATGTGATTATCCGGGAACCGACACCAACGGATGACGAGATCACCTCGCTCAACACCAAGACCGACGACGCCGAAGAACCAGAACTCAAAGTCGATTTCATAGATTACGAGTATTGTATGCCCGCACCCCCTGCCTTTGAACTCGCATACCATTTCTCAGAGTGGGCCGGTTTCGATTGCGAGTATCAGTTTATCCCGACGAGGTCTGAGAGGAGAAGGTTTATTGAAAGGTATGTGCGGGCGTTTCATGAATATGCGATTACCTCACATAGTTTTCCTGTCAAACATGAGGGGCAAGTCGACGTCGAGGCATCGGCTGAAGTGGAGAGAAAGGAAGCAGATGTTGAGAGCGGTGTGAAGTACTTGGAACAACAAGTCGATGCATTCAGAGGTGTGCCGGGGATGTATTGGGGGCTCTGGGCGTTGATTCAAATTCATCGGACGGGAGAAGATTATAGTGCGTTTTATGAGACGAAGATTAAGGAGTATTGGGATTGGAAGGGGGAGGGGGATGGATCGAGGAAGGAGAGTGGGAAGGAGAGGAGTTTAAGGGAGAGGAGGTGGATGGAGGAGTAACGGGGGCTCTCTTGCTGTGAAGCCGGTATTGTGTATGGTTTCTGTGATTTTATTTCTTTCTATGGGTGGTAGTCTTTAGTGGCTCCACGAGCTGGCCCTGTTGCTGTTGCTGGTTAATGTGAATTCTTTCTTGGAGAGTGATAAGTCCTGTTTTCTGATTTGAAGATGTCGGATTTTGAAGTTGGGAGAGTGCGAAACTGGTGACGTGACGTGAATGCAAACGAGATTACTACTGAATGTTGCTCGATCTTGACAACCTTTGTAACCAAACACATTCAATGCAACGATCAAGGTTCAGAAAATGGTCTGCCCGAGGGAACATCGGAAATCAGCTGATGTTCGAGTTTTGAGTAGAACAGGAAGCAATCCGATGGAGATGACGAAGCCTCAAAAACAACACAAGGTTGAAGCGGAGACTCGATGTAAAAGAGTGTTTGATTAACTTCAATAATTAAACCCTATGGGAGCGATTCATGATCATGTCCCCCGTGGCGCAATTGGCTAGCGCGTTCGACTGTTAATCGAGAGGTTGGTGGTTCGAGCCCACCCGGAGGAGGATGACGTTCTTCTGAGTTCTTTTTGTTGTTATCGAGATCTCCATTTCGTCTTTCTTCAAATCTGTTTTTGAATTCATTGAAAACCAAGCAAGCAAGCAAACAAGCGTGAGCTCCTGCTCTTATCCACAACCAATCTTTTGTGTCTAGCTCTTTACTCACTAAAAATAGATAGGGTAATTCACAAACCTATCACGTGTTCATATCAAGATCGAATCGCGAATTGTCAAACTAACAACTTTAATTACCATCAATGCCACTACGAATACCGACCCAAAGGGTCTCCAGCGCCCTAAGCTGCTCCTTTCGAACTTCCAGAACGCCTACATCCCTCATTGCCTCATTTCTCGTGCCCCAGCAACAGCGTTTCGCCTCTATCCTCTCAGAGCTTAGCGACACTCCCGGAGCATATAACAAGCGGATAAGACGTGGTCGTGGACCTGCTTCTGGCAAAGGAAAGACTTCAGGGAGAGGTCATAAAGGTCAGAAAGCGCATGGAAAGGTGCCGGCTGGATTCAATGGTGGACAGACGCCGGATATTGTTGTGAGCGGGACGAGGGGATTCGTGAATCAGTATGTTGGACTTGAATTGGGCGCATTAAATCCAAGATGAAAAACCCTGACGAATGGTACAGTTTCTCGCTGGACATGAGCAAAGTCAACCTCGACAAAATACAAAGCTGGATAGACCAAGGACGACTTGATCCCTTGAAGCCGATTACAATCAAGGAACTGGCGGCATCTAGATGTATCCACGGTGTCAAAGATGGCGTGAAGCTCCTTGCAAGAGTACAGTTGCGACCCTCTGCGCAATCGAACTATCCAATCTAACTTCCTGCCAGAATAAAGAAGTCTTCAAAACCCCCATAAACATCGTCGTTTCCCGCGCCTCCAAAACCGCAATCGAAGCCATAGAAGCTGTCGGCGGCAAAGTAACAACACGCTACTACACAAACCCCTCCATCAAACGCATAAGACAGGGTCTCACCCATCCTTACCTCTCCCTCCTCTCCGAACGAAAGGACGATTCCATCTCGGAATACAAATACAGATTACCTGACCCTGCGTCTCGAAAGGATATTGAGTATTATAGAGATGCGGCGCATAGGGGATATTTGAGCTATCAAGTTCCGGACGGACATAGTCCCAGTTTGTTCTTCAAGACGCCGGGGGCGGGGGTGCAGAGGAGGAAGGCCACGTCCAAGAAGGACGCTGGCGATAACAAGATTTGGTGAGGAGATGGTTAGATGTATTATAATGGAGAGTCATGAATATTCATGGGCAATAGAAGGGGCAAAATTCTGGCCTCCGATATACTGGCGAGCTGTATGTACAATCTACGAAATGCATCATGCTCGCAAATTGCACTTTCTCGGCACTCTTTCGAAGGACTCATCACATTTGTGCTTTTCTGCACTGCGGGAAATTGGCAGCCCAAATACAAGAGACTGGGAGAATCAAGCATACGGAGATACCGAGGAACTTGAGGATGAAAGAGTCGGTATAATTAAATGGACCAGACAGTTTGTTGTGGCACTGGTATTTCTGAGCCAATATCAGTTAGAGCGTGTATCGAAAACGTGTTCGTTGGAGTTGTTGGGCAATAAGGAGCTGGTATACTGAATTTTGTGAGTGCCGTACGAAGTGAGATGGATGCCTAACAAACGTTCGATCCAAGCAATCCATCATCATGAAGGGAAGAGCCATATGTATGTCTACTGGTGGCTACATGAACAGTCTGCGTAGAATATCCAGCATAGTCGCAGTACCCAGATGGCTCGCTTGTAAATTGTGTGAGAGGGTGCAAATGCAATGCATGTTGATTCCTTCCGGTTAAGAAAGGATGTTCAAAGTCTGGAGAACTGAGATGTTTGTCAATTGTCCAGCACAAATGGCAGATTAATGTCAATACACCGCCGCCCTTCAGTTCTCAATCGCGAGGGAAAGCTGGGCAGATTTGGTCGTTAGTGTTATCGGGGACATTTGAGGGGTGAATGGTAGGAATGAATAAAATTCCGTTGCGTTAATTGCGGAATGTTTAAGGGAAATTTGAATAATACTTGGGAATATACGAATTGCGGTGTAGCCGGTGGTGGTGGTAGTGATGGTGGTGTTTACTCCAGGACTTCTAATATTGGTAGTCCTCTTGCACTGGTATGTACAGAGAACGGTCTGTGTAGACGCGTTGGATGGTTGATGCTATACAGTCTATGAAGAAAGCGAGGCAGTGATCGCAAGCTATACTGCTCGAACTGCTCCTTTGAAACTTCTCAGCCATCAGTGAGATGAGAGTGGTTTGGATAACGGTAGACGATCGAGTCCATTCATATTATGGGTAGAGCTGAGCCAGGCTTGTGGGTGGGTTATATGATGTAGGTACTGGACTGACGCCATGATCGAAAACGGATTTGAAATTACTTGTCGAATGCTCGTTTGAAATGCAGGTGAGATTTTATGTCTTACATGAAGCACGAAACCGCAATGTCCGATCCATACTATATGTGCGTTCGCGGCGTCTGGCATGGCCTGATTGCCATTGCTCACGTGGTTCAAAATGTTGTGCATCGTTTGCCGGCTGTGGCTGGCGGCTGTGGAAAGGTATATGCTCAGCATCCGTATCGTACCATGTTTCGATAGTGAGAAATGGCAATTGCCTTCCGCTAAAGATGGATTATCGAGCTCATTGTCGTGGTGAAGGTGGTCGTGGCATTCGTTCTCCATTATCTCAATTCTTACCTGGGCAGAGACTAGTGTCAGCAATGCAATTGTTCGGTCGTAACACTGTCTCTCCACATTCGTTTTGCCATGCATCGGACCATATCTGTAAGATCCGATCCCGGATGCGTCGCACTGGCATCTGTCGTCAACAAATTCCAGGTTTTTCCAGTCGCTCGAACAAGGCGTTGCTTTGTTCCTCGATTATACCATGTCAGCTCATTATTCGCCTGAACGTTCTCCCAGCCGAATCCTTATCTTTCGTGATGGTGGTGGTGTCCAGTGTTCTGTGTAACCGTTAGCCGGACATGGATATGTCTCTGTTCTTTATGGTTTGTCACTCCTTCTAGACACGGCTAATTGCAGGCAGTTGGCGCTGCGAGCGAGTGATGTATGACGAAGGTAAGGGTACAAATAGTACACGCTGTCAGACTCATCACAAACACACAATAGGGAAGGACGTGAGCTCGGCTTCCTGACCTCCACAATTTGAAACCCAAACTCTTATGTCGCGATGGCGGCTGAGCGCTTCCAAATGGCCTTGATGACTGCTGGTGACGTTGGACATTCAATTGTGCTTAGATGCCTGGTTGTCCACGTTGCGACGCGGTGCTTGCGTGTCATTCGAAAGGCTGGGCTGCAATAATCGCCTCCTCGATCGCCTAGGGAAAAAGAGGGTTGAGCCAAACAGTCGTATCGGCTTGCTTTAATGTGGATCTGCTCGTTTTGGTGGTTCCAACAGACTGCTCACAAGTTTCCAATCATTTTCCTTTCAGCATGGTGGAGGGTAATCGCGTCGCGTTCGCGGAGGTGGTTCAGAGTCAAATGGTGCCAGCCTCAAGTTAATCACGCATGGCCCATGGATGCTGATTATGCAAGGCAGGACCTGTGTGCCCAGCATATTCCGCACTCCGGCCCAAGTCTCGTGTGACTCGGCGAGGAAAGGATAGGCTGGTCAGCTGTAATCATGGTGGAGGATATGTGTAAAATGAAAAGATGAAAACGTAGTGTGCTCCTGATACGAAGAACTTGAGGCCAATTCCAAAAGAGCCTTGTTGGAAACACCCGCCTTGGCCGTGGTGAGGTCCAAAGATGTGATACCTATACGAATGATTTGCTATTAGTTGGCCACGGTATGGAGTTTTGAGAAGCAAGCACAGGCTCGCTGACTCTATTGCCGACATCGAAGGATGCCCAGATGGAGAAGGTCTGAGCCTATCAGATCTAATACGTGAACGGCCCGGTAACGTTCCTACAGGATTGCCAAACACCAAAGATAAACTTACTTTCCCTGTTTGTCAGACAGACGAATTAAATGCCTGTAGTTTGCTTTTGCAAGGAGGAGGTTAAAGCCGAGATACAGACAACCAGCTGAGAGTACGCACAATAAGCGTACCGAGGTCGCGTCCGGTCTCGTGTAGCACACACAAATGGAGACGCGGTCGGGGTTTGCCCTGCGCTTGGCATGACCTTGTACCAGCATGTGTGGAGAGATTCCCGTCGGACAAATGATAAGTGGCGTCCAAGTTGTGAGGCTGGTGCGGGTCTTGCTATGTCAAGGGATGTTGGGCGCATGCACCAGGCAAAGAAAGAATCGGTCATGGTTCGCAAAAGCGCCTGGGCAATTCATTCTGCTTCCCGTACTACGTATTTGGCGTGAAATGGAAGACGAGTCGCAATTCACATGGAACTTTCAGAGTCGCCTCGAAGGAAGGGTGGGTGGGGGCGATTCGACAACTGTAATGAAAGCAATATTGTTGCCTTTGCGATCGAATGAACCGCGTCCATTTACGATGTCGACCTGCTTTATTTGGTAATTCGGAACGTCCGGATGGATGTCATGGCTGGTCAGAGATCAGACTTTCATTATCGAGAGAGAGTGTTTGAGCTTGCGATCCGGCCCAAATGTGGTGACACATGATTCGGCGCTGCGGAGAAGACTATTTCGTGGTCTGCTTAAGCCGCTGGAGGACTGACTGATACTGATGAAAGCACGGCGATCTTCAGATTGGAAACATGAAGCATGTCAGGGTAACCTGCAATGCAAAGACCGTGATGATGAGGACCGCCTTGTCTCGAGGAAGCATGTTACCATGCCGCTCCGAGATGATGCTGGTGAGAGGGCTAGGTAGCAGATCGTGAGCAGGCGCACGCTACGCTTTACGGCTTACGCAAGTCTGGATGGATGGATGGATGGATGAATGTTGTCACTTGTCGGAGGCGAATTCTTTTGCGAAGGGCGATGCATGTCGGGGTCAGTCAAAAAGGTGCATTATGCATCTGGGTCGCCACAGTCTTCCTTGCCTCTTCTGAGCGGTCAGATCAATGCGGGCTGGAGTGATTTGATGAGCTGAAAAGCATCCATGGCAAAGGCGAGGCTAAGATGATTGCAAACTCCATCGAAAAATACCAAGCGCTACGTGCCTTTGGTTGATGATCCACTTCCATCAGCCGCAGCGTCGCCATCATTCATACTGTCAAGAAGAAACGTCCTGTGCTTCGACGCTGGACGATGGCCGAGACCCGGTGTGATTGATATGCACTCCCAAGCGAAGGCAGTTAATCGGATGCTAAACTCGTCTCCTCTTTTGGTCAGGCAGTCACAGCTGACTTATCAATCAATGAATATCGATTTTGTGGCTAGATCATGATTGATATTGCTCAATTCCTTGCAAGATTGTCTCCGAAACTGACAATGATCTATTCTCAGTTCTTTAGGACACGACGACGCTCAGTTCCTTGTCTTGCAATCGAGTTCACATGCAGGAAATTTCTGTCTCGTAGGGTGGTGCACTGAGTTTTGACTGATCATGATTGTATCCCGCGTCGAGCAAGGAACGCAAATGAACCGTTTCGCATCAAAAAATCAAATTGGCTCGGAGATGCGTCCATCCAGGTCGCGATGGATTCGGTAAGGTAGGCGATATCAAGCATGGTGTATGATGTAGCACAGGTACGGAAGACTCTCGCGAGTTCCGTTTAGAAATTAATCCCACAGTATCAAATAAGTGTTGCGAAGTTACTAAATTTCACCATACAGGGTGGTAGTGATACTGTATGCAAAATCCAAGACCTTGACGGGGTGAAGTCAAGGAATGGCAAATGACAGATGGGTAATCCACTCTGTATTACTCTGCGCCATGAGGATGGAGGTGTGTCGTCGGACACGGGTGGGTGACTAGGGTTACTCTGCAACTCTGTGTGCTCCCAATACGGCTAGCTTGGACGCGTGGGAAGACGTCCCGGGTGGTGGAGTACTACTAACGACTCCGATGATATCTATCATCATCAATCCAGAGCCGCTGCATCCAAGGGGCGGCTATGGTTATCTTCCATTGTGGGCGACGGGCGAGTGGCGAGATCAGGCGACAGAGTCTTCGTTTAGCCCCATATACTTGATTCGAGGACGTCCATGACTCCATGTTATTTAAATGGATGAGCAGACGCCTCAGAAAACGTTTTCCAAGGATCGCCTAAACTGTGAAGGTGCTAATAACCCAGCTGATAACGACATTTCAGGAATCGATATTTGCGCCTGTTTTTCTCCGATTGGCACGTTGCAGACCTGAGCGGGGTTGCTCCTTGCTTACTTTTGAACATTTGCGTTGCGGCGCAAGACTCTTACAGGTTACAATGCTAGGAGGCTGAGCTTGGTCGAAATTTAGTACTTTCGGGAAGCAAAAATACTCAGATCACGATTTGCACGCTAACGACTTACGAAGCTGCCGACGACGACTCGGCGTGCATCGAATCCATCTGGGAGCATGACAGGCCATCTCTGACTACGGAGCGAAATTAGGGGCTTCGGAGACAACGACGCACTACGAAACCAAAAACAGCATCAGATATGATCCTAACGTGACAAGCGCTACGAGCATCAATTAAGTAGCCTTCCACAGGGATTGCTCGACGGCAAGGACCGAATGATTGCGCTGTGGTGACAGCTTATTCTGGGCCCAAGGCCAAGGGGCGAGACGGCGTAATTAGGAACAGCCAAACATTCTCCTTCGACCCGTGCATAACGGGTTCGTCGATTCATATTGCCTTGCTGGCCCAACGCAGTGCAATGCCTTCATTTGTGTAACGCTTGATCTATGTTGGAAAGCGGGCTGAAAACTTGCCGGTACTTCGATTCAAATTTGTTGGCGCCGCTTCAAAATTCCAGCTGCTGAGTTGGTTGCAACAGTTGTCAGGGCGTTGATAGGCAATTGCTGGCGTCTCCAAGTGAAGAACCAGGTATGATTGGCGAAACGAGCCCCACCAGCCTTTCGCCGGGCTGGTTGAGGCCAAAGAACTCTGTGCGAGAGAGTACGAAATCACAATAACGAGGGTTGAAAATTGCCAGGAGGAGCTTTGGAGAGGATCGTCGAAGCGGTCGAGCGCGCGGAATTAAGATGAGTCGCCGCAAATAGTTGCTCGTATCAAACCGGAAATGCATCAGCGCAGCCAGCAGGGACGTCGTCAACGTCTTGTCTCGCGCCTGAAGCTGGTGCTCGCCTCAAGTCAACCAAGCGTGGATGGAATGCAACAAATGAATGCTTCTGCACTATTCCGGCGCCGGGTTCCGTATTGGAGCATGAGCGGTCTCCAATCTTGATGCTTGTCAAGCTGGGGCAGATCATGCTTGCTGGTCCTTTGCCTCTGCCATTTCATTGCATGCTGCAAGGCTCGGCGGACATCACGGCCACGCAGAGCTTGTCATTGGCACCACAAAGGATTGCGCAGAAATAAGCGGAAAGGGGAGGTGAACAGCAGCAATAAGGAAGTATTTTTTGAATCTTCCAAAATGGCTTGTGGCATGCGCAGCATCCGTTGTGATTCCGGTGGCCTCGAAATGCACCGCGTCTAGCTAATTGCGAACGTTGCCAACAATAATAATGAATGGGATGGAGGCGGTCCACAAGCCCCTCACACGCACCAAACTCAAGGGATGATGACGGGACTGCTTGCAGAAAAAACCAAAACTCAAAATCACCCAAAGTCGGACTAAAATTCCCACACAAATAGTCTCACACAGCGCCAATTGCCGCGCGTAGCCAATCATCAAACATGGATATGAGTCTTGTTGGGTGCTTTGTCCGGTCCACGCTGAAAATCACTTGTATCGGTCACGGCGATTTGGAGGTCAACTAGCCATCGTGTATTGCGGTGTTCATACTCCACAACGCATGCGCACCATTTCTGGAAAGTCAGGAGCACCTGCTCAAAATCGCTTGACACGAACGTACCGTCGTTGATAGAGGTAAATCTAAAACCATGGAAAAATTATGGCAGCAGTTACGAAGACGGCACGAGCAGTGGGAGTTTCGTGTCTTGCATATCCATCTACCGTGATTTGGTGCTGACCAGTACCAAGCAACAGAGATGCCCACGACGCTTGTGGTGCAATGTAAGATGTGACTAGGAATTTCAAAGTGGCAGGCCGTGCAGGTCGTCTGGCGTTGATTGCTCACACTCACGACGCGATGCTGGCGGAAGCGCACTTTAGTGCGTACAGGCGAAGGGAATTTGGAGCCTGGCGGAGCATGGCTGCTGCATCATGATCAAGAGCCATCGGCATCAGCTGGTGCACAGGAGAGTCGATGTCCGGCAGGCAATTGGCGGATACGGCAGCAGGACTGGAACGCGAGCCCATAGCCCGTGTGTGAACCTAGCCCTCATCAATAATCATCTGAGGAGCGAAACTTGCACTCCATCAGCAGCGGCCGCAGGCTCTGTCTCTGCCATACCCTTGTCCCAGCGCTCCCAGTCCCAGTCCCAGTCCCAGAGAGTCCCAGCTCGTTGCTAGTGCCTTCGCCTGACGACCCCTTGCCAGAAGTTCCCCTCGGCCTGTTGCAGCTAGCATCAGAAGTGCACCACGGCGCGGCGTTTCTCTGAGTCCTTCCTTTGTCTCTCGACGTTCCCAAAGTCCTGCCCCGTTGGCTGGGAACTGGAAAGGCTGATCTCGCCGGGCCAATCAAGCTGCCGGCCTGTCTGGCCTAAACTTTTGCTCTCGTTCTTTCCGTCACAGCCCTGGCTCATGCACCCACCGCGACCGCGATTGTCGGCTCAGCCTAAACTCACCAGCTGTGGCTTCTGGCTTCTCGCTCTGACATCGCAACCACCAAGCCTGGACGCTTGCTCTCAATCTGTGGAGATCACCCAGCCTTGGGACGCGCCACGCCGTGTACATTCTGGATCCATGCCCGTCCGCCTAGGTACCCTGCTCCTGATGTGGGCATCGTGTGGTGGAGGACCTCCTTGAAATAATGTTTTATCAAAATAAGCCTCTACTCCGCTTCGTTCGGCATGGAGTATCGCGGATGCTCGAAACGATTTACCAAACTTCAAGCCATTATTGACCCATTATTGACATTCCAGCTCAGCTTCACCTCCCGTGGTACTTACATCACAAAAGGCCTCTGCCATTCTCAAGTTTTTATGTCTCCTGGCGCCAGTATCCTATCCCGCTCCCAGACTTGTCGTACTGAACGTCTCGGACGTCAACATACCTCCCTCACCCACACTTACACGGATCCTGCACTCTGCCAGCTCCCTCTCCTTGCTTGCTTCCGGAAACGAGCAGTAGGGTCTTCACCGATGGGCAAAGCTAGGGTTGATTGATCCACGCTCACCTCTTTCACCTTCGCTTTGCAATGCTGTAAAAGAAAAAGTTATTCCACACTATCACTTGTTGCCTTTTGTTCTCCACAGACAGTACCTCTCACGTCTACAAGTCGCTCTTGCTTGTTCTCTCTGCGGGGCTCTGTCTTCGCCATTTCCAAAACAGGTTCCTTCCTCCTCAACCACCCAGCCGAGATCTCGTGCCCTCTCAAGAATCCATCGAGCCGACTTGAAGAGCCAACTACACCCGATGCCTTCGATGTATCGAGCACCGCCGTCCTTCCCCCCCTGGTCCTCGTCAAAAGACGTACCGCCTCCACGAATTCTACCTCCTTCACCTTCGTCCTATCTCGAAGCTCAAGTGCCACCGCGGCAACCGTACGGCAACACCGTTGACCCCCTGACGCCGCCTCCCACTTCAAAGATGAACAGCCGTCTGTCCAGGCAGCTGCCTAATCTCCAACACATACAACATGATCTGAAATCGGACGAGAGGAGCTACCCGATTCGGATGCCAGGACCCTCGATCAACCATGCGGCACCTTCGTACAGCTACAGCTCTGCACCCTCTCAGCCGAACACTGCTCAAAATCTGATGTCGACCATGCAACGGAGCCCACCATCCACTCTGTCAACCCTGGTACTCCCAGTTCCGACCGAGAACAAGAAGTCACCTCAAGCTGCGATGGTCCTGAAGCTGCCTAGCACGATCCGCGCACCGCAAGCCAATTTGTCCCAACTTGCTGCTGAGGTACGTCATTAATCGTGGTTCTAGCCGCAACTGAGATGCTGACATTCACAGGTCACCTGCCTGTTCTGGTTCGAGAGCGGTCGGACTTTGACACAAATCGAGCACCTATCCCCTCAATCACTCTCGTATCCTCCTATCTCCGCTGATTCGATACCAATCGATCGATTTCGGGAGTGGGTGGCCAACCTCTTGTCTACCACTCAGGTCACTCAAAATGTGATTATCCTAGCACTCTACTTCATCTGGAAATTGAAGAGCTTTAATCCTACTGTCAAAGGTCGACCTGGCAGTGAATTTCGCTTACTGACTGTAGCTTTGATGCTTGGTAACAAATGTAAGTAATTTAATTTGCTCCAATCCTCCACATTGAGCTGACACTTCACAGTTTTGGATGACAATACGTACACCAACAAAACTTGGGCTGAAGTCTCAGGACTCCCGGTCAATGAAGTTCGTGTCATGGAGGTTGAATTTCTCAGCAACATGAGGTACAGCTTGTTCACGAATGACAGCGAATGGAGAAGGTGGCACGAGAGGCTCGGTATATTTGGGAGTTTCATTGATCGGATGGCAAGGTCCCCTCCAGTTCCTCTTAACCTTGGACCCATGCAAGTTCCTGCGGCACTTCCATCACCACCAGGCTCAAATGGATCCCCTCCCTTTCACGCTCACAGCTATTCTCCGAACAGCGACCACAGAACAAACACTCCAATCTTATTGCCCCAGATCAACTCCACGGCAGTATCACCAATTGGACCTTTACCTGAGTTGGACCCGAGATTTGGCGGCAGGAAGCGAAGTTTTGATGAAAATGGACAAGAACCACCTTTAAAGAGACACGCATCTTCCTATCCTCTCCCTCACCTGGGCACAAACACGTCATCACACATGCCAGTCTCTTACCCTCCGCAAAATCGTGTGCCGCTTCCCAGCCTGTCGATTCCATCAGTCACACACGCTCAGATGCCTGTACAAATGGCTCCACAGTTGCCTCCACCGGGAGGAAGAGCAATGGCTCTAGTCTACCCACCTCCGGTTCAGTGGCCACAACAACAAGCCTCGGCTCCAACCTCGATTCCTCCTATCCAGGCTATGACCTTACCTCAGCACAATGTGCCAGTCTATGACCAGTCCCAGCAATTAAGCCCATACCCTGGTCAATCAGCCAACTCTTCACCTGTCAGCGCATTGTTCACACCCACCGCTCAAGCCTCTAACCGGTTATCGCCTTCGTACTTCCTTCAACAGCGAAGTTCTCCGTACCGGCCAGTTCGAAACTTGCAGACCCTTCGTGCTCCGCCTGTTTCTGGATCCGTGTGGAATGCACCAATGATGATCACTCATGATCAGATGCAGTATCATCCTCTCGGTCGACCAATGAACGAGCGACGTGTTGGTCACGTTCCATACATGCACCACGAGGCCTGGCCTGAAACCCATCAATTCAACCACTGGCCTGAACTACCTCCACCACCACAACCAATATTCCGCTAGGCTGCGTACTCGCCTCGTACATTTTTCTCATAGCGAATCTAATCGCTTGTCTTGCATCGCCTTCGTGGAATCACCACTATTTCAAACCAATTATCCAATCGACAACTTTGCACAAGCTCTAATCATCTATACCGTACATTCGCCTTCCTTATTTCTCGGAGATTTCATTGCATGGCCCATATGAAGTTCTGGGCTGACAGCTTTCGCTGCGCCTAATTCTTTTTTCTGGTTGATGTTTCTGGCATAGCGACGGCGTTCATACATTCAGACGCGGCCTGGCTAGGCTCGATTTGAGAAGGGCATGATTTTGTTCGTCTGCCTCAAGATCTGCATTATACACCTGCTTGAGCTCTGGCACCATTTTCGGACGGCTCTATTTTTTTTAATGAGGTCATTCCATGTCTTTCCGGGACGGATTCGCTCCCTTTTCTTTATGTAGTCTCGAACCAGCTTGAGCTGAGGCTCCGTGAGCTTGCTTGTATTTCTAGAGATTGAGCTTAGATGCTCTCGACCGAGGAATGAGACTGTTCGATATTATCTTCTTGTTCATGCTGTGACAATTATCCCAGTGGTTGCTTCTCAAAGTGGAGTAATCAATTTGCGATCGCCTTGCGCAACTGAAGTCCCTTTACGGTTCGTCATGTGATGGAATACGAAAATCAGGCCGAAACGTTTACATCATCAGGCACAACACCGAGGTATTTCCTCGTGCCAATTACCCCGTAAGGAAAATGATTCTCGAATCCTCACAATGTCTTCTATTTCTTACAGCTCTGTGCTCTGTTGTTGATCTTCGAGCAGAAGGTAGGTTTCACACTTTTCGTCCTACCTACCTTGAGTCCAGGCCGTCTCAGCGATTGTCATCGTGGCCTTACTTTCCTTGTTTCTAGGAATCTTCTTTTCCTTCCCTTCTTTAACGAGCGTGAGGTGAAAGATCTGAGTGAGACTGGGACTGGGACTGGGACTGAGACTGAGACTGAGACAAAGGTGTCATATGCCGTTGCGGCTCTTACCTTATTCTAAAAATCCTTGCTTGTCTTAGCTGAGAGAGTTCGGGGCGCCTTCACGGGATCGCTGGGGTATTGCGGACCCTTGCCCTGCGCCTACCTGTGTTGAAGAGGTGGAAGCTGGGAGGTGGAGAGAGACGGGTTTAAGAGGAGGGGGGTTGGAGTACAGGGAATCAGGTTGAGGTTGGGAGGACAGGGTGTGAATAAGATGCCGGGAGACGAATGGTATAATGGGAATTCTTATCTGGGTTTTAGGGAACTGTTTGGGCTTGCTAGGGTGGATGGGGATCGGTTTGAGAGTAAGGTAATTTGAATCTCTTTTCCGTTTCTATTTCATGTTTTTTTCGCGCTCAACACGAAGAGAGGGAGAGAGGGAGTTGGGAAGTTGGGGAGTTTGAGATAGCGAGAAATTGGCCGTGGGTTTTTGGGCAAATTGCTGATTTGACATCTTTAGAGTCCTGCGTATTCGCCTGGTGGATTTACGAGGGCGTATGGTGGACATGTTTTTGCGCAGTCTGGTTATGCAGCAGCACAGACGGTGAAGGAGGGGATGGTTATTCATGTGAGTTCTTGATTCTCTTTGCGGTCTTGTTGGATGGAGGTTGGAGGGGGGTTTGGGATCGAAAGGAGTGTGCAAATGAGATGCTTTGGCTGATAGATTTGCTGCTGGAAAATTTAGAGGCTCGATAGTGAATCGAGGCGTTGAGGTGGATTTTGTGCTCTGAAAGGTTTAGTGATTGAGGCTTAATCTTTTGTTTTGTGAAGAAAAGGAGAGATTTTTGGTTTTGGTTTTGGTTTTGATTTTGATTTCAAGATTTTGAATTAATATTCGCCAATGTTCGAAAGCAGAAATTTTCCTAGCACATTTTTCGATTCTAAATTTCCCTTACGATTGGTTCTTCTGGGCTCACACTGATCAGAAGTCTTTCATCAGTTGTACCTAGATACGCTTTGTAATCTTGCTAACTTTCATTCCCAGAGCATAACAGGCTGGTTTACCCTTCAAGGAATGACCGAACGCCCCTTCGTCTACCGCGTCGAAACCATCAGAAAAGGCGGCTCGTACTGCCAACGACAGGTCAACGTCACACAAGATCCTTCGCACGGCGTCTGCTTCACGTGTATATGTTCCTTCAAGAAACCAGAGGCATCGAATAATGAACGACAACTTGATTTCGATTTGAGGGAGAAGTATAAGGAGGTTCTTGATAGGAAGAAAGCTGAAGATTGGCCCGAGTGTCCGGGTATAGATTCGCCTTAGTGAGTACCCTCCGTTTCGAATCACGAATGGGATTGTTCAGCGGCTGGGAGGCTAACCTTCAGGACAGCTGGTGGGAAATCGAGCAGAAGAGGGGATGGATAGATCCGTTCCCTGGTCTCAATATGCGCAAAGTCGATATGACTGCCTACAATCATCCAAGGAAAACGCTGGATCGCCGACAACTACAGTATTACAAGGTCATTGGGGATATGCCTTCAATAGGGGAGGATCCGAATTTGCATGCCATTGCTCATTTGTATGCCAGTGACCGCAATGGGCTTTTCCCGGTGAGTCCTCTCCTAAGTGCTGGGTACCCATCATTTCGCTGATGATTGTAGATACCCAACTTTCTGGATTTAGGAAATGAATACCTGGCCATCGCTAGTTTGAGCCATACGGTCATCTTTCATGTCGAAGCATTGGGTTTGCGAATGGTCCAAGAAGATGGCAGTAAACCTTGGTTCGTTGTAGAAACGGCCATTGATAAGATTGCCCATGGAAGAGCTCTAGCGAGTCAACGATTATGGAGGGAGGATGGATTGCATGTAGCCAGCTGTTTCCAGGATGGGATGCTAAGGATGCCTCCGGAAGGCGAGAGTATCGGTGAAGGCAGGATGGTCTTTGGCGACTCGAAAACGCTCAAAGATGAGAAGGAATCGAAGCTGTGATGGGTCAATTGAGGTTATGAATGATGAAGCGGAGCCACCTCGCTGAGTGCTCTCCTATTACCTGACAGCAACCCCTTTTTGCTCGACGCGGTTTGCCCCGAAAACTGATACGTGGGACTGTTTGTAAGTTAAAGGCGAGAACGAGTCAATCAAAGAACTGTCATGCCTAAATGGAGAGTGAAGGGCCTTGTACGTGATGCCCGAACGAGGCCGACTGAGCAACATGTGTGTCTGGAGGTGCCGACTTTCTCCGTAGATGAAGACGGGGATGAGTGGAGCTGTACGTATCGACGTTGGTATAAGGACTATTACAGCTGGGAGCATGCATCTTGAGCCTCAATCCATTCCATTTTCACGAGTTTGTGCTTTTTTGCGAGGACGTGACCCTGCGGCGCCATTATCATTCTTCTGAGCGTCACTGGCATCCCACGCCCAGCAACGCCTCTGCAGCTGCTCATAGCTCGGCTTGCGGCGAATACATTCCTCAATAAAAAACGCAGAAGGGCACGAGAGTGGTGATGCAGTGACTGAAACACGACATAGTTGTCAGGGGAAAGCAATTGGGGCAGCTCTACTGCAAGCTTATCTTTGTCGTGGGAATAACAGAGGTGCAGAACCTCCCTGTCCTTCAAAAGAAAGGTGCGTCATCCGAGAGTCCCCCAAAGTTCTGGCGCTCGGCAAATTTGTTAGTCCATCAAAACTGTCAAAAGCTCACACCCAACAGACAACCACATCCTCTCCCCATCTCCATCTCCTCCTCCCATTGCCTCCTAGATGGCCAGCACGGCAGCCATGAGGCCATTGGGCTTCGCGTCTTCCCTCGTCTCGCGCAGTGTTACCCGCCGTACCTTCCACACACGCCCTGGCTTCACCAAGCCAATTCTGCGCCAAACTAATTCTCGCACCCTCAACTTCCGCCGAGCACAATCCACAGAGACCACCACAAAGGCACCTTCGGCTAAAAAACGCTTCAGATTGTTGCGATGGACGTGGCGATTGACCTATTTGTCAGCCCTAGCAGGGACCGCATACATTTCTTATGGCATCTGGGAGTTGAGGCATCCAGTCGAACAGGAAGAACCAGGCGCAGACAAGAAGACTCTAGTCATCCTAGGTATGTTCAATGCATACTCTACTGCGGGTAATTGCAGAACAGGAAGCTAATCATTTGCGCCTCAGGTACCGGCTGGGGCTCCGTCTCCCTCCTCAAGAAGCTCGACACCGAAAACTACAATGTCATCGTTATCTCGCCTCGCAATTACTTCCTGTTCACGCCGCTATTGCCATCATGCACAACCGGAACAATCGAGCACCGTTCCATTATGGAGCCAGTGCGCAACTTTCTACGACACAAGAAGGCATCTGTCAAGTTCTATGAAGCTGAGGCTACAAAGATCGACTACGAGAAGAAGGTCGTCTACATCAACGATGATAGCGATATCAAGGGCGATGTCAGCTCCACCGAAGTTCCCTTCGACATGTTGGTCGTCGGTGTAGGAGCCGAGAACGCCACCTTCGGTGAGTTTTATTTTCGACAAAGAGGCACAATCGCACGATCTAATACAGCGTGACAGGTATTCCTGGCGTCCGCGAGCATGGCCTTTTCCTTAAAGAAGTCGGCGATGCCCAGATGATCCGCAAGCGCATTATGGATTGCTGCGAGACTGCCACATTCAAGGATCAGTCTAAGGATGAGATCAAGCGTCTCCTACACATGGTCGTTGTCGGTGGTGGACCCACTGGTGTCGAGTTCGCTGGTGAACTCCAGGATTTCTTCGAGTCTGACTTGAAGAAGTGGATCCCTGAGATCACTGAGAACTTCCATGTTACCCTCGTTGAGGCATTGCCAAATGTAGGTGACTAACAGCGTAGAGAGAATTGACGATGCTAATAAATGACAATAGGTGCTACCCATGTTCTCCAAACAATTGATCGAATACACCGAGAAGACATTTGACGAAGAAAAGATCTCGATCCGCACAAAGACAATGGTCAAGAAAGTTACGGACAAGTACATCGAGGCCGAATTCACTGGACCGGACGGAAACAAGGTTGTCGAGAAGATTCCCTTCGGACTTCTTGTTTGGGCAACCGGTAATGCTCTCCGACCTGTCGTCAAGGACCTCATGATGCAGATCCCAGCTCAGAAGGACTCCCGCCGTGGTCTCGCCGTCAACGAATATCTTGTCGTCAAGGGCACAGAGAACGTCTGGGCAGTAGGTGACTGTGCTATTGCCAACTACGCCCCAACCGCTCAAGTTGCCGCCCAGGAGGGAGCTTTCCTTGCTAGCATGTTCAACCAAATGGCCAAGACTCATGAACTCGAAGCCGAACTCATTGCCTGCAGTGAAAAGCAAGAGAAGGCCCCATCTAAGGATCAGCGCGATGCGGTCTTCAACGAGATCAAGGAGTTGCAAAAACGATTGAGGAGAGTCAAGCAGATGGGTCCATTCGAGTACTCTCACCAGGGTGCTATGGCCTACATTGGTAGCGAGAAGGCTGTCGCTGACATCAGCTGGATGACTGGCAACATTGCTTCCGGTGGTACCTTGACCTACTTCTTCTGGAGAAGTGCATACTTAAGCATGTGCTTCAGCTGTGAGTATTTTTCTACCTTTTTACTCCCCAAGACGATGAAGCTAATTTGTGGTAGCTCGTAACCGTATTCTCGTCGTCGTGGATTGGGTCAAATCGAAGTTGTTCGGTCGTGATGTCTCTCGCGAGTAGACGACAGATGCAACGATTCTCAACATCTCCTGGGCACACACTTCGACCGCTGGCTAGACTATCCCGCCCTTTTCTTCTAGCTCAACGCTTTCTAGATATACCTGAGTCTTTCTTCATTTCCCTGATGTTGTTTGTGTATGAGCAAGCGTGCGTGGAGCCGTGGTGAGAACTGTTTGAATATAGATAGGGATTTTGACGATTGCTTTTCTTTATTTCTGGCGGCGGGCATGGCTAATAGACTGGTTGGAAATTGACCCCAATGAGGTGTCGTTGATACGTCGATATTGGCGATGGATGTTTATAGATTTGCAATCGATGGGTTTCTATCGGGCCCCGTGCCATTATCGATGTGAGGTAGGTACCCGCGATGGTGTAGAGATTGCTGACACAGGTCTTCGACGTCAATTGTAATTGTTGCCTCTGTTATTGCTGCCGACTGGGATGCAGCTGGGTGGATTCATACCCCATACGATACTCTCGAAGGTGTCGTCGATCCAGTAGAGACCATCGGTTGTAACAAAGCCGTTGCTTTGTATCGCGTCGAGGTTGTTCGCGTATCCGATGCCCAGTACCATCGGTCGGTGGGTAATCAACCAGGGCTGCCGTCTGCGAAGCGATTGAGTATGCGTCGGAGTTTGTGAGAAGATGCATCAAGATGGATGTCTCTCTCGCTTTAAAGTTGCCTGCATCAAAGGAGTATGCGATGACGTGCTCCAAATGTCGGCAATGGCTTCGATCTCAAGTCTGCTATCGCCAATGGATTGCCGTCGCTGTGCTGTGGTATATCTGCAAAGTAACGTGGAATTCTCGTACTAAGTCAATGTTTGGGCGGCCCATCGGTCGAGTGGGAAATTGATAACTTTCCAGTGGGGTCTGGATCGAGGGGATTTGTCGTGCCAACTTTGAGGTTGAGCAGATCACCTACCTAAGTCTACGATATTGACTAATACCCGCGCTTCTGATGTTTGCTCGGACACAAGTCAGGTTTGCTGTTGTTCGTCACAACGCTCAATGAGCGACATCAACGGAGTTGGCAAACAGTGCTGGTTTATTCAGTCTACAAGAAAGCGATTGACCAGCCTGGTATCCATTCAGGCACATTTTCAACCAGGCCGGAGATGTCACAGTTTGCTCGGGTTTGATGGCATGCATTTCTTTGCTATTCTCGAAACTGGCCTTCATTTCAACGAATGCCGTCTGTCGACATTTGGATGAATAGACGTTTCATCTGAATTATGCTATTATTTTTGGCCAAATCAAGTGTTCAGATCTGCTGTTTTTCTGGCCAATAAGTTCTGACCCTGTGCGGTCACTAACGCCCTTTTTTATCCTAAGTTGTGTCGACTCCATCACTTGCTTTCTGTGCCTCTTTACCTGCTTTACGGGAATCAAAACTAAAATATGGATTGTCGAGTTTGGATACACAGTCTATCTACTATGACATCTAGGCGCCTGACGAAACCTTTCGCTCTTGACGACTAGGCGCTTGACAAAAAAATTCCACTCTCAGCAACCTTGAACACCGTGATGGAAGCCATGGACCGGCGAAGACACTCAATTCATGAATCGAACGCTGCTTCCGGCATGAGCCATTCTCTCCGATACCTACACCCCTTGACACATCTTCTCCACCATAACGCAAGCTCGCCTGAAGCGCTCTTTCATCAAGAACATAGGATGTACACGACGTTGGCCAGAAAAGTATCAACATCGATCTCACTTTCGAGATGTGTAACTAATTGTGTGAGGTTCAGTCCTCCCCCTCGGAGAATTCAGGAAAGCCTTTTCGACTTCCCCAACGCCTGCCACCGGTCATTCTCCGTAGACCTTATTTGGGGAAAGAGTTAAAAGGGACTTTTAAGAATCTGTGTGTGGTTATGAGGAGGGAATTTGGAGTAGGATTGGGTTGGGTTGGGTTGGGTTGGAAGGTGTGCAGACGAAGACTTTACCGTCGGTTCTTCGTGACTGCTGGCAAGATGGGGCGATTTACCGGATATTTGGAAACCGAGCGATCTTCCACTCCATTTTACGGGTACTACCTACCTACTTACCCACCAAACTTTCTTGACGAGCTTATGCCGTTGTTGGTTACATGGAATGGTGCGACCTCTTTGTCCGGGGTATGCAGGTTTACAACCAAGATATTTCAGGGTGGAGACGGTGTTGCTTATGCTGGGTATTTGCTGCGGAACTCATTTCACGAAACACTGTGGAGGAGATGGGGATGGAAATTTGGGTTATATCGGTGACATTCTCGATCAACCTTATCAGCCTATGTTGATGGCGTTGTTTAGTGTATTTCTTAGATGGATTCGCTCCAGATCCGAAGAGAGGACTCATGGCTGTCCGGTTTGGCAAATGACTCACAGTGAAAAAAGGAAGTAAAGAGAGGGAAGAAAGAGTTTTAACGGAGTGGAACGGAGGCACTATCCACCCATGTGCAATGCAGCACGCTCGTAGTATCTCTCTTGCCCGGTCCCCATAGTCGACCGAGTTGACTCCGTCTGGTCCATCTGGTGACTGCCTGATGACAAGAACCATCAAAGAGAACGGTGCCAGGCGGAGAAAGGATTGTGGGATAACGAGAGGGAGGAGGTCAAGCGATGGCGGGTTGAGACGGAGTAAAGTATCATGTATCATAATACTTGCCTGCAGGACGCTCTGTTCGAACTCAAGCGATTGAAGATTATCGAGTAGTATGGTCAGTGCCCTGAGACACACTCTCGTGTCGGATAAGCGCTCGTTGAATGCGACGATATCTTGGGGTACTGGCGACGCTGCCCACCGTAATAGCGGTGCAAAAAGAGAAGTAAGTTGGGATGGTCCAGCGAACATAGATGGTGACGATGACGACAAGGACGAAGCCGACCCAGATGGTAACAGTAAGAAGGACGAAGTCGTCAGCGACTCAGCATGTATGGACAATGTCGGTGACGACAATGACGAAGCCAACCCAGATGGTAACAGTAAGAAGGACGACGTCGTCGGCGATTCAGCATGACTGATGGAGATTTCAGGACTGACAGAGATCTTAGGACTGACAGAGATTTCATTGTAGTCGGCCCATTCCAATGGAACAGAGGCGGTGTCCATGATGAAAGGCGATGGTGAACGAGAAGCAGTCGTCTGCGATTCAGCGGGACTGACACAGATTCTATAATCGTAGTCTAATCCAGGGTCGGAAAGATGTTGAAGTGAGCGTAGGTTCGAGGCAAGAGACAATTCGAGAGCGTGAGAGCGTGTGAATTGGATTTCAGACACCATCAGGAACTCCCCCATACCGAAGTATTGTTATGTATCAAGGGACATTGGGCAGTGGGGTGAGTGCTGCTTAAAATCCGAGGGACCTGGCGTTGTTGTAGATAGGGTCTGGAACGAGAGCGTACAATGCTCCCAGGTTTGGGGATGAATGAGTTTTACGCACCCTATCGAAATTCTCTCATTGCAAAGCGTTCTGATGAAATTAAAGAATTGTGATGGAATGCCGCCTACAGGTTCTGAGGGTACAAAGAGAAGCTCGTAAGGTTTTGACGCCATGGACATAACAAGCTGACTCCGAGCTGAATGAATAGTTTCGACCGAAGGACTTTTCACTCGAGAATACGAAAGCCAAGGGTGAGTTCATACGACGCAATTGCAGACCAAGTGATGTGCACGCGCGAGTATCCCTAGCACATTCGAGGAGCTCTTTTTTCCCTTCTGAAATGAGGATAAGGTAAGCCCAGCACCTCTCGCAACATTGTGTCATCCTTGAAGTCCCACTCGGGTGCCGCATCGCGAACTGCCTCAAAAACTTGCTGTCTAGAGTTGTTATACTCAATGACAATACAGGATTCTGGAGACACCAGACCATTCAAAGCATTGACCTTGTCGCGTATATCGCCAGCCTGCCAATCTCTGAAGGTTCGAACGAGCTGGACCATGTCAGGTGCTGGTGTTTCGGTATGCCTCCAATGCGCACGTTGCCAGACGATTGTGCACGCAACGCTTTCGAGAACTTGAGCTGCGTACCTGTGATGTCTTTGTCGTCCTTCTGATTCGATAGCTTTCAACTTTTGGTAGATATTTTCAAGCGCTCGCCAGGGAAACATTCTGTTTCCGCAGCAGACGATAAGGTCGCGTGCGTGGATCACTTCTTGAATGATCCAAATGCGCCTCCAGTAAACGCGCTCACACAGGGTCAGAATTGCCTTTCCTTCTTCCATGCGCCACATTGGACGATATCCATTAGCTTCTGGCTTCAAAGGAGTGAGTCCCCGGCCAGAGAGATAGTCCATGGCTAAATTGCTCGCATCGGCTGCCTTACCAAGCCACATGAGCACTTTTGAAGCGTTTTGATATATCGCTTTCATCTTCTTCACCTGGTGGTTCCGCTCTAGCACATTGTTTTGGTCGATACAGAGTGCGTCTATCCACAAGTAGCGTTCCTCAAGAGGTGAAGATGTCTGGAGGCTTGAGAGAAATGACCAAATATTTTCTCGTACCCCGATGACCTCCCCATCCACGGTGATCGTTTTGCACCGGCTTGGATCTCCCCAGGTATATGATACAGCTGCGTAGGGTGGGCAAGCTTCCATTTGTAAGACGTGGAGAGTGGCTTCCATGGCGAGCCCGGACAATCTAGATCTCAGTTCGAGCAGCCTAAATTCGTTGGGCCTGAGCGGCAGATAGATTCGAGAGGCGTGCAACAGCTTGGGGCGATCGTGTGGATAAAGGGAATATCGAGGTTCTCAAGAATCGCATCGATGCAGTGTCGGCGAATGTCGATGTGGAAGGCTAGATGAAGGGGGCCCAGGGAGGGATCGAACGAGACCTTGCCACGTAGGCTTGCACAGAGTATTCTGCTTGACCTGTGTATCCCTTCTGCTTGAAAGTGAAATCAATAACAACTCTCCCTGCTGAGAAGGTTTTGCTAGCTGCTCGTTGGTCATTCCAAGCTGAAGAGCCAGATAGTCCAGAACTTTATCAGCCAGTGCGCGGACCACCCGAGTGCGTCTTTGCAAAGGAGTGTCTAGTAGTATGGAGCGCCAATACTGCTGGTTTCTATTCCTAGCTTCACGGCCTATCTGTTTCAAGGCTTCGGCTCTCTCACGCCCCAACTCGCATCGCGTTCTCTCAATCTCTTTGTCCATTTTACTTAGCTCCAAACATGTCTCACTGAGTTGGAGACGGCACGAAGTTAATTCTCCGTACACATCGCCCACGTCCTCAAGCAAGGCGCAGATCAGGCCCGTTCTACTCAGTTTGTCCCATTCCTGTAGATTTGTCTTCCATTCTTGCATCGACTTTGCGGCGTCTTGTCGCCTTTCAATCATTTCCGGTTCTGCATCAAATGGAGCATGGAGTAAAATTGCAAATTTCAGGTCGCATACTGATGCTTGTTCTCGACACGGTTTGGCCCTTTCGATCTTCCATATGGCGTCGAAAATGGCGGAGCCGCCGTTCAGTCGATCTTGTTTATACGCTTTTGCCATCTTCGTCAAACGTAGCCAGCAAGACTTTGCTAATTTCTCCAATTGTTGGACATAAAGGTAGCGACGTAAGAGCTCGACTTTGCGAACGTCAACACTGAACGTACCATACCAGATGCTAAATTATGATTAGCAGCATTCAACCAGGTGGAACAGAGCGAAGACCAACATCTTCAGATGCACCGGGAGCCTTGTCCCGTCAATGCAGCAAATAATCGAGATTCAGAACCTCAGAGCGCCTAATCCAGTAGGTCAGCGTTGCATATGTACAGTAACGGACAGAACTAACAAGCTCAAAGCATCCGGTTGAATGGAAAGCGCATAAGGTCCATACCCGACGAGGGCTGGCTCTTCCTCAAGCTGAAAGTCAAAGCGTAAGGAAGATACTCGTGGTTGTTTCGCTCGCATCAATCCCCGCCAAAAAGCCTGGAGACTGGCGATGTCATTCGGGAACATACTTTGTTGTTCAGACATGCTGTAGTTATGGTGATAAGGTGACAGTGAAATGATGTCGGAATTTGTGATAGAGCGGAACCCAATTCACTTTCGCATAAATTATGAGATAGTGGGAGGCTGTGCCCTGCAGCAGGCTCAGCCGCAGGTTCAGCTCACGGAATATGGCTGAGCCACGCCTTCTCGTAATTTCTTCTGGAGGATATTGTGTGACAATTCGCGCTTCCCGACCGGGATTTTGTTGTGACTGCGGTAGCCTGCTGTAACGATACTGAGAGCAGAAGCCTTCACCCAATCAACAGACATTGATTTCAGCACATCCTATGCGACAGCACGCTGAAGACACGGTATTGATGTGTGAAGAAGTCTAGAGCTCATGCAGCGAAAATGATATAGGGCGCGACAATGTGCCTTCAAGAAGCGATGAAGAAAGGACTAAAAGTCTCTTCCTTGGCAAGGAATTGATCTGGAGTACGGTCAAGCTAGCTATAGAAGTTTTGGGCTCCATCCTCCTAGTGACGTACAATATCTGGTGAATGCTTGTCGGGATCTTAGTGTAAAGCAATGCTTCCCATCCTCAGTCCCACCCACTCTGCTTGTTCTGCTTGTCCGCCCTTTCGCCCATCTCCTTCATCCACCTCTGGGTCAATTCCTTGTTCTCGTTACTGAGCCTCGCCGCGTTTTTTTCAGCCATATTCACTTCTAGAGTCATGGCAAGCATTTCATCTTGCACACGATTCACTAGCTTCTGCTTCTCTCGGATCTCCTCATCCTTGTCTTTGAGTCTGCGTTTCAACGATAGAATTTCTTTCTCGAGTGTTATGAGCTGGCGGTTCTGCGAGGCGTTTGAGGATTGCAAGCCAGGGATTTTGGCAGCTTCGATTTCAAGAAGGGCGCGGGCTTTCTGAGCCTCTGCGAGCTGTTGACGAAGCTGCGCAGTTGCGGCACTTGGACCTGGCTCTGTTGACTCAATTAGAGTTGTCGGTTGCCTGGAAAGCCAGCCTTTGGCCTTGACATCCTGAGCCTGGGCCTGGCCCTGCGTCTGAGAATTGGACACCCTCAGGTCCGCCAGCTCGGCTTCCAGGGCGCGATTTCGGGCGTCAGCAGCGATTTTGCGGTTGGCGAGCTGTGTGTATTGGTTGATGATGTCGGCATCTTTGTGATCTCGGCGCTGAGTAGCTCCCACATTTGCCATGAACTGGTTCAAGGCTTGGTCCATGGTTTCTGAGGTCGTTTCTGGGGCGTCTTTGCGGACAATCTTCTTGGTAGCTCAAGGTATCGTCAGCTCTGGTGGGGGGATACAAAGAGATTGCACGATACGTGTACGAGACATGCTGGAGGCTATAAACAGCCGGACATGTACGACAAAGGCGTGTTGGACGAGATGTGGTGGATGGTGAAGCAATCAGGCTGCAAATGTGAGATGGGCCGACGGAATCTAGTGGGGTCCGCCTGAAGACCGCCCCAACGATTTGAACGGGCCAAGCCGAAGCCGCAAACGAGCGCACCGACACTGAATCCTATTCCTGTCATACGACTGACGACTCCTCTTCGCCTCTTCGGACTTGCAGTCTGACAACATCACAGCTGGCATAGAAAGAGCCTCCTGTTCCACAGCTGTCATGAGATTACGCACCATGATGCTGTATCATGAAGCCTCAACAACGCCCAAGGCATCTACCTGCACACCAGTGTGTACTTGTGCTCTGATATCCCCATCGACATGTTGCTTTCTGCGACAACATGTAGTTCACCGAACAATTCCTCCGAGCCGTCCTGGCCCTGGTCCTGGTCTGTCTCACAAGCCACGAGATCGTCCAGTGTGTCCGATGGAGCACGATGTAACCTACAACCAGGAGAGGAGGCACCTGGACTTGATCATTTGGAAGGCTAACGATGCGCAGCAAGAGAGGGCGAAAGAGGAAAAAATCATGCTTGCATGGACTGTAGCCACTGACGTGAACTCGATATACTCACCTGGCCTGTGGTTATGCGTCTACTGAGGGCGCCTCTTTTCTCACATTCTTCTACCACAACATCCTCCTGACTACAGTCCCCGAGGCTTCGCTCATGAAGGACAGTAAGAAGACTCAGCTAAGAGAAATTTCTAACCTAATATTGAGCAGAGGAATCAATCGGAACGATGGATTCAGTAGGACAAGTTCTAACATCGCATAAACATCATCTCCGAGTTAGGAATTGCAACCGGTGGCATTCTTCGCACTCAATTTCTTTTCCGTCTATTCAGCTTGTGATCGTTTCCTTCAAGCACAATGGCGTCTTGTCGTGCAATTACAAGTCGTTCGACTGGATGTCTGACCTCAACTACTAGATGCTTTGCAAAAGTATAAAGGCGGCAAGAGCTTCAGGAAAAACGCTGTTCTAAGCTTTGGAATCTTTTCCACAGCGGTTCTACAAGCCTGTCGTCCTGCTGTTTCTTTTGACGTCGGTCTCTCAACTTGCTATTGCCACCACTTCATTCAGCCATCAAGGAGTTACACAGTGTAGGATATTCTTCCATGCCCCCACACACAGGCTCCTCCCCTACTCCATTTGGACCAAGCTTGTTACTAAGACCGAATCAAGATCCAAATTTTGGGTTTGGATTGCGGAGGTGAGCAGCTATATTGACAGGGGTAGGGATAGTACCTCAATCAAGATGTCCACCTACAACGACACCCTGATTCTGGAGTCGCACACCATCAGATTTTGGTTACTCTCCTTGTTTCTGGAGAGGGCCGGTTCTTCCATCCTTAATTTCCTGGTGCCACGGTGGTTTGAATCAAGTACGCTCTTTAAGGTGGAGAGTTTCCTGGCTCTCTACCATTCGTCTTTCGATCAACACCACAGTCAGTCTTTACCGTCTGTCGACACGCTCATTATTTGTCATGCTTTGAATCCAGGATTTCAATTTCTGAACTTGAAGTCAACCATGAAGTGGATGATCGGTAGCCTTGCCCTCGCGATTTGCTTGCAGAACGTGCAAGCCCTACCACAGGGATCTATCAACAGCGGATCATCCAGCGTTTCCAATGCTCTTCCTACGGCGACACTACCCATTACTACAGCCTTTAACTCCTCTGTTTCTTCGGTACAGTCAACCACGACGAATGCTTTGCCAAACACTACAGGTGTAAGTAAATCTTTCAGTCCTGCTTGTTGGCATCTAACCTTTTGCAAAACCATACATCTATCTGCAACCTAAGGCCCCCCAAACCTCTAACAAGTTCATAGTCTGTCCATACCTCACTCGAAACATCCGGAAGAAAATCATCATTACCTTTTGCAACCAGCTTGGTCTATGCACCGACTTCCTCGATCCTGGTCTCCTCGGTCGAAATACTGAAACCATCATCTCAGCCTGCTCAGCCGCTTATCGATGGTAATATCTTTGCGCCCATCGCGACTGGTGCTCCGCCGTCAAATATCGCACTACGAGCCGACTTCCCCGAGATAGGTCGTGGCGTCGGAATTGAGTCACATCAAGGACCGTTGCACACGAACAAGTTCTACGCCAACCTCTTTCTGGTAAACCAAAATCATTCTGTGTGGACGCATCCGTATAGCGTCGCGTGGGCCAAGGGAAGAAATGATTCTGATGTCTGGGGCATGAGTGTGTCGCACATCGACCGAAATCAGATTTTCTTTGGACCGGAGGGGCAGGTTCCACCTCAGTTCTACATCAACCCACTGGATATTCAATCGATTGTTCTCTGTGCGGCTGAACTTGGCCCATCGACCGTTCTCACGACTGATACTCATCAAGCCTTCTCGGTCAATGCCAACCTCTTGGCTCATGCCGGTGGGCCGCCACTTATCTCATTCCCACTTGTTCAGGGAATGGGATTCGTCACGGGTGTCTACAATGCCGCATCGGTTGTTCTGCGCAGCAGCGTATTCTTCAGAGAAGTGGTGTATGTTGGGGACATCACCGAAAAGATATCCTTCAAGTATCGCATCAAGCTAGCTGATGGGACGAAATGGCTCATCTATGTTACTCCAAATGTTGCCGAATCATCTGGTATCCCTGCCTTTAACATCGTGGACAGCACGGAAATCAGAGGACCGAAGGGTTTTTACGGCACGATACAGGTGGCGAATAATCCAGCTGGCGCTGATGGAGAAGTCATTTACGACTCTGCAGCTGGCGCTTATCCGATCTCAGCAACTGTGGCAGGTACCACGGATGATCGCACAGGCACCTACAGTTTATCATGGCGGCGTGCTGGTGTTGCGAAACAAATGCTGCTTATGTTTGCTTTGCCGCATCATGTGGAGTCGTTCATTTCTACGATTGCCGAAAGAATCACTCCTCTACGGTTAATGACGACGTCCAAAGGAATGGCTGTAGGCGTACTCAGCAACACTTTTGTCTTCAAAGAGCCAGATCTTCCTGTTGATATCGGATTTGAACCTTGGTCTCCAAAGAAAGGCTCTGTTCGCGCTGTGTCACAACGTGCCGCCACGGCTGTCAACAACGCAGCTAGACTAGAGTTGGCAGAGAACATGACTTATTACGTTGATCTCGACTCCATGTATTTTAGTGGCAAGGTATAAAGCTTAACAGCGCTTGACTCGGCCCACAACGTTAACAGATGACAGGCATTGTCGAAATACGCGCAAATCGTCTACACAGTCAACGATCTCGGTACAGAAGAATCAGGCGTCGCTGCAGCCGGCCTCCGCGAAGTCCAAAGACAATTCGCACGCTTCGTAAACAATACGCAAATTTTCCCACTCGCCTACGATACTAATTGGGGCGGCATTGTTTCAACAGCAGGTTACGGCGGAGACGTCAATCGCGATTTTGGAAACACGCTTTATAATGATCGTAAGTCTCCTTGCGCTTCTCCAAACCTCATTTCCTGTCTCAAGACTGATGGAGGTGGTGATAGACCATTTTCACTACGGCTACTTCGTCCACACGGCCGCCATAATCGCCTACCTCGACCCCGCCTGGCTCACACAAGGTACAAACAAAGCTTGGGTCCAGTCCCTAATCCGCGACTACGCCAACCCCGTCTCTGACGACCCTTACTTCCCCTTCTCCCGCTCCTTTGACTGGTTCCATGGACACTCGTGGGCCAAAGGCGTCTTCGATTCCGCGGATGGTAAAGATGAGGAAAGCACGAGCGAGGACGCGATGAGTCTTTATGCCATGAAGATGTGGGGAATTGTTACTGGGGATAAGGCGATGGAGGAACGGGCTAATCTGCAGTTGGCGATTCTGAAGAGGAGTCTGAACAACTATTTTTACATGAAGAAGGATAATAAGAACCAACCACCGGAAATCCTACCGAACATGGTCTCGGGCATTCTCTTCGAAAATAAGTTGGATCATACGACTTACTTTGGTTCCAACATCTCGTATATTCAGGGGATTCATATGTTACCGCTCAACCCCTCTTCTGCATATATACGCACGGAGGAATTCGTGCAGCAGGAATGGTCGAGGTACTTTGAGGATGGATACCTTGAAACCGTTCAAGATGGGTGGAGGGGTATTCTGATGGCGAATTTGGCGTTGATTGATCCGAAGAGAAGTTTTGAGTTCTTTATTGGGAAGGAGTTTGATTGGGGTTTTTTGGATAGTCAGGCTAGTCGGACTTGGTATTTGGCTTGGACGGCTGGGTTGGGTGGGGGTTGAGCTCTTGACGGTGGGTTGAGCGGGAGGAGGGGACGGAGGATGGGGATGGGGATGGGAGGTGGGAGGGGGAAGGAGGATGCAGAAAGTATGTGGGTATCGTCGATCGAGGGTTTGTTCAGACCAGTATTTGCATGATGGACCGAAAGAACTCACTCAGGAGTTATAAGTCGAAGGATTCGAGAGTGGTTCGTACAAGCTACAAGAATTTGCAGGATGTTCGTAGGGACCGTTACTCTTACCGAAATTATGAATATATCACTTCCTCTCAGGACGTAGTCTTCTCCCGATAGTCATGCTCTGATTTGGCCGACAAGGAGAAGATGATGTTTGTAGACAGCGTGCCTACATCAAACATCACAACTCTCGACCTGCTGAATTCAGTCTGTTCACCTTTTGATAGCTGCTTCATTTTCTCTCCATGGATACTCGGAGCTCTCGTTTCATGCGTATTCATCTCACGACCATAATCAATTTGACAAGTCCAACTCGAGTAGATAACCATAACCCTCCAGCAGACATGACTAAACCAGATTGCTAGGAACTGGTCGATCTCGACCCTGAACTGAGGGAAATCACAAAATCTGACACATTGGTAAATTCCCATTTTCGAAACGGTATCGAGGCCCTCAAAGCTTATCTCCAAGATCCTCCCACCCCTCATCACCTCCTCTTTATCCACGGCATAAACAACAAACAATCCCAGCATCCTTTGTTGGTATCACTTGGGGTGTAAATGAATTGTCGTGCACATATAAAAGGAGTATGATAAAAGAGTACTGGTAATTGATGTCTGGTCCTAAGTACAAATGACACGGATTCCTCAAGTCCAACTTGCCAAAAAATCACTTGATATAAACATCCTTAAATCCAGAATGGAATGTTAAGAAACTCCAAACATTAACGAAGTATCGCCTTCATAAATTCTCCTTCTATACACAGGACTCGTTACACATTTACAGATCGAATCGTTAACGAGTCCCCCAAACCAATATCCAAAAAGGCAACCCTCTATCTGAAGTACAAAGAGCAACAAGGACGCGCGTACCCTCCATTCCACCAAAACCCAGTTTATATCAGCAGTTGCTAAGGGTAACTGGAAGCGATGTCTGTTTGAGTTGTGAAACGACCTGTCCGGTTTCTCTCGGGCGCGTGTTTCAACACGCGTCTTTCTATATCGGGGTGGGTGTATCTTGAGAATGGTGGTCCAGTGGATGGTCTTGATAGGGAACGGGGACGGGGACGGTGACGTGCCCCGCTGTCCGTTTCGGTGACGGGTCGTTGTCCCGCTGGTTCGTGGGCATGTTTGCGTTGCGCTGGGGGGTTGCAGATGGGGATTCCATCGTTTGAAGCTGAAAAGCATCTAGGTAGAGAATATCAAGCTTCGCAAAATATGGAAATAGTTAACCTCGATCCAGATCGCGCTCATATCTGAAGCTTACCCGAAATGGTAGCACGCTTCACGCTAGAGCAAGGCTGGACTACAATGACGCAGTCGATCCCCATGGCGCGCATTAGCATCATCGTGAACGCGTCTCACAACCTTACGTCAAGACTTTCCACAACACGGAGAGATGATTGTTCCTCTCACTCCCCAAACGCCATCAACGTAAGAAAGGACATCTGTAGATTTCCGCTGAACAAAATAGACCACTGTTCTCTCCTCCTTCACCACATCTCCACCAACAATCACGATCCATCCATCCAGAAATCTGAACAATAACAACAAACAACCCAAAACTCAAAGTCATTGGCATCTCGCTTGTAAAAATGGGCATAACACACTCAACAGCCCGCTACCTAGCACCAGCCTCCTTCCTCTTCGATTTCGCAGCCCAGCAATATGGAATCTTCTCCAAACCAAATATGCAAGATATCCATTATCAGAACCTAGCTGCCTTCTCACCTCAACCTTTGGCAATTGGTGGATTCTTCTTCCCGCAACAGTTCGTTCAGTTGGCTTGGTTGTGGAAACTTTATGGTGCTAGGGGGACGGGGAAAGAGGTGCAGGAGATGGTGAGTAATGGTTTTTTCCCCCTCTTCTGTCTGCCGAGTTTCCGAAGTTGTGATGGGAGTATCAGTGATGAGCTTGGGAGAATGGGTTATGGTAAGGTGCATTCGGAGATGATAATGTCGTACATACAGGATGATAGAGACGCGTGAGCGAGTACATGAGCTAACGGTGTTCGAAATCCAGGTTGATTATGCACCATACTACGCCCTTGGAAATGTATGCATAGGAAGTAAGTTTAAACTTCCTTTATCATCATCTTGTGATCACGCCCTGTATTATTCTGGTCCTCTTTCACGAGCGATAGGCAAGCCCCCAACAAACCCAAACCAGCTGACCTCTTATCCTTACCATGGCACCAAGGCTGAATACGAGAATCTCATCTATTCAGCCTTGTGCGCACCCTCAAACCCGCTTTCAAAGTCGCCTGATCATCCGCCTCACACATCATCTTTTCTACCACACCGCTCGCCCACCTGAGCCAAAAATAGACACACAACCACGTGCACCCATTCACCATTCCCTTGTCTTACCCAGCGGAGAACTTACCCAGCGGAGAAATAGGCCAGCTAACCAATCACATACAGCCTGGATGTTCTTCTGGAACTCCAACAACCTCGCCACAAGTAACATCTTTGTTTGGATAAACACCCTTTCCCAACTCTACTACATCTCCACCCAACTCGCCCCCCTGAACACTCGCTCCACAAACTCCATTCTCACTCACATAGTCGCCAAAACATTCGCTGGAATCGGTGTTCTCGATTTACTCCATAACACCAGCGCCGCCTACTATGTTGGCGTACCACCAAATACTTTGGTCAAGGTGGCGACGGGATTAGGATTCGTGGCAATGGCCAGTGTAAGTGATTGGATATTTGGTGGATGTTTGGTCTGGGATTTAGCTGGGTTGGCTGCGGGACAAGGGATATTGGAAGGGAATGGATGGGGTCAGTTGCTTGGTGCGTATGCCGTGGGTACGGCGGCGATCGTTGGTGCGAAGAATTGGGCGAAGTAAGTAAGTTCCGTGTGATTTTTCTATTTCTGTTCCTCTTGGGAAACACACAGTGGACAGATACTGTGTCCGATTCATCAATCCTTGCTTTTCTGATAGGCAAGCGCCAGAGGGTGGGGCTTTTGTTTTTCGAGGGCTCCTGGTTCGAAAGCTTGATATCAACGTCTCTGGCCAGTAGTGATCTAGATCCTCAATGTCTCTGCACATTTGATGGAGACAGTAAGGGTTGTAATCGCTACTGGTCAGGTGTACATCAATATCAATGGTTATCTGGTCATCTTCTCCAAACCATGGATCCTTGGGCGGTAGGAAATGATGAAGCGACGATATTGTTCTGTCATCTGTCTTTCTGTCGTCGCTTCTGACGACGTTGTTCGCCACGCGTCTGCTGTATCTTCGCGTAGGCGGAATTCCGGTTTCCAGGACTGTGGCACCAAATTTGCAGATTTGCAATCGCACCTGCATCTCTGTGTGCGCATGGATCGGTAAGGTGCTCTTGCGTTATTGCGCCATGAGGGACAAGGCATAGGGGTCAATATGCATTTACGATTCGTCGTCGTCAGCACCTATCGAACACGAGCAGCGCAGTCACACGCGTACTTGGCTCTCCGCCCTCTTTTTTCCCCATGTTCTTTGGTGTTAGCGAGATTTATTTGGAGAATATTTGCTGATCACGTCTGACATGCAGGCCCCCATATGTTTCCATAGAGACTGATTATCAACCAACCGGTGGCGACGAAGTTTGAACAAATTGGGGGACGACATTATTTTGGCCTCGCAAGATAGAAAATCGTAAACAGGAACATCATGTCCCGTGTAGGAAAGGGCTGGTGAAGGCTGGTGGATACCTCATTATTGCATTTCCGAGGCGTTCGTTGGCGGGCCTTGTATTTATTTCGCAATCCAATCGGGTCGGGTCGGAGGAATTGAACGAGTCGCTCGTCGGGAAAAGAACATTCCAGTGCCGTTCTTTTTTGTCCATATGCGAGGGAATGCGGCTCTGTCTGTCTGTGTGTTTGTGATCTGGATGATTTGCGGGGTATCCATGCTGTCGATGAGCGAAGATTCCGTGCAAAGTTGTAGACGAGACAAGGGTGGCTTCGACGATTATTGTTAGTGTTTTCTGGCCCACTTGATTTGCCTCCAGATCTCTCATACAAAATCTAGCCGTGCGTTGATCGCTCGTCTATAACTTTATACGGAATTACGGTGGACTTGATCACTTGGGTGCCCGATATCTTGGTTCACCGTATCCTTCTGAAGTTTTCGAAAGGGCAGGTTTGAGCGCTCCGTCCGTTGAAGACCCCAAGGAAGAGGAAAATAACCAAAGTGATGACCTTCGACACGATCCAGACACACGGATCTCTGTTCTCCTTGGGAAGGACAGCATCTCGATGGCATGACGTTGTGAGTGGACCCTCACCATTCCCAGGCGAACCCATGTCGTCGGTAGAGAAAGCTTCGGTTTACTCGCGTTCCAAACATGTTTTGACTCACCTCGTGGTGGGAGTCTAGGCTTCTAGAAGCTTAGGAAGCCAGAAACGATCGTGTGTACCTGTTTCAGCAGAATCGGAACACTGCCAATGAACCTGTCGGAGTACGGTGAAACAAGTCACCGCCAATCTTGTTCCGAAGGGAGAAAGATTGCACCAATCGTAAAAGCGCCCGTCTGACCGCGAAAAGCGGAGTATGGCAAAGACATGGCGCCGACGACGCAGTTTGAGGGGAAATAGATTGAGTATAATGAGCCAGGCCGGTACTGAAATCGTGTTTCTCGTCTATGCGAACGAGCTCTTGCCAGGTACAGGGTTAATTTTATTGAAACATCCCTGGTGACGCGACGCGGCAATGCAAAAATACTCCACTAAGCGCAGGTCATGCCGCGGCACTTCGCCAATGCGTACGGTGCGCTGAGTCTGAATAGAAAAAAGCTTGTTGTTCGTGCAGCTTACCCTCTCTGGAATGTATCTGCATTGTCGTTCATTATGTTGTGAAATCCCACTCGCTTTATTGATTGCTCTGTTTTGACAAATTCTTATATTCCTTCCTTACTGCATGATATCTCGCCCATACCATGGATCTCTTTGCCTTGTCCAAGCTTGTCACTTTTGGTGGAGAGATATCGAGACGGCTTATTGCTTTTTCGGAGAGGATTGGTGAGGCCCCGTCAAGTGTTTTGAGTATTGGGTATGAGATCAGGTCGACGTGCGATGTTCTGTAAGTATTCGTGACGACCGTCGTTAGCAGTAATGCTAATGGTTGTAGCAACGAATTGCATAATGTCTTGAAAAGGCAACAAGTAGAACGGATATCGTACATGTCGCCAAACGCTTTGGAGGAGCTGCAAGTTGCTGTCGGAAAGTGTGATGAGATCATTTACGAAGTTGCTCGAGCAGTCCTTGTTGCCCATAAAAGGATTCCTAGCGTTCCCACCATCGATGGCTTGCTCGTCATATCTATTCAAGAAAGAGTAAAGTGGCCGCTATTTCAGATGAGGCTCCCAGCTCTTATTCCCCAATTGTCTGCCGCCAAGATGGATATCGTCTTGCACATCCTCGTACAGCAGATCAGGTGTGAACGAAGCGGGCAGTGAGTGAAACCGGGACTTGTGAGAGTAAGGGAAGGTTTGCTGACCAGTCGCAGAATCCCATCTGGCATCTTTACAGCTGTGAGCCCTCGACAGCGCGAGGCAGTAATCGCTCAGCTTTGGGACCAGCAAACTCAACGACACAACGAGAACCAATTCAGTAATTTCGGTGCATCCTCCAACCGTGATAGCCAGATATCACAGGACTCAAGAAGCCCAATAGACTTCCATGAAGGGTCCATGAGTCCGAGCGGAAGTGACTTGTCGGAGGAAGAGGTCGAAGTGCCACAGAAGCGAGGACGCAGCATTTTCCGGCGTATAGCCAAACATCTGTCGAGGCCTTCTTCCAGAACTGACTCCGGATCATCGTCGGCACGGAGCCCATATATGAGAGACCGACCACAATTTGCCAGTCACGTCGCCTTGGACAGCAGTCTGAACAGATCGCGCAGCAGTAGCACGAAGTCGAGTTCGGATCTATCAGCGGGCTCCGCCAGATCATGGTCGTCCTCATCGTCGACTCCCACTTCACAACCGTCGGTTCCACCGATACCAGAAAGGTTGCGACTCTTGGCCATCACAAACCCATATCCGTTAATTCAAGCCAGCAGAGGAACTGCCAAGTCGTCATGGCAACACGGTCCAACGATGTCGGCCAAGCGTGGAATCGAACTGGAATGGGCTGCGGTGAAGCGCAAAGAGCAGGATGGTGAATGGGAACAGGGTACGGGCTTGGAAGAGCGAAGGCTGGGGAAACAGTTGCTCCTTAACCAGCTGGAATCGAGGGCTGCGATGCAGAGTCACAGTCCCCTCGCCCCCACCGTCACAGTGGAGATGCTGGTGTCGCGTTGGACGACAGTTCCCCGAAGAGACGCCGGAGCTGGACCGATGCATGACTCCATGGCAGGTCCCTCATCATACCAGAGGGGAGTTCTCGGTAAGAACCCTCGTCTAATGGTGGTGAGAGCTGAGACAGCACCGCTGCGGAGTCCCCAGATGCAGATGAGCCTAGCGCGGCAAATGACGAGTTGAAGGTTTATTGAAGGCGACAAGAGCGGTCTGAAAGATATCAGACGGAGGGGAGTAATACTGTTTTGGATCATCAAACCGGCGTTTTTTGTGGAGCGTGCATCGAGATTCCCTTTGTAAAATTGTCCATTGCATTTTTTGATCCTACATCTGGTGGGTGGGATCCTGCATATTCATTGCCTGTCGGATGACAGGAAATAGTGGTGGTGTGTACAGTAGTAGTTCGCACGGAGTAGTCGAATGCATAGCGAATGGTGGCTTTACGAATCGATCTTTGTCATTGACTGGCAGGGTGTCCCCGCCCTGCCATCCGAGATTCCACCTGCAAACGGGCGCCGTGGGCTACCTGGAAACCGAATCAACGTCATCAGCTAAAGATTGATGTCGACAAATTTCTGGCGAGATGGATTCTTGGGAATGCCAGAAGGTTATTGATCTTGTGCTATACTGTATACCGTTTCAACAACGTTCATGCCTCGTTGAGCGTAAGGAAGAGTGAGCTCCGAACTCACAACGACGAGAGACTAGGCCGATGAGCAAGACAAAGAAATCCCAGTGCAATCTTATTTCTCCAACAGAAATAACCAGCTGATGGTCAAGAATTCGATATGATGTGGAAAATGTCAAAAAGGCAATCCATTCCGCGATTCAGAATTGAGCACTTCCGACCCAGGAGACTGACTGGACACGGTGAATATTGAAGTATGAGATCTAGGATGATCCTTAACTGTTTCAATACTCAATCTTGAAAATTATTTGGGATGCAAGAGAGGTTCCGCTTTGGGTCTAGTGCGCGGCGCATATCTCTCTCCTCTTAGAATTTTCCGATTGGAAATGATCGGAGACGTCCTTGGATCATGATTCATAAAGGCTGTTCTTGAATGCGTTCAAGTTGTTGACGTGGTGGGACTCAGAGAGCAACCTGAAATCCGAACCAACGCCATGAGCTGCAGATCGATATCGATAAATTTCTGGCATCCCCAAGATTCCATCTCCTCAGAGACTTATCGATATCGATCTCATTTTGGTAGAGCTTAATTTTAAAGATAAATTCGTGTTTCCTGTGGACTGGAGGGGCACGGGTCCGATTCTACTAGTTGAGTAGTAAAACCACTAAGCCCTTATCTTTCCATAGCCAATTCCTCTCACCAAGATCCTTATCAGCTCCCGATTTACGTACCAAGACGATGTCTATAGTCCCCGAAGTGTCTAGCATTGGCTCCCGCCAACTCATAGCGCCTCAGTTCGCTTGAGAGCGACTCCGATGCCGCTCCTTTGGGAAAGCTGTCTCCGTAATGGATCAGCGCGCTGCTTCTCGCCATCTGTGGCTGGCTGAATTGGTCTATCCAACCTCTATCTCACATACTACCGTCGTTGCCTTCTTTCCGAATACCATAAGCGCCTTCTTTTGCCCTGGTTGTATCTTCATCATAGCTTTACACTATCAAGAACCCTTATCTCATATCTCGGATACGGCGCGTGAGGCGTGAGACAACCACCAGACCCAAGACCAGGGAGACAGACATAGGCAGAGAGACTGTTGGCATCCGACTTCTCTCAGACAGTCTAACAATTTTGCCGCCTCATCACCCACTACCTCACTACTCATTCGTCACTATTCAGCCCACCTTACAGCCACCTCGGACATATCCTACGCGCTGAGCTCTACCTACCATACTCTCTCTTGCTAAATGACACTTCGCATACCCATACCCATACCGATGTCTATCTCGCAACCATCCCTCCCAGAATTCTGCGATCCCTCCAACGAGTTCCTCTATAGGCTCTCCTCGATACTCGGAACATGTATACCCACGAACCTCGCACTTGTCTCCACAATCCTAGGCACGTTCAGTATCATAGCATGGCTATTTGCACAGTTGCCTCAGATCTACAAGAACTACCAGATGCACTCGACGTCTGGCTTGAGCATATACTTCCTGGCTGAATGGTTACTGGGGGATATATCGAACCTTTTTGGTTCGTTACTAACAGGGCAAGCGACATGGCAAGTCATCATAGCATGCTATTATTGCTCTGTGGACTGCATGTTGGTTGGACAGTATCTCTGGTATGAATACCTCCACCACGGCCGTCGAGTTCGCACCGTGTGGTGGCCGAAGAGCAAAGATAACAGGAGCAATGGACGTGGTGGCATGGAGTCGATCGATGAAATTTCAATCTACAGCCAGTCGACTCTGGATGGCGACTCTATAGCAAGCACCAAGCCTGTTGATATGAACAAGAAGAGTCGGAACATTCCAGAAATCAGGGGTCAATTCCGCATGCCACGATTCTCAGCCTCGCCCGTTTCTCCAGCAAGCTCCTCGCTCAGCAGCACACCCAACAGAATCACACGAATGACTGCAGGTACTTCGCCAGCACCCTCGCCTCGAACGATCCTCTACATCTCCCTGCTTCTGGCAGTTGTCTGCCAGGCTTCGCCTCTACAACCTATGCCTACCATACTTGTCGAAGATCCATCTACAACCGAGACAACATGGCAGATCATCGGCCGTCTCCTGTCATGGCTGAGCACAGTTATGTATCTCGGGTCTCGTCTTCCACAGCTATATAAGAACCACGTGAGACGATCTACCTCCGGTCTCTCGTCGACACTCTTCATTGCTGCCTTTTTTGGAAATCTATTCTACAGCGTGTCTCTTCTCACAAATCCATGTGCTTGGTATGACTTCGACTCGTACGGCGGAGGTGGGTGGGCAGGCGCAGATGGCAGCAACCGTGCTGAGTGGATTGGTCGAGCAATACCCTTTTTCCTTGGTGCCGCCGGTGTGCTCTTCATGGACGCCATGGTAGGAGCACAATTCCTATACTTTGGAGATGGCGGTGCTGGAAATGTTGTCGGCGCTGTCTTCGTCATCGAAGGCGATCGGGTTGAAGGCAAGAGAGGCAAATGGCGAAGAGTCAGTGGTTGGATGCGTGGCTGGATGCCTTCTGGCACCTTCGTGCCTACTAGACCTAGCACACCGAATGTGCGGGCGGAGAACGAGGCTGAGGCAGAGAGGCTGCTTGATAGTGCCCGGGATGAGAGGGACTACGGTGCGTTGTAAGAGTCCATACTCTGGGCCTCATATGCTGCGGAGTGTGTCATTCACTGCGTAACGAGAAGAGCTGGACACGACTGAATGATGTCAACGCGTAGCATAGTTTCTTTCTTTCTACCTTCGGCGATATTGCATGCATAGAGGTTTGGCGCTCAGAGGCTCATCATAGCCTATGGTTTGGGTTTCCGGTTCTTATTTCCTCTTCAAGCTCAACTTCTCCTTCAACGAGCTTCTCTTATTTTCCAATTTCAAATTGCGTGACATATTTTCATCGTCTTAACTGTAGAATTAACCATGGTGTGCTGGACATTTGCAGAGACCGTAGAAAGAACGACATTTATCAACATCACATCTTTTCCTTCAATGCTAATTGACTTTTGCTAACATACTGACGGAACTAGCTCACAATCAGCAGCAAAGCAATTTTCAATCCATTCAAGATCAACTGGCTATCGATACCAAGCTACACCCCGTCCCCATTGGCCCATGACACCAACAAGTCACGGCCCCACAATCAGCCTCGCACTAGCAAATTTTTCCACAATTCTCAACCCGGTATATGAACTCAGAAGCTCGCAGCCTCTGTCATCAGGCAACTAGCCCGGCTAGCTCGTATGTCTTCTGTTATTCCTCCCATGGAAAAGTTTGCCACTAACATATCACAGAATCGGTAGAGCGTGAGACTCTTAAATTCGACCTGGGTTCAATCATCTCAAGGCTGCGGGTTCGACCCCCGCGTTGGGCTTTTCTCAACGCCAGTGCCAAGCATTGTGTCGTCTATCTTCATTTTGTCTGTGCCTCCTTTTCAGGTGATTAAATTTTTTTGGGGGTTGGTGGAAGGGGGCAGGGGGGCGGAGGGCAGGGGTTGTAGGGTGGGATTTCTTTTTCCGTAAGAAAGACGATGGCGATAAACAATAGGAATAGAACTAGAGGTATACATGCGATCGTCATGGTATTTCTGTTTGCAGTTTGGGAAGAGCGATATTTCATAAATCAGATGTTCTTTATACTCGCGTGCTGGTATTTACTCTTGCGTACCTCGTACCACACCGGAACTGCGTAAGTCTCAGCACGTGAGTAAAAAGAGGTCTGATTTATACGATATGAAAAGGGCAGATTTGCTATTTTTCTATTTTTTGACCTGGGCTAGGGGTTGGGAAAGATTATTCGCAGTAGTCTTAACGTAATTCACTAGCGAGCGGGCCACACCACCGAGCGGGCTACCGAATCGATCATTTCATCTTTGCAAGCCTCTACACCACCACCTCATGCCTTCTAAAGCCCAGCAAGAAGGCCGATTACTTCTTGCTCTTCAAGCCTATCAAAAAGGCCAAATCACAACTATTTGCCAAGCTGCATTAGCTTATCATGTACCATACAGTACCCTCAAATATCGCCACTCTGGACGCGTTGCACGCGTCGAAACGCGCGCAAACAGCCACAAACTTACTCCCACAGAGGAAGAAAGAAGTCTTAACTCAATGGATTATCTCAATGGATAATCGAGGCTATCCTGCTCGAGTCTGTGCAGTACAGAATGCGGCGAAATTACTGCTTCAACAACGCGTCGGTCCCTCAGCTTCAATCGGTATCAACTGGTCTGCCAGGTTCATCAAGCGACAGCCTACCCTGCAATCGAGATTCAATCGCAAGTACGATTATCAGCGTGCTCAATGCGAAGATCCAGAGCTTATCGGAGCCTGGTTTCGGCTTGTGAGTAATACAATTCAGAAATACGACATTCAAGAGGAGGATATCTATAACTTCGATGAGACTGGCTTTGCAATGGGTATTGCAAGCACCTCACGCGTCCTTACTACCTCAGATCGACGGGGCAAGCCACCTCAATTACAGCCAGGCGATCGGGAGTGGGTTACAGCAATTGAAGCGACTGTTGGCAGATGAGAATGAGAAATTGAGAGCAGCGAATGAGAGGCAAAAGAGGAAGAGAGCAGTCAAAAAAAAGCAGATCTCAAAGAAAATAACACTTACGGTTGCAGAGGCACAAGGCCTGATGGAGAATACTGTACAGCAGCCTATACAGGCAAGTGTTGCTCCTATACAGCAAACAATTGTTGCAACAGCCTCGTCATCAAGTAGTGCAAGTCAAGGGAATTGCTTTGGTTTACCTAGTTGTTTTGTATGTAAGGGCTTTGACCATGCTGCGAGCGATTGCCCTAAATATCGATAATCTTCTGTATAATAGATAGTCTTGATTAATAAAGGCGTTGTGGTGGTGTAAGCTTGCTAAGATGAGATGATCGATTCGGTGGCCCGCTCGGTTGTGTGGCCCGCTCGCTAGTGAATTACGTTATTAATTAACATTCGCTCTAGCCCGTGACTAATTCAAAATATACGTTAAGATAGTAATTTCTTAGCTTTAGATCGATATCGATAAATTTCTAGCAATCTTGAAGAAGGATATCACCAGAAATTTATCAATATCGATAGTAATACGGAAGTTTTGTAATACGGAAGTTTTGTAAAGGAGTGCGTTATATGTTAGTAGGTGTGAATCGATAAGACCGCTGCGCATTTAAGATTGAGAAATGAGAAGGTTGTTTGAATTGATCGGGGTCGTTTTTGTTAGTAGGTGTGAATTGGTAAGACTACTATGCAATCAGGATTGAGAAATGAGAAGATTGTTTGAATTGATCGGGGTCGTTGATTAGCTTTGAGGATATGGAAATTTCCCGGCGATCTTCGGGGTTGGCATGGCTGGGAGTTTTAAGATGACGATATGGATCTGGGCGATTCTGGTTCTCTTCGTGGATCTTTATTGTCCTTTTTGATAGACCTCTGGATTCTACCCTCGTCTTTGACGGTAGATATGGCGAAATGTGCTCTAATTTCTCCACAATGAGATTGCGGCTGTGATTATACTTGTCTATTATGAATGATCTAGTACTCGATACTAAAGCAAGATGCATTCACACGCGAAACAGGATCTTTTGAAAAAAGGCTGTGCGTTGATTAACTACCTGAATCTTTTCTTCTTCGTCTTCGTCTTCGTCTTCTTCTCAAGCACGCTAATACCTAACAAATGACCTTAAAACTGGCAAACACAGCGACATCCCAGCAGTTGTGTTTCTTGGTGTTTTGAAACCAATCGGTAGGACGTCCGTTACAATCTGTTCCAGCATATACTTTTACTAAACAGGACTTGAATTAGTAATGGGATTTTCCTTCCTTTCTCGATGGGAGGAGAAGTTACTTACCGTAGCAGTTGGGATCACTTAACCACCATAGCTTCAGGGAATGACCCGCGAGAGAATGGCATGCTCCTCTGGGGATTTGGTAATCTTTTATGCCGGTGCTGCAGCCCATGTCGGTCCAGGTTGAGAAGGAGGCGTCGTTTGCTGTTATTGTTGTGGAGAGGGTGAGGAGGGTGAGGAGGGAGGATTGTGGACGCATTGTGAGGCTTTAGAGCTGGATTATGGAGTAGTGGGAAGGAGAGGAGAGATTTTTCGTAAGACAAAGGAATTGTATATAGACGTGATGGTTTGATTGCCTTTCAGGGAGAAGGAATGGAAAATCCATCAATACATACTTATACTTCTTTCTCTTTCTCTGCAATGGGTGTCTTGGCACTTGACGAGCTGAATGCAGAGTCATCGTGATACGAATCCTCTCACCGTCTTGAGGCGGAGTCTCCGAACGCTGGGCTCGCACAACGAAAGCACAATCTCCTCCTTCCTTCTTCGTCTTAATTGCCCTTCGCTGCTCGGTCTCAAGTGAGATGATTGGGGTGAGGAAACATTCATGTCAATGGCTAGCGATTTCCAAGCTCTGTAACGTGTCTCCCTTCCTTTTTTCTTCATATCAATTTGTAAAGTGCTTCTCGTTTGGTATGAACACAAATATCATCTACCTAGCCATCAATTTTACAATTAGACCTGTACATATCTGTACATGAATGAGGTAGTAGATGTGGATGAAAGAAATGCAGGAGAGAAGAAAACGATACCCTCCCGTCTGTTGTAAATGACGACGCTATGCCGATTCGAGTAATCTGGATCTCCTCCACCCCTGGCCTCGCTATGTAAGATGCGTAACATGTCTTCCTCTTTCAACAACAATCGATTGTGCCTCATTACCACTTGATTCTGTCAATTGATCATGGCAGTTACCAAGAAAGCTTTACGCAAGCAAGTAGCCAAGCCAGGATGGCTGCGAGGAGATCTGCCTCAAATTCTACCCTTCCGAATCAAGCTCGAAAGCTACTTCCCATTCCGAGCCTGCTTCTTTGGAAATACCCTTCCAGAAAGTGAAGACGACAATGCAGCACCTCTCATTGAAATAGAGGGAGGAAGTTCCTCAAACACTCCTGCAACTACTACTGCCGGGGCCATAGTCCCGGCCGAAGGACCAGTTCTTCCAGAGAAACCAAATGCTCCCCTTGAGAAGGAGCAGATTCTTCCTGGCGCCCCACGATCTTCTATTGCTTCAGTCGATACAGATGGAGAAGTTCCCGCTCCTCCCTCCAGAGAACAGGCGGCGGCACAAATATCACCAGCACTCAACCGAGCTCCAATTTCATTGGTAGGCCTGACTGGCACTTCACCAGCTTCCCTTTTACCTCGCAGCTCCACGTGTGTAACACCGCATACCAATTCCAGTCCTCCGCAGCTACCTGCCGTCTTCCTACTTCAAGCTCAGAACCGTCTGGTCCCTCCAATCTACCGCGAAATCCTACCACGGGCATGTTGGTAGACGAGGCAGAGGAAGATCCCGTTCATTTGAGCTCCACTCTCACGATCAATGATGAGATGCTGACAACGAGACTATAATTGGAAGAGATTTTACGGCACACCGATCAAAAGGGTAAATTTAGATCGGACAGGGTCCCAGATCTCCAACTGGCCCCATAGCTTTTCAGGCTGAGGTAGATCGACATATTGAGTTTCTCAATGATGCTAGATTTGCTGACAGCCTTGCCAATGCGGTCCATGATGATGCCCGTACCATTGCTGAAATGGGTCAGGAGGAGATAAGAGCCGAAGAAGACCGGCGGATGGCTCTAGAGCTGGATGGATTGCATGTTCAAACTCTGGAAAGGCCAATTCCTGCGACACTCATCGCTGGAATACGACCTGGTGTCACAATTTCACCAGTGAAGCCTACCACAGTATCCGTTTTCGCATCATCCAATGGATCGGTTCATGCCGCTGAGCTTGAGGAGCCATCTTCGATGGTCGTCCTGCAGCTGGGCAAATGGCAACGCTCAAGAGAAAAATAGACGCCTACGAGGACGATTTTGAGGCTGCCACTTCCAAGATACACACGGAACGGCAGCATGAAACCATTCACAAGATACCTCGCGTCTCCCACCAGTGTACAGCTTGCACGGATATGTTCATATCCGAGGACATCGTCCGGCTGGATTGTAAGCACTTATATTGCCACATCTGTCTCAAACAAATCTTTATACATGCCGCATCCGACATGGCATATTTTCCTCCTCGCTGTTGCAAGGTCGAGATACCTATACATCTTGTCAGCAACGACATGTCCACGACAGAGATGGAAAACCACACAGGCGCAGCGATTGAGGTCAAGACTTCGAAGCGGACATACTGTAGTAACACACTGTGCGGGAAGTTTGTTCCGCCGGCAAATATTGATGCAGATTCTGCCAATTGCACTCGATGTGATACACTGTCCTGCGTTCACTGTAAAGGAAAACGCCATCAAGGAAATTGTCCACAAGATGATGCTTGGCGATCAACCTTGGCTCTTGCGAGTAGAGAGGGTTGGAAAAGATGCCATGTTTGTCAGGCTGTAGTCGAGCTACAATAAGGTTGTTATTACATGATGTACGCCTGAGTCCTGACCTTATTGAAAATTGCCTTGCTAATCGAGAGGTCACAGATGCCACTGCGGCGGTCAGTTCTGCTACCTTTGTGGTGGCAAATGGAAGACGTGTAGATGTCCCAGATTTGAGGAGCATAGGCTGTTTCCTCAACTCCAACGTAGGTAAAATGTTAAATGTTGAATGACTGCTACTGCTGTGTTTCTGTCTAGGCCAAAACTTCATCCCCTACTTTGTCAGAGAGGTGCTTCGAATAGGTGGGAAGTTTGAGTTCGATATCCTCCCATTTCGTATCATATGTGGCTGGAAGATGTCAGCCTGGATGCTCAGATTGTGAGCTGCACTTAACATTCCATATAAGTCGCACCATGTCGACCTTTTCGCGAAATTCTGACACGGTGAATCTCTAGCGGTTCTTAAGTAAAGGTCCGAAACCTTGATACACCAGATCATCGTAAAACTTTCTGATGATGTGTATGGGAATTTCTTCCTATTTTAGAAGGTTCTTTGCGGCGTGCCATACTCGAATGTCATATTCGTGATTCAACGTCTTTAGCATGTTATCGTGAAACGTTTCTAAACAACCGCCTATCTCACATCTCTGTAGCCATTAATATCTGGATGCCGCAGTTATAACATGAGTTCTATTGACAGAAGCAGCACTTGTCCTCCGATTTGTTGCGATGTTCGGGCAAGGAGGAAGTGACCAGATAGGCAGGATTTGTGAACAGTTTGGACGTTGCCATTTCTATGAACAGCAAACTCAGCATGATCTCTCATCCTCCTCATTTCTTCACAGGGAGGTACTGTCCTCAGGGAACGATGACGGCGATAGCAGCAACTTATGGAAAAGATTGCCAGATAGTTTCGAGTGTGATATCGATTTAAGAGTATGATCATGACAACGAGGCGCACAGTTTGGACGGATTAAGAACTACATTCCCTTTCCCTTTGACTTTACTCCAACACCCATCAACCCAGCATCCAAGGCACGCCTTTGTGTGAGTAATGAAACCTGGTATCTGCGCATGCACTGACATCTCACAGCAATGGCGCCGTCACTCGATGACGTGCCAGTTGAGCTGGTGGACCGAGTTGTCGACTTTCTCCCTCATCATGAGACTCTTCTGTTCCTTCGCCTGGTCTCTCCCAGCCTCAATGCTAAAGTCTCGCAACGATTCGGCAAGGCCTACTTCAGCTCCCGTCTGGAGACTCAAAAGCACCTCATGTCGAGCTATCGTTCATTTTTCTCACTGTCCGGAAGTCATTGCACACCTTAGCAGTGTCACTCTCACCGCGCCATGCGCAAACCATGCGAGCTACAATAACATTTGGATACCAAGGCTATCGATCCAGCCAAGATCTCGAGAGCATTGTCCTTGTTCAGTCAGGTCAATCGCTTGACATTTACAAACTTCGGCAATATCCAGGGCCTCTCGAATACCTCTACCTTTTTTGGTCCTCTTGCCTCAAACCTTCACTTACCCAAATTGGAGTCTCTCTTCCTCAGCCAAGTAGACATTGACGCCAAAGACGCCATACAGCTGCTCAAGAGGCACAATCGGACAATCACGTCGCTAATTCTAGACAAAGTTGGTTTGGTCTACAGAATAGCGGAGGGAGCATATCTCAGAGAGTATACACCTTGGTTTGACTTGCTATACTCGATGAAGGAGTTCAAGAACCACTGCCCCGTTTCCATTAAATGGCCGAAGGAGAATGGCAGTAAAGTCTGGATACGTCCTCCATGGGATTACTGGGAAGATCGCACCGGAGGATATGAGTATAAGGGCTTGTCCATAATGCATATGCCTGATGACCCTGATGATGCTGATGACTGGGACAATATACACATTGCGATTGAAATTCTAGGCGATGGACACTGGTGGGATGGGGTAAAGCGGGTCGCTGCGTTTGACATTTTTGTCACCATGATTGGCGAAGAATGGGATGACGAGCTCCATCGTTCCATGGCTGTGTTGGGTGATGATTATTGGGATGGGAAGATTGAAGAGTGTTTGAAAATGAAGGCCAAACCAGCTGCCAAGCGCGATAGGAAAGCCGCCAAAGCAGTGGGAAGGCAGATTGAGGATTCTTTTGGAGCCTGCAAATGATGCATGAATGTTTGAATAGGTAGATGTTGACTTGTAAGGTTCGGTGACTTTCTAGGAAGAGCAGAACTCCATGTATGGCAACCATTAATTGATTTTCAGCTACCGGCATACGGATTTCTGATATTGAAGTTCGTGTGGCAGTTTCGACATTTAGTCTCAGAGTTGGAATACGATTTTCTGGCCGAGTGCTGTACTGCTACATCAGGCCCTCGCTCAACAACGATTCCAAACATTAATAGCAAGACTTACTCGATCTGTATATACAATTTCCCATAGCTCTCCAGGTACGTTGCTCTCAGAATGAACAGCCGAAGAGAGCTCAAACTGCTGACAGCGATGTCGATGCCAATATTCTTGTGAACGATTGACGACCACAATTTTCTCCACATCATCTCGTTTGGCGAAACGGGGCACGGTGGGCTCGTTGATTCATGTCCGCTGAGGATCAATTCGATCCAACGTGATACTCTCAATCCGAGATTGACATTGCTAAATTTCTGGAGAAAATGCTTGCTGAGAATGCCGGAGATTGGTCGACAGGTCTCGAGTTTGGACGCAATTACACCTCTTACAGTTGCGGTGTAACATTATTCCCGAGGCAGCGCGAACATTATGGCGAACCCGCTGTTGTTGTATTTGAACCTATCTTCTAGAATTTGTTCAGAGAGCAAGAGTATTGAACTGAGAGATGGGTTTGGGCAGTGTGTTGGTTGTGGTGGGCTACAGGCTTCGGTTTTGTCGGACGTGAGAAATCTCAGCGCCTTTGTGCGAGGACCATATTGAGCACTTCACAGGCACCTGTGGACGGGTTTCGAGATCTCGTTGTAAGATTGGAGGATTTTGAGTGCTGATCCGATGTGCCAGTAGATGGGCTTCACCCTTTTCTTCAGCACTGTACCGTTCTCGACGAAATTCAGCTGCGCGGTACCACCACCACCACGACTTCAGAAAACTTTTCACACTTGTGCAAAAAGAAGAAATGAAAGCGCCTGCGCACAACAATCACAACCTCATCCCACACTAACAACCACAAGCCTTCCCTCTAAAAACACAACCTCTCTTCTTCAACAGCCCATCCGCAGACGAGCACATCAATGAAAAGGACGACAAAGCCAAAAGGCGCGCGCGTCAAAGGACAAAAATTCCGCCGCAGAAATGCCCGAAGACAGTTCTTACCACCGATACGCCGCTCTGTGCAATGCAGGTATCAATGGCAGAGCCCCTCATTCTTGAGCGAGGGAACTCCCAACAAGGTAAGTATAAGTTTTGGAAGGGTGGCCGAGGGGAGGATCGTATATATAGGGAGGTGGACGCTTGGACCACTGGCTGTGAAATGGAGTGGGAAAGGGGGGCTAGGATGGATGCGGCTGGGTTTGAGTTTGACTATTTGAGGGATTTGTTTTATTGGGTGCGTGTGGGACGGGTTGGGGGGGGGGGGGGGCGGGAGATTGGTCTTTTTGCGAAGAGTCTAAATTTTCTGGGAAAGGGTTTTAATGGGGTTGAAACTGGACCGGCGCAGTTTATTGGTTTTGGTTTGGGATTTGCGCATTATTGGTTGTCTCGGAGTTCGTTGAGCTGTCTTGGTGGGTCTTTGCCGCGCTGTGAAAATTGAAAATTTTGGGGGACACGGGAAGGATGTGAAGAGGATCACGAAAAGCAGAGTTGGCTGTTGAGGAAATTGTTGTGGGTTCTGGCGGGGCGATGGGACATTTGGGTGGTCGACTATGATGGCAGTGAAAATCACGATAACTGAACGACGCGAGGTTTGAATCAACTCGATCTCAGTTCCTTCGTACCACGGACGGAAACGGCCCACCTCCATGGCATGAAGCTACGAAATCACCGGACTATCATAATGCTCGTCCGATTTGCTAGCCAGCAAAGGCTGCATCGCGACTCTAGTTTGAATCACACCGCTCGAAAATGTTCTCCCCTCGACTCGCCAATGATCTGGACCCTCGCAGCAGCTTTACAGTTTACAGTCCATCGACATCATGCAGTAGTGTCGGGCGGACGCTGCCATGAAGGTCTACTCATACTGTGTCTGTTTGTACCCTCAAAATTATAGCAGCCCATTGGTAGCACGCAAACCTGGAGTCCGAACCATGCTCGATATCAGAGTATGATAGACCGGTTTGCTTGGGGGAGACAATGCATCTTCGAGGAAGAAGAGCAAACAGTGTCTCGTTCGGCCAGCTTCTCGAACTACACACCACGCAAGCAGGGCTGAGCGTTGTAATTGTAATGGGCTGCATTGTCACAAGCAAAGGGGATCATTTCTCTCAAGCCTTGTTGCTTGTCCAAAGATCACACCGAAAACCTTTGTAAGTCTACCTTGCTTCCAAGTCCGGATTCATGGGATCCAGGTCAACACACGGCAGTGAGCCGACTGAGCAAGATCGCATTCCTGCCTCTGCTTCGAAGGATAGAACACCGAGACATACGTTTATCGCAAGACCAAGCTCTTAACGAACGCTTTTCATTGGCAAAAACCCTTTTTAATCCTGAGAGTTTGCTTCGATACGAAGCAGCTAGCTCGATGTTCTCGTGCCGTTTGTTTGTAGTTTTGGAAAACCCATCCTATCGTAGCCGTTTTCGGCACTTCGCTCCTCGGATGTGTTCAGGATGGGCGGAGAGACGAAAGTAGCGTCTGCATCGCTCCATATTGGTTTTCGAGATGTTCATTTGCATGCTACGCTCTGACATAGGCGGCAGTTGTACTCGCAACGAAGACGAGATGGAAGTTCTGAAGTAACACGGGAGGGAACGACAACACTCTACGTAATTGTTCCGAGAGCGAGGACATGATTTTTCAAGCGAGTGTCTGTTCGCCAGGATAAATGGTGCCGGCCCTGCCCATGGGATTTGTACAAGCCATTCACCGATGAACACGTCGAAGCTCGTGAACCCTGATCCTAACAAGTTGCACGCCTTGCATTTTCCGGGCGCGAGCTCAGTGCCAAGGCACCCTTCCGAGGCCAAAGGTCCAACCAACCTCTGTCAAATTGCTTCTCGCAGCTTCGCCCAATGCAATTCACTCTATCCCTATTCATCAACGTGTATTCAGAGCCTGTAGTTCCGCTGGAAGGCCCCACTTGAGACAGCTCATCAATCAGCCTTCCATTTCCCTGTTTTTTTTTTCTTTCGCAATCTCCTGATCATTCATTAGCCTGGGCTTTCCCTCTTCCTAGAAAGCTGTATGTTTCGTCGATACCCAACACTCAGTTTTCAGCCCAACTCCCGACACTGTACTTCTGCACCTCACCGCGCAGCCTCTTTTGCAAACGTTTGCTTCCAAACAAATCTGAATCTCTACTGTTCACTCCTGATCAACAATCAGACTGAACATCACCAGCTATCCAGCTTTCTGAGGATATCAACACAAGCGTGCCCCCGCTTCAGGATGACGCAGATGGTACCTAGCCAGGACCAATTTGCTTTGAGGTACTTGCCCACAGGATTTTCTTTACTTTCGCTATCATCAACTTTTCGTATGTCTGAATTTGGTTGCGCTTAATACTTTCCATGGATGAGCACTGGGAGCCTGCCCAACTGGAGGAATCCAACAGAATGGACACCACGATGGATGCCAAGGCCATTGTGGTTGACAACGACAAGGAGCGCTGCTCTTGGGTGCGAGATACTAACTGGAAGCCATGGAAGTATGTTTCCGATATTCCGTTCCTCGGGCAGTCGGTAAGGCTTCCAATGCCACAGGATGAGCCTTCTGCCACAGGAGAACAAGAATCTGCCACAGGAGAACAAGAACTTGCCCAGGTGTATTCAAGGATCGACGCAAACCAGCGCACCGCCCCCGTGCCTCCTGGACGTCTCAGCAAATGAAGGAATGCTTTGTCAAATTTATGACCTAGCTGCACTTCAGGTGTCAAGATTGCGAGTCTTCGGACTCACATGTTGTATGCCATGCCCGCAATCTGTATCTTGCCAGAAGGCCAGGACCCTGTCCGCCTCCCTCGTCTCTTGTTATTCTACGTTGTACCAATCGTTTGCCTGCCCATGCTGTGGATTCTCGACAATTTCCCTTTCCGATCACGTGTTCCCAACGTGACTGGTTCTGCCTGTTGTTTCGTTTCCATTTGTCAGCAAGAGAATTCTTAGGCCAACGTTGAATGGATGGCGCATTGCATAGGAGCTTCCCAAGGATATGGACCACATTTTCTCAAGCCGCCACGGATGGAGTCACTTAGGTCGCAGCCATGGACATCGAGGTTAAGTTGAAGCGTGCGTCGCTGCGCATTAAGGAATCGGGAAGCATCACACTGCTCCTCAGTACGTAGCCTGTGATGGCTATTGTCTTACCAGCCCCTGACCAACGTGTGAAGAGAACTATTGAATGCTGATTCAAAAGCCGACCGTTTTTGGCAGCATCCACAGTACTACTGGAGTACATGAACGCCAGACAAAGGGAGGTTCAGTTCTACGCCATGGGATACATTTTCTTGTTGCCAGGATCTTCTACTATTGCTCTTACCAGAGAGGGGAGAATTACGACAGCGACACCACCGAGTTCTCCGTCCTGTTCGTCTAACGATGAAGTTCTACTACCAATGTTCCCACTGCTGTTCAAACCCTTTCCCCGTCATGGAAACACCCGTTCTGGAGTGCCGAGGAAACTGACACTGTTCTCCAGTTACTCATCTCATTTCGTATTGTAGTCTTAACTCGTCAAAATCAGACGCTTGCGAGGTTCGCCAACTAACACTCGTTTCTCTTAGCCAAGATTCTTCTTTCTACAATTACAATTCTCCTCTGTTTGCCAAACCCCAGGAAGTTGCCATGTGGAACGCTACTGTACCCAACCCTTTCGGCGCTGGCCAACAGGATGAACTCCAGGACGATTTTCTTTCCTATCCATCGGATTTCCAATCTTACGACTCTGGATTTGCAACTGCATCAGGAAACTATCAACACTCGGAATCCAGTTTTGATTTCAAGAACTCTGAAGCCAGCTTTGATTTCAACCATCCCAGCAAATCGCACTATGACCCGTACTCAGCCTATACCCAAACCAGTGTGTCAAATTCGGATCTCGCCATGCCAGTATCCCGCAGACCTGCCAGGAACATCCTCTCCCAGCACTCAACACCTGCCGTGCCAAACTTTGATCAACGAAGGCAATCCGCCCAGTCAGCAGCAGCATCATCAATCCTGCGGCCATCAAGCACCTACACCGACATGAGCTTCCCCATCCATTCTGGAGCCATGTCACCCATTTCTGCCACCGGAGGACACTTCTTTTCCCCTCAGCAGGAGACTTACCCATACGAAGCCAGCGATTTCTTGGATTTCAATGCGGGGTATATGTCATCCATCTGTCCCGAAGATCTGTCCTCTAACAGCTTGAGCAGCCCAGAGCTCTCTGCCGCTGGCTCCCCTCCACCAGGTTCCGACGAAGACAACTCCGGATCCTCCTCCCACGACGATGTGCCTCCCCGCAGTCACCCATTGTACAACGTACTTCCAGGTGACGACGGCTACTACCACTGCCCATTCGCTGCCAACGAGAACTGCGGCCACGAGCCCAAGCAGCTCAAGTGCGAATACGAGTATGTTCCTCATATCAGCAGCTCTTCGGTGACACAAACTAACATGGACAACAGCAAACACATTGACTCCCACCTGAAGCCCTTCCGATGTAAGAGCAACAAGTGCAATGACCTCCAGTTCTCCTCCACTGCATGCCTTCTCCGCCACGAACGCGAGGCGCACGACATGCACGGCCACGCAGAATCCCTCTGCGAGTACCCACCCTGCAACCGCTCCCAACCAGGCCAAGGCTTCCGCCGCTCCTACAACTGCAAGGACCATATGACCCGCTGCCACGGATGGGTAGATACCGCACCCAACCCAGACAAGAAGCGTCGCTCAACCACATCTAGCGGCTCTGGCAAGAACGGCATTACAAAGGTTAAGAACAAGATGCCGTCCAAGAAACAACAGATTGCTGCGCTTAAGCAGCAGTGGGCTGAGCGTAAAGCAGCGATGGAACAGCTTTGCAAGATGTTGGCCCCTGATGGACCGCTATTGAGCATGCAGATTACGCAGATTCAGCACGAAACTGAGTTGATTGCTCAAATCAGTGCCGAAATCTCGCGTCTTTCAAGCAAGGGCATGGCAGGCTGAACGTATGTTTCCAATCCTCTCATCACCTGTGCGGAATCACTAACAAATGACAGGCCAATAGCCGGAGCACCAACCCGGTCGCTCTTGAAATCAAACCTCACTCCTGGACTCATCACTTGAATGAAATTCCATTTACACCGTTGGTGTAGTAGCTCATCGCCATCGACGCTCACTCACTGGACAAAATACTTCTAGTCAAGTTCGCATGACCGAGAATGAATGTCGCCAAGCCCAACATATTCTAACTAGAATTGTGCCTACCTTCCAGGTCTCCCAAGCCCGGGACCTGGGGATGATGGATGCGCGGTTATGCCAACACCAGCCGATTTGGAGAACGATGGTGCCTAGACAGACCACTGTTCTGGACGATATGCTCCGTTGAGCTTGGATGGATCACCTTTGGATTTTCGTATTTCTTTCTGTTCCGTTGTTTTCTGTTGCTACCAGATTGAATCTCCTCTTACTTGCCACACCTGGATACTTCGTGTGTTTTCTTTGGTTCCATTGTTCATTCAGAGGAGGATGGAAGATTGACAGATTAGTTGAATTATGGAGGGATTAGAGAGATAGTTTTGACAAAAAGAAAAAGTATTGATTTGTAACACAATGTGCCCATCCTCGCCGTCTCTCCATTCGTGAACTAACAAATACACACATGCTCCCAATCATCTCCTCCACCTCTATAATTATACCGACTCATCCGTGCCTACCATGAAACTTCGTACCCATCTCTCCCGTCCAAAATCCCACCAAGTCTAATCTCCAAGGTTATCTATATTCTCTCCACAGTACGCCATGCATGAAACTCTCTCTCCATGATACCTGTCCCCTTTCTCCGGTGGACAATTTAATACAGACTACAGACTCTACAACCTCCCAACGATATGTCTACTCCGCAGTGTATATACATAATCCAACCCCCTCTTCGCAGTATCCATTCCCTTCTCCCTACCTTCCACACACTCAGAATACATACTCCCTACCTCCCTGAATCCTACACGAACATCCCGTCCCCACCCCAAAAATAACCAGAAAATCCATCCCCCAAATCAAAGAACCATCCTCCTCCAAACATCAAAAACAAACCAAAAATCCCCCAAGGCATCGAACAATCCAACCAAAACCCCATCGATTACAAAGTCCATGGCTCGAAATTCATGGTTTTTTTTTCAATCTTCAATCTTGCCATCGTTCGAACCGTCCCTGCATAAAGACCTATGTACATAATTTGAAAAGGGAAATGATGTGGAAACACCCAATCGCATGGGAATAAACGTGTTGCAAATCAATCTCTTTAAATACAATCTCAGAGATGCAAAAGACAAAGAGTCCGAGATTCAAAAGCCACGACGATGTGAGGAATAAAAGGACAATCTCTCCGATACATATATGGATATCATTGTTTGGATCGATCCACTCACTGTCAAAATGGGTGGTAGGGCAGCATGAAATCCAACTACGATTTCAAAATCGGGTTGAGGAGGCCTCGCGTAGAAGGAGGAGAAAGGTTCGTAGTAGTGTCCGATACATCATATGTAATCACGCATGCATGTTGAGCTACCATTCAATTGCTTGGCTCAAAATGTCTATTATTCTCGATTCGCACGAAGGCTCAATCAAAAGGTAACCTCCTCAATCCCTCGCCACCCATCCTCTTCTTCATCTCCTGTGCAGCACCGATACTACTGGGGACGGCGATACCGCAGCAGTCGCCCCATGCGCTGACGCCTTCTTTGTGATCATGCCCCTCATGCCCATCCGTATGCTCATCCCCCTCAGTATCAACACTCATATTCTCATCCGCCTTCACGAGCCCACCAAAGAGGAAATGCTGCATCACCGGCAATTTACCCAGGACTTCCTTGACAAACATCTTCCTCATGCCGCCCTCAATCTTGCCCCAACTCTTTGCTGCAGAGATATCATCGAGCATGGGCGAATGCCACCTCAATCCCTCCACATTCTTAACCGAGTTGACGAAAGCAACTTGATCCAGGTACAAGAAATCATGACTAAATTCATCCAGCGTAGCAGCATTATGTATACTCTTCGGCGTAACAAAGGGATGATGTAGTAACTGCGCCGACCCAAATAAGAAGGGTAGGAATTGGTAATCATCCAATCCCCAGACACCATGCGAGCCAGCGGGCTCGAGGTAATATATTGTTTGTACCGTGCGCATGAGTTTAAGGTAGCGCGGGAAGACGACTAATGTAAGTGCTGGAAAGGTTGTTGTGGGAAGGAGATTGAGGCGGTTGAGACAGAGGAGCCAGAGGAGGAAATTCAGTTCATGCCCACTGCCGTAGTCTATCCTCGATGCGCTACCGAAACTGTGTTGAAGATATGTGCTGACTTCTGCTATCGCCTCTTGAGGGAGGGCGAGTTGTGTATGCCATTCTGGGAGGTGTTTTGTGACCGCATCAAAGAAGGAGCGAAATGCCGGGTTTCCGAAGCGTGAGCCCGTATCTAGAGGTGGATTTGTTGCGACGAGTTCTTCTGCTTCGTCGAGTATGGATATAATGGCGTTGGTTGTTGGAGTCAAGATGTCTTTCGAAATCGAGGAGATAGCTTTGCCGTGGACTGAGTCGGACAGCCCGAAGACGAAGCCGAGGAGGATTTGGTAGGTGGAAGAGGCTAAGAATAGCTCGTGGTCTTTCTTTGAGAGGATCCGTCGTGTAGGAACTGCGAAGTGTACGGATTCGAGCGATGGCGGGGGAGGTAGTACGGGTGTTTCGGGGCCTGGATCTGTGGAGGGAGCCTCTTTGCGTCGCCTAGGAAGGATTTTCGGTATCTTCGCTGAGAGATCTGGAGGGCTCGAGAGAGGATTGGGGCTTGATATTGCCATTGCGATGTGCTTATAGGTTTGCATTTTTAACTGTGATGGAGAGCTTAGGCAGGGAGCTTTGTTTGTAGAAACGCAAGGCAAAAGCTCAGCCTGACTTTACGAGCACAATGTGAACCATCAACACCTTGGAATGCTCGTATGTCATGCGAACTAAGTCGTGGACTCGAAAGTTTCTGGCAAACTAGAAAAAGTAATCGCCGGGGAGTTTTACGACTTCATTCTCGACTGGAACTTTCATGTCAAGTTCAAAAGTGCTGGAGCATTCCTACACCACTTTAACTCGAAGAGAAGATCTCATAGAACCGTCTCATATCATACATATGGATTGCATTGGACGGAGAAACCTATCATGGAGTCTGCTTTATTTCTTGAAAAATCATAATAATTGGATATCGTGCTGGCTTCGTTCAAGTGTACACATCATCCAGTTCTGCTATTCCGTCGAGTTTGTCAAAGCCAAAGCTTTCTGACGTATCCTAAAGATCCTCCTTCGTCTAGCTCACCGAAGGTTCACACCTTAGCAGCAGGTGCATTCTTCAAGGCAGCCTCGATATCCTTCTTCAAGCTTTCTGGCTTAGTCGTGCTCGCCCATCGGTTGACAACCTTTCCGTCGCGTCCGATCAGGAACTTCTCAAAGTTCCACTTGATGCGCGTGAGTCCCAAAAGACCAGCCTTCTCGTTCTTCAACCATTGGTATAGAGGGTCTGCGGAATCGCCGTTGACGTCGATTTTACCGAGCACGGGGAAGGAGACACCGTAGTTTAGTTTGCAGAATTCCTGAATCTCGTCATTGGAACCTGGATCTTGACCGCCAAATTGGTTGCAGGGGAAGCCGAGGATCTCGAAGTCATCTGGAGGGTGTATTAGCTTCCCAGCGTTCTTCTTGTCTTGTTGTGCAGCAGTAGAACAATTATATGAGCCATCGAGGAGGGTACTAGCTTACCAGGATATTCTGCCTTGACTTCTTTGTAGAGTTTCTCCAGTCCCTCGAACTGAGGCGTAAATCCGCACTTGGAGGCTGTGTTGACAACGAGGACGACCTTGCCCTTGAGCTGTTCAAGAGAATAGGCCGCGCCCTTCTTGTCGACGGGCTTGAAGTCGTAGAAGGTGGTTGCTGAAGCCATGATTGTGGTTGTTGTAAGGGTTCTTCTTATCGTGGGGTAAGGATGTAGATATCGAGGTGGGTAGGTTCTGTTGAGTGGTGAAGGAAAGGTAAGCGTTTGTCTGGTGAAAGATAAGCGGACAAGTATGTCGAAGCTTCTGGCAGCTTTTAAGGGGGCGCGATGATTAATGTTGAGGGGCATGGACTCGATTTGGATTTGCAATGGCGGGGTTCTAGATCTGAAGGTTACAAAGACTGGAGTTGCCTTGTACAAAGGCCCGGGCATCCGTCTATATCCAGGTAATATGCCGATTTAACTCTTCAAGGCACGGATGTCGTCATTGCCGAGTCCGAGATAGCAGATACTATAGGTTTAGGCATGTCGGGAGAGAAAGCCGTCTCTTCACTCTATTCCTACGGAGGTACCATTGAAGTCCAGGTCATGGCAGTTTTGGAAGACTCTTGCTCCGTGGTAGTAGCAAGATACCTACATAGCACATCATGCTTGAACGCGTGAGGACCGATGCATCAAACCTAAACGGGCATGAATCAACACGCGTTGGACGCGTCGACGTCAATGGCTAATCAACACGCTACAAATACCTCCCCCGAGCTATCCTTATTTTATATACCATCTGTTCATACATTATGCCACTTTACAGCGACCAGCAAGACAAGCAGATCGCAAAAGATACTCTGTTGGCATTGTCTGAGCAATGGAGAGCAGCTGGCTTCGCTGTCCCGGACACGAGCCGATATTTGGCTATGATTGACGAGACTAGTGATCAAGGATCGGGTGAAGAATCATGAGAGGATGAGGATGAGGATGAGGATGAGGATGAGGATGAGGATGAGGATGAGGATGAGGATGAGGATGAGGATGAGGATGAGGATGAGGATGAGGATGAGGATGAGGATGAGGATGAGGATGAGGATGAGGATGAGGATGAGGATGAGGATGAGGACAGGGATGAGGATGAGGATGAGGACGAGGACGAGGATGCGGTTGAGAGTGAAGATGAGGATGAGAGGAGAAAATGTTGGCGTTTCGTCCAACACCTAACAAAGGAAGCGCAGCTTTTGCTCTCAAAGACATTCCTCGTGGAACCCGCCTCCTGAAAGAAAAGCCCATCTTTGATCTTGTCGTACACAATGGCGAGTACGATTACATGGCCAACTTCAAAGCCTGGGAAAGGCTACCGAGACAGACCCAAGACGACTACGTCTCCCTCCACTCCGTTGAACATACCCGCCAGGAAATCCTACAGAAATTAATGCATCGCGGAAAGCAGGTCATGCCCTTTGTGATTGCAGATAGGATTGCCAACCTGGCCGCCGTGAATGCAGCAAACGGTTTCGGAGATGCTGTCTATAAGTACGCCCCTAGAATCAACCATTCTTGCACCCCGAACTGCAATCAATCGCCCATGGATCTCAATGGAGGCGAGATGAGGATTCACGCTGTCCGCGATATCAAGAAAGGAGAAGAACTGATAGTCTTTTATGTTGATCCTGAACAGCCGCAACAGATTCGACAAAGGAGATTGGAAGATTACGAGTTCCTTTGTAAATGCCCGGCATGTGATCTCACGACTCTAGACGGCATCAGTGGTGAAAAGAGGAGAGCACAAATGTGGAGGCTGAACCAGGATATCGAGTTCATGAAAGAGAGACTGGGGCTTGATGGACCGACTGGCATCAAAGGGCCTCTAGCTCCCTTAATTGCAAATAGACGGAGAGGACCAGATCCCGAAAACGCGTTAAGAGTTCTGGAAAGCTTGCACAAGAAAGAGGATTTGGTGCGCAACAATTTAATAGAGCGGTGAGTGTGATTGCTCAAACTCAACATCTTAACTGACTTTCATAGCTACCATTTTGCATTTCAATGGTACACAAACAGAACAACAAAGGTGCCGCGAGGGTCTTCCGAGGCCAGAGTCATTGCTGAGAAGCTAATATTCTGGGGAGACAAGGCTGTTGAGGTATGTCACTCTCTGTTGCTTTCGTTAGGCTCACTACGCGCTAACGCAACTCGATTTAGAATGATAAGCATGTTCGTGGCGAGGATCACGAAAGTTACCAAGGTCAGAACGGGATTTTACAGCAAATCAAACTGGCTTACAATCACTGAAGGTTTAAGTGCGGCAACAAAATTGCGTCTATTTTCCACATTCAGAGCCGACCAGGGGTCCAGTATGGGTTCATGCAGCCTTGACGGCTTACTAGACTGCAGACTACATGTGGTGGGGCATTCCTGCTTTGAGTCCTCCCTCTACAACCGCATCTGAAAGTCATGAGCGCAAAACCCCGAACTTTTTGAGTTGAAAGCTTTCACCCCACCAACTTTCCGATCACAAGCTCATCGTCACAGAATACATTAAAATACGCCCTGAGAAATGAAAGTCTTACGTTCGACCTCACACTTTGCAGATACAGCAGCAGCTACAATGAACTCTCCCTTGTTACCATCAGAGAACAGGCTTTGCGAAAGCTGTGAGGCCATGTTGCACATATTGCACACATCTATCCACGAGATAAATCGTGGAGATGAGAATCATGAGCATCATAAGACCCCTGAATTGACAATGGCATCTATAGAGCTTGGCTGTCGAATATGTTGTGTGCTCGATTCACATCACCGACGCCGTCAAAGAGGCGTTCATCCGGACACCTATACATATTTAGAGGTCTTCAGCACGCTGAAGCCTGCTGGCAGTACGGACATGCGCTCGAAGGTCAGCAATGGAGCGCAGCCTAGCTCAAGACCCAGAGAGCATACACAACCTGACCGTGTTTCCTGGAGACAACTCGACTTATCTTTCAACACGACAAACCTGTTACACTCCATCGCTACGTGAAACAGCTGACTACGTCGATTTCACCCTTCTTGCGGCAAATTGGTTGTCCAATTGCATGGCAGGAGCGCTCAAGCCACAAAGATTGCCTAGGATTGTCCAATCACGCTTTTACCCAAAGAGACACGTCGAAATCTGGGTAGTCAATGTGTACATATCCTTGAAAGATACCACAGTCGCACAAGCAGTATTGCGCGCTCTCTTCCTGTTGAGGAAAAGGGCCTTTGATACAAGACTTCTGTGCTGCGGTCGATCCCAAGAGCCTACCACAGACAACTCAAGAAACCATTCCTGTGACCAAAGAACTCGAAATCGATTACCCTTAGGTCGAGTCTCCATATATCATCCAAGATGGGGTTCATGAGGAAGATTTGGGAGATATACGCTGGCGAAATGGGGCAAGATCTATTCGAATTGCGTTCTCAACTTATCAGCCGACCAATCAACAAGTTAGTCGATCGAAGAAGGGCTCTTGGGTCAGCGAGAATGGCTACGCACCATTGAGTCCTCTTTTCACCACCGCACAATTCAATTAGGACCGTTCCACTTTGTCAATACATGTTAATTTCTCTTACTGTCTTACAATTCTGCTCGAATGTACATGAGAAATAATGCTCAACACTTTATCATTAAGGAATTGCCTCCAGTACACCTTCTCCTGGCCCATCTAAAAAGTCCTCTGCAACAACTTCCGGTAACTGTCTCCCTTCAGCCCCATGTCTATCTCCTCAAAATAGCGACACGTGTTTTGTACTGAAATCAACAAAGGGTTCAAGAGCTGCGAGATCCCACCATACCAGTCCTAACATGCCGATATCGCCTGTGCGTGCACATTAGTTATTGGCGGGGGTAGCCTAGATAGTACGCTAGTAAAGGGTAAGTAAGATATGAAGAAGGCGAGGTAGCCAAGGGAGATAGACAGCCCGTCTTCAGGTACCTTTGCGATCCAATTATCTTCTCAACTTCCCGACCTCCATCTCCAAAATCTTGGTGAGGGAGGTCGGAGTCGGAGGTTTATGGGATATGTATAGATAGATGGTAAAGGGTTTATTAGGTATGTCCAGTTTACTACTTAAGACCGGACTCGTGTATGGGATTTTGGTTATACGATTATACCGCTACCGCCCTCTACTTTATTCGATACGGTAGTATGTTATCTCATAGTTGGTGGGTCTAATCCCCTATTTATTAATAGGTATCGCTATTTCGCTCCATCTACTACATATAATATGGCGGCAGATATAGTTATAAACTTATATATCGGTAACAATCCTTAGTTCAATCAAATTTGACTAGTTACATCAATTCGCAAAATTTGAACTTGACCTATATTGTTGAAAGTGGAGTGGATCTAGTACCAGAGTTACGGTAACGGTAACGGTAACGGTATCGGTTATCAGATGGGGAATACCTGCTGAAGTTTGGTGACTACCCTCTAACTTCTAGGGGGTGTACAAATAGCTCCACCCGAAGAGTACAACCGATGTGACGGTGACAGAGACCTATAAAACCTCGAGGTCACATAGGAGTAGAAAGTTGCGGCATCAAACCGCCAACGGCTGCCGACAAATGCAGCGAACGCAACGACCAGCGTCTTCTTCTCTTGTGGGCTGAGGGAAATTACCGTATCCTGGCCATTTTTTTGCAATTGAGGCCATTTTGCGGTAGAGATCAGGAAAATCGCCAGGCTGGTGGGAAGCGGACATCTAGCCTCAAGAGCGTGTTTGTCTTTCTGGAAAAAGTGGCGAGATACCAAGCTTGCAGAGCAACTTCACTGATGGTCTACAGTAGATCGATGGCAACCTCGATAACCAAGCTCGGCGAGTTTCTAGGAATCGCTCGTACCACACCAACGGCGGCGCCACTTCTTTGAAATGTTTTAGGGAATAAAAATATCAAGGCTCGTCAAGTCTTCGCCAAATGGTCAAGCATGCAATGATCCAGCCAGAGGAACGTGCCTACTCGCGATGAGCGGGACACTTGCACTTATCGGTTGTTTCTTTTTGCCTAGAGAAGGTGAGATATTGTTAGCATCTGTTCTCGAACAGCCAATGATCAGATCTGTTCGACATGATTTGATGGATTAGCGATGTCGGGGTAGCTTGAAAAGGGAAATGCTCTTTACAATACAAGGCTGCCGCCAAGGAGGAGAGAGAGGCCGCCGTAGAGGCAGACGCCTTACGGAAGCTACGGTGATTATGCTAGTGTCAAGCCGTTGCCCCCAGCAGGCTACGGCAGCTACTGGGCCCAGCTGGTGGATATTATCGTGATGAGGATGGTGGAAAAAAAGGATGGTGTCACCTAAAAAGGTCTCGGAGAAAGTTGTGAGAGCAAAGGCGGAGAGCCGAAAGAAGCGTGCACCACGCGCTTGGCTTAGGGTCCCAACCCCGACCATCCCCTGAACCGTTACCGTCCTGCTAACAAATGTTCCCTTCCTCATGTCCACTAGAAGAACAGAGATCTCCGGCTGCAGAGCACTACTCTTTGGGGCTGTGGAAAAGGACTTAAGATCCCAGAGAAGGGTAAAAACTCACAACTCCAATGGACATGGGATGCTCACCTGGCGAACCCTCGTACTCACTTCTGCTGCCAACACACAAATCACGAATCCTTGATGGCTTGTTTGCTAACTCTCTGCATTGCCATAGAGCCACTGCCCTTCAGACGCCAACTTAGACCCTCGTATTCTGATCATCCTTTGAAGTCTTGCCCTCGATGGTGATGGTCTCACTGAACCTCAGTACCTCAAAAGCAGTCGCATATTCTAGAACTTTTCAGTTGTTGTCGAGAAATTGGATTCCAATCTCACAAATTGTCTGCACTGGAGCCAGCACTGCGCCCCAAACTTCGGCGCCTTACACCCCATTCTTTAGACTCAGCTCGGGCACCAGAATAGCACACGTCACTTGGACGTCCCTGGCCTGTCCACCTCCGCAGTAAGGCATCTCAACTCGCTAAAACACATGCGGCTCTGATTTCGAGACATGTCAAATCAAAAGCCTTGCTTATACAATCATCTCGGTTCAAAAGGAGCTAATTCGAGCAGATCTACGACGGGGTAACTGGACGCCCTGAGGCAGCCCGCTGGAGCAGCCTTCTTTCCTTATTAGCACCATCAACGACTCGACTTGGCATGTACAAACCGAGTCTCCATCAAATATAATTCTTCATTACATGCGCGGCACAGGGGCCACAGGGCGTTCACTGACGGTAGAGGATGGCCCTGCAGAGAAAGTACACCGCCCTCGAAGGAGAACGAGCTGACGCTGGAAGGACGGCACATGTAACCGTTTCCTAGTACAAAGATACATGCTTCTTACCGTGAACCCTCTGACGGTTCCATCATCATTCTCTCTTTTTCTCAAGTAGTTCCATACCAAAGCTATAATTTAATCTCTTCATTATCCACCACACGCTTCATACCCAGGTCCACTTCTTATTTTTAGCTAATAGTAATACTTTTACGCCTTTCCAAAACCCAAAAATTTCCTCACTATGAAGTTGACGTACATGCTGCCACTAAGCATGGCATCAATTGCCAGAGCAGCCATTCCAACCAATTATCACAGCATGGCCATGGCTATTCGGGCTGGTTTGGGAGGTTCAGAAATCAACAGCGGTCCTCCAAAAGACCCAACATCAGCTGGCAGCACGCCTTCTCCGACTATGCCATCATTCGCCAACAGGACAAACCCTGATCCCGACACGCCACTGATTGCTTCCTCCAGCGATCGAAAACCAAGTTCTGGACGTACTGGCAACTCTGCCAGTGACAGATCCCAATGGGGCCAATACAACATTGACACCGACTATGAGAGAGTTGTTCCAGAAACCGGTGTTACACGCGAGTACTGGCTTGATTTGAAACAGGTCACTTTATCTCCAGACGGTGTACCGAGGACTGTTCTTACTGTCAATGGAACCATGCCTGGTCCTACACTTACTGCCGACTGGGGAGACTTCATCGTCGTTCATGTTAGGAATAGCTTGTTTGAGAATCAAAATGGTACCTCGATACATTGGTATGTGGTTTTGATTCCTTTCCTTCTCACATCTGGAGAAAGGCTGACCATTTCTTCTTCAGGCATGGAATCCGTCAATTGGGCACGCCCCAAATGGACGGTGTTGTCAGTATTACCCAATGCCCTTCTGCACCTGGAGAAAGCTACACCTACAAGTTCCGAGCGACGCAATATGGCTCTTCCTGGTATGTCCTAACCTGCATCGTTCAATTCAAGTCTAATGACTTAGGTACCATTCCCATTTCGCACTTCAAGCATGGGAAGGAGTATTTGGCGGGATCATTATCAATGGGCCCGCCACTGCGAACTATGACGAAGATCTTGGGAATCTCTTCCTTCAAGATTGGTCTCACCGAACTGTCGATTCGCTATACCGCGGCCATGAACTCACTGGAAACACCACGTTGGATACCGGACTCATCAATGGCACGAATGTCTACGGGAATAATGCGACAGGACACCGTTTCAGCACAAACTTTGTGGAGGGAACATCCTATCTTCTACGCCTTGTCAATGTTGCGATCGACACTCATTTCAAGTTCTCAATCGACAATCATACCATGACCGTGATCGAGGCCGACTGGGTTCCGATAGTGCCCTACACTACGAAGACTCTCAATATTGCCATGGGGCAGCGCTATGATGTGATTGTCAAAGCTGATCAAGGTGCCGTCGCTAAAGACTTTTGGATGCGTGCTATACCACAGGTTACCTGCTCATTCAACAATTTCCCCAATGATATCAGAGGCGTGGTGCATTACGGATCGTCTTCGAGAACACCTAAAACGATGGGGTACAGCTATAAAGATGAGTGTGTCGATGAGCCGTATGCCAATCTCGTCCCTCATGTGCGCCAAACTGTGGGCCCATCCAGTATCTCAGAGACCAAAGATGTCAACGCAATCAAGAATGCGGAGGGTCTCTTTCGATGGACAGTTGGTGGCACTGCAATGAATGTGGAATGGGGTAATCCTGTAAGACTCGTCATTCAACCATATCCTCTTTCTCTACTAACTGTTCACAGACCTTTTCCCAGCTATTGGAAAACACGCAGACGACTTTCACAAACACATCGAATGCTATCCAGCTGCCGAATGCTAACCAATGGGTTCATGTCTTGATCACAACTTTAATTCCAGTTCCCCATCCAATCCACATGCACGGCCACGACATCTTCGTGCTAGCGCAAGGAACAGGAAACTACTCTTCCAGTGTTCCATTGAAGCTCGACAATCCGCCTCGAAGAGATGTTGCGCTTCTCCCGGCTGGTGGATACCTGGTCGTTGCATTCGAGACCAATAACCCTGGTGCTTGGGTGCTGCATTGGTAAGATCACTTCACCAGTAACTTTGAACAAGACGCTGACCTAATTTGTAGTCACATTGGCTGGCATGTCATGGAGGGGTTTGCTGTCCAGTTCATCGAACGTCCCGCCGAGATCCGTGCGCTTCTCGATACCGAAACCCTGAACTCCACGTGTGCGAGTTGGAATGGCCATGTTGTCACCAAATCGATCAAGCAGACGGATGATTCGGGAGTGTGAAAGCTGGACGAAGTGTTGGGACCATGATTGAAGCCGAGAAAGAAGAGACGGACGCCAAAGCGCGCTCTCAGACAATTGCGATACGCGAAGTGGTAGTGGTGAGAGGATCTATCACACAATGAGGTCAGTCCCAATAACACGGCCATGATTGAGATGGCTTGGTCGCTCTACGCCGCCGCGATCGATGTTGCGGGCACGGGGTCAAGCTGTGGGAGGAGATTTGAAGCGAGATGGTACAGGCTGGAGATGTCACTCGCGGGGATGTGAACGAGTAGGTATTCCTACTGCGAGCTTTTGATGAGCTTACGGTCTGCACTCATCATGATAACTGCTCTGGCGTATCTAAGATACGATAGTAGTTACCGATCAAAGACCTAAAATTTGACATCTGTCTATCCTTTGATCTGATGATTCAAGACGTCCGTGGGTCAAAACAATAAGAAAAATTGTTTGCAAATGAACTCGGGGCTTGATCTCTAATGGTATAAGCAAAGATTATGCTACCATCAGCAGCAGCAGCCTACTCGACCGTGTTGGAGTAATTTCTGGTGGGGACGATGCGATGGTAGTTTGTCAATTGGGGTAGCGAAAAAAGCGCTTCTTTGGGATCTTGCCTAGGAGAAATTAAGGTACTACTGATACTTTACACCCAAAACACATTCGCGAAGACATTCACTCCACGACGTCAAGTTTACTACCGAGACCAACCAGACTACTCTCTTATTTTCTCATTCGTTCTCCTCCATCGCCTCTTACTACGGTCGTGCTTCGCGACTTTTCCCCCCCCCCCACGATTTATATAGTGTGATTTCCTAACACAGATCTTGACATTTATGGGATCTTATACTGTAATATTTCCCGCGGGATTACAGCTTAAACAGTAACAGTAAGATTTTTGGTATTGTAATTACAGCGAATACAATGCGGTTTTATGATGAAAATAATACGGTTTATACGGCGATTTACGAGGCGATTCACGACGGAGTTCTTACGATGGAGAGAGGAAAGCAAGAAGAAAGGGAAGCGGCTACTCTCAAGGAAAGAGAGAAAGAAATAACAGGTGGAGCCTACAATAAGAAGGCCGGGGGGGGGGGGGGGGGGGGAGAAAGGGGATAGAAAAGTAGGTATATAGGAATGGCACTATTCTCTTTCGCGGAGAGCTCTTTCTTAGAAATCTTGGGATCGGGTGTCGAAGACGGATGTTACGCCTCCACGCCGGTGACACCTGGGAACCTCTTATCTCTTCCGAGTTCAAGAGAGCCAGAGTAACAACGCAGTTTAGAGCTTCTATCTCCCTCATACGTTTAACCCGTACGGAGAAGCGACTTTTTTACGTAACCGAAGGACACACTCTCTCTTTCTCTCTCTCGCAGGTATGGAAGATCTTGTTATCTTATACCCTACGGTACCGAATTTATTCGTTATTACGGTAAGTATCCCCCTTAGGTAGCTGCTAGCTATCTAGATCTTACGGCTAATAACTAAGGAGAGAAAGTACCCTGGCCTCTTCTTTCTTACGGCGAGAGAGGGGAGGTATTAGGAGAGAAACATCCTACCCTAGGATAATCTTAACTTAGTACTTACAGACTTTTCAAGGACGTAAGAGCCTAAGATAGGAGGTAAAAGCAAGGTATTTTAGGACGGACTACTAGATATGCTCTCCCAGCCTTACCTTCCAAAAAAGGAACCGGGACGAGTAGCCTAGAGTTTTAATTCCTCTACGTCTTTACGGCCAATCTTACTCTTTATTAGGAAAGAAAGGCCCATTTAAAAGACGGTTCTACGATTAGTCATATCAGTACCTCTTCGTAGGGGAAGAGACTAGGTATGCTTTTCAAGTGGCTTAAAGGGAGCATTTTCTTAGGTTGGAGTCACGCACGACAATTATTGTACAGCAGACAGTCTTCTTAAGCCTTAGAATTTTAAAACAAATTCATGCAGAAATCTTGGGATCGTCTCTAACTCAGAGAACGTTGGCAGCAATACGACGTATTGATACATTGATTACCGCCAAGATTCTCTGAGTTTGAGACGATCTCGAAATCTTAGCTGTACTCCCCTGCGATTTGCACTGTCTGGGGTTGTAAATTACAACGTGTAACCGTAGTGTCTCCCATCCACTAAGCGAGCTCTTAAGGACCATTTCCTACATAGCAGAACCCCCAATCAGAACTGCCATTACTTCTGCCCGCTTGATTGCAACAACCATCAAAGTCGACAAAAGAGACTGTAGATCGTCGGAAATCGCACTAGGACCCGTCAGCCCGCGATAAAGCTTATGAGTAATCAACTTACTATATCACGTTCGCCTGTCCGGGTGATCGTTCCACGGGCTTTCTTGCAGCAGTCTAGTGATGCGAAATGCTTCCAAGCACCGCCAGACTTTACATTGCAGCAACCCCCCACTTGACCTAAGGCGGATACGGTCCCGATACTACGAGTTGTTAGATCTGGCCCAAGGTACTATCTTACGGATTGATCGTTATTAAGGGCAAGGGATTCGAAGAACAAATCATACTTACACAGTAGCTGTAGGGAAGAGGAGGGCAGAGAGCTGCATTGTGGCTGTAGGGATGGATGACTAAAAACTGAACCTCTTGACGTACAGGTACCCTCTACATATCTACCTATTGAAGAGCTTTTTTATGTTTAAGTTGGACGGCTTGTCTTCTACCGTGGAACGAGGCACTACCAAACGAGGCGGCTAAGTATAGACAGAATACATTGCAATATACGGACAAACTATAGTAGGCCACTGAAAAGTCTACGGATGTACTATGGTCTGGAGGGTATTATTGTGGTTTGTGCATCAACGTGGCATTCTCAAGCGTTTGACTGGTTGATTGAGTGATTCTGGGAACTGCTGAAACAGGTAGATCAGTTAATTCTTACCCCTCAAGTAATAAGATGTCCTCTAAAAATAGGGAATAAAAGGCTTTATTATATAGAGCGGTCTTAGGAGTCGTTAGCCGTTAATATGTTGTTACCTCGGCGTAGATTGAAATCGCGGGCGTTACTTGGTTAATTAGTCAGTCAAATACTAGAGAATGTTCACGTTGATGCACAAAGGACAATAGAAAGGGTGACGATCGATAATAATTGCGAAGTGAAGAGAGATAGACCAAAAATGAATACCAGGCCGAGGACTTGAAACTCGATCTCCCCTGGTACCTCCTAGCTGCGGGGGTTAAGTTATTATTATCCCAGCTTAATTTTACTCAAACAGGTTTTTTAGGAGTGTACCCCATGGGAAAAATGAATGGTGGTGAAATCAACAAAGCCTATTGTGGTTCTCAAGTGAACGAGGGCATTTTGCAACATGCTGAGTATAAAGATCATGCCGATCAAACACCTCGTTAACTTCGTTTAACATCAATCTGTCGATTACGCCCCATAAACTTCCTGTTCTGTGATATAAAATCTCGAGATTCAATCAGAATCCTATGAAAATCCTATGGGTCTTGATCTGCCACTGTCTTGGCTCTCAGAAAACCACTCGAGTGCATGTTGCAAAATGTCCTCATTCACTTGAGAACCGCAATACCTTAGTGTGATTTTTGAGTGATTGAGGAATCTGGGAAAAAAGTGAACAATCGTCAAACTGCTGGCGCTCAGACGGCTAAGACGAGAAGCACTGGCTAATTTCTTTAATAACTCGAGAAGTGGACGTACGGCACGTCCAAGTCCGTAAGCTCTAATTAGTACCTATTATCTTACTCTCTGTTAATCTCGTAGAAGGCCTTAGACCACTCGATAACTATGGGCCGAAGTGTATCGAAACTGCTTATGTTTTTACTAGGAGGTAGTTAGCGGGGCGAGTCTGGGCGCCAGTTTGACGACTGCTTACTTTTTTTTTCTAGGTTCCTCAATCACTCGAAAACCACAATATCGAGAAGTCATCTTTCCTGACCTCTTTGCTTTAGAACGAACTCCAGCTTACCTTTGACGATTGACAATAAATCTCACATCCCTAGGTAAAAGGAGTGCCTGGCCGAGGATTCGAACCTCGATCGTCCCCAAGCAAGAAAGTAGGGGACGCTACTACCATTACAGCAGCCTGACCTGCCCACCTTAAACTACAACTAAGAGCACTGGCGTCATCCTCTTTGTTCTATGAACCGTTCCAATCTTCCGATCCCTACTCACAAGTCATTCAATCCTTGATATTTTCTCGTTCCAAGTTCTTCCAAACTCATAGCTTAGCCTTCATACCTTCCTTCGCCTTCCGCAAAAACCTCCTCAACAAGCCTCACAACATCCCCAGAGCAAGCCCAGGAAACTTGATATCCAAAACCCCCATGCCCATAACAATGCACGACATTCACACCATCAATAACCTCCCTCTCCACCTTCACTCCCTCCGCTCTATACGGTCTCAACCCCACCGCATGCCGAATAACACTTAACCCCTCCACTCCCTTTCCCCAAGTCAAATTCGGATTCAACGTAACAGCTCTCTTCATAATCCGAGCCGCCAGATCAAGATCCGGCGCTCCATTCCAATTACCCAATTGGTAAGAGCCACCGAGGACTGTACCACCACCTGAAGCGCGGGTCATCGTATACGACGACTCTTCAGCGCCGTCATCGGTCCCCGAAGAACTACAATTTAATATTCCATCATTCCGCACAAGCACTGTCTGTCCTCTTGCTGGGATAACAGATTTATCCTCGACACCGCCGAGAGTGGAAGCCATCAATCCGGTACAATTCACAATCAAATTTGCTGGTTGCCCGGTGTGATGAAGGGATTTTGCGTCGTTGATATGAGATAGTATGGCCCTTTTGAGAATTATGTTGTGGCGACGGCATTGGCCGACTAGGTAGGGGAGGTAGAGAGCTGTGTTTATACAGACGGAGGTGAATTCGGTGCCCGAGTCTATTCCTGTTGGGAGTTCTGACTTCTCTAGAATGCGGAACTGTAACGATCAGCATCAGCGGTTAGTAACGATTTCAAATTGTTATTGAAAGTTTGAACGTGATGAACGGGGCAATTGGCAGACTTGCATCAGGAAAAACATCCTTAAACCATGGATTTATCCCAGCTGTATTCTTCTTCACTCCCTTGCCAACATCTTTCGCTCTATTATACCCTCTCGATTCTATTTTTTTCGTCAGCTCCCTCCCACATCCCTCATCAGACAGGGCAAACCTACTTTGAAAATGAATCCCAGCCTCCGGCACCTTCGCCGCCAACTCCTGCAGAAAAGGCCAGGTCTCAGCCTCCCACCTCGCCTCATTCGTTCCCTCCTTCGCGAAAGGTGTGACATCAGCGCCCGCCCACGGACTCGTATACTCGATATCGTAATCGCCAGGCATGTGTTTCGCTACTATCGTCATAACATTCCTTTCATCTTTTTTGGCGAGGAGAAGGGCCGTTGTTAGACCTGTTACTCCTGCGCTATGTGGCCATGGTTAGTTATGTGTCTTTAGGGGGGCATGAGAGGGATGGGAATTGGGACAAGTCTTACCCAATAACAACAATATTCCTTTTCGCCATCTCGATTATGAAAATTTTCCTTTCGAGGAGAGAAGGATTAAGTGATGAAAAGAGGACTTGAATATTGTGTTTTAGATCAGGTCTTGTCGAGTTTCCGCTTTGCTACCTATTGTGGTTTGATCAAGGTTTTTATAGATACAAAACCGCGAGTGAATTCAAATTGTTGTTGCTGAGTCAAAACTGGGGGGCTAGATAAAGTGGAGGTCGCGATATCGGCATTCGGAGCTCGGGATACGGGGCGAATGCTAAAAGAATCTGCAAGAAAGGGTAGATGACTGGATGTCAGCAACGTGCGGAAAGGTCGTGGTGGAGCAGCGCAGTCGATTCCTCAAACGGGAAGTATTCCATTGGTAAGACTCAACAAGTTCTGCATTCCAACGATCGATGTAACCTCTCCAGACCACGATCCGCACAAATCATCCGTTCAATTGTGTATAAACCCCTACCTAATAATCACACTCATCTCTTCTTATTTTTCTTAGCAATCCTCTTCTCAGCCCTAACATCCTTCTTCAACCTCGCATCAACCATCTTATACCGTCCCTTCGTCCCTTTCGGCCTACCAGAAAGTGCTTTATTGGCCCCAAAAGCCACAACAACACTAACCTTGGACTTTGGCTTCTTCTTCGTAGCTCTCGACATCATCTTCGCAACTGCCTTGGCCTTATCACCTTCACTCATTCCTTCATCCTCAACAAGCATAGCAGACTTTTTCTTCAGCTTCTCAAGTTTCATGCCTGCCTTCATCTTCTTTCGTGCCTTGGCTTCTCTCACCTTCTTGATGGGACGAGCATTCAGGGCGCGGGTTTTTTCTTTGATGGCTGCGGCAGCTTCTTTGGTGATTGGTCGTTGTTTTTTGGAGTGCTTATTTTCGTCATCGAGGAACCAGTCTGGGAGACCATCAACATCGCGGAGAGCATACTTGTTGAAACTCTCATCTTGAACATCAGCAGTTGTCCGTTGGCCCGTGACAAGTTGGTGGGCGAGTGTCATGGCTTCGGCAGTAATGATATCGATGTCTGGACGACCGTCTTTGGGTCCTGACTTGTCGTCGCCTTCTTCCCAGTCCGACTCGTCATCTTCCTCGCCATCTTTGACTACTTCGAAGTCATCATCCGAGTCCATATCGGTGTCCGAGTCTGCTTCAGGTTCGACAATGGTGACCTTTTTCTTTGTCTTCTCGGTCTTGGCTGCCTCGACTGGCTCAGGTTTGGCAGGTGTTGGGTCAGAGTCATCCTCAATCTCGATACCACTGTCCTCATCTGGAATCTCAAGTCCATGAATGCCTTTGAAAATGTCTTGGTCAAAGAACATCTGTGCCCGCCTTGTTAGACCGGCGCTCGTCTTTGCATTCGATTCCAATTTCGTGACCAGTGATTGCTGTGCCTCATTGTCTGAATCCGAATCCGAGTCGCTGTCTCCATCAGCCAGACGTTCGCCATCATCACTGCTATCGTCCTCTTGCTCCGAAAACCCATGCCACTCGCCATCCTCGTGCTCTTTCCGTGCCCGTTTGGCTCTGAATTTCGCATCATTCGTGGATTTGCGTTCCTGGTAGTCGTCGTACATGTCGTCGAGTAACCGCTCAAGTGCATCTCCGTCCTCATCGCTGTCGTATATCTCCTCCATCTCAGGCTCCTTCTCTTCCTGCTCAAGTGTATGCATCTTTCCCTTAGCAATCTTGCTTGTAGCACCAGCCTTGTCCACAGTCTTGAGCGCAAACATGCCATCGTCCCCAACAGGTCCAGCTTGTTCCAAACCAAGATCCATAGGCGCAGTCATGTTCATTTGCATGCGAGTAATCTCCTTGGTCTTCTTCTCGTTGTCCTTTTTGCGCTCCTTGCGCTTCTTCTTGCTCTCGTTGTCCTTCATGCGTTCCAAGTCCTCCTGAATTTGCATCTCCTCGTCCATTGATTCCACCTCAGCGGTCTCTTCCTCTTCAGCCGGTTTCTCCTCTTTTTTGTGGCCCGTCTTTTTCTCTGAAAAATGGAAGATCTCTCGACACTTCAATCGCCATCTCAACAACAGTCTGAACTCTTTCCGCCCAAGGACCTTCAAATCATCGCAACATTGCCGAAGCTCGATGGTGGTTTCCGGTAGTTTTTCCAGCGTCGCAAGTTCAAGTCCATGTTCTGGGTATTTGTGGTTATCAAAACTCAGCTTGTTCATGGAACCCAGCATTGCAATGGGATCCGTCGTTTTGATGAACGCATATGCCGAATCTTCCTTGTGTTGTGTATAGTCACCCTCCTCATAACCATCTCGCTTCCTCTTCTTCTTCTCCGGGTTGAAAACCTTCGCTTCGTTGTTCGGCGCTGGGTCTGCCAACTCAGCAAAGACGTGATTCGGGTCCAAGAATTTGGGATCGATATGTTTCGGCGCCTTGTATCCTCTGCACACAACGAAAATCTCAGCAGACACATTCCTCGAACTCGGAGGTTTCGTCGCATCCACCCTCATAAACAGCTGCTTGAACACCCAAAGCAACGCGTTGTAATCCTTACTCCTGAAAACCTTGGTGACAAAGGTACCACCCTCGTTCAAGAATACAGTCGCCAGTTTCAAAGACTCCAACACCAGTTCTGCTTGCGAGAAAGCATCCTGTACCCAAGCTGTACCGACATTGGGGGCTCCGTCGTGGAGAACAGTATCGGCTTTCCAGGTCTTGAGGTGGGAACGAATGGTGGCGCGACATTTATCGGTCGTGATATCGGATTGGAAGGTTATGCAGCGCGGGATTGCTTTTATAGGTGCGAGATCAACCCCGACAATGAGAGCATTGGCGGGCATCACTTCTGCGGCGACTTGACACCATGACTGAAGGGAACGTTAGCAACTGTATCCATACCACTCTTCGCAGCTCAAGTCAATCAAATCGAGCGATACTCCCCAGGTACAAGCGCGCGAGCAGGCCCCAGTCTCCAAATCCATCCGACCCCCAAGACCTCAAAAGTGTAGAAGAAAACACAAAACCTACCCCAGGCGCAGCACACAAATCAATCAACACCTTACTCTTCTCCAAAAACCCAAACTTCTTATTCAACTGTATGAGCTTGAATGCAGCACGAGCGCGATAACCCTTCTCTTTGGCCAGTTTGTACCATTTGTCCAGACGGCCTTTGCCGTGCTTCTTTTGGATCGCCATCCTGAGCGCCGCCGATCAAGGACTAAGGAGGGGGAAGGTAGGACGGCAGGGAGAGGGCGGCTCCGTCGAAGGAGTATGGAGGGGAGGTGGGATAATCGAGGGTGTTGGTCGAAGGGCGGTTACAGACTCAAGGTTGGAGAATCTTTTTTTTGCGGGTAGGAAATCTTGGCACTGGCAATTATAGGAGAGGGCCAATCAGAGAATTTTGAGCTCAGTGGCCAATCAGGATTCACTATCTTGAGGTTCAGCCTTTCCATTATTTTTCTCGAGAGTGGCTTTGGAGGATTTGATACATTTGCTTCGTTGCCTTGTGATCGTATGGCACAATTAAAACACAATTAAAAAGAAGGTTTCTCGCGAAGCAGATTAGGCTTTGAGCGTCGACTTATTGAATCTCAGCCTCGCCTGTGGAGTTCATGGAAGATGGAATCTGTTCCTCGTATTTCAATCGCCTTCGGCTCTAATATACTACCCAGCGACTTTCCAGGGCAGTTCGCGATCCCGAATGAGAGTTGGGAAAGATTCATCTCGAAGTTGAAGTCGAACGAAGATTACAGTTTAAGAGCAAGCTCGCCTACGACATTTCCTCTCCTACTCATGTTCTATCTCGGCATCGCGATGACTGAATTCTCTCAGATCATACCAAAACACAGCTAAGCATAGTTCGCAAGTCTGCAGTCCTATTGACCTTCGCTTCAAGTCTTCTCATTTCTATTAAAATTGGAAATTGTAGTTTAAGCAGATATCTTTCACATCCTCATGCCAGCCATACCAGCACCGCCTGCTCCTATGAATGAACCGAGTGCGCTAGCTAGACCACCTCCTGAGCGGATTCTGGCAAGACGCCCGAGATACTTGCTGTGGCTAATTATGTCGAAGATGCCGCTAGCAAAATTATTGTTTTCACAAAAACTGGCGGCAAGATACGTACGGTCATTTCGAACATCAATTGCTTAAGTTTGCAGAGATGGCGATAAATTCATGGCGATAATTCATTCTTCGATTGCTAGGAATTCAATCCTCTTAACCATTATCGGTTTCGAGATATTCTCAGTAAACTTGGAGGTAAGCCGCCAGAAAAGTATCGATATCGACGTTGAATCGTATTGCAGGCTGTGGATTTGAGATCGAGGTCGATAAATGTCCTGGACTGTCATGTTTGGGGGATTATCAGGGTCGTGTTCGTGAACCCAATTTCAGTGCAAGGAGTAGTTTTAAGACTTCGTGCTGTCTACATTTACTATACGTGATCGCAATCTCAATATTCCCAAAGAGAAATTGTAAGATTAGTAGGTAGGCCCTAGAAGGAGGGGAGGGGTTAGAGAGCTGTTTCGTCGAGGTATTCTGCGACAAGAGTTGAGACGCATACAATCAGTAACGAGAATCCTCTCCGCTGAGTGGTTAGAATCCTTAACTCCGGTGCTGGTAGTATTTAGTATTAAATTCTTTTACTAATCCTGCTGTTCATATTGAAATCGCGGATTCATTCCTGAATTCGAGCTTTTTAGCCGAAAAACGAATGATAAATCCATTGAAATCAAGTTCACGAGCACGTCCCAGAAACTATTCCATCTCGATCTTCGGCTGGAGATGACGAATCAGCCTCCGTCGTACTCGTGAAGAGATGATGAATGGATGGGCTGTATGTAGCGTGATCGTCGTTCTAGGCTGTTGATTCTGCTGGTGGTGCTGTTGCACTGATCTTATTGATGTTATGAACTGAGTAGCGAAGTTCATATTGACTTGATGTTGTAGAAACAAGTCAGCCCTTTCCCGGCGCATCCTCGTATTATCTTGATTTCGATCGAGAGTCCCCAACCCGTAAGCTTTTGCAGGTGGCATCCAGCAGAACAAAATGGCCAGGGGCTTTGATGGCTGGATCTCGCATGAGATATTTCGAATTAGAGATCGAGGGCGCCGATGTCCGGCTCTGTATTCGCAGGTGTGATGATGGCGTGGCGTAAAAACAAGGTGCTTGTTTCGACAGGAGTAGAAGATGTTGTAGGAGGGAGAAAAGGAGCTGCGACGTTTTCATCCTAAAAGAAATGTCGCGTCTCCCGTTTGTGGTTAGACAGGAGTTGATATGACGCTGCCCGCTGCTGTCACTTCGACATTGAGTTGACATGAGCAACAACACGACGTCGAGCAATTCTGCAGATAGCACAGTGCCAAAGGTATGTTACCGCTTCTCATACTTCGTTCTGCTATTCCCTATACATTTGTGTGTCCGTATGCTGTCGAGCCATTATCATGTGTATCGAGCCATGTCTCAACCGCCGCCTGATAGATTGATTCGACCTTTACCATGTGAACCTTTGTACTGACCCGACAACAATGAAGAGGCCATTTGATCTTGTAGACCGCATCACCTCACGTATCCCCATGGGCCCACGCAAGAAATCGAAGCCCAACGACGAGGCGAATAAGAAGGACTTCCCACGAACTGAACCTCCCACTACCACTCAGCCCGAGTCCTCTAGCAAGCCTGGAACCGAATCTTCTCTCTCGAAACCTCAAGAAACCCCTGTGGTTGCACCTGCCATACCAACACCTATCAACATACCCTCGTCCCAGTCCTCGTCCCACTCCTTGCGACCCTCGATCGCGTCGAACGACACCAGAAATCTCACGTTAAAAACGCCGAACGGCTCTTTGACCGATGCCTCGCTAGCAAGCCAAAAGAGTTGGTATGGAAGTTGGAAGGGGAAAGGGAAGCCAGTCGTCGAGGTTGCCAAAGACAATGTGCCAGCCAGTCCTGCACAGCCGACTACCACACGAGCATTTGAAGGCGAGGGAAGGTCCAGTGCAGCATCGATGGCCGCACCGTCTCCAAGAAGATACATGTCTGGCACCCAGACCCCTCAGAATAAGGCCGCAGCCTCGGTCTCTGTATCGAACCTGAGTGTCGCATTCAATCAGACTGGCGAGGACAGGGCAAAGGATGTGAAACCGAGAAACGTGCCCCTACCAGATGGAGAGAATAAGACCAAACCTGTACCGGAACCGCCGTTACCACCTGATCCTACAGTCGAACGACAAATAGACGCCAAAAAAGACAAGGCAGACCAGACCCAGCTAAAAGAGCAACAAGCAGCTTCAGGTGGATGGTTTGGGTGGTGGTCTCGTCCAGATGGTTACGTTGAAAAAGGTGCCACCGATGTGAAGGACGAAGCTCCAGCAGAAGCGCAACAAAAGCCACTGCCCACCTCACCATTGGACGAGAGAAAGCCGCTACAGTTGGCTGAGATACCTCCTGGGCCCGAGACACCTGTCACTGAAAATGGAGAATCGACCAAGAAGCCACAAGCGAATACAGATACAGGAACTGTCAGTCGTTCATGGTTTGGACTATGGAGCACCCAGCAGAATGCACAAGCTGAAGCACCTAAACCGCCTGAGGTATCCCCCTCACCTCCTGCTGCAGATGCCAGCGTTCGACTCTCGGCGTCCATGAAGCCTGGGGACCCAACAACGACATCGGAGACCGCGTCTATAAATTCTGGCAAGGACTCAGTGAGAGGGACTCCACGGAAAAAGTCTACTAGTTGGGCATTCTGGTCTCGCGAAACGCCCGATGACGAAAGTAGCGACGTTCATAAGCAGGTCGGCGAGCTGGCAGTCGCGGACACGCCTTCGCAGACACGACCCGAAGCTGCGCAATTCAATGAGCAAGAGGAACCTGTTCCAAAAGAGCCACCAAAAGAGGTCGCAAAAGCGCCGCTTAGATCTAAACTGGGATCCCTGAGAGGAAGAAACCGTGGAAAGGATAAGGAGCCGCTTAGTGAAGCCTCCACTCCTGCAAAAGTGACGCCATCGGGGAGTCCCCGCAGGACGCCCGATACAAAGCCCGACACACTTGCGGGAGCGGTCAAGGCAGCTGTGGCGGACAACAAGAAAGATGCGAATCTGCTGCTGCCCGAATTTCGTAGCACTTATTCTCTACAGCAACAGCCTTCACTCTGGGATCAAGTCAGGCGATATGTCTTGGGCAACAATGAGCATGCTCCTGGTGCTCATCTTCATATCACGCCGACCCCACCACGGATAAAGAAGGCGATTGCTATTGGTATTCACGGATTCTTTCCTTCACCTATATTTCAAACATTTCTAGGCCAACCGACTGGTACTTCGATTCGATTCTCGAATAGCGCTGCACAAGCTATAAAAAACTGGACGGATGAACGAGGGTATGAGTGCGAGATTGAGAAGATCGCGCTTGAAGGCGAAGGTTTCATTGCTGATCGAATCGACACACTTTGGAAGCTGTTGCTGAATTGGGTGGAGCACCTTCGACAAGCAGATTTTATTATGGTTGCCTGTCACTCACAGGGCGTACCTGTTGCCATCATGCTTGTGGCGAAGTTGATCGCCTTTGGCTGCGTAAGTAGTGCACGAATCGGTGTCTGTGCTATGGCAGGCATCAATCTGGGACCTTTCGCAGAGTACAAGTCCCGTATCATGGGCGGAAGTGCGCTTGAGCTATTTGAATTTGGCAATCCTAGCAGCAAAGTATCACAGATGTATCAGCACGCGTTAGAAGAGGTTTTGAGATTCGGAACGAGAATTGTGTATGTGGGAAGTATTGATGATCAACTCGTTTCCATGGAGGTAAAATTATCTAATGCTTCGACTCATCATTCACAGACTGACTTGCGCGATAGTCCTCAACATTCTCGACTTTGACACACCCTCTCATCTACCGCGCAGTCTTTATAGATGGGCGTCTCCACACCTCAGACTTCCTGTCCAACCTCATTGGCTTTACCCTCAAACTACGTAATCTAGGCCTCTCTGACCACGGTCTCATACGCGAGCTCTCACCCGCCGTTGCCGGCTCCCTTTACACGGGTGCAGGCCACTCGACACTATACCATCACCTGCCTATTTACGAATTGGCAGTCAAGCATTCCCTCGAGACTACCAGTCTTACAAAACCGATTGACCCGATTGTCAAGAAATACGAAGGTCCCCCTGGAATGAAAGAGGCTAATCCCTACTTTTTGCCGTGGGCTATGAGGGGCATTCTTGAAGAGGAAGTGGTGAAGAGGGAATTGGGAAGTGATATCGAGATGCTGTTGGGTATGTTTGAGGAGTGGAGACCAATTACCAAAGGCTTGAAGGACGTCAAGTTTAGGCTCGAGGCTGTGAGGAGTAAACTCTAGATGAAATGTGGAAGGGGAAGTTGCGTTTGGGTTGGCGCATTTGGGACTTTAGCGATGGGAAATGCTCAGATTTTTGATACCAAGTAGAGGAATGAATAGACATGAATCACAGTTGAGTGGACTGTGATGATGGTGAGGATGATAATAGTGCTAAATACATAACCTTTGACTCGGATAGGAGCCCTGATAGGCCTAAAAAGGGGTTACCTGATATGGTTAGACCTGATCACTAATATAAAACGACGACTTGGTCCTTCACTTTTGCCTTTGCCGGCGCCAGCGCGTGAACTGGGAAACCAACCTCTATCTCACCACATACATCTCTTACGATCATTTCCATCAAATGGATCGCACTGCAATCCGAATCTCGTTCTCGTGCCGCTGCGGTCTCGTTCTGACGCGACTCCCGATAGTGTGACTTCTGTCGCGCGAAAAAGCATCAGGTCAGTTTTCGTCTCCCATGTTTACGCATAGTCTTCTAACAGATATTGCAGTGCTCAAAAGAACGGCCGGTGTATCGAGTATGTGCCCAAGCTAGGAGGGTGGGCCATTACGGCGGGAAAATAGTTCGTTCCCATTTGACACGAGCGTCTTGGATGATGTGGAAACAAGAGTAGAACAACTCGAAAGGTTGATCTCTTACCATCTTCCCATATCAATATTGAAAAGGCACTTCGATCACCCACACCTCTTTACATCAATAGTGCTTCAAAATCAGATGGTCCTGATACGCCAGGACTTTCTAGAGTAACCAAAGGTTGTTATGATCAACATGAAAATGAAGCCTTTTGGCCCGAGGCTAGCGGCTTCGACTGGAGAGAGACTGTTATTATTCTCAACGGGCTGGCCGATGGCAAATGCTCATTTTCTCTCGGTCCCTCAGGAAAAGGCTATCTAGGTATGTATTTCGATGCACCTGCTGTTGAATTACATGTACTCATATATTTCGTCTGTCAGGATCAACCTCTGGCGTCGTGGTCTTGACATATCTGTTGCCATGAAGCCATACGTTTGACAGTGACCAGCCAGCGTTGAACGATCCCACTACAAATATAGATCCTCAAGAACTCTCTTTCGACGCTGTTACAAAGTTGGGGACAGAAAATCTCATCCTACCAGATCGCGGATAAACTGATAGGTGCCTGTTTCCAGTACTACCACCCAAATTATCCATTCATCATGAGGCTACGTTATCTGCCTTCTTGGAAAATAGATCAGGAGACGAGTCTGGTGGGACCTGTTCATCTTTGATAGCGGGGGTTTTATGACGTGTAGAAGGACTATTCTTCTTCCAGGTAGCATTGTGGACGTAAAAAGAGTCTAACGTCGCAGACGAGGTAAGTAATTTTCAACCGAAACGGTTGTCATGCCGTTCTTGACTTTTCCTGAAATGCCCACAGCTTCTTACACCTTCGACCATTCTGAAACCGACAGAACAAACCGACCCAACGATTTACTCTAGCCTCATCGTCAGTCTGAGTTTCACGTCGTGGCAAACAGTATTTCCAATCGCTTGCTTTCCCGTCTACTAGTATTAACAAGTGAAGCACTACAGTTGAACGCGCCGCGTCGTTTCCGAATTACTTCTAATCCAATGCTCAGCTCGTTTGCATAGATGAGTGGTAGATCTTTACTAAAGCGAAATTATCATGGCGACTGTGGAATCTTCGCATCCTTTCGACACGTCCCGTCCTCCTCCAGCGCGCGGCCAAGCTTCATTTCTTACCAGGAACTCCTTCATATTGACGATTCCGATCTGGATTTTGCTGACACTTCGACGGCTGCTTTGACCCTATGTTCGGATGCGAGGCAGTATTGGAAGGTGCGGCAGAGGGTGCCGGAGAACGGATCAAACCTGCATGACAACGACCCAACACTCCTGGGAAGCCAATTCTGGTTTTTGCAAGATGAAAAGTGGATAAGCATTCATCTGTCGTTTGATGCAAGACGATCCCAGGATACTTTGTTTCTATCGATTCGATCTGGCGGATCTCTTCCCATTACCCACAATCACAAGCCCCTCATTACACGACAAACTCCACAACTCGTCCATTCCTCTCACGACTCGCGAAGAGAAACCCCATCATGGGGCGAATCTACGGGAGATACAATTGGGTCGCGATGAATCGAGCTGGAGTCAGTGGATTTTCACCCCCTCTCTTTCCTCGACATCTCCATTATCCGCATCCTGCTTCTCCATCAACAAAGCATCTAGTATATTCGGCACAGCATACCTAGGCGCACAAAATTTGATCCCACCTGTTAGCCACGCCCCAGATGTTAGAGTATCTATCTTGATGATCGCATAGACGCAAGGTCGGCGTGTTACCTCCCAGCCAGTCGAATTCGTGCTCAGAGTACAGAAGTCCGAACCCAGACCGAACCCAGAGTCCTGTTGCAGCAACTTTCCTATAGATCCCACAAACAGCGAATTATAAGTATGGGGATGTTTGCCTTCACCCCAATGCTCATATCACCCCGAGAAGCATCTCTCATCCACTGCTGAGTATCTTCATTTCAAGATGGGTACTCCGGCAGAGTCATCGCAAGATTATGTTCCCGAGGTTCTCATCGAGACACCAAGACTACCACTCAGGACTTTACTCAGGTAAAATCCTAATGTGTTAGGGCTACGCTGTTTTCGATTTCTCTGCGCCGGAGGTCCCCTTACCAACAGTTGAACAGTTCGTATCCTTAATTGGATTTTCTGTTCGGTTATGACCAGGGCGTTGTATCTGGTGTCATTACCATGGAGTCTTTCGGTGCATCATATCCTCGAATCTACGCCGACAGCAGCTTCAAAGTATGGTTTGTGTCCACTCTGCTACTTGGTATGTTCATTTCGAAGTCTTTCTTGTTGACCCTGCTCTAATCGTCTGCACAGCTGCTTGGTTTGGATCTCTCATCAACGCCCCAATCGCCGATAAACTAGGTCGAAAACGCTCCATCTTGCTATCTTGTATTATCTTCATTGTTGGTTCAGCTATCCAAACCGGAGCCGTGCACACCGTCATGATTTTCACTGGCCGAGGTATTGCTGGTGTTGCCGTGGGTATGTTGACCACGATCATCCCTATTTACATGGCAGAAGTCTCTGTTCCTGGCCTTCGAGGAATATTTGTGGTTCTTCAGCAATGTGAGCATTTCCCCTTGCTCAAAACAAGCTGAGCTGACCTCAAAGTGAACATCACCTTTGGAATTCTGATCAGCTACTGGCTTGAATACCGCACACATTATATCGGAGGGACCAGATGCGCTCCCGATATCACATACACTGGAGGCTCTTCTTCAGAACGTGTCTTCGACCCATACCAGGATGTACCCCGTGGTGACTGTAACGGTCAATCGGATGCTTCATGGCGTGTTCCCTTCACCATTCAGATCCTCCCTGCTCTTGTCTTGACCATCGGACTGCTATTTTTCCCAGAGTCGCCACGATGGTCTATCATGGCTGGACGTAATGAAGCTGCCGCCGCCGCTTTGGCCCGAATTCGCCGCCTTCCCGAGCACGATGTGAACATCCAAAGAGAACTTCTCGCTATCAAAGTCGAGGTTCAGTTTGAGCATGCATACAACCAAGAGAAGTATGGCGGGAAGACCGGATTCGCTCTTGCCATGTCGCAGTATGCTGCACTTGTCGTCAAATGGTCTGATTTTAGACGGATGTACGTTGAGTGCTGTACCATGTTCTTCCAACAGTTCATGGGATGCAACGCCATGTTTTACTACGCGCCAACCATCTTCACCCAACTTGGTTTGAACGGCAACACATCCTCCCTTCTGGCTACCGGGGTCTGCGGCATTGTCAACACCCTTGCAACCATACCAGCCCTCCTTATCGATAAAATTGGCCGTCGACCTCTCCTCATGTGCAGCTCCCTCGGCACCGGAATCTCCCTTGTTATTGTCGGCGGCATCGTTGGCGGCTTTGGCACCCGTCTCGTCTCCAACAAAGCGGCCAGCTTGGCCGGCATCGCCTTCCTCTATATCTACGACGTCAACTTCTCCTACTCCAGCGCACCCATCGGCTGGGTCCTCCCCTCTGAAATCTTCAACCTTGGTAACCGCTCCAAGGCCACCTCCATCACAACCAGTATAACCTGGATGTGCAATTTCATTATTGGCCTTGTTACACCGATGACGTTTGATGCTATTGAGTATGGGACTTATATCTTCTTTGCCGCTTTTTGCTTTTTGGCCTTGGCATTTACGTTTTTCTTTGTTCCTCAGACGGGGGGGAAGACGCTCGAGGATATGGATTTGGTTTTTGAGGATAACTCGGCGCATGAAGAGAAGATGAAGTTGTTCTCGATTGCGACACGGTTGCAGCGGGAGGAGGGGATCTTGGATGAGGGTGAGGAGAAGAAGGTGGCCGAGGTTAAGTATGAGCATGTCTGAACTGAGGAGGCAAATTTCGGATTGGTCGACGAAGGCTCTTGCTGGTGCTCCGCAATTTTCAAATAGGAAGCAACGCGAACAAGAGGCAGCTGAAACCTCCTTTCTTAACCTAAGCGAGCAAAACGGGACGAAACTCCGGAAGTCGATGCACTCATATATAACGACGAAGTTCCACTTACGCTGCAAGTTTCTCCGAATTCTTTGTCCTGGCCAGAAGTTCTCCTTTCACTACATCAATACCCACAAAGACTGTTCCTCTGATAAGACGCGGACTCTTTTCGGGCTTGAAAATAATGGGCTGCAAAGGGCCATCGAAAATATTGCTCAAAGCGATAAACAATATTTGACAATTTAGAGGAGAACAGGAGCAAGGCGTTGCATACCACTCCTTTCCATACGTGTCCGCACAATGGGGATTGATAAACGCTTCCAGCTCTTCTCCCCATCATTGCATTCGTCCTTCTCGCCAGCAACAATCTTCAGAACCCGCAAGGGAACGCAACTTTGGAAAGGCAGCTCGTTGGCAGCCTTCTATCAGCCTCTCTGACTGGAAAAGGAAGAGAGAAAGTGGGTGGAGCTAGTAATAAGAGGAAGCTTCAGAAGCCTGCTCAGGATATCCAGGTGAAGTGGACGAAGACTGATAAGGGATGGAGTTTGGTGCCTGTTGAAAGGGCAGAGGAGTGTCGGAAGGCAGTGTGACCTACTTACCATGTTGACAGTTATTCTACGGTCCTATATAGACCGCTCCAGTGCTTGTTCTCTGCACAATTATTGACCGCAAGCTCAAGCCAGAAACGCAATGGCCTGGAACCGCGACAGAATTGAATCTTGCATATTCAACGAGTTGCGGGCGTTTGATCGAAAGAGCGTAATGATCAAGAATCACAATCATAGTAGCAGGCCATAAGATCGATGATAATAATCATCACCACCACTAAAACAGAACCGAAGAGAAACGACTCCGTCCCAATAATAGTTTATACGAAGAATAATTCTTCGCAAAACTGTTCAAATGCGAAGAATTCCAAGTCCTGGAAACGGCCATCATCAAAGGTCATCCATTACGCCCATTATTACGAAGGCTAGACCTGGTATCAATAGAGGTTGACGTAAACGGACACATCTGGACTTCGGATCTACCACTTGGATTTTGAGTAGTCCGGCTTTACCCACAGATAGGGGTAGAAAAAAATTCCAATAGGAAGAAGAGATGTGATTCCCCAAGTCGGTCTATATCGCTTACTCGAAATAGTTTTCCGTTGCCGACGATGTGAGCCGCTGGTGTGCCTTCGGTTGAGATTGGAGACTTCTAGAATCGCCTCTCTAGACCCTATAAGTAAATTGCACTGGAAAGTCTGAGAAAAGTAGTAGAGACTCTAGAAAGAGCATGGTACAAGGGTAGGGTGCTGTGTTCATAACCGAGGGCCCGGGAGAAGCCTTTGTTTGGTTCTTGTCAGGAAGGATGTTATGGGCATGGCCCATGGTTGGTATAGGCTAAGAGCCTAAGCCTGATTGAGCCTAGTATAGAGAAAGAACCTCATTGAGGTTCTCTGTTTGTAGATACCTTCACTCTTTAACTGAATCTAAACAATCTTTGGCTACGAGTATGCTGCGTCTTTCCAGCTACCGTCCCGTAATATAGATTCAGTTCTTTACAAACCTAGGTGTACTTGATGCGTAGCAACAGTACCCTATCGACTCCTACAACCTACACCCCTACTACCGACGACGACCCAATCGCGAGCATTACGCAAGGAATCGACAAACTCTCAATGGCTCGAGCAAATTCGCCTGACACCGTACAACAATTGGTGGCAGCTCTGACCGCAGTCAGTGTTGATGGGAACACCGGTGCAAAAGCTATTGCATGGCCTAAATGGGACGGGAAAAGAGACAACTACACGCTGTTCAGATGGCAGATCAAGACAAAAATCACTGTTGAAAATGGGAAGCTTGGAAGCAATCAAGGAATATGCGCGAACATCTTCAACGGGCTTCCGACAGAGAAACAACAACGCGTCATCCAATGGCTAAGCAATGGAGAGCAACATGACAACTACGAACCCGAGTCCTTTATCAAGCATATGGACGACAAGTTCTTAGATCATGAAGCGGAAGCTAAAGCTCTCGACGAGCTGAACAAGATTAGCCAAGGCAGCAGACAACCGTTCGAAGACTTCCGCCAGCAGTTCGAACAACTGACATCGCAAGCTGGATCCCTAGCGCCGCAAAGAGCCTCAAAGATCACTATCATGAACAACGCGCTCAACTACTCCCTCCAACAGACCTTGATATCAGTGCGATTGTCCAGGGACGACTACGACACTTACGTAAAAGATGTACAGTACTTCGCGACGAAGACAGAGGCTCTATCCCACCAACGCCGCTATCCAAGTACGGATAAGGAGACGCCAACGACTCGAGGGAGGCCACAATCACCCCAAACAGTCAGTCGTGACGCAGAAGGCGATGTCGAAATGACTGGCATCAACGCCCTTTCAGCGCAGATCGCAGCACTGATAGCTCGGGTCGATACACTCGGAAAGGATGCGAAGAAGGACCGACGACCTAGAGCGAAATGGCGATCCCAAACAGAGTTCTTGGCACTTATACAAGCGGGCAAATGCGGGCGCTGTAAGAAGCCCAAGCACCACCCGAACGTATGCGAATTCCGACCAGCAACACGTCCAAAGACTCAGGTCACTGCGGTAATCACACAGCATACCGATGACTCCCTACAGGAAGCCTCATCAGAGTCGGAAAACTAGCTACCCTTGTGCATCGTCGCGCACGAGGGTCTGAAGTAGATGTACATGGCGAAGACATTACAAAGCTACCAGGCATAAGAGAAATCAAAGCAGCAAAGGATAGGATGGAAAGTACACCCTTCTTGATAGATACCTTGATCAATGGAACTTCTTTCACCGAATCCTTCTTTGATAACGGCTGCCTCCCTTATGCTGCTTTCAGCGAGAAGAGTGTCCAAACACATCGTCTACCGCGCATCCCAATTGACATCAAACAATTGGCACTGGCTAAAGAGAGCCACGAGAACGGAGAAGACCTCCGTATTACGCACATGACCTACGCTACGATCGACATTGATGGTCGAGCAGAGCGAGTCTATGGGTATATAGTGAAAGGATTGAGCTTCCCTATTATCCTAGGCAAGGCATGGGCAGAGAGAAACTGGGTGCGATATATAGCAGCTAAGAGAAAGCTGCTTATTGGTCAAGGATCCCAGCGCATCACGGTAAGAGAAAAGGGGTGGCTAGAACAGAACACCAAAGCGCGAGACCGGCTCGCTCACGTGCGAGCGGCTTGTCTAGTGTCAGGATCTGTATTTGCAGCTATTGTTGGAAGGGCCCAGCGACGGTTGAGAAGAGATGGACCGGATGGTACACAAGTGCTGGCTATCTCGATGTCGGATATCAACAAGGCCCTAAGCAAGTTAGCAGAAAGAAAACAGAGAAAGACTGAGGAAGAAATCCGACAAGAGATACCAGAAAAAATAGCAGAGCATGCTGATGCCTTTCTCGACGACGAAGACGGAGAGATCGCGCCCCATCAAGAGGGTCGCGATCACGTTATCGAATTGATACGAGATGAACAAGGTCGCGAGGCAGAAGTTCCTTGGGGCCCATTATACGGCATGTCGAGGGAAGAGCTATTAGTCCTACGAAAAACACTTTCGGACTATATGGACAAGGGCTGGATACGCGCCAGCAACTCACCAGCGGCAGCCCCAGTCTTATTTGTAAGGAAACCAGGTGGAGGCATTCGGATGTGTGTAGACTATCGGGCACTGAATCGAATCACTCGATCGGACCGCTACCCATTGCCACTAATCCGAGAAACCCTACGAAATCTAGCAACAGCGCGTTGGTACACCAAACTTGACGTCAGAGCGGCATTTCATCGGCTCCGCATCAAGCACGGCGATGAGTGGAAAACGGCTTTTCGCACTCGATTTGGACTATTCGAATGGCTAGTTACCCCCTTCGGACTAGCTGGCGCACCCGCGAGCTTTCAACGATACATCAACGGAGTCCTACGGGAATCCCTAGATATCTGCTGTTCAGCCTACATGGACGATGTCTTGATATGGAGCGACGGCGACTATCTGGATCACATGGTTAAGGTTAACCAAATTCTTGCCAAGCTCAAGACTGCTGGACTTCGGCTAGACTTAAGCAAGTGCGAGTTTGCTGTTCAGGAGGTCAAATATCTGGGTTCATTATCACTGCAGGAGAAGGGATCAAAGTCGACCCAGAGAAAGTTGCCGCGATTAAAGAATGGGAGGCTCCAGTCAATGTCACAGGCGTACGCTCCTTCCTAGGCTTTGCAAATTTCTACCGAGACTTCATCGACAACTTCTCAGAGCTCTCCGACCCCTTAATCAAGTTAACACGGAAGGCCGTCGCTTTTGTCTGGAACAAAGAACATGAGAACGCCTTTCAAGTCTTGAAGGAGCTATTCGTCTCCGCCCCAATACTGGCTCACTGGAATCCAGACCTGGATACGGTACTCGAGTGCGACTGCTCTGGCTACGCGCTGGGAGGCACGTTGTCGCAGAAGGATATGAAAGGAAAACTACGACCAGTAGCATACTTCTCCCGCAAGCTCACTGCGGCTGAATGTAACTACGAGATCCACGATAAAGAATTACTGGCAGTAATCAAGTCCATTGAACACTGGAGAGGAGAACTACGCAGTGTTGCAGCACCTTTCAAAGTCCTTACCGATCACAAGAATCTCCGCTACTTTATGACAGCGCAGCGTTTGTCAGAGAGACAAGCAAGATGGTCGCTAATTCTATCTGAGTACCAATTCCAGCTGGAATTTCGCGCCGGAAAACTAGCGCAAAGACCAGACGCACTATCAAGAAGACATCAAGATATGCCACATGACAAGAACGACGAGAGACTACAAGGGCGAGTGGCCCAGTTGATCAAGGACGAATGGCTTCCTCCTCTTTCCGAGAGGACGACCGAAACAATCGCAATACAAGCCCTTATCTGCCCAGTCAATACACCGAATACATCCAATAGTACATGGGACGTTATACGGGAGCCCCAGCAAAATACTGGACTGGACGGTCGACACCAGCTGACTGCCGAAAACGGTCAACTCCGGTCCACTACTAGGTACGGTCAAAACCGGTCAGTTGCAAAAGGATGCGATCTTTTCGAGAAACCAGAGTTACAACTTCTCTGGGATCGCGCAATAGCAGAGGACCAATCCTACGAAGCTATTCATACGGCTATAGTTACTGGCGAACGTTCCTTTCCTCCAGAGCTCAAGTTGTCGGTACAGCTACCCGAATGCGAAGTAGACGACCACGGCGCGGTCACGAGAAGAGGGATCCTATGGGTACCAGATTGGGAACCGCTGCGAACAACGCTGGTCCAACAAACTCACGATTCCCATGTTACTGGACACCCAGGGAGAGATAGCACGCTTGCGATTCTATCCAGAAGTTTCTTTTGGCCCCAACAATACAAGACAGTCCGGCAGTTTGTACGTAATTGCGACGTATGTGGGAGAACAGGAATATGGCGTGATAAGAAGCGAGGTCTTCTGAAACCACTTCCAATCCCGGCCCGCTTCCACAGCGAGCTATCAATCGATTTCATGACTGATTTGCCCGCGGAGGAAAACGGCCCAAAATACCTCATGGTTATCACAGATCGCCTCCTCAAAAGTGTTACGTTGGAGGCTATGACTACAATGAGCGCCAAAGAGTGCGCGAAAAGGTTCTTACAATGCCACTATCGCTACCACGGATTTCCCATGGCATTGACGTCGGACAGAGGCAGCAATTGGACAGGTCGTTTTTGGAGGAAGCTTTGCGAACTTACAAAGATTGAGCAGAGACTCTCTACAGCCTTTCATCCACAGACTGATGGCGCGACCGAGCGCATGAACCAGGAAGTTCTACGCTATCTCCGCGCCTTCATCGCATACTCCCAACTAGACTGGCCAACGCTACTACCTACGGCTATGTTAGCACTGAACAATCGTGACTCTTCAGTCACAGGGATGAGTCCATTCTATCTAACCCACGGCTACCATGCGGAACCAATCCAGAAAGTACAACGAATCTCACCCAGTAACTCACCAACAGCCGATGCCGAGACCTTTGTGCAACGAATAGAAGAGGCACAAGAATATGCACAGGCAGCGATGGCCTGGTCCCAGCAGAAGATGGAGAACGACGCCAACAGGTCACGTCAAGCTGCCGAAACGTTAAAAAAGGGCGACAAAGTCTGGTTGAACCTTAGGAATATCAATACTCCGCAGCTATCAAAGAAACTGTCGTGGACGCAAGCCAAATACACTGTCGAGAACCAGATCTCCCCGATGGTATACGAGCTGGCTGACCTGCCAAGTGGTATCCATAACCGTTTCCACGTTGACCTACTCCGCCGAGCCGCAACCGACACACTGCCCTCACAAGAATCCGATGATACCCAGCCGCCACCATTAGTGCCTCAAACCGAAGAAACAGAGGCTGAGTTTGAAGTAGAACGTATACTTCGCGCAGAGAAGAAACGGGTTGGGCGAGGCTGGGTTCGTCAGTTATTAATCAAATGGAAAGGCTATGCAGATCCCGATTGGCAGCCACGTTCATTATTCACAGAAGTCGAGGACTTAGACCGCTTCGAGGCAGAGTATGGCAAGGGCGACGGTGTCGGCGAAGATATAGGAGCTCAAACAGGGGCCCGAAGAAACCGAGTAGCGGTGGCCAGCGCCTTCGAATCTGCTACAAGCTGGCAGAAGCGATGTATGGCGTTTGTCTGTTTGATTATCCCACCTACCACACCCTCTTTAGTCCTGCACACCCGGTAAGGAGGGGGGTAATGTTATGGGCATGGCCCATGGTTGGTATAGGCTAAGAGCCTAAGCCTGATTGAGCCTAGTATAGAGAAAGAACCTCATTGAGGTTCTCTGTTTGTAGATACCTTCACTCTTTAACTGAATCTAAACAATCTTTGGCTACGAGTATGCTGCGTCTTTCCAGCTACCGTCCCGTAATAAAGGATTATAGTCTGTCACGGTTTGTCAAGTTCGAGATTTTGGGGATAAAATTTTTGGACTGATGATAGTAAGCATGGAATTTAGTAACGATTATGGTTTTTTTAATTGAAAAAGTTAAGTCAGCACCATCAGATCATAGTTGAGAGTAATACATCGCTCCGTTTTATTACTAATTTCTGCGCTAAGACCCTTACAGAAAGCCATGGTTTCTTTATGAATGAGCTAGTACTCTTTCTATGGTTTCCAAGTCTTATCGGACAGAGCACCACCATGTCTTGATTCATTTCTAAGACCGTTACCTGCTTTTGCATACAATTCCAGCTTACGATGTGCTTTTAATAACACGTGTCCCAGCTACCCACGCTCTATAACTCTGGACTTTCGGATCGGAACGTTATTCATGGCGCGGAGGAGTTGTGGCGTTGTCTTTATTTCGGGGATCTCCTCGATTAGGCTCGATTTCAGCCTTGTCCATGACATCCGCCGAAAAACAGTACAATCTTCAAGCTTGTAGCACCGCGCAAAGCTTATTAACGGATCAATATTTTATGATTTCTTTTGAACCCTTCTCAACGATGCATGATACTCTAACATTTCGGTACTAAAGCGGTATTTGACGCGTGTGACTGCTGGGTACTATTTGGTGTATAAAACCCTTATTTAGAACAATTTCCCGGTCCGTCAAAGACGAATGAGAAGAATCTAACGGTTATACGGGCGTTTCGTGAGCAAAAGCTGTAAGAGGAAGAAGAATCTTATTGTAGCATACTTAGGGGATCTTGGGCTTACCGTTCTCCCTCCTTAACACACCAGTCGTTACAATGGCACTATTGGTGATAATCTGCACTATTGAAGTATACAATAAGCATATACAGCTTTCGTTTACTTAGTCTCCACTTCCATTTTCTCTCGCGAGCATGACATTGATTCTGTACTCGCGATACGCTTTCTTCTTTGTTCGCAATAAGCCTGAAGACCCTGTCGCTTCACCGCCTCTTGGTTTTTCTCTTGTACGAGAATACTCCTGTCTTCTTCGTACTTTATATACCAGCTGATCCATGGCTAGCCACGGAATTCATTACGCAGATCGCGCCGCGCATCATTTCACGCGGCCAGTACTAGACAACCTTGTCCCCAAGTTCTTCAGGGGAGTGAGTAAATAAGCATCCAACCCAAGACTCTCTTTCCATCACAGAAAACTCTGCTGATGTCCAGCGAAACGGTGAGATCATGTTTGTTAAAAATGAATCCAATCGAAAAACTGCAAGTCCCATAATTTCCATCGAGAATCTGTAAGGAAGCTCTCGGAAAAGTTGTCGTACAGTGTAGTCTCAAATATTCATTCCAACGAAGACGACAGAGACTTTCTCCATCATCACTCCCGCGCTTCCCCATCATCTTGCACAGAACCCAACTTACATCTCCAGCACATATCTTTTCTGAGAACCAAAACTCCACCATCGCGAGGGCGCTCTCTTGAAGCTTACAATCTCGGCCTTCGATTTACCCGTCCCATAGATGAAGCAAAAGTGCTGTCAACACCGTGAAGAAAAGGTAATCCCAAGACGCGTATTTTTTACTTTTGCGCTCTCGAAGCTCTACCATTCAACCGATGTCTCGCATCGAGAACAAAACGGGATAAGGCGGGCGACGAATTACTATAAAACCCATTAAAATGCCGTCCTAGAACGACACACTAACACATCAACCATACCATACCTACAATGTCTGCTGGTTTGCCTTCGTATTCACCTGAAGTATAATTGTTTTGTATAGAAAACGAGCCTGTCTCTGAATGGTTAGAGATAGATATACTTTACCTGCCATTTCGTCAAATGCGATGTCTTCCAAGTGCTAAAGGGCGATACCAATAATCATCAACGGGAACCAAAGAAAATATCTCCCATCTCTTTTCCTCCTCCTTCTTCTTCTTCCCAATCAACATACGCAAAACAATATATATACCCAAGAAAGTCAGAGTTCAGTCTTCCTAAGAATAAACAAGTCATTCATCGGCCTCCGCATGGTATTCATCAAAGTCGCTTGTGCCTTGAAGATTCAATCCATCTCCTAGCTACCACTTACAGCTTTTCCTCTCTTGGATATCAGTCACATGGTAGATCTCTCTCTCCGATGCGAAAATCACCGCAACTAACCTTGCAACAATTTAGTATATAAGATCCAGGATTTGATTGTGGAAGGGTACCATCAAAGACCTGGTGCAGGAAGTATGAGGATGTGGACGGTTCGTTATACCCTCAACACTCACTAGAAAATCTGAAAAAGGGAATTAGCGATTGTGAAGGAGTCTTAAAAATGAGTGATCTATTGGGATGTTATTCTCAAACATTCTCCTATGAAGATATAAAAGTAGTAATACCTATCATCATCATCATCATCATCATCATCATCATCATCCTAGAATCTTCACAAACGACTACTCCAGCCCTTCCAGAACTCAGGATTTCCCTTTCCCAAGTCCAAGTAGTGTCATCACATCGCAGTCCTAACCAAACGTCAATCATAAGTCTGACGCCGGAAACTGTTGATAACGTCGAAGTTGAAAGGATATATATATAGGCGCTGCATAACCTCCACCAGATAATTTATATATATACCGCAAGGCCTCCAAAGTCGAAATCTGAGCCTGTACGAGGCGGAGGCTACGAACCTGTATTCATCTCGCCACATCTCAGATGTAGGGCAGTGACCAGAGCCGATCAGATCAACGCACGCTCGTGGTGGTTGCCCGTCGTCGCACTCGCGCAGCAAGAGGCCACGTCGCACCACGACCGTACCGCGAGCACACCATCGCCGAAAAGGCCCAGACACACCGGCAACAACAGGATCAATCAAACAAACGTAAAGAACGACCTCCCACGTACCAGGCGAGCATCGAGCCGTCCTCGACCTCTATCCTCCTCCGCACGATATCGCGATAAAACCCTTCAACCCTACACGGACAGAAAACTAGGTACGGAACTGGATTGGTCCTCCAGGGTGCCATCATCAAACAGTAGGGAAGAACTTCTAAGGCGGAAAGAAGATGATAGGAGGATTCTTGGGTGCCCTTCCGGATAAGGGCGAGAGGCATGCGGATACAGGCGGGCGAAGGCACGGTACAGACACGGTATAAGCACGGAGGAACAGTAAAGAAGCAGATAACGAATTCAGGCTTGAATTTAGATCAAGAATAATGGGCACATACAGAAAGTCATCGCCAGGGAAAGGCGAGCAACAGTTACAGAATAACCGCTCCCACCCAGGCCCGCCTGGGTACGGTTAAAATGCAGTCACTCTACACAGAGGTGTTACGACACGGTTTTGGAGCAATCGACCTCGCTATAGTGTTGACCCGAATAGCACTCAGAGACAAGCAGAAAGGGAAGGGAGAGGCCGACTAGTCCGGTTATCAAACTTCCCAGGAAAGAAACAGAAGGGAATTTTCCATGTCTTTGGTCTCACATGGTTTTATACCCCTTGTAAATACAGTGGATGTTGGCACAGGCACATCAGAGCCCTACATACAACAATAAATCCTGATTATTATATACCGCAATTAACTCTACCCAAATCTCGCACGCGTCACTTCAAGTCAGCGAATAATCTGTAATGTGGTCTGCGTCAGCGCGATGACAGCCATGTATAAGCCCATTCTTTACTTCATATAGGTACGTAACGGCGATGACGGGGCTTTGAGAATGATGCTGGAGGAGGATGGGTGGTATATAAGGAAGGTATGGTTTGTTAAACTCCCAAGGGTTAAGAAGAGCAGTTTTGTCAATTTTGGTATATGGCGTTGGGTAGATGATTTTTTGGCGGATAGGAAATGGTGGGTTGAAGGTTGGTGTGTTTTAGACTAGACGGTGTGGGAAAGAAGTTGATGGTCAATTAGGAGGTTTGAGATGTACTGGCGATGAGGATGAGGATGGTGATGGTGATGATGGGGATAGGTATCGTTACTCCCTTCTTTCTCCATCATGAATATCTGGATATGGCTTTGTGAGCTCGAGCTACAAGATAGTCTAACGATTTCACTCACCTCTTTTTCTCAAAATCATAAACAACAAGTCCTTTGCACGTCTCGAGCACATGCAAACGGGATCTATACTGGGTCAACGAGAGCTTGGTCAAATAGGGTTTGTCTTTTATTTTATACCGAAAAGGAATAACAAACCTCTCATTACCCGAGCTAGATTTCTGTGCCAGGAAGTCGGCGATATCCGGTTTTCCAACAGTAGGATGGAGCATACAATTGTCACGAATTGCCAGAGTCCTTACTAACAATCATTATCACCAAATCTGCGCTTACTTATGGCGTGTGTCTGCGTGCCTATAGTCAGAGCCGATAATGTAAGAGTGACTAAGGCGAAATTTTAGCGATACGCTTGATATACCAGTTCCGTCACCATGACAGCCGTGAGCAAACGAGATGAAGCCGTAAATGAAGATAGTGAGTATCAGCGCTTGTACTTGTTTTGTCGATTGATGAAGCACGAAAGTTAGGGAGATAATGTCCATCATGATCGTACCGAATCAAAAAGGCAATCTTACTACTGTCGTTTTAATGGATCTTAGCCAAGCCAGATTTCTGGGACCACAACAGCGGAGGTGGACGGATCTTCGCTTTTAGTCTCCACAACAGCCTCTCTCGAAAAAAGCTCTCTTCAAAATGAGGCTGGAACGGTTATCGCGGCTATCTCATCAAACATGCGATCGATGTCTTCACCCAAGCCGAAAACTGGAGATCGAGCTATTGTTAGCCGCACAACGATAATGGGTTTCCATGCAGATCCAGTGAGCAGGGCCACCCTGTTCCTGACAGCCCCGAACAAACTTGAGTGTGGTTATTCTATTCCAGTTGCTCCGTTGGCTTGACTTGTGCGAACACAGGTTCGCATTTCATACATCTACCCTATAGGCGGACAGAACTCTTCACGGCTTGTAATAAGTGAATGTAATACTGGCTGATGGTGTCCATAAGCAGTTTTCAAGAACAATTTGACGAAGAAAAGAAGTAAGAGAATTCAAGTCATGAACATGAGCGAACCGAGTTTCATACGGATCGAGTCGGTGAATAAGAGCTGGTGTGGAAATAGAAAGTGACGTCAGGGTTGGATGATGTTGATTGTAGATAAGAAAGACCCACGAAAGAATGGTTTGTGCTTGAGCTTCGGCGGTTTAAGGCCTATCTAACTACAGAGACAGGCGTGTTCTCGTTATGCTTGCGGTTGTGCAGCGGGTGTTGTCGTCGATGAAGCGCCGATGGCGATTTCACGATAACTGCGCAGTTGCGAAAGTCGGTCGTAACAAGGGAAATCCATTTTTGGTATTGATGAAAATTGTTGATTGAGTGAACTATGCAGCTAAGTGGATGAAGGTAGTCACTCGCGTTCCATCAGTTCTGTTTCATCGTCAGCAAAATGGCAGCACGCGAGGATACAGAATACATTCTTTCACTTCGCAGCACTCGTAATTGGTTCAACCTTTTTTCCAATCGCCATTTCACGTCGCTGCCTATATCGATCATTCGGCTGTTTCTGTGCACAGTTCTGGATTGCGCTCGTGCAAGCTGGAAATGATCTGTCAACTCATTTGTGAGGAATATAATGACGATGGGGTAAGGGTCTTGCTTTGTTAGATTGCGCTATCTTTATTCGACAATAATGCAATAGCAAGCTGATGACGGTAGCAAGACAAAAAATGGATTGAAGATAGGGTGCCTAGGCTTTGTGTATCAACTGCCAGGATCGAGAAATGGCCGGAGAGCTGTCTGCAAGACGTTGCGCCCAAGGTCGCAGACATCAGCCTTGTCCTGATACCCGACTGTAGATGGGAGGATGTTGCCGCTCACATGCAGCCAGGGTCGGACAGGCCTGCATAAGGACTCTACTGCATTGCTGCCTGGAAATGAGCTGAGCTCCACATGCAACTGTGAGCGGTATGGAAAAGCAGAGGCACGAGACTCTCTGTAATTAGGTCTGAGTGGCGATAAGTAGTCTACGAGTTGTGACTCGTGAGAGCGTGCGCGTAGCAGATAGCCTCATCTGGTAGGATGCTTATGGATCGTTCGGCACGGGTGGAAAAGGCTAGCACGTCCCCTATCCGAATTATCTTCAACGCGATCATTGGGACAGGTGGAGCAATAGTTACGCACCTGCAGGAGAGCTTTGTACACTACTAGGCAAGCTGTGGGCGTGTTTGCCATGGCTACTTTTGTCCAGAGCAAGGCCGAGTTCCATCAACGAGTCGTAGGAACGACTCCTCTGGTGTGGCAGTCTCGTAATAATCCAAGTCAGGAACTCCAGGAAAAGACGATTCTAGGGTGTTTGTTTGTTGTTGGTCAATGGTCAGCTTTGCGACTCTGAAAATTTAGGTCGGATTTATGGGTCCTGGCTCTGAGGGCGCTACTGACTCTGGGCGGTGGAACTAGAGTGGCCGATGCCCCACATAAACGCGTCCCGCATGTTCTGATGCGTCCTGGGAGTATCCACCACCATGTACTCTCATTACGGAGCTTGCTCCTCGATGTTTGAAGTCTGGACTCGTGACTGTGGCTGGCACTAGCTGATGCTTTCTAGCAAGGGAACTGCCTGAAGAATCTTTGGAGTTGAAGCCGCGGAGAGGAAGCCACGTACCGTGTAATATATCGCAGGGTGTCAAGTACCAAGGGCAGAGTGAGAGGATAATGCCATCAGAACTTGGCTTATATTGGTCAATGTCATCATACTGTCCATTCACTTCCAGTTGAATGCGTGGAAAGGTTGAAGCATGGTATCAAATGATCAAGTCCATCAAGCATGGAGAATTGCGAGGTAGGTCACAGGTGGATATTTCTGCACCATGTTCGCGTGCTTCTCTTCACACTCTTGGCTCGGTGGCGGATGTAAGCCCGCTGATTTTCTCAACCATCTGTAGCTGTAGGATCTGCTCCCGTCCGTCTGCTCGACATCAATGCGTTTTGTTGATCTGCATTCCGAGACGTCAGGCCGGGCTCAAACTAATGCTAAAGAATGTGTCTGGTCGCTTCGGATGTCCAGTTGTGGAAGCCGGAAGCTCTACCGGATCATGAGTTTGATTCTGATGTCAGCCTTGCTGGCCCTTGAGCTAGCACCTGCATGGACCACTTATTATATCTTGAGGATTAAACAAGTCAAACGAATTAGAAGCAGGCTGTGCCCGAACAACCAATTGCGCCCCACAGAAGGCTAGCCTGAAGAAATGGCAGGATGATGGATTTGACTCATGTCTCGTCAAAGAATCCCGTCGTCCATCAGCGCGCAGTGCATAATCTGGAGGTTGGCTTCTGGACTGGACCCACGGGCTGGGTTTCCAGAGGAATAGGGACGCGTCGTTAGCCGTGTATTCCTGTGCGTCATTCGGGCGCGGCGGTGGGCTATTTGATGTGCCTGGAGGCGACGGCTCCAGGAGTACGATGGATGACCTCACACTGGAGTGTCGGGAAAGAAGGGTGCCTGATGTGTGCAGGCGACGACACATGAGTAGTCGAGATGACAGTCAGGTGTTGAACCTGGGGAGAGCTAGGGATGCGAATGCAACAAGGCCGAGGCCCGAATGTGCAGCTGCTGGGCTACACAGCATTCAGACTGGCGGGAAGAGCTTACTCCTAGGTTCGATGGCGCCACCAAACTCATTCCTGCTGCGGAATGGATGGCTATGCTGTCTGGATGGTTTCCTCCAGCTTTGAGAAGTTCATTCCTAGGTAGTTCCACAATTGCCCCACTATGCAGGAAGGTGGGCTGTTAGCGATCAGCCAAGGAGTGACAGAAGACGCCGATTCAAAGCGAAGCCGCATGACTTTGAAGATGACTAGTCCTTTATGGGTCCGAAGTCTGGGGAAATTTCTCCCCCTGCTAGTCCTACAGTCAGACATGGCATCGCTGCCATGGGGCGGAAGCATTCCAGATCAGTCACGACAGTCCGCAATTCATCGGTATTTGAACATCAGAATAGTCCACTCAGACACTTTCTGCATCATCTGTCACCAAGAGGCTGTGTGGTCCAGACTATGCGAGATGCCGATAGAATTGAATCCGTTTCCTTCATGGTGAAAACGACCAAGGCTTCTTGACCCAGCTTCGTCGTAGTCCCTGTCATTCGTGCAAGCAGCATGGGACGCATTGTCCAATCACGGAGAAGACCTGGACTAATGCTGGTAGACTGAGCAATGTTCGACCGTTCGTGTATTTACATGGTCTCGAAATGGATATGAATGGGTGCCGGGAAGCCGGGCCTGGCACGTTTCTTGGAAACCTGATAAGAACGTTTAGCTGTATAGAAGCGATATTGCAATCTCGAGCCGATATATACATGATAGAGGAAAAGACTTCTTCAAAGTTCCATGCTAGTGTATTCAGCCGTTTTGGAAAATAGCTTGCTGGTTGCCTGCATAGAGCTAGACCTTGGGTGAACGGGAAGAGCGGAAGTGTAGCATACCGCTGTTGAGCCTGCAACTGTGGGACACTGAGAATTGGGAACCATGATGGGACATTGAAGTGGAAAGGACCAACACGAAAGGATACTCTAGGGCTCATTCGTACACGTCTTCCTCTCTGCCACCGTTTCTTCACGCGAGTACTGTGCCCGCAATGAAGGCTCTACAGAGGTCCGTTTACTAATTATGGTGACGCCTGCGGACTGCCAATCTCAAGATTGCATCTGCATCCTTGCGCACACCAGGATCCATGGAGGTATTGGAAAGGGAAAGGCGTTTCTGTATCGTAACATCCATGTCGAATACCGTACCCGGCCATGGCCCAATCGAAACCAACGCCACGGCCAGAGCTCTGCATACATGCACCCATCGAGGTTAACGGCGTCCATGCAGTGTTGCCAGTGCAGCAAAGCGTCGACAGCGAGCCTCTTCATTCAAGCTGGCCCTCGAGTCCATCTCTGTGCATTCTGCCTTTCTCTTGCCTCTGATCTGCCCTCTGACGAATTTTCCAAGACGATCAGTGGCAGGGCTATCTTTGCTCCTTACACACTATTCTAGAACCCCGTTGTTGATTACGCCAATCGCCGTCCATCAAAAGCACGCTGCTGCAGTCCTGGCTGTGCCGAAGCCACGCCTTTTGCTCGGTCTTCCCCAGAGTTTCTCTCCCGTCCGGGGTTGAAGAGGGCCAACCGTGCGAGTATAGTAGTGCCATAATCCCACTTCTACAGCCAGGCCAATCCGCCATCCTCACCTATTCTCCATCTATCTCCCCTCGACATTGGCATCCGACTCTAATCACTTCGCCGAATTGGTCTCCTGCTTTTCCGTACGCATCGAACGTAGTGGCGCGTTGGACGGAATCTTCGGCAGGCTTTAGCAAAAAGTGTGTTCTGTTCGTTGCAGCTGACCACGACCTTGGCCTACGAGTCGGAGATTTGTGAGAGACCAATAAACCTCCTGCGTCTCGCTCTCTCCTTGCATTTTCCATACCTCACCATCCATCGCTGCCATCTCCCAATTTTTTCCATATTCTTCCAGAGCTTCAATCGCCGAGGGAGCTTTGTTCTCACTACGCCATCCCACCACGGATCCGGAGCATCCTCCTTCCCGTGCTGCTTCGACAGGTGCGTTCCAAGTGTCTAGGAATACTATTGCCCACCAGCCATCTTGAAGCCTACGAGCTAATCCTTCGAGCAGGCTGTCTATTTTGCGTTTTAACTGTTTCCCAAGTTCTATACCCACCTTTGCACAGTGTCTTCGTCGGGCTATCGCGGGGCTCGAAGCTATGCGTACGGTTGTCCTTTGTTCAGCATTATCATAACGCCCCTTGCTCTTGCTTTCTTCAGCGTCCCAGTTGTGCTTGAGAGTTTGGAAAAAGAAGTGTCGGAGTAGAGCATCATGGTTTCTGTAATGGCTCCGTCAGGTGTCAACTTAAACAACACCATGGCCAACGCTGCAAACGGTAAGCTAACAACAATTGGCAAGCAGGACCGGCAACCATTCTTGTCAAAAAAGCCTCTTCTAACCATGTTTCTACACGATAGGTACCGATTCGAAACTTGTCACCGATCCTCCCACCACGAAACCCCAGTTCCCACCTCCCAAAACGGACAAACCACGACCGCATATGTGCACAACATGTGGGAGATCTTTTGCGCGATTGGAGCATTTGAAGCGCCACGAACGATCACATACAAAAGAGAAACCTTTCGAGTGTCCGCAATGTACACGATGCTTTGCGCGCCGGGATCTGTTGTTGAGACATCAACAGAAGCTTCACCAGACTGGCACCACGAATCCACGTCCTCGGAACGGCAGGCGCGAAAGCACCAGCGGAGCCCAGCCTGCAGGAGTAAACAGGGTTCGAAAGAGCTCGATTGTTAGCAGCGTTGGCGTATCTGGAGGCTCTGCCACCTCTTCGATGAGACCAAGAGCAAACACGATCAGCCACATTGATGGCGCGGCAATAAACTTGCTCATGGGCGCAAATTCCAGATCGAACCATGGCATGCACAATCCCAATCATCACTCCAGTATGAGTGGATTTGGTTCCGCGGGCGGTTTTGACATGCGAGCTACGCAAGGATATAACCACCATGCTTCTCATGGATTGCCAAAATTGGACACGCACGGGTTGAATATGATCAGTGGCGGACTGCGAACAGCTCCACTGGCTGGCATGGGCGATAATTTCGACTTTGCGAAGCTTTTCGGCACCGATTCTACCATAAATCCAGCACAGCTGCATTTCCCTGGCTCCGTAGCAACCCCTGCTTCACCATTTCAGAGCTTCCCCCCCTTTGGAACCGGTATCGAAGACGAAGATGGTCTTGACTGGACTGGAGGTCTAGGCGAGACCCTGATGAACGTGAATAGCAACAACGAGGCTCTTGTTGATGGGTCTTCGCCCTCTGCCATAAGCACAGCAAGTCAGAGCGGATTTAGTGAAGTCATGTTGGACGGCTCCAACAATCCTGCCCGTTGGTCGAGTTCCATGATGGCTCCGCCACTCGCAAGCTCCTCGCCATTTGGTGTTGATCCGGTCAGCGCTGCCATCTTCCCAGAGCTTGTCTCCCGTGTGTCCCACACGCAATCACAGATGGACATCCAGGAACAGCACTTGGCAGACAATTGGCTATACTCTACCCCTCCACCCATGTCCACTCTTAGCCCGACCTCAACGATTCCCGGCATGCCGAACCAATACTTCCAACCATCCCATTTCCCTGGAGATGTGGGCAATGGCAACACAGGACCGCTTCACAGTGGAGAGCATCAAACCTCGTCAATTTCGGCCCTCACAGACTCCATCACAGATGTAACAAGGCAAGCTCTTTTATACAGTCTGTCGCAACCATCTCGATATGGCCACTCTTCGCGGCCCTTATTCTCTCAAATGAACTCACCACTGTCCCCTGGCTATCAATCGAATCGTGCATCGCTGCCCAGTACTGCCGATCTTCAACGCTACGTCAGCGCATACGTCCATTACTTCCACCCTCACATGCCCTTTTTGCACATCGCCACCTTGACGTTCGACTCGCCTGTCTTCACAAATCACATGCAAGCCAATCACTCACTCAGTGAAGGCGTCATGGGAGGTGGCGGATGCCTTATTTTGGCCATGGCAGCCATTGGCGCTTCATATGAGTTTGATCACGCAGTGGCCAAGGACCTTTTTGAGGCTGCCAAAAGGATGATTAAGCTCTACCTAGATGTTCGCCTCAATTCCCAGAAGAATTCGGGCGCAATGGGAACCACAAAACAGCACCGGACTCCCTTATGGCTTGTGCAGGCGATGCTCTTGAACCTTATATACGGCCATCAATGCGGTGACAAGATTGCTGCCGACAGTGCCACAATTCAGTGCGCCGCCTTGGTCAGTCTCGCAAAAGCTGCACAGCTGAACGAGGCCGATCCGGATATTGCGGCAGACGAAGCCCGTTCGTGGAGACTACGAAGCAAAGCCCATGACAACGATGTAGAGATGGTTGATGAGGCTCTTTCACCAGGCTCATGGAAGAAGGTCAACTCTCGTGAAACCAGAGAGGAGCATCAGGAATGGTTCCGCTGGAAGTCCCAAGAAGAGCGAAAACGTACTCTATTCTCTATTTTCGTCCTTTCTAGCCTTCTGGTCACCGCATATGATCATCAACCAAAGATTCTCAATTCTGAGCTCAATCTGGACCTTCCTTGTGAGGAGAACTTGTGGTCTGCAGAATCACCGCAAGCCTGGAATGCCGTAGGTGGACTCGCCGAGGCAGACGCTAGAGCAATGTCGTTTGTAGATGCTCTCACGTATCTACTTACTGCTGCGGGTCGACAGCCAGCAGACCGCCGTTTGTCGACCGCATATCACCCAACCTTCGGCTCGTCAGTCCCACTCCAGGAACTACCTGCAAGCGATCTCAAGCCATCGACATTCGGATGTTATGTGCTTATCAATGCCCTACACGTCTACATTTGGGAAACTCGGCAACGACACCAAGGCCGCCACTGGAAACCCCAGGAGACGGAGCAAATGCATGCTCAAGTTGAGCCTGCATTGCGCGCGTGGCAAGCTGCGTGGCGCGCCAATCCACACCACAACCTCGAACGACCAAATCCTTACGGGCCTCTTCCTGCAGACAGCATTCCGTTGCTGGACTTGGCTTATGTCCGACTGTTCGTCAATCTGGGACGCTCAAAGGAAGCTTTCTGGAATCGTGACTTCGATGCCATGGCGAAAGAGCTAGGTGAAGGCAATGAGATAGTCCAGCACGCAGATGGCTCTCGAGATGGATCTTTGGAGCCTTCAGGTACCGCTACCACTAACACGTCCACCAACTCCCCAGGACAATTCCGAGAGGGCGCAGGAGATGCTGTTCCCGAAATTCCCAACGTCATTCCACAACAACCTGAACAGTCCTCAAAGAGAGAACGTCATCTGCGTAAGGCTGCTTTCTACGCCGCAGACTCTTTGACCATGGCCGACAAGCTTGGATCCACATTTGCGGAATTCACGTCGCGAGAGCTGCCAATCCAGGCTGCCATGTGCACATTCGATTGCGCACAAGTACTCGCTGAATGGATAGCTACAGTGCAAGAACGAGTCGGGCGATTCTTGGGAATCATTGGACGTGATGACATCGACTACTTCCAAGTGCCTGCAATCATGCTTCTTGAGGAAGAGGATGTCAAACTCATTCGCAAAGTTAACGAGATTCTCAACCAAGCCGAAGTCAAGGTGACCTTTGACGCCGCATCCATGGGCACTTCGCCCAACGCCATCCTCGGTCGCTACTATCCACTACAGGAGAGTGGAGACGGCAGCAGATTGCTGTTGATGACAGCCTATATGCTCGATAAAGCTGCGGTCTGGCCCATAACTAAGGTTATGGCACGAGCAATGCACACTCACGCCGAGACTCTGAAACGCAGAGCAGAAGCCTCTCTAGAAGCACAACCGCACAATATTCACAAACTCGACTAGCCCAATTTCGACTCTCTGTACAGCTATTTTCATATGCGTATCTTCGTCGATCTCGGTGGGTGTCTTCCCGGCTAAATGATCTTCCTGCGATTGTGCTAGGGCTCGGAAGTTCTTCACGGTCTCCTCCGCCACTGATCAACACTCGTCTAGGATAATGCATTACGCAGTACAAGGCCCGATTCATTGTTCTGTAACGTACTGGCAGTGAAGTTTCTCCGTCGTTTCTTGGACGTACCCACGGGTTCTCGTATCCCAAAGATACGCCCGCTTCAGGGATACACTGCATTGTCCTTTTGACACGCTGGTATGGCCCGCTCAGCCCTACTTGGGAACGAATTGTCGATTACCCGCCACAACCTTTGTACATATATACAGATCTTGACGACCGATCGAGGAACACTCGGCCACCACGATCGAACATTCCTTACGATCATTGCAAGCTTTCTGGCTTTCTTTGGCGGTTCTAATCTCGGGCTCTTTCTCTCACGTTCTCGACACGAGCGAGCGTTGACACTTCTCTTCCATGGCGCCCTTGTTTTTTTATGGTCCATATTCTGTAACAGTGGTCTCGTATCAAATGTCTCCGGTATTCCATTCGGAGTTTTCCGGCAAACTGTTTGGTTTAGGGTTTGGAGGGTGTATTTTGAAAATTTGGCATCGGCTTCTGGGAATGGGTTGGGATGATGAAAAAAATTCAAGGTTGCATGTGCAAAGTCCTTTTTACGCGTTTGACGAGAACGAGTTTCATTTCGGAAAAAGGGATGTGCAATGATGAATGCGAGATTTGGGAGGCCTTTGGAGGGGAAGATGGATTGTAATGAATGGGATAGTTTTCTTCGAGATGAGAATGGATATTATGAATTTGATGGTTCTTTTATCCCCGTGCGGGGTTTTCGGTATCTTGAGTCGTTTTGTGAGTGTGGATGCTGACCGTGCTTATTCTTCCAAGGGCTATAAAGAGTTTCTTCTGGCTGGAGATGGTTCGATCACAATGATGGTATAAAGATGTAATAACGGGGGTTGCTGTTATGGCTGGTGGCTTATATTAGGCCCCTGTCTTGTTCTATACCTGGATCCCTCACGCCTTCGGCTGAGTCGGATTCCGTTGACATGTTGGCCCTAGACGTCCGGTGATATGCGGGCGGGCTCTCACCTCGCATTGGAGAATCCGTATAAAAGATTATCGACGCGGGATTAGATCGGTCACGAGAGTCAACACAAGGATCCGAGACCATGTCTGCTGTGTTGGTGCTTTGGAAGAGTTAGTAAATGTTTCGGTGGGAGGTTTCGAGGATGCGATTGCGATTTTGCTCGCGTCGCCTTTGGTTTGCTGGAGATGGGTTTATGGGGTTGGTGTGGATGGTTGTGAGTGATGAATGTTGTTGTCATCTTTATCTTAGCTTTACTGATTATAAAAAGAAATATTGGATATTCTCGTCTCAACTCGCTATTGTACGCACGTACGCATGTGTTTTCTTACCTTGGAAAGCGGTAATTCTCATGACTTGTGTGGAGTTTTCATGTTTTGTCCTGTTTGCAAGGTCCAGGCCAGTGCTCTCTTATATGTTGGCTCGTTCCTTCTCTTGGATGGCTTTCCTTATCGTGTACCCTCGGCTTTGCTGGCCTCCTTGCTTCGAGAAATGAGCATAGAAGGAGGCTTGCCAAGGTATATCATCCGCTTAGTTCTGAGAGTGCTATAAAATCGCTATAGCCATCGTGCGTAGAAGATCACAGACATCTAATGCAAACACGATATGCATATCTCGACGGTCTTGTTGACAGCTATCCTGAGGAATGCAATTGAAGGAATGGTGGGAGGAGTTCTTCAAGTCTAGTTGTATTGACTAGGAAGATGATGATGTGCTTAGCAACGATGAGTGGTGATGGTCATCACTGTCTAAAATCTCGTTTTAAAATACTGGGTATGGTATGGCTTTGAAGTATTGGAAATTAATGGTGTGGATATCGTCGATATAACAGATTGCGTGTACTGCTGTTTGAGCACGCCGGGCGCCATGGGCAGCTTAGGGATCTCTGTTTTTCTGTTGAAGCAGAATAAATTGGTGCTGGCGAAGGGATTTAGATAACTTCAATGCCAGTCGGAAGTCCTTTGGTAGCCGAGATGGTCTCGAGGGACGAGTGCGTCAAAGGATGGATGAGGCCAAGGAAAGCGGATTTGGGTAAGTAAATGTCTTTATAAATCATGTACTTGTTGCTGATTGAAAAAGAGCAGGTTGGTAATATACTAGCCACGCTATTATGGCTTGCTGCCGCTCTTCCGCGGCTGTATTTCAAATATTTCTGCTGCTGAGCGATGAAGATTTCTCGCTGACGGAGGACGGCTCGATACTGCGAAGAACACCGCCCCCCTTTCGACTTAAAAAAGATTTGTATGATGATGATAATCCTCATCACTAGCATTCTCTCCTCGTGGTAAGTGACTATAGACCGAATTGTTTGTATTAGATAGAGTTCAGCCATAAGAAGCAGAAAGATTATAAAATCAAACATCCGTATGACACCGCCGTCGATCATCATCAATACGTTCAGAGATTCAGAGAAGTTCCTATTAAAGAAGAGAAGTTAAAGTCTCCTAGTAGTTATAAAGTTTATGAAACTCCATTACCACGCGGAATTACGTCGCCAATTAAGACGTACTTTGGAGTCGATCCATCTGGCGGAGGATATGCTGATGGCAAGCGAATGTAGGTAAGTGACGGTAACTAAAAAGATTACAATTTCTGCTGTCAACAGAGATAAGAGTGGATTAACATGAACCATAAACACATGTCTTTCCGCCTTGTTCAAACATATTAATACCTCGAATATCGGGGTTTCTTGCTAATAATTATAGTACATCGTCCTTCCAGCCGTGGATTTGCCATTCTTCCCTCTCCTTCGCGCTTTCTCGCGAAATCGAAGAATAATGATATTGTTCACCACCATTTCACTCCCCGAACTCAAAGTACAATCTTAAGTGGGCAAGTTTGCGATCTGAGAAAACTATTGTTACGGTATCAGCAAAGCCTGAAGGACGATGGAATTGCGAAATTCGGCTTCCCACCGCACCATGACTGCTTCGGGAGATCGTCTGTTGCTTATGATACATCCTAGTAGGGGCTGTATGGGTCTTATATGGCAGACCAGTCGAACGCCAGCCGTAGAATATCACCTCGTCGTGCCAAAAATCGGCCAGGTCGGGTAGCATGACTTGGTAAACTCCATGGAAAGCCGATGAGATGCGAGGGAGTTGTGCTATAAATCCCGTCAATATCTCGATCTTCACTTGAACACGAACAAGATGATGGCAACAAACCTCAGCCCTTGCCGGTTGCGCTGCAAAGAAAATCCACAAACGGATCGATTATGATAATCGGTCGCGTTAGAGAAAGTGCAGCTCGATAATTTTCAGCCATGTGTTGGACGACTACTATCTGTTGAGTTATGTGTGATAAGTTAAGTTGTATACATCGTTTATCGTTCGTTGTCACTCTTTCAAAACATGCATTGTTCATGCTTTGTTAGGGCATCATTTGGCCCTCGTATTCAGTTCGCATTTATATGTATATAGGAGGCCTCATGCAGTCATCAATACACTCGTTATTCGTACTTCCAACACTATCTTACTCCAAAACTGAGTTGGATATCATCACCATCATAAGCTGTTGCATCAGATTTAGTAGATTTGGCTACTCTTTTCCATCTAGGGATACCCCAAAACACTAGTGTTAAATGTACCAGGCTGAAAAGATGGCTAGTGAATTACGTTTCAGCTCCACCATCCATCGGACTTGGTGAATGGCGTAGTTCTTTGGTATCTACATTTCACGGTATCTGACTGTATTTTATAGGACCTTTCTACTGCTTCCGGGTGTTGAATTTTTGGAAGTTAATGTGTCCCGACGCCAGCCTCGCTTTGTCGAGGTTTCTGAATCTCTCGAGAAGTGGTTTCTTCGTGGAAGAACAGATATAAAAGATAGTCGTTAAGAAAGAGGAAGAGTCAAAGGACGGAAACCATGGATCCACTTCGATGTCCGTTCCTCCGTTTGTTCTGGGTAATGAGTTAAGCGCAGTCAACGAGGACGACGAGCCAAACAGGAAAGTATGTACAGATCAAACTTTCCGGTTCACAACATGCGGCTGATTAGTGTGAAAGCAGTTGGCCTGAAGAAAGGGTGCTGTTCATCATCACTGCAACGCTCCTTCGTCAAGTTGAGCTCACCTGTTTTCCATTACTTGAGGCATCTTATCCTACACGATTAATATTGCTCAAAAATTCTCATCCAGTCTAATAAACGAATTCGTATGAAAAAGCATAGGCCTTGGTGCTCTTTTTGCTATTTTCACAAAAAAGATATGTCTCTTGGATTACCTGCTGATATACCAACGACCAAGTCTGTCGATACTTCGGCTTTTGGTCGGGTAATAAAGGAACATACAAGCTTTTGGTTCATCTTTTGCTGCTATCTAGATCAAACTGTGATATAAAGAGACAGAAGACCAATGTTTTCCAATCGTAAGAGGCATAACTACTGTAGGTATCTCGGATGGCGGCTCTACCGCGGAATTGTTGGTTACAGTTTCTTTATGAGCATTTATATTGATTATACGGTCTAGCTCAAGAATGTGGCCAGGTTTTTCGTATCTACAGAAGTATCTCTTGTTGATCTTTGGTGAATATGGTCTGCCGCAAACCCGGCATCTTGCGCGAGGCTGAAAATATACCAAAAGCAGCTAGGTCAGTGGGAACAAAGTATACATAAAACCAACCACATCTCAAAGTAGATACAACAAGAAAGGCAAAACTCAAACGAAGCTCAACATGTCGGTCGCGACTCTTGCAATCTGTACTTGACGGAAGAGGAGGTCATCCTGCAACGAATGAACTAGCTACGATCTGGGAGGTGGAGACACTGAAAAAAGACTAGTACGAAAAAAGGTGAAGTTTATAAAAAATAAAGATGACGAGAAACACCACAATGGCGATGAGTTGGATGGGAAGAAGATGATGATGAAAGTTATAGCCCCATAAGTGGCGACAGATACGACTTAACAAACAACAGAAGGAGAGAGAGACATTCCACTTCCTTGTTCAGACCAGTCATCGAGCGCAAAACAACATGGTAAAAGTAGTCCGTGACTCGATCTAGTAATCAGTAGAATCTCCATTGCAAGAACCCTTCTATACCCCCAAAACATCGTCTTCCCAAGATATTCCAACAATAAGCAAGTATCAAAGATCGCTTCTACTGGAAATTCCATTCTGGTAGTAATACCAGAATTTCAATCTCATCTCCTTCTTAGTACTGATCTATACCTTGATGCAGGGTACTGTGAGAACCACCTCTCCTCACCTCACCAGCAGAATCTCTCAACAAAAGGTAAAGTCGCCGCAGGAGATGATGCGTGTTCGTGACCCATTGACTTGTTTTCCAGTTTCTCTCTCTCTCTCTCTCTCAAGGCACTGAACTTTTTGACGAAAAATGGGTGGTGGGTATATTTTTGCCAAAACCAAGGATTAGCATATAAACCGCAGAATCAGTGAATATATAATGATAAAACATACCCACTAATGAAAGCACCCCCCCATCATCTCACAACAAGAAGATACCGACGCATCAATGTTGTTTTATCTGAGAGGTTAGTAAACACAGTCACCACCGAAAGGACAATTTTTGCGGGGTAGTCGTTCATCAGCCCCGAAAAAAAAAGCCCAAAGGCAGGAAATGTCTTTTGTGCCCACAAGGAAGTAGTAATAGCAAATGACCAAGTGGCGTGGAATCATTCTCCGTCCCTCCGGAGCTCATTCGATACTCGATCCACATGCCACACTCGTAACATACATACCCACACCAATTTTTCCCTTTCCCGCGCGACTTCCTTCCTACTCATATACAACATGAACATTCCTCGCAGGGTAGCCCAACGCCACGCTACGCCGTGCTAGTAACATAACTTTCAGTAGAGCCACCCAGATATGTAAATCAGATATACCTCACTATCAGCAGACGGCCTCCTCACCAAAAACCGTGTTACCAATGACAAATTCCACCCTCACTATCATCAACACTCCACACACCAGCAAGCCCCACAATCTCCATCTCACCCGAAGCATGCTCGCCCATCTTCGTCAACCTAGCACCTAGCGCTCTCTCCATCTCGGGCAACGATGCATCTGTGAATGCCTGTTCAGCGGGCCCAGGGCCATTGTTCAATAGCCTCCTAGCCCACGCATCAATGGCTGGCTCACCCGTCTCATCTCTTGCTTGCTTGAGAAATGGAATCAAGGCGGTTCCGCCTGTACCACGAAGTTTCTTCGGTGTCGAGGGTGAGGTTGAAATCGCCGATGCGGAGGCAAGATTGACCTTCTTGGGTTGGGAAGAAAAGTGTTGTTGTTGCGGGCTCATTGATCTGGAGTGTGGTCTTGATTCCCTGCTCTTGACAATGATGTATCTCGAGACCATTTGAATGTGTTTGTCGCGGAACGCTCGCAGCATGGCTAGACAAGCGTCAAAAGCTCCGGTCAGAGCACGGTTGTCTCGATTTGCGGAGACATATTGCCGGATATTTGCAATGCGCTCGATCTGTTCCAAAAAGCGTCGGTGAGGGCCAGGCATGTACTTTCGCATGTCGAGAATAAAATTATGAGATGGTGTGCCTGGCGGTGCTCTGACTGCTTCTGATTCAGAAGCAGACGAATCTGTGCCCCTATCTCCAGTAGGCCTATGCTCAATTCCCAGAATAATGTCAAAGAATTGTATGATACTCGATTGCGCATTCGAGCCGCCGGACAATTGGACATGGCGGTCGCCCGAGGATTCAGTATCGAAGAGAAGTCCATTGGGAAGACCCGCATCTGCCATATTCTTGCTGCCTGCCAGAACCGGTCGAATGCGGTGGTAGAAAATATGCGGATCGCAGTTCTCGTACATTCGATTCAGTAAGCTTCCTAGCTCATCCAATCGTTCCGCAAAGCTCCGTAGACGTTCTGTGACCATTTCGCTGTCGTTGTATCGCGCTGCTGCAACGGCATCGAGCATAAGTGGTATGATGGGAGCACCTCGTGCCTCGATCGCCGCCGATACGAGATAGAACCATGATTCGTCCATCGATCCAGTCAAAGTGTGTAAAGTGAAGATATTCTCAAGGTTGTCAATTGGCTCGTGGATTGCAAGTGGCCTCCAATTCCATAGCACGAGACCAGCGTAAGTCGCTACTGGCGGTAACTCGAGATGCTCGCAAGTACTGAGTAGTGGTATGGAAATTCCCGGTGGTACTCTCTCAAGTGGGCTGTCACCTCCCCAGACATAGGAATGGGTCATGAAGCCCAGTATCGAATATGCGCGCCGCCATTCTGCCTCTGTAGTGAGGAAATGAGTGTCGAGTACTGGTAAATCGTCGATGACGTTGCGTAGCCGTCTCGTCAAGATCAAACTCTGCAGGTTCTGTATTATGACCTCCCAGCGCGTAAAGTATGGGTCGGAAAGGTGATGGCACGGTGGTTCGGTTGGGAGGAAGCCATGAATGGCAGAGACGTCGTAGTCGCTGAGACGAGGAATCGAGGGTATCATTTTGGAGTGTGTGGGGTGACGGTGTGGGATCCGAGGTGTATAGTATCTGGCGGCGACGGTCAGAGTGGTTTGCGCCTCTACATGCGGGAAATTTCTCAATTTGTACAATCTGTCCGAGATCGGAAGTGAGCGGGTACCAAATCACTAAAAGGTTCCCAGAGGCAAAGTAGAGGATAAAGAGGTGAATGGCAGACGAGAGGAAGAGATATAGTGTAAGTGGACGACTGAGTCTAGAATATGGCAGGGTCCTGTCATGACCGAAAAGTCTGGTCGGTGAAGGTATTCTAGTGTCCAACTCTTCTCCGGGCCGGATCGCGAAGGACACAAAAGGCCTATTAGTTATTCATGCTTCTAAGCAAACCCCGTTAGTAATCGCCGGGCCGACGCGACAATTGTTAATTGTCGGTGAGAATAGCCGTGGAGGACATAGCGGAGGTATACGGGTTGCTGACCACCAGTGCACAAGGCATTTGGATGACCTCAACGATCGAGAGATGCTTGCGATAGATGGCTATCATGCCGATTCATTGTCTATCAATGATACCGTGTATAGGATGTACACAGGGAAGTGATTGATGTCGAGTTTGGATCATTCCGTACCTAGGTAATGTCGGGGCGAGGGTGGTCTGGTCGACTGTGCCCTGGTGGTCAGTAGTAGTGTGGTGGTGTTTAGTTTTCTCTCCGTCGAGGGGACTGCCTCTCATTCCTGCAGCCCATGACGAAACAGAGCTAGCTTCATGCTCATATGCACAGTGGGCGTTGATCATCCGTGGGGTTGTCTTGCTGCAGAGTCGCTTGCTTGCATAGCGAATTCCTCCAACATCACGAGTCACATTTGGCAGAGCCTCATTTCCTCTATTGTTTATCGTCTCAGCCTTGTCTCGGTGTGCATCTCGGGATGACTTCTTCTCGTTAAGTACACTCTCTTAGTCATCCATCAATTATATATTTCCGGCCGTTTCTGATACTAGTCCCCCAGAAAATTAACAGTAGCGACCGCAAGAAGTAATTGCCGAACTATGTTTGGATTGATAAGGTGAGGGGGTTATGGATTGAATTGCCAAGAGACGGGATGGGGGAGTGTAAAGCAGCAGTGTCTCCACGCTAGAATTCATTGTCCACTATTTAGACGGCATTCGATTCAGTTCCGCTGTCAACCATGCGGCCATTAACTTTCATTTTCGACATTAGCCATCTAACCAACCATACCCTTCCCAGCCATCCAACAATTCACCATCAAGTATAAAGTAACGAGCCAGGGGACGCAATACAATTACTGGGAAGAACCACCAGAGATGGTGATGACTTGGCCTATTGCGACAATTAGTATCAACTAAGTTATCCAGAGAGGTAGCTGAGAGCTTACCGTTAACCCAACCAGCATCCTCAGAAGCAAGGAAGGCGACCACCCTCGCGACATCTTCAGGCAGCGCACAACGTCCAAGCGGGCAGTGCTCAGCCATCATCTTCTCAATTTCCGCAGCAGGGAAGTCTGGAGTACCACCTGGAATGTAATGCCATGCATTCTGGGTGAACATATCAGACTTGATACCACCTGGCGCAACACCGTTGACAGTGATACCCCTCTTTCCGAAATCCGTAGCGAAAGCCTTGATGAATCCAATGACAGCCATCTTGGAAGCATTGTAAAGAGCGTGGTCCTTCACGCCCAACAGACCAGCTGCAATCGACGACATCAGGATGATACGTCCGTTGTTCTCAATGGTCTTGTATGCCTCCTGTCCAACGAAAAATTGTGCCCTCGTGTTCAAGTTGAAAACGTGGTCGTATTTCTCCTCCGTGATCTCCTCCGTCTTATCCCAGGACTCGGTTCCGGAGTTGGACATGACGATATCGATTTTGCCGAAGGCGGCTTTGGCCTCTGCGAACAGTCGTCTGATCTCGGAGACTTTGGATACATCGGCTTGAATGGAGACTGCCTTCGCGCCGTTGCCGAAGTCTTGGATGATTTTGCAGACTTCCTCAGCTGGGCCCTTGGAGGAAACATAGTTTACGATGACGGAGCAGCCTCGCTTTCCGAGTTCAATGGCACAGCCACGTCCGATACCACGACCAGCACCAGTGATGAGGGCAACTTTGCCATGGAGGGAGGCTGAGGGGACTGTAACTACGGATGCCATTTTGAAAGATTGATCTGGTAAATTTGGGAGCAGAGGTAAGAGAGTGGAATTCTGTATCTGAATATTAGCGGTCAGCTCTAGTTTTGTGCGTTCCCAACAAGATATTAGCAGCCAGTGATAGACTATCAGCGTGCATGCAGCGAGATCTTCAGGGGCTTGCATAGACTTACGATAGCTTGGTGAGACTTGGATCAGGAGGTTCAATGGTATCGAGAGAAGCAGCTGTGATAAAGAGGGGAAGTATCAAGATAATGAAGTCTGGTCATCCTGACTATATACTCCCAAACACAGAAGCTCTATGGCGGCTGAGGGTGCGGGGATCCGAAGTGAGCGGGTCTCAGTGCCTCCTGAGCAACCTGGATGTTGTCCATAATGAGCTTATTATTACCTAGCCTTGAAGAATTGAGATTGATGCTGTGTGATTCTCTCGAGTTTTGGGGCGAAAACTTGTGAAGCGTTGGCTGAAGGTCAAGTGAATGGATGTTGGGACGGAAATGCAGAAGGAGGGCAGGGGGAAATGCGATTCGACGACTCGTAACTCCGGAGTATTCTATCGTACCCATGCACTTCAAATTGTCCGATCCCACAACAAACTCCAACCTTACATCCATTAATCCTGTCAGAACAATCGAATTTGAATTCATATGTTGATATCAAGCACGATTTCGATTCCGAAAAAGGTACCTGATCGCACTATCGTCAACGTCCCGAGCCGCGCAGACGCGAGCGGAGTTGTCCACTTTTGACGTCTGTCTCGCGCTTCAGCCGCCGTCACAAACATCCGAACCTCGAGCCCAAGACACCTCGCGCTTCGGCATTCGGAATCTCAGTCTGAGACCTGCGAATGACAAAACATATGTTAGGAGTCCCGCTCCCGGACCGGATGTCATTCTCAGCCTCGCATTCTGCACGGCAGCCAGTCTTTGGTTTAACGAAAGACAAGGGTTAAAAATAGTTTATACATCGCGAGGCTGAGCTTGAAGACATGTTTGCAGGCTCCGGCTAGAGATTCATTTGAATATTCGCCGTCTTCTTCCCCGCTCCAATCTTCTTCACCGTCTTCTTCGTGTCTTCCCAGATCAGGTGCGAAGATAGGGTAGTTTCTGCAAAAGCCTGCCCATATCAAAGACTTTCCAGGGTCCCCGAAACATGACCCGGTGTCTTGAAATCCGAACTGAGTTTATCTTAAGCATCCAGTGGATCTTGTTGCCTTTACAAAACAGGGTTGTTCCGAATCTACAACAGTGTCGAGTGTGCTGTCGTTAGGTACTGCTGCATGGAGGCGAAAGTCGTGTTTATAATTGCCCCGTGCCAAAAGTCTTTATTCTAACTAACCCAAATTCGTCAAGTTGGAGAGTTTCCACTAGGGAGTGCAAACGGTAGCGCCACGTTCTGATGGCAACTCCCTGGCAAGCTTAAGCCGTGCAGATAGAGCTCGTGCAGGTGTTGAAAATGTCTCATGCATTGCTGTCGAGCTGAGAGGCAGGGCAACCCTGGCAATTGGGGAAATAGGTGCTTGCAGTTCATCCAGGCATTTCCGTCAGGCAGAATCAAAGACTTGACCTCCAAGAAGAGGTCACAAAGTGCAGTCTGATACCTTTGACCTCAAGCTATATTATGTACACCGGTAGTGAACTCATGAGTAACGATGGATGTTGTTCAAGCGCGAGAATGCGGTAGTGATCTCTTGAGTAATTATGGATGTTATTCAAGCTCAAGACTGGAGTGCTGCTGTTCCTGCAAAAGATTCCCAAATATTTTCCGTGGTTCTCTTATCGAAAGCTCTGTTCGACCAATCGACGGTGAGTTCGAGGCTCCGGCGCAGGATAGGATCTGATCTGAAGTTGAGCGTCAGATACAGATCTGGCGTGTGAGATTTCCCAGGTCAGAATAGCTCAGTACCAACGCGTTTCAACAGGATACTCAATTTGATCTCCTGGACAAAGAACTATGGGAGAGTTCAAGACACGGTGAAGACAGAAAGCCAACAAGAGTGGTAGCAGATCTCCTTCGAGAACAGCAAGCGAAGCAAGAGAAGCAATCCCAATCACTCTGTAAGCTTCAAAACCACACAGCTCATCTTGATCACGTCTGCTCGATGTCCTTCATCAAAGTTTGGCTATTATTAGCTGTTTGCCAACACTACTCTAGTGGGAATGGATACTAGTCAATCGGCTGAGAGCAACTGGCGATCCGTAGCTGTCACAATGCTGTCTGGCTTCTCCAGGTAGAGTAATTGTCTCTCGCTTCGTAGATTCTCCGGGATCATGCAACATTGTCTGCCACTTCATAAATCATGCTGCTTGACTATTAGCAAACCATAGGAGCCAGCTCAGAGTCGTGTCACCTGTTTAAAAGTGGACAATTTGCTATTTGCCATTGACGTCCAAATTGCCGACTTAAAGCTGCCGGCTACGACTGCTGTAAACTTTCAATTCTCCTCCACCACCTGCTAACCATTACACTTGTCGAAATACCGCAGACATCGTACATTATGCACATCCTCGTAAGTACCGGCAAATAATTGACTGGGAGCGATTCATCATGCCCTCATTTCTCTGTACTCCGAGAGTTAATTGACACATTTCTAGCTCACCAACGACGATGGTCCTCCATCCACAAATTCCTCCCCATACATCCTCTCCCTCGTCCGCACCCTTCAATCCCACGGTCACATCGTCTCAGTATGCATACCCAATACTCAGCGAAGCTGGATCGGTAAAGCACATATTGTGGGGCAGAACATAAAACCTACCTACTACCGACCACCACCGCCATCCTCACCGTCCGACCCAGCCATTGTTTCCATTGAGTCCAATGACCAAGGAACCACCTCTACACACCCATTACCACAACATGCCGATGACGAGGAATGGATATTGGTAGATTCAACCCCGGCTAGCTGTATCCAAATTGGCCTCTACCACTACTTTGAAGAGAGAGGACCGATTGATTTGGTTATCTCGGGCCCAAATTATGGCAGGAATACCACAGCTGTGTTTGCCTTGTCATCTGGTACGCTAGGAGGAGCTCTCGAAGCAGCTGTCTGTGGTGTGAAATCCATAGCGCTCTCTTATGCTTTCTTCGATCGGAACCATGATCCTTTAGTCATCGCTGCCGCGTCTAGGGCCAGTGTCAAGGTCATCGAGCACTTGGCGAAAACGTGGGAAAAGGGCGTACAGGTTTATACCGTTAACACGCCATTGCTAGAAGGCGTGGAGAAGACAAAGGTTATGTGGACGCACATGTTGGAAAACCAATGGGAATCGGGCAGTTGCTTTACCGAAATAGCGGTTCCTGAAGATGAGGACGCGGATGCTGGTGAAGCCGAGGCGGAGATTCGCAGAGCAGAATTCTCAAGCGGAGGCAAGAAGCCAAACCTGACTGGGAAAGAGGAGCAGTCAGAAGGCAAGAATAGCCATGTGCGCTACACACACAAGCACTTCAGGTGGTCGCCAAGGTTCAAGGACGTCTACGATAGTGTTGAGCGATCCTCTCCTGGGAATGACGGCTGGGCCGTGAAGGAAGGATACATCAGGTATGCTCTCCCAAGTTCGATCTGCAAAGTCCTCACTAACAAATGCAGTGTCACTCCGCTGAAGGCAAATTTCATGCATGTGGGCGGTTTTCAAGGCGAAGTATTGAAGCTTTGAAGTGAGAATGTGAGCATTTCTCGGCGCAGAATGAATTATGCCATTATGATAAGGTCGGGCAGATGTGGTCGTGGATAGGCAATCGATGATAGAATTGGCTGTGCGAGTCTTCCAATTCCGGAAGCTCACTTTCAACTGATTGCTCACTCTTTCACTGGGGAATTCGTGTACGCCATCTGTTTCGTTCCACTTCTATTCATCCCTAAGGAGGGCTCACTGCCTGTGACCTATCTCTCTCGCCAAGACTCATGGACCTCTATTGATACTGCTGACGCTCAAGAACGAAATAGAGTCATCGAGTTTTTGACATTAATGCCCCAATGAAACGTTACAATCGGTGGTGTCGCGAAAAGCATATGCAGTGAATCCATCAATCGACGATTGCTCAGGAGTGTCGTCCGTGAAGTACAGACTTCAGTTCCCATATATTGAAAAATCCCACAGGTAGCTCAACCACAACACGCATATCATCACAAGCAGCAGAAGATACCAGAAGCATCCATCGTCACCATAACAAATATGGAAAACGAAACAACACGTCCTCGACATACCCACCTCTCATCGTTCTCAAACACAACCTTCGCTCTCACTCAAAGTACGCGATCGGCGAGACGGGGGGAGTATCGCGCCTCTCTCGTATTTGAGTATCTACACTATATACCATATCCTTTTGACGCTAACGAAACAACCTTTACGCAAGCATGGCCGACCACGGCCGCATCTTCTGCTGTGATTACCTACCTCAAGCTGCTCACGCCACTCTCAGGTCGGCAGCACCTCAAAATCCGATGAAACAGCACAAGCCCACAGGCAATGGACGCGGTGGAGCACAGAATGACCATGCCGGTAACTCGAATGGAATGAAGGACGTGACAAACGGAGTCAAGACCGTAGTCAAAGGAGACGCGTCAAAATCCAACGCAGCCAATGGCGTCGCGTCAAACGCCAACAAAATCACCAAAAACGTCAAAGATGTCGCGCTCACTAAATCCACCTCAACCTTCAACACGCAGACCAAAGAAACCACGACCATCTATAAATACAATAACCACGGTGCCCACCTCATCCCTACCGATTTCAAAACTCCACCTAACCCTCTCGCCTGGATCCTCCCCAATTTCCTTGTCTGGGCTGAAGCGCACGATCTGGGTGAATTGCCCGAGACGAAGGGAATTATCGAGAGTGCGATTGTTTGTGTCGATGGTGGGGATGAGGGCGGTGTGAGGGCTTGTCATGCTGTAAGGGTTGAGGAATTTAGGATTCTGGGGGGTGTTCAGCAAGAGAAGGAGAAAGAGAAGGAGGCTGGGGATGGGAATGAGTCTGGTATTTCCAGCCCGGTTAAGAAAGGAAAGGGAAAGGGAAAGGGAAAGGAAGGAGATGGCAGCCCAGTCAAGGACCATCTCGCTACGGACCACTCAACCACCTCGAGCCCAGTCAAAGGAGGCGCTGAGAAGAAAAAGAAATGGATTAACAGAGGCAGAGGAAAAGCAAAACTCCCTACAACCTCACCCGTGGAAGCAGAATTAACCAAAACATCTTTCTTCCTCCCGCTCCTCGAAACATCCCCCTCCCTCCACGCATCCAAACGCCACATCTGTCGTTTCGGACAGGTACCCATTGAACTCGTGACGATTGGAAAGGATACGGTGGTGTTGGATTATCACGAGCTATTCTCACATGGGACTACTGCTTCTTGTATCGGTAGTGGTGTTCGCTCGGAAGGAGATGGAGATGGAGATGGAAGGGATGATTTATTCCGTGTCGCTGGAGGAGGAGATAAAGATGGTGGTGGAAGAATCGAGCAGGGAAAATTCTACAAGATTTCGTATGTTGGGGAGGTTTTGATTAGGATGGGGATGGGTGGGAAGGAGAGGGTTGTCGTTCCAGTATCAACTGGTGCTAGCGCGTCAATTAACACCACCACCAACACCATCGGAGCCGCATCGTCAACATCCATAACCGACGCAGACGCAGACGTAGATGTAGAGTCCACCGACGGGGAATTGGAAGAGCGGGAGGAAGGGGAAGGAGGAGAGTTGGCGGAGATGGAGAAGTATAGGATGATGGAGCAGATTATGAGTATTAACTTTGGATATGGTTGGAGCAACCCACGTGGTATTTAGGGCGACGATTGAGGTGGGGGGATTGGTGAAGAGGTGAGGGATTTGACTAAAGTGGATATTTGGTGCGATGTGGGTGTGGAGGTAAGCGAGTGGCTTTACGGGTATGATATCCAAGGCGTATCTTTTGCACGCGTATAGTGATGATGACTAGTCATTCTAGCTAGTTATTATTGTTGCTGATCTCACAATTCAATGGAGATATTTATACGGTGTCGGTCAGTCGTATCTTCCATAGATAGACTATCAACTCCCAGGCAGTATACATACCCCTCCCTATCCATTATCCCCATCATGAAGCCAAACACCCTCTTTCCCCATAACATAAAACTTCTCAGCCCAGTCAAACCATCACTGCAGATAGTCAATACACACCTCCTCCTCGGCTCACCACCCCATTCCTTTCTCCATTGTCGAAATGAACTATTCGCAAGTTAGACGTCTCAATTATCAGCTCCAATCCAGGATCGTCCCGGCGGATTCATGGTAAGCGTATGGAAGATATCATCCATCGATTGCGATTTCCCTGTGTAGATGAAGAGAGATGATCTAATATTCAAGAAACAAAATAGGTATATCTAAGACTTCGTTCGAATAGAGAGGCGGGAGGGAAGTTAGGCGACATCTTTCATTCGCCGCGTTAGAGATAGCTTCAAGGGGGTTACGTTATGAAACTCCATCTCTATCGAGTACTCCCGTCTTACCATGTAGTTATTTGCAGGCGCTGTATTGAAGTAGGTGAATGATGTGACGGCTTGCTAGGCTACTGGAACACCCACAGTGTTCAAGCACCTAACAAGGCGCCACAGTACATGGGCCACAGCAAGACCTATAAGTAAGCCTTGCCCCCAGCCCCCATTTACATAGCTACCTGTAGTTCGCTATCACATTTAGTCCATACCTGATTGCTGCTCACGCCTTTCATTAGTTACTACTAGACGTGACAAATGACCTTGGCTATAACTTTTAGCTTGCTTTTGGAGGTGAAGATATTTCTTCTACTTCTACTTCTATGGAAGGGATGGATGTTAAATAGAGATGTTGGAAGAAGGGTTGTGCTGCGCTGTCAACTATAATATTAGCCTCACCAATTATCCTAGAAGAGGACCTATCAGTTAACACTAAAATCTTTTCACACATACCTCTCGTTCCTAATACCTTCATAGACGTCCAAATAACCATTTCGAAACAAGGATCCTCCCGCCGCGCCGCAGCTGTCAACTGCGTAGCTCCGAAATAGTGCAGACGGGTATCGAGATTATTCCGCTGTCACCCGGATATCAGTCTTTTAGAGACCCATGTAAGATCCACAACAACAGTGTAATAGTGAGTAATCGACTTCACAGTCTTTCCCGATTGTTAGTTGGCGAGACGGGATCGGAGTTGAGGGGCAGAGGAACGAGGAGGAGCGAGGAGCGGAGAAGTGAAGAAGATGCAGCAACGTCTTCAACCTCTCAGGAAATGACATCAGAAATCATGACGTTTGTGGAGTGATGTCCTGGCGATGATTCAGGTGAGGCGTTTGTTCCTAGCTATTCGATCTTTGTCGTCCAATATTCATCGAGACGGATTATTGGACCTCTCCGTCCTCGTGCCAGAAAATGGGTAGAATCTGTCAAAGATTAGATATCGAACGCTCTGTTTCTCGTGCCGAGATCGGCGTATAAACAATTGTGTTGAAGACTGACCGTTGATTATTCGTCTTTCGATTTAAAGAGAGGGGTTGTCCAATCGTGGTCAAGATAAATTATTGAACGTTTTTTTATGGCCGGAGAAATCCGACGCCCAATGCACGTGATGCGCGTCAATGCTGACTATTGAGCGTTCTTCTCTAGACCGTACGATGACTGATGACCAACCCTCTCCAACACTGACTAGTGCTTTGGACGTTCTCTTCTCACACAGAGGTACGTATCCAATCCTTTTGAACGCTTACTATTGAACTTTGCTCTTTCAGTGGTAAGATGGAGGATGGTCAACGCCTGTGGAGATATACATCGAAAGTGTCAAGTGTCACGAACGTCTGTCATTTATCTACCCCCATCCGGTTGGCCCCGAAATGTGACATTGGCTTACAGTGGATCAAAAGAAATGTATTGCCTATTCCGCAGCCAAAATGCGTCACGTTTCAGTATAGGTCCGGAAATCCACACGGATATGACGGCTTTGATCATGAATTTTCGTAGTGAAGCAGACTGACGTCGGAAATCGCAATGGTCGCAACGGTTGTATTCTTTGCATCCCAGGAAGCGGTGAGTACTCTCGCCTCCCGCGGGATGAAAATTCGGCTGCGACGAAAATTCATAGTGTGGGACACCTCGCGACCAAGTTCTGGACGTGAGATAGTGTGGATATAAAAAGTGCAAGAAAATGGCGATGTGACCTAAGTCGAGGTTGGTGCCCGATTTTTTGCGCGGTAGCGGTTAAGTGTCCAATCTGGACTCTGAAGCGTGGTGATGGGGATGGGACACCTTGATGGATGTTCGTTGAAGGGAAGCCTAACAGTCAAGCGTCCTGTTGGCCAAGGCTGGCCCAGATCAAGGGCGCACTAAAAGACCCCGCTTCTTGGGATCTTATCTGCTTCAGCCGCAAGGAGATTGTTCGGAAGCATTACCACATTTAAGGCATAGTTCATAACGCAGAGAAGTTGGTACGGCTAGACAATCACGAACCAGTATCGCAAAGCTTAGCAACAATGCAACTCAACTGCAGCTGCAGCTTCACAGGAATCGGTAGTTATGTTCAAGCGAGAGAATAGGTGCAGCTAGTTAGCCCGGATAGTATTTTCCAGCATCTTGGATTTTGGAGAAATGAAATATATTGTAGATGGCAGAGCAAACGTGGGGGCGGCAAAGCGTTGGTCAGTTTGAGGATCGTCTTGACGACGGGGGATGCATTACGAGGGTTAATTGATTCTGTGCGAGGATGTGCTTTCTTCTTCTCTTTGATTCGTTGAAGATAATCAGGTTGTTCCGTCGTGTATCCGAGGACGGACCGTTGCGCAACTCAAGATGATGGCGGTTCGGTACGTATCGACCAGGTGTGTACCAAGTGATACTGTCGTAAGCTGAGAAATCTTCTGCATTCCTCGCCATCTTTGAGATGTCATGGTATCTGATATCGTGGGCAAGCATTTAAGCTTCATGGTGCCAACGATGCAAAAATTGCAAGATAAGTTTGACTTAACACAGATGCATCCGCAAGACCACAAATTAAGCTTGTGTATATGCCATGGTACTTTCGAATCGTTTTGGTCAACACAAATCATGTTGTGGTCCATCTCAATTCATAGCCATAAACAGTTCGTCGAAGTAATTCGTCCTTTCAGGATGTTAGTGGTGCAAAGAATGAAACAATCGAGTGAAGACAAACTCCAGGGTCTGTTTCGAAAAGCACCCTATCCATAACTTTTTCGAATATCTGTTTCACCTGAAATTGATGGTCTCGGGCAAGGTCAAAGAATGCTAGATCTTTTTCGAGCAGCCATGGGCGATATGGCGTGAAGAAGACCAGCGCGCACGCATTTCCATCTTGCTGGAGAGTTTGTTGAACGCTCTTGATCAATTTGGCATGTTCCGAGTGGTTGAACAGCAGATCTGCCAGGATTACTGTTTGAAACTTCGATGGCCTGCTCACTTCAGGAAGCAAGGTCAAAAGATCTTCGACAGGGGCTCCCCAGAGATGACCCTGAACGATGATTAGGCATATCACACACGATTTCAAGCATAGTAAAACGTACGGCCGCAATAACCTTCGACTTGTCCACTATTTCACTGCAAGTCTTGATGTTTTGGGAGATATTTTCGATAAGATCAGGATCCGGATAGTCAGTCACCACAACGGTTGACGCTCCTTTGATGGCACTGACAAGTCCTGGTAAGCCAGCTCCAGCTCCCAGCTCCAACACGTTTCGACCACGGAGCAGAGCAGCTGCATTTTCCTCGAGATAGTCGGAGATGGTTCGTCCTGCGTTCCATAGGAGATGTCCCTAAGCGAGCGACAATTAGTTCCCAGTCCATCGTTCGCTGTAATTGTTTTCAAGGGCGTTCGTCGGCCGGCAACGCAGAACCAGAGACCTTAAGAGAACCTTCAGGTTCCATCAACGGCTGCCTGCGTTTGAAGCTGTCGCGCGGCGGTGGCAAAATAATTTGACGATTATTTTACTGATGGTAGAAGCACTACCCAGCTCGTTGCAAAGCTGAGATGGTCAACAAGACGATGGAGACTGTCAAGCTCATCGACGACCAGAGAGTGGTCCAACGTCCGGTCTGCCAACCAAGGAGGAGTGACAGGAAACGGGTAGTAAACGTTGACGTACCCATAGTGGATTGTGGCCAACAAGTCGCAACTTCAGGTTCTTTCCGGACAGCAGAGTGTGAGTCGCGACGGTTGGCTCGGGTGCTGGCTTGAAGAAATTTTCAGGCTCCTGAAATAGCTGCGCATCGATTTCATCGTCGGAGTCGGCCATGATAGAATAGTTGGGCGTTCAGTAGGAAGAATTAGGTATGGACGGTTGAGCGTTGGCTATGCTATGGCTATGGCTATGCAAGACTGGGAACAGAGAGTGGAATTGGAGTTGACTTCCCGAGACTGACAGATCACGTTGTGAAAGTTATGATTAACACCAGTGGTTGGCGGCGGTTATTTGACTCTTCAAAAGTCACAACGATACTGTATGTTTGCACTCGGAGTGTGTACTGATATTCTATTGATTGAATGCCCACTCACCCCACGCCGTTGAAAACATATGCTGTGGTAAAGACGGTACTAGGCCCGAACGTCCCTGGACTTGCAACTCGGCGGTTCCTGAATCCTGGGAGTGTCCGAGGAGGTCACGGTCACATTCAGCAATGGTTTGCAACGCTCGATATTGCAGCCGAACGAAGGTCCACGGGTGGAGGGGACTTTGGGGATATAAGAAGAAGGCAAGCACCATTATTACTATAGTTATTAATATTCCTCCACGCTGCATCTTCTGCATCTTTATCCACCACTCTTGCCGCGATCGTCCACGCACGAAACACACAGTCCACGTCCACACAATAAGTCCACAGTCCACGTCCACACAGTAAGTCCCCAGTCCACACAGTAAGTCCCCAGTCCACAGTCCCAGTCCCAGTCCCAGTCCCAGTCCCAGTCCCAGTCCCAGTCCCAGTCCCAGTCCCCAGTCCCAGTCCCAGTCCCAGTCCCAGTCCCAGTCCCAGTCCCAGTCCCAGTCCCAGTCCCAGTCCCAGTCCCAGTCCCAGTCCCAGTCCCAGTCCCAGTTCCAGTCCCAGTCCACAGTCCACACACCTCCAGCTGGCAGAGATTCCTGCCCTGCCCTGCCCCGCCCCGCCCACGCCCGCCCTACTCTATCCAACCTAGGCGCGCAAGGTCCCCCCTAAGCGTGAATCAGCTCCAGAGCTCCAGCAGCAGCTCCAGCTCTCGGCGGAGACGCTCCTCAATCCTCCTGCGCCTTTACATAGGCGATACAAGCGACGCCGCTGACTAATAAACTTGCTCACTTTCCCAGGACCCGACGTACAGCCTGCATAAGCCCTTTGACTCGCATACGCCGTCTTCCACTTCGAACTGGCTGAAGGAAAATCCAGTCGACTGTTATCGTCGAGGCCAACTCCGCGAGCCTTCAAGACAGTCGACGTTCGGCTGCCACACATCGGTCGGTCGACGAGGAACGCGTCTTCTCACCACTCGCTCAGCATCGAATTCTGCGTTGGTACGTCTTTTTTGCTCTGCACAGTCGAGCCACTGGTGAGTGCCGCGTCTCTATATCTCCTTCACATCTGTGCCCTGCCTGCCGTAATTAACCTGCCCAATTCGCTCTTTCTTGCTCAACTCGCAAGCACTCTTCTGAAGCACTTTTCCTATCTCAGCACTCTTGATACACGTCAATTCTGCCCTGTGCCACTGGAGAGGCTGCCATTACCCCAGGCTTACCCACCTCCCCAGTACTGAAGGTTGGTTCAGGCCGTGTCGCCTACCTGTCACCCTTTGTACCTTTCTTTTGCGCTTCACGAGTTGCAATTGTTCCTCCTTCAAACGGCATCCACGTGCCCTCCACGCACTGATCCGCAGTTGCAGGGATTTCAAGGCTTACAGAATGATAGGATCAGCAGATACAATCGCAACCCGTTCTGCGCTTTTCTCTCCGGTGAAGACCAGCTGCAAGTATGCCAGAGATTTGCGTCCATGGCGAAACGAAGAAGGTAGCTTGGTAAGCCATACCCGCGCTCCTACTTTCGTGCATGTTTCTACACATGCCGAGAGTCCAGTGTGACACATGTCTGACCACGCACCGCAGCGGACCATGCATCAGAGGTCATCGATCTTCCAAATGCCATCACACTGACCGCGTCCTTGTCGAGGTCCGAAAACCTGGACGGCCTCTAAGTGCTTGTCCACATCCTACGGGTGCTTGCGGTTGTGAGAGGGCCGTTGTCTACGCCATACCCAGAGGTGCGTAGTACTGTTCCTACGAGAACAGCTCAGTCGCAGCTAATACAGCGACAGATTTTCAGACGCCTTACTTAATCCCGGCTGGAACATTACTACCCATAAAGCCTGTGGCAGCACTAAATGCAAAGATACAGAAGCAGCCCAAAGCGAAAGTAGGAAAGGGATCCACTATCACACCAGCGAAAGTCCAATTGAGTCTGGATAAACTGGACAGCGCAGCTCTGGTCAAACCTGTGCCTGTTCTGACACAGAATGCATCGGGCTCATCAAGCAATGCACCCTCTTTAGGATCCAGCAGCAATTCGACGCCACAGCTCAGCGCTATCGATGGGGGTCCACTTCAACGAAATGATTCGTCCAGGCCGTCCTTTGATATCAAGGACGAAGAACAACTTGGGTTGTCTGGAGACATCATGGGCGGCGGAGGGCAATCGTCGTGGGTTGGAAATGAGAACATCTCCGGTCGCAGTGGGTCTAAGCCAACATCATCAGAACCGGCAAAAGCGCAGCCGCGCTCAGGCTGTTGCGGTCCGAAAGCACCCCAAGAAAACGACAAAGCTGGACAGGCACAGCAAGACGCGTTACAGAACATGCTCGATCATGTAAATTCGACGGCTCCCAACGGGGGCCCACTGGACTATGGCGCCGATATGGATGGCTCAAATTCCCAACTACACAGTCCATTCCACACCGCTCTCAATGTCCCCCCTTTCAGCGAATACGAAAACCGCTTCGGTTGCAGCACAAACGGTCAAATATCACGCCACCTCGACAGGGGCGGAGAGCAGCACGATTGCAGTTGCGGTGACGGTTGTATCTGCTTTGCATGCTTACAACATCCTGCAAACAACACGATGATAGAATACGCCCAATTCCATAACCAGTATGGCTCATACGATCCGAACACCCACCGTAACGGATTGCACTTGCAGCCTCAATTTCCACAACCTTCACACCCGGGCAACCCATATATGAACAATATGACCATGATCCCTGGCCCCGTTCCGAACCTGCAACAATATCAATTTTCTTCCCCAGTTCACAGCTGGGATGGTGCTTCACAACAATACGCCATGTCCCAAGGAACTCTACAGCAGATGATGTCCACTCCTGCCAGTACAGTACACCCCTACTGCTACCAGTCTCACCTGAGGCCCCTGACACTGGCACTGAACAACAACACCACTCAGGCGTCTCAGCGCCCAGCGTATCAACGTCGATCGGGTGCGCAAGCGCAAACGTCTGACACTGATCCAACGCTAATGGCTTCGTCGATCCTGGATACGGAACAGGTCATTAGCCAAGACTCACCCAGTACTGATCAGGAAGACAACGTGTCTGTTCTATCCACATCGGGTTTTCAAATCCAACACTTTCGAGTCCCGGGATGCAGCGACGTCACAGGCACCTGTCGTTGTGGAGATGGATGCATTTGTTCCAACTGTGTTGATCACGGTGGGCATCCAGGTGATCAAGATATCGTGAAGGGAATCAATGCTGACGCGATCAGTACCGATGTTCATGCGATGAACACGATCAGTAATCCATCCGACTTGGGTGATGATTTCACCCTTGATGAGTATCTTACAAACTTCCAGCACCAGCACCCCATGACCCCAGCCAGCGTACCCGACGACTTCCATGGACACCTTCAGTTTCCCATCACAACCGCTGAATGGTAATGGAAATCGCACGCCGCTTGCTCTTTGAACATCTCTATTTCCGCAAGATCTTTACAGTGCGAACAAGATCCGTGTTTTGAGTCCATCTTATCCATAGGAGTCAAAAAAGGTCCATAGGTCTTGCTTTCGCCATGCGGGACAGCGGACTGTTTTAGCTTCTCAGGATCGGGTGGTCGTCTGTCAGAATTGCGTGCTGGTTCGCCTATATTCCATTTTCTCTCAGATGGCTTGATATCGTTCAGGTCACTTGCCATGGGTTTATGCATTTTTCTTGGGGAGTTGGGAGAGCACATTACACGGAATTGCATATGGGATGGCGAATGGTGCATCATCAGTAGACGAAGGTTACGATATGATACCCCCGGAATGTCTGCGAATCAGGCATCGCACAGCCTCTCGCAAAGTAGTGACTCTGTGCCTTGCGTGCATTGTATTTTATGACTTGTTTTTACGTTTGCTTTCTTGTGAGTTGCATTGAATGTTGTGAAGGTTGAAGGCAGGTGTTGATGTATGGCTTGTGGGAGGCAGGGCCATAGGGTAAGGTTGGTTTGGATGGCTTGGTTGGTTGAAGTTGCAGTGTTTTTATTGCTTGGAGGTATACATTGTAGGGGTTGATATAGCATCTCTTCGTCCAAAGACAAGTACAGTTATCCGCATTCATACATTATCGCCTTGGTATACACCCGTTTCTCGTCTTTGTGAAGTACAAGTCTCCTCTTTGCCGGCTCTCGGCGTTGATGTCATAGTGTATGTAGGATCTTGGATCTTGGGTGGCGGGATGGAGGAGCGATGGATATGTATAGTATGAAAACGGTGAGTGCATGGGTGAGGGGGCAGATGGTGGTGGTGGTTGCGGTGGCAGGTGGGATTGTTTTCAAGTTCTCGTCTTTCTTCTTACGTTGTGATGGATTGGTGAATACTAGTTCTATGACGATAGGACTGGCTCGCGTGCTTTGATGAGGGCTTTGGTGGATGGTGTGGTTTTTGTGGAGAAGAGGGTATTGGTATCGCGACGAATGCTTTTGTGTCTTTGGACTGAGATTAAGATTGAGATTGGGATGTTGTATTGTTCTATGATGCTGCTGCTGTTTGATATGCTACCATTGTTTCTGTCGCATTCTTGTTCTTGCCCCTTTCTCTCCGTATGTCAGAGTATCTATGGTATCTCTCTTTCCATACGCATTCCTACTTTCCCCTCATTGTCTTATTTCTCATTGCCCCGTGTCTTTGTTTTCCCTTTTCTTGCTCTGTTTATACGCTTCTTTTCATGCTGTCATGTCCGATCTTTCTCTTTGGCCCATCGCGTCTTGTTTTGTCCATGTTCGCCTTTGCCATTGCTGTGGATGCCCTTCTCTCTCTTTGTTAGGCCTCGCGTCAGATCATTTCATATCTGGCGGGCCGTCATCTTGTATTCCGCATGTCTCTTCGTCCTCGACGTCTCTTTCCGAACGTTGTTGTGACTTAGGTTCGTCATCGTGCCACATCACTACCTGCTTCGATTCCTGTTCCTCTCTTGTTTCTAACATCTCTTTGTGAATTTGATCCCCTAACGTTGTTCAAGGCCTCTTTTACTCTCGCTCGGTTCGTTCGGCTTCCGTTGATCGTTGCGGTGCTCGTGTTGTTGTTGTCTGCTGGTGTTCGCTTTATCTCATTTGAATGGGATGCAAACATGTTGCAGTTGAGAATATATGCCTTCTTTTAAGGAAAGGGCATCCTCATAGACTTGGATGCAGACTTGAAGGATCCTAAGAACACACCTGGATTGGATGATCTGGTCAAAAACGCTAAGCCGCGGTGAGGCTCATGCGTGGACGATCTCGACATAGCGGTAGTGTTCATCTCATCGTGCTGCAACAACAAATGTCCTAATTTGGTGACCGAAAACTTGGTTATAGTATGGTGTGAGGACTGTTGGCTGTGGCCTTTTCTCCTGTCTTGAGAGAATGCGAGATCAACATCTACACAGAGGCAACCCTTTCGAGAGAATGGCGATTGACGCGACTGGTAAACATTTACTTCCCTCAGCGCGAGCATTGAACAACGTCTCTACAAATAGAGTAATCACAGGTTATTAGGCTCCTTACTCACGGCCGCGTCGCTCACAATGTCGCAAAAGGCATGTCTATCTCGCAGCCTCTTAAAGTTGTCACCGCCAGTTTCACGTCAGAGGATCGAAAATCAGTCGCCGATTCTGCCAGCCTTAGATCAGCAGTTTACTTGCAGATTTAATGACATATATCGCTTTTCGAAGACTCGGATATAATGTCACACTCTTTGAGCGGTCTCTCGCGCCACAACTTCATGACCAAGGCGCTGGAGTTGGTGCTGGCGATGAAGTACACAGATTCATGTCCAGATACGACAGTCAAAACGAGCGATCTCAGTGAGAAGCAAGCAACGATTGTATCTCAACAAAGCAGGCGATGTTATCGACCGCGATGACAAGATTTAACACATGAAGAGCTGTGTAAGAATGTAGATCATGTATCAGACATGTGATGTGGATTGTTAAGACACCGGATTGCTGCATTCCTGCTGCAAACAGTCATTCTTTGTTATTTGCACTGTAGAATGGCCTACATAACCTGATTGAACTGCCCTTACGGCGAGAACATGCAACTCTATGTCCATTCAACTCAACAACTGTGTATTTCGCTCGATCTCATAAGCTGGAACTTGTTGTACTTTTTAGCTTGGGCAAATTTTGATAATGTCTCGGGTGAGTATCTACAGGGCTACGGGATACCCAAAAATGACGGGGATGGACGGGAAATCATAGTGATCAGAGAAGACAGAGGATGTGTCAAGGTCACGTTCGAGCATGTCCTGAACCAGGACTCCCAGGAGAGTGAAGACTTGATTCCCGAGTGGGTTATTGATTCTAATGGTGCATCTTTCACCGGACGTTGGTTACTTTCGCCTTCCTCTCCAGAGCGCTCATATTCTAGCTATATCGCCTCCGCCGTACCATACTTGAAATAGAGGTGTCCCAATCCGCAGCGGAAGTGTTTGTCGAAAATTACTCTTTCTACGACAGCGAAGGCCAACAGACCCTGGCCTACACTATTCCTGGCAAAGCAGGAACGTTAGAAGTGGGCAGGAGGCCTGTCAATTGGAACTGGGACGTCAATGTTGTTGAGAAGTTCGAGGAATAACAAGGACATCATGACTGACCAGAACGGGAACACTCTCCGTTGTTACACTCTTTCCACTGGTGGACATAAGCGTGATGAAGTTTTGGTAGACACGAAGAAGCGTGCCAGTTTAGACCTGCTATAGTACGCGGAGCTTGCCGAGAAAACGACCACACCGTTTGTTCAAACCCTCATCGATTTGGAGCCGCCCAGTGATGGGAAGGCTTGGTGTTTGGCTGGGAAAACGGTTGTTGTGTGTGTGATGCGTACAGTGGTTTTCGACCACAAACAGCTGACCCAACAAGTCAAGCTGCGTTGCATGTCCTTCTTTTGGGAGAGTTACTCGTGGTAAACATGGATAGAGAAGAGTAAGAGAGCCACGTCTATGATTATAGGAGAAGAGTTCAGTGGAAGGGGGTGAGCTTGGTGAAAGAAATCAGTTTTGGAGACACCCGTTAGACTCCTGTCAATTGTGACTGTTGTAATCATGTAGTGCCCGAGGTTAACTCGGCATATCAGAGTCAATTATCACGTCTCGTAACAGGATTATCCTTCAGTCTATTTTTAGATTGAAGCTCATTGTTGCGTCTCACAATTTTCCTCAAATATGGAAGTGAATGGAAACATTCAGATCAAAGCCGGAGATGGTCTCAGCACCTTGCAAAGAAGATAAATCAACCACATCGCGAAGGGGAAGATTAAGGACAAACATTAACGTCACCTGACCAACGCAGCCCCTCAAATTTCTCGTCAACTTCTTCACTTCGACTTATTTGTCTTAAGAGCACCCCTTCAGCCAACGTTTTACCTTTCCCCTTTCTCCTCATCTTCTCAAACGAGTCGTGTCCCAAAACTTTTGTCTTTTGAAAGTTTTTTCCGTTGTTGCGTTTTCCGAAGCGCCGACGGGTAAACTTTGTTTCCGTCTCACTGTCCATTTTGACACAACTTCTCTGACTGCGGATGTCGAGGTTGAGGTGGGCTCGTCTTTGGGTACTCAGAGAATGGCTGTATGATGACTGTGTTTACGAGGACGATAGAGACTGCTGCTCGCCGCCGACCACAGGGACGCCTCTATCCTGGGGGAAACGCAGGTTCTGCTGTAGCTAAGAATTAGCAGGCTCGCCAAGCAACAAATACTTTCTCTACATTGACCGTGACCGTGTTGCAGGGATAAATTATTCGGCTTTGCCCAGAATTTATGGTACGAGAGCAATATATACAATCATTGATATAGTATCTCTCCACTCATTAATCCATATTTCTGGGGCTATCTACTAGTATATCGCTTAGCTTTGGGTGTATTCTGAAAAGGCGAACGATATTCAGTACGCATACTCAAACTTCCAAGTCCACACGATCCGTTCAAATGAGGTGATCGAGGACAAGTTCCAAGTCGACTTAACTTGGTTTTTTGGGGATGCAAGCTGACAGCTGAGTATGGGGTTCTATCCGTCGATTTTCAAACCCCCACCAGCTTCCTCACAGCTTCCTGTTCTGTAATCTGAAGTCTTGGAATTTGATTGAAATCTTATCGAAATCTTCGGAAACCCCACGGATGGCGAGAATGTGTATTCATAGCATCAGAAGTTGAAGATACGGTCTCTATATATACCCTAGACGATCTCAATGACTCTTTATTGTCTAAAACATCTCCTTCTGGCCAACTCCAAATATCAACTCTAAAAATGCTCTCCCTACTCTACCTCTCAACAATCGTCCTTACCGCCGTACAGCAAGTTTCTGGGTCTACTCTTATAAGCCCTCTTCATAACGTTGGACCTCCTATTCCAGAAGCCATAGAAGTGAACAAGGCTCCAAGTGTCGCCGTGCAGGTATGCGGGGCTTGTTATGCTCCTGGAAAGAAAACAATCGTACGTTATACTAAATATATCCAGGCTATATAATCGTCTTCTTCCTAGGATCGCGTCCGATTGGATAGTTATAGGGCCTGATAGTACTATACTAGTACAGAAACGTCTATGCTAATAAAATACTGTAGACATGGGTTTGTAAAGCTGATCATCACAGAAACGTCTATGCTAATAAAATACTGTAGACATGGGTTTGTAAAGCTGATCATCGCGAGCGACAATGCGATACCGATTGCAGCGACAATGAAGTTTCTAGGGGTTCTTTCAGGTGCTGTGTATGTTCCACCGCTGAGTTTAGGGGCTATGCTAACGTGTGTGTAGTACGTTGATTGTCCACAATTGTAATCCGAGACGATTTTGGCAAAGACTTTGGTAGATGGTTGGATGATGGGTTTGTTTACGGTCTTTTGCATTGGAAGGCGAAGGTCGCTAGCAAAAATAACATCTGGAAGCAAAACTCAAAATGGAGATTGCTGGTTTTCTTTTTGATACTTGTGTCTCCCTTGACTTCGAATCCTCTTGATCCTCGTTCATCTAGGTGTGCAGCTCGGGTTGTGGGGGCGGGGGCTGTCGTGGCGGCTACAACATTAGTCAGCGTGTGGTATGGCGCGAATGGAACAGGTGGATAGAACGGCACTCCCTACAACAACATCCTCTACAACAACATCCTCTACAACAACGCCAACCAAGCCAAACTAGCTGCCTAGTTGTTCACCATTCTATCGCATTTCCTGCATCGCAATCAGATTGTTCAATCAGCTGGCAAGCTCGCTGAAACCATTCACAACTAGCTCGCTCTCGCAACAGTTGCTAAGACCTTCGACTATACGGCTCTGCAGAACATCTCCCGGTCGGTCAACCGTCTTTTGCATGGTTTCTGCAGAGCCGCATTGTGATGCATCGTCCCTCCGCCGCATATTTGGCTGGCTTCATGTCGTTTTGCAAACCTCATTGGCGTGTTCAAGAACAAAGCTCGTCATAGCAGCCAGGATCTGATTTGAACATGCAGTTTGTTATTCCTTTCCATGATAGCTAAGATGCCTATAGGTGGACATCTAATGTTTGGAATCCGATAATCCCCAGCACTGATCGTGGCGGGCGAAACCGGTAATTTTACCGTCTGTCTGCTTTCCAGATCATGCGCCAGGGACTAGGCCTGTTCAGGTCTTACTATCAGCTTTTTTGTTTGTATTTTGGGCCAATTCTGGTCGTTTGTTTTAGTCTACTAAACAGCATTGCGGTCCTCGGACCGCAGAGGAGGCCTAGCACGGCGGCTCGAAGCTCTGGCCAGGGCAATTGTGGTTCAGAAACGTCCTCGAATCTGTAACAAGTCAGTTTACACCCTGTCTCGCTTCACCAGCCATGATAATGTCGAGTCCTCGACGGGCAGTAGCACATAGTGGTAAGCATTGTGTTCCGGGAACAACTGCACTTACGGCCGACTTGGCCGAAGTAAGCTTTGGAGGCCTGTCTTGTGTCTCCCTCTCTCTGTAGGTCGCATAAATAGTCTTGATCTTCTCCTCTTGGTGCTAATCATCATCAGCTTCTTTCAGCTTCTTCAGTTTCCTTCCAGTTCATCTTCTAATCTTTACACTGCTGTGCAGTCAGTTTAATACTTTCTCTCACTTCAACAACAGCTCCTTGACGGACTTTTTAACTTCAAACCCTAATATCAAAATGCAGTACTCATACATCCTCTCCGCGCTTGTCGCCTCTGTCTCTGCCCACGGTGTTATCACTGAGATCCAGGGCGCCAACAAGGTCACTATGCCAGGTCTTTCTGGTAACTATCTTACATCTATGATTCACAATCCCCACTAACTTACTCTTCCAGTCGCTGATGGAACACCACGTGATTGCGCCTCCCCACTGTGCGGTTCCGAAACTGACACCTCAATCATCCGTGCCAAAGAAATGGGCGGCAAAGCCTCCGCACTCGGCCCCACCAAGAACGGTCCGGTAGACGCCGGAGCTGCCATCGCCATGTTCATGGGAGGCTCCGCAGCCACCAAACGCTCACCTCAACTCGCTGCTCTCCTCAGCGGTGCAGGAGGTGGAAAGGGTGCCGGTGCCGGTGCTGGAGCAGGCGCAGCAGCAGCAGGCCAGAAAACCGCAAAGGGCATAACGGAACAAGGTGTCTCCAAAGCCGCAGGCACAGGCGCCTCCTCCGGTCTCCCAACTTGCTCCGACAGCGGCGAAATCACAATGACCTTCCACCAAGTCAACCAAGATGGCGCTGGTCCTCTCACCGCACAGATCGATGCCACATCCGGTGGAACCGACCCCGCCGCCTTCCAAGATGCCAAAGTCACGCAGAACGTCCCTGGTATTGGAATTGGTGGTCTCTCTGCTGCCCAAACCACCGATTTCCCGGTCAAGGTGCAGATGCCGGCTGGTATGACTTGCTCTGGCTCGGCTGGTGGTGCTAGCAATGTCTGTATTGTTAGGATGCAGAACTCGGCGCTTGCGGGACCTTTTGGTGGATCTGCTGCTTTTACGATGTCGGCTGGTGCTAAGAAGCGCGCTGTTGAGTACAACCTCCGCAAGCGCCACATTGCTCGTGGTCTTTTCGGAAAGGCCGATTTGGAGTGAGAGATTTCATGGGTAAGATCGTTTTAAACTTTTTTATGATGAACATGAGTACGAGTTCTCGACGATGGGGATTGAGACTCGAGGGAATGGTCTGAGGTTAATTTGGGGGGCCTCTGGGGATGGATTGGGCACTGGCGGCTGTCTCATTCTTAGAGGCGGGGAGGTGGAATCGGGGTAATTTTTCTTTTTATCTCTGTTGTCTGTTTAGATTGTTGAATGATCATCTTTCCTTTTAAAATCTTTTGCTTGCATGAATATTTTACGTTGACTCAATTGGTTGCGTAAATTTCGCTTTTGATTTTGACCTCTCCTCTCCTTTCCTGATCCTGTATGTAATATTCACAAGGTATCAAATCGAATTCTTGGACTCAGCACTCTGAATACATCTAACAACCTACCATTTACCTACATACTCCACAATCACATCATTACCAACTATCCCCTCACATCCCCGTCGTACCGCCCACCAAAGTCCTAAAATACGATACATCACATCACATCGCACCAAACCACCCTGCCACATCCCTCTCGCCTCAAAAGATCCTTCTATCTTCCTGCTTCTGAAACGATTCATACGTTGTTTCGTTTATATAGAAACCTGATTGTTTATAATCTCGTGACATGAGACTTGAGATGTTTGAGGTGGGATATGTTATAAGGAGCTCTTTAATCCCTTTGGAAAAGAAAGGAAAGCGGGGGAAATGAAAGGTGAAGGGAGATGGAGTGATGAGGGAGGAAAGGGAAGAGGTGGGAGTGGGAATTGGTGTAATGGGGAAGTTGGGTGGAGTTGCGAGGTTGAACCTTTGTGTTTGGGTAGGTTCGAATGCTGGGAGTTTGTAGCTGGGATTTTTGGGTTCAAAGGGATAGGTTTTGGTAAAGTTTGTGTTGAGCGAAGGTCACTCGTAGAGGATGGCTCGGAATGGGTGTGGGCGTCTTCGGTGAGTTTGTTTTGATATGGAAGGCTCGTGTAAGGAAATGCACTGTTAGCGTTCTCGTTGACGAGTGGAGGGCTTATAAGGAATAGAGTAACGACGATGGTAATTATTATCATTCTATAATGAAGATAATGCTAGCATCATCATCACCGGCTGGCTAAAAGAATTGCGGAAAGTAACGAAACTTGTCTATGATTTTCAGCCTCGCTCCTCGTCTTCTCTTGCAGAATATTGGATTCTCGACACGAAACTTATCATTAAGTACCAGGTATATGATGTGTTGCTCTATCAGTAAAGCAATACGCAAGTATACTTATATACCCTAGTTCTCCATTCCGCAACTCGATCCAGGCCCAAGGGGGTTATACAAGCATATTATCAGACATTCATCAACCATCACGCAGGTAGAAATAAAAGAAATGTGTTTCAAGAGATGGCAAGTCTGAAATAGATAATCGTTCGACTACTGCTTAGCATGGGCTCGAGCTCTTTACATCTCCATCTTACATCAGAATCTTGATTAGAGAGATTTGTTGAACTAATTTTATAGAATTCGACACTTGAAGAATTAACGGCAGGCCAGCAAAGGTGACGTTAATGTCGATGATGACTAGCTTCGTCATCTCTTCATTTGATCGTCGTGCTATTCGCGATACATTAGATATGGACTGTTTTCAGCCTCCAGCTTCGCTTGCATTTCTTACAATGACGAAGGCTGGACTTAGCGATTTCAATATATCAACCACAGACAGATTGAAGCAAGATCTGAAGTTCAAAATCACGAACGCATGCTGGGCCGTCTGAATATCTATCTCTAAATGGTAAGCTCCTCTCAATGATTAGATTCTTGGAAAGGCTGAATACACTTATTTGCCATTCATAGCTGTATAGCCTGATGCAATAGCAATTCGCAAGAGAAACGAAACGAGATTATTCTTCCATGGAAAGTATTTCGCTATTGACGATGGTCTTCCCTTCTGCGACAGCCACAGCGGTGGGTATGTTGCCATTGGGAATGGACAGTACAAACTAATAGGTTACACAATGATTAGTCCATTTGTCAACCTGGACGTTCGAGGAAGAAGACTGGCCATGGCCCCTGAAATCCCCGTCTTTTGGTGGATCTCGACTGCTGTAACATTATTAGTCTTGATCATTATGGTTTCCTGTTTTCAAAGAGCAGAGATGGCGCTTTCTTCACGTAAAACGACCTAGGTTGACAAATGGAGCGCAAGCTTGAATTTCAACCCCGGGTGCCTGCAAGAAAAGCTAGTTCTCATGTTCAAAAATTGTGATCATGGAATTATCTGTGAGGGCTAATCAGCGACATAGGACCAATTCGTCATGAAAATCACCTACCATTTATCTCCGAATCCAAAAACTGTCTAGTCTTGGAAAAGTGAAGTATACGGTAGCAGAAAATTCCCTCCAATATGAAACCTTGAACCCAGACGCTACACTAGCGTGTTGGTGCTTTTGACGGACTTACAATGGGGTGCCATTAATATCTTTAAACAAACAGAAACATCCTGTCCTGCGGTAGTTACCGTTCAGACGCTCCTCCAAGATCAGACCCCATCTGACATCACAAAACATCAGCGTTACATCCTTCGCTAACATTCTTTCACAATAAATATCAGGATAACAGATTTTGAAGAACCCGTCGCTGTCCGCAACATCTGTCAACGTGATTGCGAAGGTTTCCTCATCCTGTGGGTTACTGCCAAGTACGGCTCTAGCTGTCATACAACTCAGGTGCAATTCGCCACTTTTCATAGCCCCAAACCGATGTTCCGGATTTAAGAGCTCGATTCTGCATTCCAAGACCCCGAAATGTATTGGAGATGAAGAAGCCATTCCGTATGTGCGAACAGCGATCCTGCCATCGAGAGTAGCCCGTGACCAGCTTGGTGCTACCTTCAAAGCCGAATCCGGCAAATCCATAGCAGGGAACCACTGGAGAGTTGACTGAAGAGAATTGTACCAATGACCAGCACAGTATTCTCCAAGCCTGTTATCGATACGAATGCTAAAAATTTCAGCAAGCGCGGCAATTGCGATAACTTTATCGTCTGCATCGGTCAATGACCGACCTGAATAGTTTTCTATCATTTTGGCCCAAAAATAAGGTTCGGTCATAGCGGTCAAACGTTAGGAACTTTCCTCAAACTCGTGAGAATATACCTTCCTTTCAATTGTTTCGCTTTTTTTCACAATACCACACAAGACCTCCAGGTGCAGGGAATCTGAGAATGCGACGAGACAGCAGACGCTTTGGAGGACCCATCCACGTTGGTGGAATGGTTCCACGCTCCCTTGATAGCCTTCAGGTTCAACTTCGATAGGTAATGGATATTGTTCACCGACTTCTGGGTAGAATGCAAGGGCATCGATCCAAAGGAGCCGAGCTCCCGAGTTGTTCGAATTGCGCCACGAATCTTAGGAGGGAACTCATCAATTCGAATCCCATTTTACAAGTGTTTCTGAGAAGACGCGGTCAGCGTCAAAGGCTGGGGTCCGCCCCAGGCGAAGGACAAACATATGTACTGTGCTCTTGCATTGTCGCGGTTTATGTGAAGCCGAATAGCTGACTCTTTCGTTACGTCCAAAACTCGATGTGGTAGCGGAAGTCGCTGGGTCATTCTATACGGCTATAGCTATTTCCTAGCCAATCTGGCGTTGAAATTGCCTTGTTTAGGTGTATAAAGGCTTCGGGATACGAAATGCTGCCCAGAAGATTTATCAATTCCTTTATACACCTAAATAAGACAATTTCAACGCCAGATTAGCCAGGAGATAGCTATAAGACTGTATACAAACCCACGTCTGCTCGCCGCATGGAAGCGAAAGAGTCAGCTATTCTGCGAGGTTTTCTAAGGTTCGGTATTGGAAACGTCAAGTCGAATCGGATGGGAGGCGGAAGGGTCAATTGCCATAAATTCTCATGACCGCCTTGGCTAAATGTCCACACCTACAACAGCCACCTTTCGCAGACTCAATTTTTTTTCTAAGCTGGCCTCACAATGCCGATCAAAAAGATAGATCTGTGGATCGTTCAACTTCGCATCGGTGATGCCAAATTCAGCACATCCATTAGGTCCCCAGACGTTGGTACTGCAATAATCGCAAAGATAAATCTTCTCGGGGATTACAATGGAGTCAGATAGGATCATGGAATGTATAACGAGTGAGAACACGATGGATATGCTGAGGTTCTAAGCATCTTGATATCGAACTAATTGGCGCGTACCAGCCTCGTCACACGCATCAACGGATGGTTCCATGGCAACCAATTGACAGTGAATAAGGCGTTGAGCTGGTGATGATATATGGCTGGATATGAGTATATATGGTGATGGTAAGTAAATGAGGAGGAGGGAGCAGGCTTCGAGGACGAGGTCGAGGTTGAGAAGCGGGGCGATTTGACCTCCGAGAATATCCGCCCCATCTCCGAAAATCTCCGTTCCATCTCCGAACATATCCGTCCCAATTAAATGCATTTCTTCCCCTCCTCCTAAGTCACCTCTCTAGCACTCGTAATCTATCGATATGTATAACTCTCCTCATCTTTGAGAGTTTGTTTCTGTCTACAATGCATTATCACATGTTTTATCTTATCTAACAGGGCTGGGAAAATTTTCCGGCTGTGGTGTCCGTCCCCTATCACAACATTCTTGACCAACATAGAGACATGGCGGACACCGAACAGTCCCTCCTACGACCGAACGCCGACATCTCATCCAGTGCAGATGAGTCTTGTCTCGATGACACTCCGGCCGGATCTCTCACTTTCTTCAGCAGTCTGGCCATAGTTTTAGGTCTTCAAATCGGTTCCGGCATCTTCTCAACACCTTCTCAGGTCGCTCAGCATGTCCAGTCGCCAGGGGAGGGTATTCTCATCTGGATCTTCGCAGGTCTTTTGGCTTGGACTGGAGCCGCCTCTTTTATCGAGCTTGGTATGAATGTATCTCGAAATGGCGGGATACAAGAATATCTTCAAGATTGCTACGGGGATTATGCCGGCTTATTATTTTCCTGGATGTGGATTTTTATCACCAAACCATCAGCGAACGCGACTATCGTCACCATTTTGGCAGACTACTTGGCATCTGCGCTACTACCTCCAGGTGCTCCGATTCTGGTTCTGAAACTCATGTCAGTGACTGCAATCGTCCTTATTTCTCTGGCGAATTGCGCAGGTGGTCATACTGGATCACAAGTTGCAAATGGATTTCTTATCTTGAAGCTTTTCCTTGCGAGCTCAATCATATTCATAGGATTTGGCGCGTGTATCAGGGTAGGTGAAGGGGTTCCGAGTTCGCCAACAGGATGGTTCGGTGTGCCGGACTTGGCAATACCCGATGGGCCTTGGGACCGCCTAGGAAATGCAACGACGGCGGTCCTGGGGGCCCTCTTCTCATTCGGAGGTTGGGAATCTGTAAGTAAGCAAACTACTGTGTCTGTAGCGGGACTAATACGAACAGATTGGATTCGTTGTAGGGGACATGAAGAACCCTAGAAGCTTACCTTTGGTCCTTAATTCTTCCATGATGATCACCATCCCGGTGTTCACCCTACTTGTCACTGCATTCTATCTCTGCTTGCCACTGGCTGAAATCAAAGAAACTACCACACTGGCCGTAGTGAGTAATCATTTGTCTCATGAAATACCAAGCTAACAAAGGGAACAGTTGTTTGGAACGAAAATTCTAGGACCTGCTGGAAATTTCCTCTATTCTATAGCCATCGCAGCATCTGCTGCAGGAGCACTGAATTCCAACATTTTCGCCAACTCCCGACTATGTGTTATTGCCAGTAATCGACGCTATTTTCCCGCCGTCTTTGGACGGACTGAACACGAGTCGCGTACAGAGATGTACTCTAGGTCAGGTTCAGTGATCGATCATTTCCCGCAATGGTTACAGTCTCTTCTGTCACCCCTGTCATGGACAGGGACCGGGGACGCCGAACAATCTGGTTTGAAGTATGTAGTGATCATCCTGGCCCTTACTTATCGCCTTTTGCCACCAGTAGCTAACGATCTAGCAATGCCATATTCCTCAATGCCATCTTGGCCAGCACCTATACCATTCTCGGCACATTCGACCAATTACTAGTTTTTGTTAGTGAGTATTTGGCTGTTTTTAATATCAACCACGTACAGTATTGGAGCTGATCCAACAACAGGTCTTTCGGAGTACCTCATCTTCTTCTTTTGCGTTCTCGGAATCTTTATCATTCGAGCTCGTCCAAAGGCCGTGGGAGACCCTCAGACTTATCGCACGTGGACGTTCAATCCTGTTCTCTTTACCATTTTGAGTGGTCTTTTGGTACTTCGAGGTATCATTGCCAATGTCTTCCAAGGTCTCGCTATGTTGACGGTCCTCACAATCGGATGGGCTTTCTATTGTCTATACTTCAAGAAACAGATTTCGACATCTGATGAGACGCGTTCTTACGCGTCCGAGAATGTTTAGCAATACCGCAAAAGCGTAACTCGCATTGGTTACTGCAGAGCTGAAGGTGGGTGGGCTCCTACGAACTTTTCGATGTTCTGTAAATGGAGAAGGGCTCTGGTGCGACAGCTTCTAGAACTTGTTCTTCTGTGGCGAGATGTGAACGATGTTCACTTCGTCTCAATCTGGAACAACATCGTAAGTCAGTAGTGGGTCGACTTTTGAAAACAGGCTGATTTTATCACCAGGATGTCTTGGAAAGAATGGCAGTTATAGCTGCTTCGGCTTCGGTTCTCTCTCATAGTATGTGTGGTCGTAATGGTTGTGCTTGGACGAATCTGAGTTACAGGCGAGGGCAGACTTATTTTGATCGGTGATGAAACGCAGCTTGGTGATGCGGTGTTGCTTCTGTAAAATGGTTGGATTGGTTCCGTGATACAACGTCGTCTAGTAGTGGTAGCCGTTACCTTGTGTTACGGATACTGTCACGTGGAACGTTTAGTGACATGTAACGTAATCCACCATCGAGCGGTACACACCACCGAGCGGTACACATTTTCGTATCCTCATCAATTACTCTATTATGCACCAATAAATCTCTCATTTTTAAATATTCCTATCTATATTTCTGACAGTTGATTGCAAAATGGTCACCACTGCGACAAATAAAACAAGTAATTACAATGTTCTCCTCTTCATTTGGTGGTTCTTCCTCAATATAAGGCTCTTGATCAACCTGGTTACTGCTAATAACCGAAGCTTCTTTAGAAAGTTGAAGTAAGCTTGAGCCCTCTGCAACAGTTAAAGCGCTTGATTGACTGATATATCTCCTTTTTAGTTGCCTCTTTCGCTTCTGCCTCTCATTTGCAGCCCTTAATTTCTCATTTTCCGCAGCTAGTAAAGCGGCGCCTTGCATCGCGATCTGGCAGCCCTTGACAAGCTGATTAAGGGCCTGATCTGTTGGTGTTGGTGGACTTTTTGAACGTCTCTTAAGATAGCCTTTGATTGTAGCTACCTGCAGCTCTAACTGGGTTAGATTCTGGGGTGTTTCTGGTTGCCATTGCTCTTGGTTTGCGGCCAAGGGCCCTGTAGGGGTAGATGGCCTAATCTGGATGGTTGAAAGTACCTGATCTGGATCAAAAGGTACGAGATCGGCAGCAGTGAAGCTGCGTTGAATATTGCTTAGTGTGAGGGCAATAATTCGAGCGATTTTAAAGGCGTGAAGGAACTCAATTTTGTCGATATGATTTATGCCAAGCCTCATATATTCCGAGGCTTGGTGGCCGTAGGTAAGCTTGAGGACCGAAAAACAACCAATATCGAGAGGTTGAAGAAGATGTGATGAATGCGGTGGCATACCAAGAGTAATAATCATCCGGTCTGCACAAAATTGATCAAATTCTGGCGTTGCGTGGCTGCCGTGGCCATCCAGAATTAGTAGTCGATAACTACCAACCTTTCTTGAAGCTGTATTTGGCTCGAAAACCTCTTTTAACCAATGTAATCCAAGCTTGTCATTAGTCCATCCATTTGTACTCAAAGCGATTGTCCAATCAGGCGGTAGATTGTTGTTTTCGTACCAAGATGATATATGTACCTTGCCTTTGAAGATCACCATCGGCGGGAGGCTCCAACCCAGCGCATTGATCGATTCGATTGCCGTAACCCATTCGCGATCGCCAGCCTGTAATTGAGGGGGTCTGCCACGCCTATCTGAGGCAGTAACTACGCGTGAGGTACTTGCAAGGCCCATTGCAAAGCCAGTTTCGTCGAAGTTGTAGATATCGTTATTGAGGATGCCGTATTTAGCGATTGTGTTTTGTACAAGCCGAAACCAGGCCCCAATAAGGGCTGGATCTTCGCATCTTGCCCTTTGATTATCGTAGCTGCGTGAATATCGCGATTTGAGGCTAGGGCGGCGATTGATGTATCGCTGAGGCCAATCGACACCGATTTTGCAATCTGAGCCTACACGCTGCTCGAGTACGATTTTTGCCGCATTGCGTACCCCAGTAACGGTCAATGGATAACCTCTTTCATCCATAGATAGTATCCAATGCTCAACGACCTCCTCTTCCGTATCCGTAAGCATTTGGCAATTTGGGCGCGAATCGACGCGTGAAGCGCGTCCGCGAAGGCGGGAGGCAAGGGAAGTAAATGGGACAGAATAGGCATCAGCGGCCTTTCAAATAAGCGTCATGAGCAAGGAGTAGTTGACCCTCTTTCTGGGCCTTTGTATTGACTAGTTGTGGTGGCATTGTGGGTTAATCGATGAGGATACGAAAATGGGTACCGCTCGGTGGTGTGTACCGCTCGATGGTGGATTACGTTAAAGGAAACGCGCCATACATGTCACTAAACGTTCCACGTGACAGTGTCCGTAACAAAGAGACCAGCCTAGTAAATAGTACTCAAAGTGTATAGTATAGATTCTACTCTAAAAAGATACTGTGACGGCACGGCATATCCATACGAAGGCACAAGGCACTTCAGACGCGTCGGCGTGCCAAGTCCCGGACGCGTTGGGAGTACTTGCGCTTCAATGGCGAGAAGCAGACCACGTCAAGAGGCTGGAGTATATGCGACGAGTGCGGTGGCATACAGAGGGTTAGGATCTTGTTTTCGAGGCAGTAGTCCTTGAAATCCTGGTTGAGATGGCTCTCATGGCCGTCTAAAATGAGTAGCCTATACCCCCCCCCCCCCACCTGCCGCGCCTTTGCATACGCGTCAAAATGCTTCAACCACCCAAGACCAAGCGCGTTGTTTGTCCAGCCGTTCTCAGAGACCGAGAGCTTCCAATTCCGTGGTATATCTGCCTCCTCATACCACGCAGAGATGTGAACGCGTCCTTTATAGATAATAAATGGCGGGGTCGCATACCCAGCTGCGCAGATGCTCTGAATAACCGTAACCCATTCGCGATCGCCCGGCTGGATGAGTTCCGGCCTTGTACGTCTCTCGGAGGCTGTAACGACCTTCATTGACCCAATAACGCCCATCTGGAAGCCAATCTCGTCAAAGTTGTGCGTATCCTCGTCGTGGACGCCGTACTTGGCTTTAGTATCTACAACTAGCTTGAGCCACGCGCTAATTACTTCTGGATCCTCCTGCAGTATCCTCTGCCTATCCTTTGCTCGATTGAAGGCTATTTTGAGCTCATCTGAGCGCGTTACGAATCTCTCAGCCCAGTTTTTGCCTACTGGCTCTCCACCGCGTTTACCCAGTAGTTTATCCGCCATATCTGCCACCTCACACAGCCGGGGTGCGAATCCTTGCGAATCGAGATCGAGAATATATCGACTAATTGTTTGCTCTTCTATCGTAGTGAGCTTATTTCACAATACGAGTAGCCCTCGTAGGCAAGCCAAAGGAGTGGAAGTTACGACAACTTAAGAAGCATACGTGTCCCTCCCAGTGTCATATTGGCTGGCAGCGCGTTCATTCAGTCAAATATCTCGCTCGAAATCACTTCGATATTGTCGCCAATAATCGCAAACTCCCCTCGAAATTCGTACAAGATGAAGCACGTCTCGAGCAGGGCAACAAGATCTCCAGCCGGCAAGCCCATCGCACTGTGGTAGAGGTCAGGAACCAGATTGAAGGGGAGGAGAGTAAGCAGTTTCAGTACATCAAACCCTTGCTACTGGCGCTTCACGACGCGAAGATTCACGATCATGAGTTCATCTCTGAGGAGGAGGGAGACATTGGCGCAGATTGGGCTGAACTCTGCAACTTATATAACGGCGCTACTATCAAGTACAAGTCAGAGAGAGGTGTCTTTCAAGCCGCTGTAATTATGCCTTCGGCGTGTACTTTGGCTCTTGACAGATGTCGTAGTCTTCTCGTCTTTGACGGCACTAACTGCTCCTCCAAATATGGAGGCATCCTGCTTGTTGTCACCACCGTGGATGCCGACGAAAACAACCTCCTTATAGCCTTGGCAATCGTACCTACAGAGTCAAAAGATTGGTGGGAATGGTTCTCCGAAGCCATCGTCGAAAACCTCACAATGTTTGGCAGAGAAGAAGGCAATGACCCTAGAGAGTTTGCGATAATCACTGACCGCGGCAAAGGCCTCGTCCCAGCTATTAGTAAGTAATTTCCGGGCTCCTGGCATTACTACTGTACCTGGCATCTTGCACAGAATGTAGATGACCACATCAACAACATAATTACGGCCAAATTCAAGCAGATGTGCCGTGTCACCTCCCACCGCGAATTCCAAGCTCTTCTCAAAGAAATACGTGTTCTCAACCCGGAGGCGGCCAAGTATATTGAGTGATAAAATGAGTGAAGGTGATCAAGCTTGATTTAATCTACGTGGCAGAAGTGAGGGATATATATTCTGCGTCACGTGCCGTCACATGCAGTCACGTGCACAATGTGGTGATCGCCCTTAACGTAATTCACTAGCGAGCGGGCCACACCACCGAGCGGGCCACCGAATCGATCATCTCATCTTTGCAAGCTTACACCACCACAACGCCTTTATTAATCAAGACTATCTATTATACAGAAGATTATCGATATTTAGGGCAATCGCTCGCAGCATGGTCAAAGCCCTTACATACAAAACAACTAGGTAAACCAAAGCAATTCCCTTGACTTGCACTACTTGATGACGAGGCTGTTGCAACAACTGTTTGCTGTATAGGAGCAACACTTGCCTGTATAGGCTGCTGTATAGTATTCTCCATCAGGCCTTGTGCCTCTGCAACCGTAAGTGTTATTTTCTTTGAGATCTGCTTTTTTTTGACTGCTCTCTTCCTCTTTTGCCTCTCATTCGCTGCTCTCAATTTCTGATTCTCATCTGCCAACAGTCGCTTCAATTGCTGTAACCCACTCCCGATCGCCTGGCTGTAATTGAGGTGGCTTGCCCCGTCGATCTGAGGTAGTAAGGACGCGTGAGGTGCTTGCAATACCCATTGCAAAGCCAGTCTCATCGAAGTTATAGATATCCTCCTCTTGAATGTCGTATTTCTGAATTGTATTACTCACAAGCCGAAACCAGGCTCCGATAAGCTCTGGATCTTCGCATTGAGCACGCTGATAATCGTACTTGCGATTGAATCTCGATTGCAGGGTAGGCTGTCGCTTGATGAACCTGGCAGACCAGTTGATACCGATTGAAGCTGAGGGACCGACGCGTTGTTGAAGCAGTAATTTCGCCGCATTCTGTACTGCACAGACTCGAGCAGGATAGCCTCGATTATTCATTGAGATAATCTATTGAGTTAAGACTTCTTCCTCTGTGGGAGTAAGTTTGTGGCTGTTTGCGCGCGTTTCGACGCGTGCAACGCGTCCAGAGTGGCGATATTTGAGGGTACTGTATGGTACATTATAAGCTAATGCAGCTTGGCAAATAGTTGTGATTTGGCCTTTTTGATAGGCTTGAAGAGCAAGAAGTAATCGGCCTTCTTGCTGGGCTTTAGAAGGCATGAGGTGGTGGTGTAGAGGCTTGCAAAGATGAAATGATCGATTCGGTAGCCCGCTCGGTGGTGTGGCCCGCTCGCTAGTGAATTACGTTATTCTAAAACATTGAGGATATTGACAACAGCAAATTTGATCGCTGGGCATCCGCCTACGCGCCTTACGACGAGTTTCCTCGTTACGGACACACTACATCTGGCGTTGGAGAGTCAATGAACGGCAGATATCTTGATGAGAGGCGGGAGCCGATTCTGTACATGTTGGAAGACATCTGGACCGCCACAATGCCGTCAACCACATCGCAGATCGCAGAGATAATGGCCGGAAGATGATATGCGTTCTACAGAAGAAAGGTATGTCAAAATCGCGCCATTTTGAAGCTCCTAAACTGACATTAGATAGGCAAGGCAATTGTACGACTTCTGAACACCGCTGCTATTGGCTGGCGCGTCGATTTAGATGCGAGAACTTGTACTTGGCTTGAGTGGCAGGACATACGTCTTCCCTGAGCTCATGCTTGGTGCGCTGCCGATTTCTTCAAAGTCGATTCTTATATCCTACTCTTTGGCACTGACAACGTCAAGAATCTAGTTCTAGGCGATGTAACCACCGGCATCCAAATCTACATGGCTCAACGCTATAGAGAGACCTACCTTCCTTCCTGTCGCACCATATGAGTGACGCCTGCGATGCCAGCGAGATTGGTAGGGACATTGAGTTGTTATCGGAGGAAGAATGAGCGATTTTGAGGCCGCCGGCAGTATGTACAGCGGCCTTAGCACGGTTCTGAGCGAGATATTTGAGCCAAAATAATGAATTTAATTGAGTTGAGTCCATTGCCGTGTAGTTTGAGTTTGTACATTATTCAAATGCGGTTAGCGCCATTCTATGGTGATGGTCGGCGTAATGCCCCTGAGATTGACTTCGATTACAGCAGCGACTCTATGCAATGAATGGCTGAACCTTTTGGCCTCAAACATATAATCAGTGACTATCGCATACAATTTATGACTAAAACATACACGAATTTGTCTTCATGCCAAATGATTGTGGTAGTCATTGCGTGTATGTGCTAGTCCGAAAAATCGATGATTGTGGGTGTACAGTCATTAGCCGAGACTTATAACATACCACGTAGAAACTCTATGTATACTTGTTATAATCTAGTTACTATAAATACGTGTTAACCTAATGGTCGGTATGTAAAGAGATTCTACGAAGTTGTTACAGGGCCTTTGTGACTGTAGTGTAGTACATCCGCCAGGCCATGAAATTGATAATAGTATGTGGTGATGGTATTGGAGTGTTCAATCGATGGTCGCTCGGGAGATCGAGATATCCTGCCACGCTTGATTTCAATATCAACCATTTCTCTCGAGATGGGGAAGGCGACATCGCAAAGTAGTGAAGAGCTAATTTGGTGGTGTACAAAACGCCCACAATATTGCTTTGAGCGATGCGGAGATCTGGTTCTTGTGGTTCTTCTGAGTCGTCTTACTCAAAATTAGCTAATGACGCATGCAGCCAGAAACGATGATGGACTATTGGGAGAAAAGCATACCGATAGTCATGATCGGATCATTTGTTGTTATTATTCCAGCATTGGCGATGACAATGTCAATCCTGCCATTCGAAGAGTTCTTCAGGGCGCTTTTGAAGGCAAAGAGCTGTTCTGACCAGAATCGGACGTCACACTTTATGAAATAGACACTGCTCATGTTAGATGTAACAAGAAAGCCTAAGGGCGGCTAAGCGGACTAACTTCTGTAAGGCTGCGAGCGCCTGGTTCTCATTGAGATCCACGATAGTGATATGAGCGCTAATAATGTATTAGTTTCGACTACGAACGGAAGGATTGCAACAATCATATACCCGGCGGCAGAAAATGCTCTGACATAGGCGGCGCCTAATCCACTGCTACCTGCAAGTTCTGGGTGAGTCCTGTCCCTTGTCTTAAGGTTCATGTTTTACTTACCGCCTGTAACGATAACGGTTTTCTCTTTCAGGTTGCCTAATTTAGGCAAAATGGAAGAGTCCACACCTTTTTCCTCAACGTAAGTGAAAGCCATATGTACTTTTTGCTTCTTCGTAGGTTTGCAAATCCCAAGGCTGATGCGGGGTGCCTCCAAGTTTTGTATCGACAGAACTGTGAGGGGCAAAACTCTTATCAGTTTCACTCTTTGCGTCTAGCAAACAACGGGATAGTGATGTCGGCTATCCAGGGTGAAGTTGCACCCAGCGTTCCCCTGCACCGTTTCTCTGTCAGAAACATGTTGAAGACAATTGGCTCGGCCCATATATCGAACAGGTCCACTGCGCACAGAATGCGATGGTAGATGGACCGGCTGCTTGAAAAGATATCAATAACGACTACAAATCCCAGTGGCGAATGTCATTCTCACTTAGCTCCATCTGTCTAGCTCCACAATAGGATAGCTGAGAGCCTGACCTTCGATACCGTAGATTTCGCCCAAAGTCGCACCCGTTGCAGGGATCAAAGTGACCCGGCACAGACGTTTCTTATATGGACGGAAACCATCTTCTAAGGATCTCCTATACAAATTTCGTCCATGCGTATCCCTGCAACCGGTGCGACTTTGGGCGAAATCCACGGTAGCTTTCACGAACAGGCGTAACGCATCCTTGCATACTACTGTTCACGTGATATTTCAATCCTCGCTTTAATCCATGGAGTTGGACGCCAAAGGAAACCAACTCCATACACAAGAAGAGTTGATGCGACGAGTAATGAAACAATGGTCGCGTAAGTGAATTTGGATCGGCTCAGGATGCATCAGTCTGCCTGGACTGAGAAGCAATACACGGATGCCTACAGAGGATGACAGAAATTATCTTCTAAACTAATCTCATCCATTGTTCGGGAACTATATGGTAGCTGGAAGATGACCCCGTACTGTCAAGTGGTGCCGAGTACTTCCCAATGTCCCTTCCTATATCAACTTTTGTCCAAGAAACGAGGTCAGGCAGAACATTATCCGGATCTTATCTAACAGAGTTACTTGATTGCGATGTAAGAGAAACCAATGGATCCAGGAGGCCTACCTGGATATGTCTACGACGGGGGCTAAGTAATGCAATAGGTATTACGTGAACCGCGACAGCAGATAGTCTTTTTCTTTCCTGGACATGGGTCGATGGGGGATTTACAGCTTTCCTTCTTGCACTGTTTTATACCCTAGTTAGACCGATAGACACGTAGATAAGTTTGACTTACAGTAGTCGAGACGCAATCTTTTGGCGGGGGGTCACAAAGTAATTTCCCCGCGGCGAAAGAGGAGAGGCTGAGAACAGCTAGAAGACTGAGAGATGTAATGTGCATAATGGAAGAGACGGGAAGTTGAGGCGTTTGGATGAATGGTAGAAACCCTGTGGTATTCAGTAGCTATATATGTACGTTTACTTCTCGTAAAACACCTCCGCAAATTTCATATGATATTGTAATTCCGGAAGTTATGTCCCCGTGCTGCACTTTCAAATCGGTTAATTGCTGAATACCAACATACATTCGATTTTCTTGCAGTTACATACATTAAATTGCTGTTACATACAAACGACATATATGTATACAATTTGTATGCGATTGCAAACATAATATGCAAACGACATATATACATACAATTTATATATGATTGCAAATATAATATGTAGCCGCCTCAACGCCGCAACGCCGCAAAAAAGAGACTAGTCCAAAAAGAGAAGAATGTACAGATGTTTTGATGGTGTTTTTGAGCGATTTAACCCTTAAACAGTTCAGTGCATTGCGTTTCAAACATATACAGAGATTACCGCTTTCAGACGTTTTTATGGTGTTTTTGAGCGATTCAACCCTCAACACAATTCAGCGCATTGCGTTCAAAATATGTATAGAGATTACCGCTTTCAGACATTTTGATGGTGTTTTTGAGCGATTCAACCCTCAAACAGTTCAGTGCATTGCGTTCAAAATATATACAGAGATTACCGCTTTGGGCATGCCAAAAATGCGTGATTTGGATCACGGCAAATGCTGCAGGGACCACGAATACGTTTCGGAATAGGAGGCTCTACTGATGATGGCTCTGCAGAGCGCTTTTGCCGTGGAGTTAGGCGGAGGGACTCTTGAGTAGCAGCAGTAGTAGAGCCGAATGGTGTTAGAAGCCATCTGCTTGAGTTAGGCTGAGATTCAGCCTCGTCCTGATCGTCACCGGCATCAGGGTCACCACGGTTCAAGTATAACTCGGCGGCCTCGGCAATGGCGTATTCATCACTCATAACTGCAGCTTCGGCTTCTGTGCGGGATACGAAGGTGATATTGGCGGCGGCAGAGGTAGAAGGCAGAGGTTCAGTATCATCATCATCGCTAGATTGCTCGTCGTCGTCAGATATCGCAATTGGGGCTGCAGCCTTAGCGGCCGATTTTGAGCGTGTAGATGTCGATTTTGGCGTTGTATTTAAAGCCGGTTTAAGCGTAGAATTGGTGGCAGATTTAGTAGGTTTAGTAGTCGATTTGGCAGTGTTTTTGGGAGTAGATTCTTTGTCGGAGGTGTCGCATAAAGCGCGCACTCGGTCACTGAGGGCGAAGGTATCCTTGCGATTCTGAATTCGAGCTGCACTGGCGGCGGCCTCAATATCATCCTGACGCTTCTGCTTTTTGGCTTTACGAGTAGATCTAGCGGCGGCAGTGTCACCCTTACGCCTAGAATCTTTGCGAATACGAGTATTGGTGTTGTCAACTCGATAACGCTTCTCTCGAGGTCGCCCTGCTTTACGGGCGGCCTCATTTGGCAACGTGGTTCCATCTGGAATGAGGTTTGAGAGCACAATTGGGCGCATTGATCCCTCGTAGGTATTACGAGAGTTCAATCTCGTATAAACGGTGGGAGGATAGACTGTATACATGTTCTCAAAATCCAGCTGTTGATGTATAAATGCAGCGAATGCGTGAGCGCAAGGGAGACCATGGTCCTGCCACTCAAGGCAATCGCATTTACCTTTTTTGAGGTGAATCACCCATCCAGGAGCTCCGGGTGAGTCGTGAAGCCGTACTAATACAACGAATGTACTGGAGGTGTAGGCAATCATCCTACGGCCAACTTCATAGCGGTCATACTGATGCTGTGCCGCATACTGAGTAAGGGGTTGGCCGTGGATAACTTCCTTCCCATGGTCAAAGGTTGCGCGCTTCCAGATTCGCTGCATTACCTTGGTCCAGATAGCCTCAAGCATATGCAATGGTGTCATCTTTCGCTCCTCCAGGTAACGTGCGTTCATTGACTCTCCAATGTTCGAAGTTGTATGGCTGTACCGAGAATACTCAGTAAGTGGCGCGTAGGCTTTACAGTAACGGTCCTTCTCGCCAATAGCCTCAATGTATGCAACCGCGGCATCGCCGTTATCGAAGGCGCGAATCTGCTCAACGAGGGCGTAATGGGCGGCTTTAGTAGGGGCTTGACACGCTCTGCGGAACAAGATCTCGACATCCTGGCCGTGGTATTTGCGGACATTCTCTGCCAAGTGCTGAGTACAGAAGTAGTGGTGAGCGAGAGGGTAAGGAAAGTACTTTGCGATAGATGGATCAAGGCCTTTGCCGCGGTCAGTAATAATGCTGATACGTAGTTCATCCTCCTCTTCTTCTTCCGGGTCATCCTCTGATGGCTGTGTAATGTAACGGGAGATAAGGTTGATCTGTAGAAGCTCAAAAAACCAACACCACCACTCAATTGACTCGGTAGGTACGATTGCGCAGGCCAAAACCAGTGTATTCTCGTTAGCGTCGAGGCTTGTTGCAATAAGTAGGATACCGCCGTATTTAGAGGAGCAATGAGCGCCGTCAAAGACGAGGAGGTTCCTTTTATGGTGCCAGGCAATTACCATCGCTGTAGGTAACACTGCGGCTGCTTGAAAAACACCATCCTCGCTCCTTTTGACGCGTGTGAAGGCGCCATCATAGCCTGATTCCTGGTTTGTAACATCCTCAAGAACCTGCTTAGTTATCTCGCCGTTGAGAAGAGAGCCCTGTTGTTTGAGGAAGCGAAGCATTGGTAGGATCAGTTCAAACTGCTGCTTAGTGTCTCCATCGAGATCAAGAAGACCAGCCTGCTTGGTTCTCCATGCCGTATTGTACGTGATAGTGTGTCCGGTTGTAAGGCACGCGTTGGTCTTGATATTTTTAGGCTTGATTGAGCGATCATTGGCGATTACCGTAAAGTTATGGCGCTTCTGGTAGCGTACGCTATTGGGAGCGCGCCAGCTATCGTGAGCCTGGGTAGGACAATTATGAGGTACGAGAGAGCGTAGGACAGGGCGAGGGGAGTCTTTTGTGAAGGCAATACGAGCCTATAAAGCTATTAGGACCACCGTAATACGATAATTTTGTAGACTTACCTTGAAAGGACACTTATCCTTATCATTCTCTCCTCTGGCGGCCTTGGGTTGACGGCATATAGCATACCAGAACCGGTTAGTACCAGTAACGACTTTGAAGCTCTCGCGGGCCTCAATGATGGCGTCGTATATAGCATCTACCCCAGATTCAATAGACTCAAATTCCATCCCAATCGTGAGGCTAGGGTAGCGAGGGCGGTCCTCAGGTGGTGGGGTATCCATTGCAAGCGTACGATTAAGGTAGTAATAGAATAGTGTACGGTAGTGTTAATGTTTAAGGCAGGGCGATAGGATTATTGCGACAAGACGGGCGGTCAGTTGCCTGAAGTCCCTCATAGTAGATCGTAGCATAAGCCGCAGATTACATCCCGAACGCTAGATAATAGAGGGTACCTCGCCTAAATGACGTGCGACCGTGAAAATTTTCACTACCCAAAGTTGACCCAACTCCAAACGCAGCAGCTTCAACCCAGTTGCAACAAGCCTCGATCGCTTAAAAGCAGTGCGATAAGGCTTATTCTTGCTTATGGCAACTGGATTTTTGATCGTAGGCTGCAACGAGGTTCAGACGAGGCGGGAGACAATATTCACGTGATTTAGGCACTGCGGCATTGCGGCGGTTGGGCCAATAGGAATTATGTATGTAACTGCAATTACCCTTGCGGGATTGTATGTGCGCGCAATTAAATTTAGTGTATGTAACTGCAATTTAATGTATGTAACTGCAAGAAAATCGAATGTATGTTGGTATTCAGCAATTAACCGACTTTCAAATTGCATTCTCGGATCTATCTCCATCTCGCCACGCCTTCGGATCACGGTCATCTGGCACGTTTATCAGTTGATTGGCCGGACGCAGGCCAGGGCACGTGAATTTTCATTATGAGCGAGCAAGCCATTGAGCCCTGAGCCATACAGGCTTCCTCAGCCACACGGGGCTTCAGCCACGGGGTAGGTCTCAGGATGGCATGCCCACGGCTCAATTGCTTCTCGATTGAAGGCAAATGAGGTGCCCTACTGCCCGCACGTATAAGACGTTGACTACAGGGTGTAGGCGGGTGGGAATCTAGATACAAGACAAGCCGCAGAGGGCTCAGAAGTCGTGCGATATGCGAGATCGCCATGTTGTTGTTGTCGCTTGGATGGATGGATGGATGGATGAATTCAATACACCCGTCGGGCCAGTATGGCTCCAGGGGGACACTACCGACTCTCTGTTATACATTATATCCCACTGTCAACCCTCCCTTCATTCCAAGCCCAAACCTTAAATTTTATAACGTATCTTTCCAACATACTCTGTTTTCAAATTGACCAAAACTCCAGAAACAACAACAAAAACGAAAGGCGCAACTCACCGTCTACCAATAGACTGATAGGATCAGAGATTGGCGGTTAGTAAAAAGGGGGTGTCGGATCTAGGATTGCTGCTTGCATGGGTCCTATCTTAATGAGTGAGTCCACATGCTCGGAGTTGGTTTCGTTAGAGACATATTCCGTCTCTCGGCTGAATCGTTTTGTAGCGTCTACGAACGCAATTGTCGCTCGCACCGCTGCTACATCTGGCGTCCATTTTGGACCATCAATCATCTCTCCTCTTCTGTTTGTAAGTGTTGAGCGGCCTCCTACTAAATAGGAGACGTCGCTCCTTGGTTCGGTCGCTTCTCTTAAGAGCCGTCGTTGCTCGCTCCATCGTTTGCAATCGAGTAGGAAATGCTGCACGCTTTCCACGACTCCGCATTCTTCGCACAATGGCGACTCCACCGCTCCGATTCGGTTCAGGTACTTGTTCAGTCGGCAATGTGACGTCCGTAATTGAGCTAGGGTTTGGGCCTCTGTTTTGGATAGCTGGTTATAGATGGTGCGCGTGTGTTTTCCAGGGATAGCAGCATCGATAGATTTGGTGAATCTCCCTCCTCGTAGTGGTTTATTGCTTGGCTGACAGCTCTTTTTTGCTTGCCTAATCAGTGCTGATCTCTGACGGCACTGCGCTCCCTGCTTTGGTACTTCTTTTGGCCATTTTGTCTGCCGCTTCGTTGCCCTTGATGCCAGAGTGTGCCGGGATCCATCGAAGAACCACGGCAATACCCTTTTGATGTAATTGCTGCGTAGCTGACAAGATATCCTTGATGATATGCTGGCCTGACTGCTGTCTCGGCTTGCGGATACTCTTCAGCGCACTCTGATTGTCCGAGAAGATGGTGAGTTTTCCTTCTGCCGGGATCATTGTCCATACTGCCAGCTGGCTCAGAGCAGTACTGATTGCTTTCAGCTCTGTCGCGTATACATTGCCGTTTGCTGCCAATCCCGTTGTTGCGTACTGCTCGAGTATAGTCCTGTTTTCGTCTGGTAGAATGTACACCATACCTGTCCCTAGCAAGCCATTTCTACCTGAGCCGTCGGTGTAGCAGTGGATTTCGTCTGTCTTGTGTTGTGGTAGGTTTTACAGCTTCGTCGCGTTCTTCGATAATCATGCTGGGCCCCTCGATCCACGGTGCTTTTGCAAATGGTGTGACTGTCTCAATCTGGGACATATTAATTCCTGCAAACCTGTCTGCCAACAGGCCAAGTGACGAGCGAAGCTTGAATGATTGATGTACTGCTTTGATACTGGATCTCAATGGGTGGCGCTTAGGTAGTGTGTTTAGCTTAACCCACAAGCCTATCCATTTCCCTGTCTGTCGTTGCTGGAAGGTCCCGATCGATGCCTCCGACTGCGCAATATCTAGCGCTGTAGTTCGGAAACATCCAACAATGGCTTGTGCCCCCCCATCTTTGGTGTCGTTCAAGCAAGCGTGTATCTTTGGCGTTCAACGCTGTTGCCCAGACTGATGATGCGTAGTCGACAACTGACGCCACTGTCGCTTCAAACAGCTGCCGTGCCTGCTTCGTACGAAGACCACTCAGTCTCTTCAGCCGGATCGCCGCATCATGTCCCTTTGTAGCTGCTCTGGCAGCCTGTAGGTGGAACTTCAATTTCTGGTCGAGAATAATGCCTAGAAGCTTGACGGAGGAGCCTGGCACCACCGAGCAGCCTCCAATTTGAATTGGCGTCGTTGACAGTCTTTCCGCGCTTGGTGTGAAGTGGATGAAGACTGTCTTTTTGGACTCAAATATAGCTCCACTACGACGTTCCCACTGCTGCGCTTTTGATATCACTGTCTCTTGAAGCACCCGAGTATTTTCCTCAGCATTTGGCCCGGTGACCCAAACAGAGTAGTCATCCACGTACGCAATTGCGCCTTGGTGCCGGCTGATCTTTCTCTCTACCAGGTCAGCGTTGAAGAAGAGGTAGAGTATTGGGGATAGAGGTGAGCCTTGAGGCAGCCCTGGGGAATGCAAATCTACTTCCTCGCTGCTCTGCCCGTTCACTGTAATGCTTGCTCTCCTGCCTGAGCAGAAGTTCTCAATGCAACGAACAAGCTCCTCTGGAATACGTCGTCTTTGTAATCTGGTCAAGAGTACTTCTTTGTTGACCCCGTTGTACGCTCCTTTGACGTCAAAACTGAGCAGGCTAAGGACTCGGCACCTTCTTCGCGCCTGTTTGATGTGGTCGGTGAGGAGCAGCAGTGCCTGTTCTGTGCTACGTTGCTTCCGAGCTCCAAAATGATTCTCTGGTAGGAGGCCGTGTTCTTCAGCTAGGTAGGAGATGCGGGTAGCGACCACAGCCTCCAGTGCTTTCCCTAGGGTTGCTAGCAAGGAGATTGGTCGATACGCGTTTGGCTGTGTATAGTCGTCTTTTGCTGGCTTTCGAAGTGGTAGGTTCGCGCGCATTTCCACTGCGCTGGGAGGATGCCTTGTGTCATACACGCTTGAAACAATCTCGTTATCTCGTCTTGGAGGACTGGCCAGAGCTGTCTCCATACAACCGCGGGTAGGCCGTCTAGGCCTGGTGCTTTGTGTGCTTTCATGCCCATGATCGCTTCCTCGATTTCGTATTTTGTTAGTGCTGGTGATGGGAGTTGTGTTGCTCGCTGCTCTGCTGCTGGTTCTGGCTCGATCACCTCAGCCGCCGGGGGAAAGAAGGCTTGCAGCAGGATAGATCCAATCTCTTCTTTACTTTCGGTCGTGTCGTCAGAGTTTGGCCTCGATAGTTCTGTAATCTTTGCAAAAGAGGAGGTACTCTCTGGGTCAAGATACTTAGCGGCCTTCCATACATTTTCAGCGTCGTCTAGAAATTCCTTCCAGTGAGTGTTTCTTTCAGATCGGATTGCTCGATGGTACGTGCTTTGAGCTTCTCTGGCTTCCGTTCGGAGCCGCTGCAGTGTTTGGTGTGTGAGAGCGTTCGTTTCGGTCGTCCACCGGCTCGCCTTAACTTCTCTGCATAGCTGTCTTCTGACGTGTGTGTATTCCTTGCGAAGATTGGTCAGATATGGTGTCCATCATGGTTTTTGGTACGGCGACGGTTTTGCAAGAGGAACGTATTGCTCGATAACAGGGACTACCACTTCCATCAATCGTTGCAGCATATCGTCCACGTTTTCGTCTGCATTCTCTTCAGGCGGGGCAACTGCTTGCCGCTACTTTGCGTGTTCTACCTCCTGGCGGATGCGCTCCCAATCTGCATTTTTGTAAAGTCGTCTGGGTGTTGTGGTCTCCTCCACGCACGTCATAGCTAATGTCGCACTGATGGGCCGGTGGTCCGATCCGTGTTCGTTGACGTGGAATCCACACCGTACCAAGCTGTCGGTGAGAGCCGGTGAGGTGAGGAAGAGGTCGATGGTACTGCTTACTTGCGTTCCGTGGAATGTGGCCTCTCCCCTGGGGACAAGATTAGAGAGTTGATATACCGCCATATACTCAACGATGGCGTCTGCTTCATCCTGTCGCCTTGTTTCTGCTACTTGCTCGCCTCCCCAGAGCTGGTCGTGTCGGTTGAAATCTCCGGTGATGAGAAGTTCTGGCTCGTGTCCAAGCTCTTGAGCTGTATCTTTGATTGCATCTTCTAGTAACTGAAGCCGTTCTGTCACTGCGGTCTTGTCCCGCTCTCGGTGTGCTTCTCCTGCTGGCACGTACACTGAAGCTGTAAATATGACTTTGCCTTGAGTTTTGATAAGGATTGCCGTGATGTCGGGAGAGGCAATCGGGATCTGTTTGTAGTCGAGCGTTTTCCGGGCCCAGATCATCGATCGGATAGGCCATGTGTCGTCTCTAGAGCACGTTGGGAAAATCTGAATAAATTTGTTGTTTGTTGCTGGTGCCGCCATTACCTGCCCTGTCTGTGTTTTGAAGCAGTGTGGTTCTTGTATTAGCAGCGCGTCGAAATCTCTGATAGATTCGTCGTTAAGTAGACTAGGTAGCGTCTCTCTCCTCTTCGCTGTGTTATATGAAATCACGTTGAAATGTCCTCTTGTTGTCGCACGGGTTGTATCTAACATAGATGGCGCGCTCGGGTCTGTTCCATCGCCTTCTTGTACTCAGGGCATCCTGTGTCCGTTGCTCGGTGAGCGTCTCCACAGTTGCTGCATTTGGGATGCTGCTCTACACAGTCCTGCGCTTCGTGCCCAATACACGCGCAGTTAGCACACGTCAGCTGATTGTTACACCGTGTGCTCATGTGTCCAAACTGTTGGCATTGGTAGCATCGTCTCGGTCTTGGTCGATACTCATACGGGCTGACCCGGGCCAACTCTCCTCCAATCTCGAGCTGTTTCAGCGCTCTGTTAGCTTCTATCTTAGAGCTGAGATATACCAGGATGGAGCAATAGTTCTTGTATGGGTTAGGTTTGCTGAGCATAGAGATCTTTGTAATGGTGACGTTGTTCTCCTCGGACATATCCGCTTTCAGACTGCTTTCCAGCGTGATTCGATCTTCGTTCAGTATAGCCATTTTGTCCACGCGATCGACCTTAACGGGGTACCACTTCTCGCCTTGAACAGACGCGCCAGGGAAGAATTTGAGCCATTGCTCCTGGTTCTGCCGTATTACCTGCTCGTCCTCCTCTAACCTGAGGACAACTCGGACCAGTTTTGTTTCTCTGCCAATTTTCTCGATTCCTGCAATCTGTATGTCCTTTGTAGCTTGCCCTGCCGCAATGGCATCCTTTACTCTCTCTTTTATCTCGATAGGGTTTGTGAGGTCAATGTGTGTGTGAGCGCGTGCGAAGTTGAGAGTTAGGCCGGGTCTGCTGATCGATGAGGTGTTTGTATTACTTGCTTGCTGACTGATAGAAGCAGATGGAGTAAGTGAGTTAGTCCTAGCTACAGACGCGTACGACTGTGCTGGTGAGCTGATTAGTGAGTTTGCCCGCGATAGCTGAGCTTGTATCAAACAAATATCCTTTCTTAGCTGCTTAGTTTCCTGGGCAAGTTGCTCCCGGAGCTGCTTAGTTTCCTGAAGGAGTTTCTCTTTCTTTCATCTCCTTCATCTCATTCTGGAATGTTACGTCACGTTGTTGGAGAGTGTCTCGCAGGTCTTCGATAACCTTTCTGTTACTTGTTGCGTCGCCTTGAAGCTGTACCAGAATTTGGAGTATCTCTCTGACCGGTATCTCGCCGTTGTCTTCAGGTATTTGCGCTGCACGCTGTGATTTAGCCCTCGGTGCTTTGGCTACCTCAGTACACTTCTGCTGGTTCAGGGAGCCGTCCATTATCGCTGCTGTCCTGCCTTTGCTTGCTATAGTTGACTGTCGTAGAGTTGGGCCGGTTGGCTTTGCCATCGGAGGGGGCGTAGTTGGCGCGCTTCTTTCCTGCAACGGCGTAGTTGGTCCTTCTATTAGAGACATCTGGATCTCTTATTCTCAAGGCAATACCGAGTATCTTGAGTTTGATTAGTTAGGTTGGGTGCCTGTCGTGCGTGTTGTCGTTCTGGGGCTGCTGTGATGTGTTCGCTTTGGTTGATCGCCCTTTGTGTATCGCTCCACCACCAACGCGACTTCGAAGGAATCTACGCGTTATACGACGCAGAATTTCTAGTGCTTGCTATTACTGTCTATAATAACTAGTCACGTAGATTCTCTTCTCCCAGGTATTGTCTCCAGAACTACCTGTTGTCGCTTGGTCGGACGAGGCCCTTGCTCCACCAGATAGACACTAGCATCTATTGAGTTTTCCCGGCCAAAGTACCTACCCCCATGTGCACGCCTAGAATATACTACGCCGTGTACTAACAAACTAGGACATGCTTGTACCTTCAAAGTTAACGAGGACAAACTGCAAGTCGACTTGAGTTATTTTCTAAGAGCTAAGGTATTATGGTTTTTGCATCAACGGGGACATTCGCACGTTTTTAACCGACTGACTGAGTGATTATTGTGAGAGCTCTACCCCACAGTGGAACCTCAGCACACTATAATTGAGGATGTCGCCGCCCTAAGATGGAGAATTATAGAATTGTAGTGATAAGCGCCCAATCGCTAGATCCTAATTACTGATGCGAGGATCCCAAGAAATTGACACCAGATTAATAACACGAGCTTGATACGAGAACGAGACGAAAATAGTATTATGTTCAAATATACCACCACGTCTCATTTAGGGCTTGTACGAGACTGGGGCTGTATTGTTTCAAATCGGGTTTCTAGCATGTAGCCAATCTAGGGGCGTGTACGAGTAATTGGATGGATTAGCCAGATTCTATTTTTCAGTCAATCTATCTAAGAGCAGGCTACGTGTACGAGTTAGGTGAATTAAAATAAAGATAATCTGCCTAACAATCCTAGATTTGTTCAATTAATTGAACTTAGCGCGGCTATCCAAATCTAGCCAATTGGAGATCCGGATTAGCTAACCCATCGAACAAATCGATCCTAGCTAAAATCGTCGAGATTCGATGGATTGGCCGTAAAACTACCTCGGATTTCTTAGTCTATCTGTGACGGCTTGCTAGGCTACTGGAACAACCACAGTGTCCAAGCACCTAACAAGGCGCCACAGTACACGGGCCACAGCAAGACCTATAAGTAGGCCTTGCTCCCAGCCCCCATTTACATAGCTACCTGTAGTTCGCTATCACATTTAGTCCATACCTGACTGCTGCTCACGCCTTTCATTAGTTACTACTAGCCGCAACACTATCTAAATGATTCCTGAACCTTAACATTGGTTGAATGGATTGAAAATAAGCGCCTTACGTCTCGACCCCAACCCATCCGTCCAATTTCTCGTACACGCCCTAAGGCGAGGTGTACGAGCTGGATCTGATTGAAAAAAAGAGATTATACTTCAAAATCTTAGATTGATTGGATTGATTGAAATCAGAGCGGCTAATCGATTTTGGCTAATCAGAGGCCTTGAATTCTAATTAATCCAACCCAGCCAAAAATCGACATGATTTGATTAATTGGCCGCTAAACCACGCCAAAACAACGGGATTTTTCAATCCATCTGATCCATCTCGTACACATCAAGATTGGCTACATTGGCCACTTTGAAGCCCCAGATTTGAAAACTGAGCCAATGCATTCAATCTCTCCTATAAGCCCTCAATCCGTGTCGTTTACAGCAAGTTTGTGACCATAGTGTTCCTCAAGACCATTCCTCTTCTTAACTTCTATTCCCTCGCTTCTCTCTCTTCCACATCTCCCTTTCCCTCTCTACTCTTTTTTCTTTCCCCTTCTGTCAGTCTCTTTGATCCTGCTTTCCTCTACTCCACTTTTGTTGAATCTGTGCACAACGAGGTAAATTGATGACTGCATGAGGCCTCAACTGAGGAGATTGAGGCCTTACTATAACGTGTTCCACCACCGAGCTGGTCAAAAGGCTTGGCACGACCAACCCATGTTACGATTCTTCAATTTAATCGCTATTAACAATACATTCTAAGTCCGTCGTGCTGCTATCTGATTCAGATGATATCTCGATATCTTTTTTACAAGTTCGCGGATTATGCCCAGTTGCGCCGCAGTTCCTACAGCGCCGTTGAGTTGGTCGGGCTATTTCTTGACCACCACTACCACGAGCCTTCTTTGATCCCTGAGGCGCGACAGACGCCTCGGCAGCTACCTGCGCTGCTACAGTCCCATACTCTATAGTACCACCTTGCTGGATCCACTTCCTTTTGCGCCATTTTCGCTTTGTCATTACTGCCAATTGCTCTTCAAGCTCGCGGTTGCGCGAAACAAGTAGAGCGTTTTGGTGTAGCACCAATTCAGCGCCCTTGACAAGCTGGGAAAAGCCTGCCTGCGCAGTAACTGGTGACCGAGTAAAGGACTCGCTTACGAGCTTGGATTGGGATCCAAATTCAAGAGTATTGCTTGGAGTCTTCGACTGCCACGGCGTCTCCTGCGGTGGGGGTGCTGGTGGGGTACGTAGCCGTACTTCAAGGCGATCCAATACCACCTCCGCGTTGATAGGGACTAGCCCTACCATCTCAAAAGCCTTTCGACAGTTCTCTTCTGTAAACACGTCGAAAAACGCGTCTGTGAAGGCTGGGAGGAAGCCTTCTTTGTTGATATGGTAGACGCGTCGGCGTGCCAAGTCTCGAACTCGTTGAGAGTACTTGCACTTCAACGGCGAGAAGCAGACCACATCAAGCGGCTGGAGGATATGCGATGAATGAGGTGGCATACAGAGCGTTATGATCTTATGTTCGAGGCAGTAGTCCTTGAAATCCTGGTTGAGATGGCTCTCATGGCCGTCCAAGATGAGCAGCCTATACCCCCCCCACTTGACGCGCCTTTGTATACGCGTCAAAGTGCTTCAACCACTCAAGACCAAGCGCGTTGTTTGTCCAGCCGTTCTCAGAGACCGAGAGCTTCCAATTCCGTGGTATATCTGCCTCCTCATACCACGCAGAGATGTGAACGCGTCCTTTGTAGATAATGAATGGCGGGGTCGCATACCCAGCGGCGCAGATGCTCTGGATAACTGTAACCCACTCGCGATCGCCCGGCTGGATCAAATTAGGCCGTGTATGTCTTTCAGAAGCTGTGACGACCTTCTTTGACCCAATAACGCCCATCTGGAAGCCAATCTCGTCAAAGTTGTGCGTATCCTCGTCGTGGATGCCGTACTTTGCCTTAGTGTCTGCAACGAGCTTGAACCACGCGCCAATAATCTCTGGATCTTCCTGTAGTATCCTCTGCCTATCGTTAGCTCGATTGAAGGCCATCTTGAGCTCATCTGAGCGCGTTATAAGCCTCTCAGCCCAGTTTTTCCCTACTGGCTCTCCACCGCGTACACCTAGTAGTTTATCCGCCATATCTGCCACCTCACACAGCCGGGGCGCGAATCCTCGCGAATCGAGGTCGAGGATGTATTGGAAAATTGTCTGCTCTTCAGTCGTAGTGAGCTTGTGTTGGACGTTGCGAGTATCTAGGCGATACGTGATTCCGTTGTATCGGCTAGTCAATGTTGAAGGAGGTACATCAAACGCTTCAGCAGCGCGCCGGAGGCTTCGGAATTGGTGGGTGTTATAGGCAGAAAGGGCAAGCTGAATTCTGCCTTCTCTGTTAGATAATTGCGCATTTTGTTGTTGAGACATATCGTGTTAATGAGGGAGTTGGTCGTCTTGGCAGAAACTGACCAGCTCGGTGGGTTGACCAGCTCGGTGGTGGAACACGTTATACACAATTAAATATACTAATAACGTAGGAGTAAGGAGTAAATGACTATTACGGGACGGTAGCTGGAAAGACGCAGCATACTCGTAGCCAAAGGTTGTTTAGATTCAGTTAAGGAGTGAAGGTATCTACAAACAGAGAACCTCAAAGAGGTTCTGTCTCTATACTAGGCTCAATCAGGCTTAGGCTCTTAGCCTATACCAACCATGGGCCCATGCCCATAACAATGACGACGTGTAAACTAGGTTATTACCTAAAGCGTAACGTGTAAACCGGGTTATTACCCAAAGCGTAACACAAGTCAACAACTTTCCTATCTCTAATGAGACACTACTTGTAATGCTCAAGATGCCGAAATCGAACTATTACTTGTTATCGATAAGTTTATTATCACATCAAATATAGAGTCTTGAGTATCGACCTAATGATTAAGCTCCCTATAAGTTGACAAGGCTCCAAGTCATCCTAACCCTCCTACCGAGTCTCTAATATAAATGACCTGAGATACGATAGGTAGACATCATCACTACTGCTCTAATTCATTTATTCCCTCTTGCCTATCGAGTATCCGAAAGAAGCTTTCGAGAAGCGGAATTTTCAATCTGATTTTAATCATAATTGCAAGCATGAAAACGAAAATAGAGTGTCGTTATCAGCTCATGGTAGACTTTCACGGATAAGTCTCAGGTGGTTCTACCCATCCATCGGTGACCTTGCCAAAGCTGACTCGCTTTCGTACTTGGACACAAGATATTTGCAGGGTCTGAGGATGGAGCGCTGCGTTAGTTACTAGGCGAAAGGAGCATTGAGACTGGATACACTTCCCTTCAAGTTCAAGCTCTTCGCCCGAAAGTTCCATGTTCGTTATGCTATTGTATCACTGCAACGCAAAAGAAGGTGGAAGGCTGAGGAGAGCGAGAAACATCCATAGGTAAAAGAAAGTAAGTATTATTTGATGGGTTTTTAAACTCACGCGGTTGCTTTCACTGCACGATGAATGTGGCACGTTCAATGATATCAAGTCGAAGACTATTAATATTCGACTAGCAACTCAACACCCTCTCTCGAAGGCCTTCCATGACATAGTCTCCACAACCTCCAAACGAATCCGCCACGACAAGAAAAATAAAGTATACGGATACGATGACCAGCACATTAAAACGGAGTACTCATCCACCACCCATTAGCAGCGTCCACAGCATCGAACCCGTTCCCAAGGAATAGTATCCGAGAGATTCTCAGCTTAACAGGCAGCGACCTTAACAGCGTTGGTGGAGCAGGTCTTTCCATCTGGGACAGCGGCAGTCTGAGATGGCTCCTCGCTGTTGTTGTCGGTACCCTTGAACAAATCGCAGATGGTGGCGCCACCGAGAATGCAAGAGTTGGAGATGGTGGAGACATCTGTCCGTCATCGAATTAGAATGGCATATTCAGAGAAATAGGATGGGAAGAAGAAACATACCACCCATGTTACCGTTGATACCGGCAACGATCTTACTGCCCTTGACCTTGATGTTGTCGAAGGAGGAGTGGCGGGCGTACTGGGTCTTGCAGTTACCGCATGAGCGGTAGATTTTGCCACAGTTCTCAGCCTATGTTGTGGTTAGCTATGTCTTCGTACAAGGGAAATGAATGAGAGCGCTCACGTAGAAGTCCTTGACAACGACGGATCCACCACCGTTGTGCTGGATGACCTTGTCCTCAGCGCCGAAAGCACCACCACCGTTGATGTAAGTGGTACCGGAGGTCTGCTTCAAGGTAAGAGCGTCCTCGCAAACATCCTTCCACCATACGTTGTTCAGAGTGCAAGGGCCCAGGCAGTGGACACCCTCGCCGTTGTTTGGTCCAATGATGACGTTAGAAAGAGTACCGCCAGACAGCACAACGAAGACACCATCCGCGGGTCCACCTTCGGATTGTCCAGAGCATGTGTTGTCTGTAATCATTGTAAGCGTTTGTTCACGTGCGAACAGACTCTTTGTCAAACTCACCGGCACGGTCGAACAAGAACATCTTGCCGTCAAAGGAAGCACCAGCTGCAATGGTCTGAGCAGCCTTGAGGAGGCTGGTGCCAGAAGCGGCTGGCAAAACAGTCTGCAAGCCACCGCTGTAACCACCACCTGAGCCGCCCTCCTTGGTACCGGTAGGAGCGGCCGTGGGCGCAGGAGCGTTTGTAGCCGCAGCTGTAGCCGCGGCTGTACCAGCGGCTGTACCAGCGGCCGTACCAGCGGCCGTCGGCGCAGCGCTTGCTGCAGTCTTCATGGTGGTCTTAACGGCCTTGGATCCCTTGCCACCAGACTTGTGCTTCTTGCCAGCATCGACACCGGCAGCGATTGTGAAAGCCACGAGGGCAAGCTTGGAGAACAACATGTTGATTGAGTAAGGTTTTTTGAGTAAAAGTTACAAAAAATGAAGGTAATAATCGATCAACGATTAGAATTGTGAAGGAAGTGAGAGACGAGGAAGCTGGATTGAATGATTGTGGTGTAATGAGTGTAGAGAGGAAAAATCTGGCTCCTTATATATCTTGTTTGAGTGTGTTTTGGTGTCCGGTTACAGATGGCAGAGTAAAGACATAAGTACCAGAAATGGATCGCCCGAAATTGGTGAGGATTGAGCCACGAACTTGCTATTGGCGATCTCATCTTTCTCGCAGTGAAAGGCGTGTAGATAAATGCGGTGTGGTCGTCTCAGTTTGCTTATTAGGTTGAGTATAAGCGGCGTGGTAAGGATTTGTTACGTGCAATCCCCACCGGTTCGCAAGGCCTGGGTATTGGCATCAGCTTGGCAAAAAGCTTGAAGAGTGTTTGTCATGGTTGAAGGTGTCGATTGTTAAAAGACTATATGTAGAATCCGTTATCCAGATATATACGCGATCTCAAGCCCTCCGTAGAGTGCCGTGATCGTGGATCAAAGGTTTGGAAGTTTCAACAAACAACGAGTACACAATTGTTTGTATGAAGACGGTGATGTTGGCGAAAGTAGAAAATATTGGGGCCAAGCTAGTCTTTCAATAGTCAGGCATGTCGTGCCGTGTGCAAAGTCCTTTTGCAGTTTGTTTTCCACTTCATGCTTCAGGCCGAAGGTGGAGAGCGTTGACGTTTCAGGTAGGGGTCTGTCGTGATGAAACTCAAAACCCATGTCGGTCGATGGATACCATCCACTCTGAGCCTCAAAGATCACGTAGTCTTATCCAAGTCGCGTGTAATCGCCGTGTGTATTTGCCCCTGCCATAATATTGGGATATCAAGTTGTGGTTTCAAGGAGGAGAAGTAAAGAAAGCAACTCGGCTCAGCCTCATGCTCGCTCTTCGCTTGCGAAAAAGGAGACTTTGGAGCATATTTGACCTAAGTCGATCTTGAGCAGGAAAGCAATCCTTTCCAAGATGTACTCGCAGAATGTCCTCATAAGGAAACTTGTTTGCTTTCCTATCTTTCCAGCTCACGAAACCGGGTTGGTGGGTATGGTGGGTACCGCTATTGGCTCATCCAGGGGGCCTCAGGGGCGGAGACTCCCAAACAGAAAGACCATAGTGGAGTGCAATTTTCGGCGATCAAGTAACCCCAGATGAAGATGGAGAGAACTGGCGGGGGAAAACGATCTTTGATCTCATCTCGAGGCTAGCAATTGACCATCAGCATTCGAGCTGTAAACGCCGCTGGCGATACAAGTTCAAGTCTGCCATCGGATTCCCTTCCCAACACCGACTGGACTCGAGCTTGAGAAATTTCAGCTGTATCGTATTCATTTTGCCGTCCTTCTTGTGGAGCAATTTGATACCCAACTTGCGCGCTTTTGGTGGAGTTGACGAGCTGGCGACAACGACTGGCTTCCATCATCTCTGGTTACAGCTTCATCCTTCTCGACAGCCTTGACCTTAGGAAGTATGCCTTTACTGGTATCAGTCAGACCTCATCCGCTATCAATATCCCATTACCCGTATGCTTATAGGTGGCCACGCCTTTGTCAGTGAGGTCGAAGGAGGAAGCGGGAAGAGGAGTGAAGGTTCGAGATGGAAACGGACGGGCCAGCATCAGATCATAGGACACGATCTCGTCGCAACTGCTGTCGACCTGGAGGACAAAGAGATGAATTGTGATCAAGCATAAAGAAGTGGCGGAAGGTAAACCGGTGAACCTAACCCACGCCAAGGGCACTATATACGAGTAGTCTATTGAACTATGCTCACACTGGGAGCAACCTCAGCATGTTCACCAACGCACTTACAATCTCGAATGGCTAAGTCCGTGGCATCCATCGGCCAGCCTCACTTAGAAGCAGCTCAGTTATGAGCACTATAATATTGACGAATGCGAATGGGACACTGGCGGCCTCGTTAAATATACGACATTCGAAGCTCAGGTTCAGGCTCAATCTCGGGACGATCGTTTCTGCTACCACCAAAGCATGACCAAAGCACTGATGATCATGAAATCGGAATCGCCTATCTAGTCCGTTTTACGATGCATCTTGATCGACGTATCAACGTTGCTGATCTGGACATCCGCCCGCAGGAAGAATCTCAAGGCACTTCTTTGTCAACACACCAGAAGTTGGAACATCGGAAGTTTTCGCCAGAAATTGAGAAAGATTAACAGGACCAGAAGACAAGGCGGAAAGGACATGACTGCAACGCTAAATAGAAGTAGAGGTATTGGAAAAAATAAGCACTCAACTGCAATAAAGAGATAACTAGAACATACGCGGTGGAACTGTGGAGGGAGGAAATTCGACGCGTAGCAGATGCTCCGTACATCGTATGATCGTCTGGGAATAGAGATTGTCAGACAGCACCCCCAGCGAGAAATCCTTTGGAGCCAGCCCAGGAATCGTTAATTGAGAAATTTCAAAATGCGGAACCGAGCTGAAAGGCGACGTATTCAGGAGCCCTTGCCAAGTGCTCAGCCTGTATCTCCAAGAAACCTGTCAAATGCCTGATTCTCAATATTGCCTAGTCAGCCCATGATCGGCCACCCTTAAAATCGCCTTCATATTCCGTATACCGTAGTTACTTGCGGCGATTCGCTAGTGTCTCGTACTCATACGAACCTCGCAGCACTCGTGTACAACTTCGTGATCACATATTTCGACCTAAATCACGTTACCTAAATTCCAATTTAAGATTCTTAAGAGAAACTTCATATCAAAAGAAAGCTTAGGAAGGCGTATTATTATTCTCGAAGCATATCTTATAAAAAGCGTTTTTCTATAGAGAAATATGTAATTCGAAAAATTGAGATACGATTACGAGTGTCGTAGACGTGCGAGGCAATAGCGAATGCCGCAACTACGGTACTGCAGCGAGGCTTACAACTCCTGTGATTGATCTGCCGTTGGCTTTGAGATCCCTCGGAAATATCTGGACATTTCTAGCAACACGCAAAATTTCGATTGCCAGAAGTACATCGTGCTTAATATCCGGTCAAGGGCTTGTTCGAGAATGATTCTTTGAGCGTAGATTAGTTCAATTTTGGCTGCTAAAGTTAACACATACAGCGAATATAAAGGTGTTCGAAAATGATTTGGCGTGTTCTAGGGCGTATACAGTATTCTAGCGGCTAACAAATTGAACAAATCCAGCGCCGTCAACTTTCGCCATCGCTAGATTCGCTGGCCGTTTAAGCCCTCTGATTGTCCCAATTTAAACAGCCGCGTAGAGTTCAATTAGTCGACTAAATCTATGATTTTTAGGTATATTCTCTTTACTTGAACAAATCTAACTCGAATAACCCTCTCTAGATTCGCCAAATTCACCAGAATCAGCAAATCTACGCTTGAAGAGTTATTCTCGAACAAGCCCTAGTAAGTGAAGATGAATTTAAGTCCATTGTTTGACTGAGCTCGAAGCGAAGATACTCACTGCCACTCGCCTCCAGCCCACGATCTACACACTAAAGGCGCCCCATCCTTTCGAAAGTCGTGAAATCATCTCTCTTGCTCATTCTCGTAGAGCTCCCGTCTACTACCTACTCTCAGGACTTAAAATCTGTTCGTCAGCATAGGGGGTAGATATCGGATTGCGTGTAAATTACAGAAAAATGCAGACTGAAAATTCTGGGAACAAAACAGCGAAATAGATTTCAAGGCCGCTCTTCAAAATTGCCTTCCTCTCGATTATAAGCACATCCTTGACCGTCGGCCATACGAGCGAGAGGTCGTCGCCATATCTGCACGCTGCACGACAGGGGCAATGAATGCTTACATAAAGGGACAAATCGCAAAGGCTGCTGAACAGTGGCATGCCAGTCCTTGATACCTCAGGCATAGTGCACGTGATAGATGCCACGGTGTACTTAACCTCCTTAGTCAATACAGTCAGGTCACAGGGTGACACTCGTTCTGTTCATCGGCTCCTATCGTTAAGTTCGTGTTGAATTTGTTGGAAGGAGTATCCTCATGCTATTGCCTCCACCTGCGCCAGCGTGGCTACTCTCTGTCACTGGAGTTTGTTTACTGCCCAATTGGGCTTAGTGTATTACTATATAGCTGAGATCCTCCGGATCTCACCCTCAATACACTTGTTACTCAACTTTCATACTTCAACAGAATTTACTTCCGAATAACTCTGTTTTGCTCGTTCAGCGTAACAAAGGCAAACTATACAAACCCAATCCATAGTAGGTAAGTAATAGTAGTGAACGATCCATTTTATAAGCCGTTGGTTATCAGACCCGCTTTCTAGCTTATGCTGTTATCACGATAATCCCCACCCTTCACCCACTTTTGGCTCACCATAACGACAAGGAACAAGAGCAAAATGTCAATAGCCACGGGGATCATACAATTTTGCAAGCAATTATGCATTTCCAAAAGGCAGTTGTGGTATTGGCTTTGGCCACAACTGTAAACTCACTCTCATGCAACACCCTCAAAAACCTTACCAACATTGCCGAAACCTCCTCCTGGACCATCATTTCCGCAACCCCAGCTTTCCAGAACAATGTAGCCTACTGCAACATCTCCTCGACTGTAGAGAATCGTATACGAACATGGTTTCAACTCCCGTCCCAAGATACATGGAATGGTCGCTACGTACAAATCGGCTGCGGTGGTGCCTGCGGTTACAACCCCTTCTTAAACACCTACTTCGCAATCGAAGACGCATTAAATAATGGATACGCCCTCGGAACAACAGACATGGGCGTTCCCATCTCCACGGCCAATTTCGATCCTATGAAGGGGAATTTTCACATGCGGAGTGACTGGGGATATCTCTCCACCCACTTAACAGCTGTGATGGGAAAACAGATACTCTCCGCGTATTACGGACGGGAAACTGAGTTTTCGTACCACCTTGGGAGTTCGACAGGAGGACGACAGAGTCTTGTCGAGGCGCAGAGGTATCCGGAAGATTTCAATGGCGTGTTCGCTATTGCGCCTGCGTATAATGAGACGGGTGTGACCACTTACTCGATTTCGTGGACGGCGAGGGCAGCACTTCTAGATGAGCAAAACTTCACCCCGGCGATAACGATTGCAGAAGCAGATCTGATCCACGCCTTTGTACTAAACACCTGCGATGCCCTAGACGGCCTCAAAGACGGCATCATCTCCCTCCCAAGACATTGCCATCCAGACATCGATGCATTGGCATGTCCAACAACCTCCACATTATCATTGGCAAACAAAACATGCATCACTCCAACCGCCCTCTCGGCCGCCAAAAAAATTTACTCCGGCCCCATCACCCTCACGTGCAAAAAACAAGTCCCAGCTAGAAGGTCTCCTCCCCGGCTCAGAATCAGCATGGAAAGGAACCTATATCCCCTCCCTCCCCAACTCTCCATCAACATGGTACACCTTCTCCACCTCCTTCCTCTCCTCCTACGCATTCTGGCCCGATCCACTAACACCATCAACCCCCTTCTCGGTAAACCTCTCAGATCCAACACTCCTCCGGAAGACATCAGAAATGGAGAGTTTGGAGTATGGGGGTAGTGCTGATATGACTACATTCTCACTTCTGGGTGGCAAGATTATCATGACGCAGGGATTGAATGATGTAGCCGTTGCTCCTGGCTTTGCTCGTGATCTTTTTGAACGTGTTGGTGATGCTATGAGTCCGGAAGGGAGGGACGGGTTCATGAGATTCTTTGAGATGCCGGGTGTGAATCATGTTTCTGGAGGCCCAGGGGCAGACACTTACGATGCGTTGGGTTTATTGGTTGATTGGGTTGAAAAGGGGAAGGCGCCTGAGACGATCGTCGCGACGCATTTAGATAATAGCGGTGATGTGGAGTTCACAAGGCCGTTATTCAGATATCCGATGGTTGCCGGGTATAAGGCAAGTGGAAGCGTTACAGACTGGACGAGTTTCAAGCCTATAAACGGAAGCGCCCCATTCTGGGATTTGTAAAAGACCCACTCAGCAAACGACACCCGCGTAATCTCAGCCTGCAAAGCCTTCTCTCCTTTCGCATCACCCCACCCTACTTACACTCCACATCCCCCGGCCCCCCAGAATCAACAATAGCCTGCCTGACACATCCCCACATGCGTCCACCAATCGGCAACCGTCCATAAGCCTCCCACTCCATCCCATCCGAGCCAGCCTCCTCATACCAATCAAACCTCCAAGCAGTAACAACACCACATCTCCTAACATTATCCGCCAACAGATTCCGTCTCTCCTCATCATCAGCCCATCCACCACCCCTAATCCAAATCGAGTTGTAAAAAAACTTGTACGCCAATTTACAACTCGCGGAAGGGTTCGTAGGGGCAGGAAGTGGTCGTTCCTTTTTGGGTTTAACGAGGTAGCTGTAGATATCATCTTCACCACTAGAGATGGTGTAATAACCACCGAGTTTCCAGCGAGAGGTGGTGTCGCAATTGTGTGTGAGTCGACCGATGGCGTCGAGGCATTGTTGGTCTACAGCATCTTTACTGAAGGTGGCGCGGTTGGACCATTTCAGCTCGAACTCGACTTCTGAAGGCGTTCCTTCGGCATACTTCTGTGCGAAAGAGCCTGGAGATCCGGTCTTGTAATTAGCACTGACTTGAGTACAGAAGTCTGGTCGATGTTTGTCGATGATTGCAGAGTCAACGTATTCGTCTGGGGTGCCTACGCACTCTGTTGTTTCTTTGAGTGGTACAACAGGCACTGGAGGTGGGAGGAAACCGAAGCGGTTTTTGAAATAGATTGCTGAGATGGTCAGACTTGAGTCATCTAGATAGGGATAGGGTGTGCCACTGACCTTGTACGAATTGGTTGTAGCTATCAGCATTGTTGATGACATCTTTGGTGGGTGGGTGGTAATCCCGGATCCAGTCTGCAATTCTCGCCGCTCCATAGCATCTACTTCCATTGCACATCTGATCAATGACTGTTGGCCACGTCAGCTGCTGAAATGCTCTATCAGTCGAGAGACCTACTATGTGGGCGTGTTGGAGACTGCGTTATGAGATCCATGTGCATCATTTCATGCCTGAAGTTGACAAAACGTGTTAGTCAGTGCTTCTCGCCATGGGGAGGTCCACATAGCCAATAGTGCTGCTCGGCCATTTTGGCTGAATGAGAAAACTATTATCTGCATTAAATTACAGTCGCCCAACAGTCCAGTACGGTAGCCAAAGCACTGATCGGAAAATTTGAAGGGAAGAGCGGACTTATACTCACAATACTGCACCGGCGTCGGTCTGACAACGGTTAGCACGTCTCACAGCAAAAGTCAAAGCATTACAGGCTTACCGATAACCAGTTCATTGCAACATCTTCCTTCTTCATAATCTTATTGGCCTCATACTGTTCATCAGGTGTTGACATGGTCATCCAGACAGGACAAAGAATAATCTCATAGCGGTTCACATCTGAAGGATTCTTTGCATACCCAGTTGTCACACTGTGATAGGAATTAGTGTTTGCTGATAAGTTTTGTTGACAGACTCACCCTCCATTGCGTGGTTTGCACTCATCATACTTATCAGTACCTACAACTATTAGCTCCATACCGGGAATCGGAATACACAATAGCCGTACAGAGGACATCCTGTTTCAAATCAATCAGTTACATGGCAGTTCTGTTTACAGTGCTCGGATGCTTACAATACGGTTGCTCAGGAACGGCACTGCTTCATCAAGATTTGCAACGCGGCGAAGGTTGTCGGCGACCGTTTGCGCGAACTCGTTTTTTTTGTAGTCTTCACCATCTGCGATTTTGATGTTGAGATATTGGGCTGCAATCTCAGCCTCCTGCCCCAGACTATTACCTTGTAAGTTGCTATGAACTAGAAGCGAAATATAAGGAGGACATACTCCCACCACTAGACTGCTGTGAGCAGGGGCGCGGCAAATGTATGAGTTTGAATTCTTACCTCCCTGACTGCGACATTAGCAAGCTGCCGAGCCGCTTTGACGGCTTTGAGCATCTTGTCATATTTCTCACAGCCATTTTCTATGGCATAAGGAACCTTTTCGTCCCGACGCAACAGAATTTTGACAGGTTCGACAGGAGAGGGCACGGCCAATGTGGCTAGGAAGAAAGGCAGGAACATAAATTGACGCATCTTGGCTTTGAAGTGCGGAAAACTGGAAAGTGAAGAAACGGTTGGATGAAGAATATGTTGGTCACTGAATTCTGATGCTCTTATATAGGCATTGACAGGGTGGTGATCACGTCTATCTAAGACGGAGAACATGAGGAAGAATGCCAACCATCGAGAGGGTCATTGGTAGCTAGCAGGGTCAGATACGAGCCAGTGCCGGATCAGACAGTTTCTCGGACGAAATCAGCCTCACTGTACATTGCCAAGGTAGCACGTATCTTGGAATCTTGAGGCTATTTCGATACAAACAAGCCCTTGCCGCCAATTTGACATCCCAGGCCAATAATATTAGTAAATCAGTATCTGCTCTTGTAGATGGTTTGAAGACCAGTCGAATCATCGAGTTGAGCAGACACAAGTTGTGCTGGAAAAAGGGTTGGGATTAAAGCAGATTGAGGCATTCTTGACCTCGGTGTTGATCTTGTACGACTTGTTTGCTCCTTCAATCTACACCGTTACACAGCGTGGTGGCTTTGTCCTGCGCTCGTGCCCATGGATGAGTATGCCTGTCCGTTCGTGCAATATGTACTCCCTCGAAGTCGCTACTATCAGGCCGCCGTAATCAGAAACATCAAGCACCCCCATCAACGCGTAGATCTTGTCCGAATCGTAGCGGACCCAGTGTGCCGTTCTTTATGCGTGTGACTTTGTACGTGTGTGACAGTAAGCTTATCCTCTCACACTCAGCATTCCCATTTTTTTTTAGCAAGAATTTTGTATAACGAGCTTGCTGCTTAATATCTTGAACTCAGACGTGTATCTCCAGAATATAAAGATTTAAAGACGAACAGTCGATTTGCCGGCTTTGTGCAAGGTTGTCTCCGTCCAAGTAGGGCTGTCGTTGCCTTTCCAAGCCGAATGTACATCATCTCCACGCCCTTGCTCACGCTTGGCATTGTCCTGTCTTCAGCTTTTGAGTTGTCCAGCTCTTGCTCCTCTGCTCTGGACAGTCTCTTTCTGTGGGACGCGTGTGAGGTTTGCAGTCAATTCTGTCGGCGAGCGATCTCGACGTGTCTGCAAAGGTAGTAGCGATCCAGGGAGCGTAGCAGACGCGGGTTGATACGTTGATGGTATTGTTCTGATGGCGAGGCAAATGAGGGATGCCTTGATGCGTCGAAGCGTTAAGCGGTGTGAATTTGTGGAGGGCAATTGAGTCTAGCAGCATTCTTGGGGCTATTCTAGAATAGGACCCAACCGAGGTCACGTAATAAGCGCTTCTTAAAGCCTGATTTCATTTCAAGACCAAGCTCAAGCCTCCAAAGTTTATGGAAGTCTCGTCCTTAAACGTTGCCAGGGAATTATCGATATCAATCTTGAAGACCACTGTTTTGACAAAACTCAGAAACGAGCCTGTTAAGTTTCTGGAGAGATAGCTTCCAAGGATTGCCAGAAATGTATCAACATCGATTCAGTCATGTCATGTCAGTTATGATACATTCATCTCGCTCTCTTCCGTCGTGCCGTCTTCCAGCCATAACGCCTAACAATGCTCGCCCAACTATATACCAGTACAATTGTTCATTTTTTGGCCTTTTTACCAACTCTTTTATTCACCGCCGATAACTCTAGTTCTGGCTCCGTCTCAAACTCGTCCAAACAAAGCTCGCCCTTCAGAATCGAGATAGGCAACAAGTCCTTCTCATAAATCTTGCGGCCCTCTTTGTGCAGTGCCACTGCATCGAGGTCACCCTTGGACAAACCCATGAGAATGACCTTCTCCCCATCCGGCGGAGCGGCGCGAGAAGGCTTCGACACCACTTTCTTAACGCCCACCAACTTTGTCAGGTCCTCAATTGTCTTCCAGCCTGATCCATAGTCGTTTTTTAATGAAGGAGTGACGTAAAGAGTGTATCCTTCCAATAGTGACTCACAAGGCGACTCGCCAGTGGACCACTTCTTGGGAATGCCCCATTGCCTCTCTTTTGATTCGTCTCGTGCAAGGAAGGGCTCGATATCTAAGCGTACCTTGCCTTTCGCGCACTCTTTTGCCCATTTATCGGATACAATAGGCTTGCCTAAAGCCACTGCTGATAAGATCTTCCATGTCTTCTTTAGCCCTCCACCAATGCAGAGGACCGTGGTCTTCTTGCTGAATTTCGAAGAGATGGTCGCAACCTTCTGAAACAAAGTCCTTTGATGGATAAGACTCCCAAACGTGCTATCGGAGAACACTACTGTGGGCTTCGACTCGTCAAATGAGCTCAACGCTGGACTATTATTGTTTGACCTCGAATCGGTAGAATGAGCGCTTGACCTAGGAGTTGCTTCCGATTCTTGAACCGCCTTTTTAGGCTTCGGTGTGGCAGTGATCTTCTTGGCCGGCTTCTTCTCGGAGCTCTTCGTGGGTTCCTTCTTCGGACGACCTCGCGTCTTGGTTACAGGAGTGGCCAAGTCCGGTTCATCTTCATCGATTGTGCTCACACGCTGGAATTTTCAGTATACTCGTTTTAATAAGGTGATAAGAAAGACACTAGCACTGACCTCTGATTCATCCTCGTCTCGCACGTCCATGCGCAGCTTCTTAGTGTCCGGCTCGGCTACTGAATCCACTTCATCCCGTGAATGCTTGCGTGAGTCTGACGCAACAATCGTGTCAATGCTGGGGCGGCGAGATTGTGCGTCCAGTCTAGATAGAGAGGACTCATCAAATTCATGTTCATCTCCAGCGTCGTCGGATTCCGCGATAGTGTCATGTATAGGTGTCTCAGTGACCTGCTCAGCCGGAATAGGCATGTTGGGTGTCCCCACGGCGTTCAGTGCGAAAGAAGGGATAGTTTCAGTGGTGATATTAGCAACGGCAACGGGCTCCTGTGCAGGTGAGGATGCGACCTGCACGTCATCGGGCTTCATGTGCACCATCATCGAAATGTTAGAATCTAGAAAGTGGATCGTATCGCCATGAGAGAGGACGTAGCACTTGACCGGGCTGGTGTCTGGCAGTAGAATTATTTTACTCCCATCTGGACGTTGCAAGTATATGTAGGGAGAGATCAAAGCAGTGAGCTCGAGCTGAAAGTGACACTCTGCCGTTCTAAGAGTGAGCGACTCGGCATCTGAGGCAATGGTCAGTAACGTGATCAAGACAGAAGTCGGCTGCGCAAGGACACAGCATGGTTTGAAACGGATGAATGAGTGAGAGTTGATGATGGTATGCCCAAATTTCTTAGCAGGATTCTCTTTCAAGAATCAAGAGTGCCAGAAAACTTCGAGGTATCGTCTTCAAATGCAGGTTAGGCAGCGGATCGGTGGCTCATAAAATGCTGTTAGACAAATAGAGAGCTGCACCTACTGATGACTGCGAGGGGCTCAGGAAGATGCTGGCTTTCCTCTTCGGCGTCCAGCGGCACGTCGGGCCCAATGGTTAGACCGCCTTCAGATGTTTTGGAGATGATGTTGCGGCCAGTCTGGATGCTCGCCTTACGCGTGCCTGGTAATAATGTTAGAAATGGGAGTTCGCGACGAAGTAGCGCCGCGCGCATCGGGTTGTTGTTGTTGATGTTTGAAGAGGAGAGATCTTCATACCTGCGACCTTATCGGTCCACTCTACCAAGAAGTGGTTCGGGAATGGCTTCGAAGTATCAGTGAATCCCGCCATGATAATGGAAAACGGTATTGTCGCGATCGTGAAGCAGATTTCGGGGCTTGTCCGCTTCGATAGACCTGATTTAGGCTTCCATTCGCGGCGTTGATGGGCGACGTTGCCGCATCACGCGCGAGGGGTATTACGACGCGAAAACGCGAAATGCCCACGAAAATTCGTGCTCCCGAAATTGAAATCTCTAGGTCGAGACAATGCTTGGTAACACCACTTTACATCTCTTCAATTCATTCTGGGATATCCTTGATTTTGCTGGCTCTCTACGTGCATCTGTGGGAGTCACGGACAAGTGTTATATTCGATAAACAACCCAGAATGAGTTACGCCATTGGAGAACAACACTAAAAAGCAAGCGCAAAGATTCACAAACACCATCTTCCCAACTCCCCACCAAAGCCCATTTCCTCAGTGACTGTTCTGTTTGTTTCGTATACGAGCCGAAAATACCTGTTTGATGCTCGCCGAAAGTATCTGAGACCGATTCTGCGTTGCTATTCTTCTCCATTTGGTGTGCGGATGCTTAGTATTGTACTCTACGAGACAATGCTAAATCGGGCACCGCCCACAGCCACAATGGGGAAGATGCTGATCTAGGAGCTCATAACGATTCTATCGCCTCCATTATGGCAATGATATTGTCTTGCGAATGTCCATATCTATTCGACTTTTCTTTCGAAGGCAAACTCAAACATCTCCAATTCACTTCGTCAACACCATACTTTCAGATATCCCTCTGCTACAGATACCTCCCATTTGATCCTCCATCACAGGCTTGACCAAACGTTCTTCCTTCAACGTCTCACTACCTGCAGGCCCTGCGATATTTCAAAACTTGACAGCTCCCATCAACACCACCTCAGGGAACATCACAATGGCTCAATTAGCCCCCAACTCTACCGGCTTTCTACCAGACGAGAATGGATACAACCAGACCATCACACTCCTCTTCCCGGACGGCAGTCCCTTCACCATCTCTATGAGTGATCTCGTCAAAATGAACAGCGCCAATATCGGCATGGGCGTCTCATACGGTATCCAGATTGGTATAGCATCACTCATGCTCACCGTCACCCTTCTCCTTTCTCAAAAAGAGAAGCGACGCTCCCTCATTTTCTTCTGCAACGTCGCAGCACTCGTTCTCGACATCCCCGTCTCAGCGCTGATGGTAGGCTGGCTCGCATCCATCTGGAATAATCCTTACGTCTACTTCACACACGACACCAGCCTTATCACCACAGGAAATATCGTGGCCTCAATTATGCCGCAACCCCTAAAACTTCTCGAGATCATCGCTATCCAGCTCTCTCTGTTTATCCAGGTTCGTGTTATCCTGTTTACTTGCAGAGCGTACGTTCGCCGCATGATTCTTGCTGTTCTCTTCACGCTGGCTACAATTTGCGTGGCCATAGAGATCGGCCTTGCAGTCATCAACGCCAAATCAATCGCGCTCATGGCTGATCCATCACCCATCCAACCACAATTGGCGCAAGCGGCAAACTTCACCTTTTGCATCTTCGTTGCAGGCGCTATGTCCGTGTTCCTCTGGAAACTCGCGTATGCGTTGAAGAACCGAAGGGATCTGGGTGTGGTGAAATTTGGACCTTTGCAAGTTATTTTAATCATGGGTGCTCAAACTATGATCGCTCCTGGTCAGTTCTTCCACCCCTCATATTTCAGTCGTACTAATACATGATAGCACTGCTCTCAATAGCCAATCTCGTCCTCCCAAAGCTCGACATCATCGGTCTCACCTTCACAGTCACCGCTGCCTCGTTGCCACTCACAGGTCTTTGGGCATCAACCGCTCTTGAGAGCGCGGGAAATGGAGTTGGACAGGGGCCTCAGCACCATCAACAGCATCAGTATCGCGCTCAAGTCTTTGAGGTCCAAGGAAAAGATTTTAATGGCAATGACAGGAGTCTTGCTGGAACGACCCGGACGGCGAATAGCCAAACGGAATTGATGGATTTTGGAAGTTTTCTGAGCGATGGTTCGGATTTGAAGGAGACATCGTAAGAGGTGTGAAAGATCGATGGATTTTCTTTCTTTCTATGTTTGTGCATCTCGTTGACGCTGAGGTCCGGGATAGTGAGAATCGGGTGATCGGGGTTTGCGAACGCGATGTCATGGATAGAAAGCTTTTTTGAAGTAATGAAATATTTGATACTCGCCATGTTACCTTCACGCGAATTTTCCACTTGCACCCATTCTGCCTTTTTGATCACCGTTCTCGGAGCCACTGCGGGACTCAGAACTACAGAGGACGCCAGCTAAGTTGACTCGCTGCGAAGATCATTCAAGCAATCATCTCAAGCCGATTTCATCAACATTGTCAACATTACAACATCGCTCCAACCCCGCTGACACATTCTGCTGCATATTCGTCGATACAAACTCCGGAAGAAAGGACACGGAATTGACCCGCGTCCTCCCATCGACGGCGATACGTCTAATCTTGTATGCCTTCAGATCCCCGAACCTCGGCGTATCTCATCCGAGTCCTACCCTGAACTTATACCCTCATACGAAGCTTGGCTATGAGGCTTTGACATAGGAATGAGCTAGGAAAGTCTCCGTGCCAATGGTCATGGCGTTCGGCATTCATAATCGATGCGGCGCGACTGTGAATGCATTGACGTGATGCGGCATACCTATTTTGTGTAAACATAGATAGGGCAAACTACCATGCTGTGGTGCTGACACGGTTCAAGATGCTGTCTAAGACCTTCGGGCCATCACTTTGAGAAGAGGTTGGGAAACAACAGGCTTGCTCTGTGAGAGTCACGCACATACTGGAATCTCCTGTAATTGGGCGGCATTTTTTCCCTGTGCAATGACAAGTGGTGTTCTGTGACCACAATGCTTCTTGTTGTCACAACAGAACGTGTTGCCTTCCTAATGCTCCCACGATGCGAGGCTATCCGCGGATATCGAATTCTTAGTTCCACAGAGATGGATTGCTTGTTTCCAACACTTGAGGTTGTGCGACGCTTTCTCCTCCTCCTCCACCCCATCATAGCCACTGGAATAATTGGCCTTTATACGAAGAGCTTTGACATGAGAATTCCACCTCCGCGTCCGCATGGTCCTCGTGCTTGCCCAGGAGCTAGAATACCGTAATTGGTAACTTGGCCAGCAGAGGTAACCAATTTTGGAGTGCCAAGCTAAAGTCTTGCAGGGACAAGGCTGTTGGAGGAGCCTCGCTGCATGAAACTGCTTTCACTATAACTACCTCTAAATTCGCCATGAAGGATCCCTCTGGAAACCTCGTCATTCGTTCCCTCTTTCATTATGCAGTGGAGAAATCGTGCGACGAGGTTCGCAGCTGTGATCTTTTCTCTTCTTTTTCAACCGAAACTTGCACATGGCTCATGTCACATAGGCACCTACAGCTACCCACGAGCTTGTGGAAAAGACTACGACTACACTGGATTCACGACTGATCAAAGCGAGCGCGCTGCTGCTGTTATTGAGCAGTTTCGCTTCGCCTGGGACGGATACTATAAGTACGCATATCCTAATGGTATGCGATCACTTCCGATTGCATGCAGTCTATACTTATTTAGCCTTCGTAGACGATTTGCTGCCTGCGAACAATTCTTTCGCAAATTCGCGCAATGGATGGGGATTGACCATGATCGATGCACTTGACACGGCCATTATAATGGGGCAAAAGGATATTGTCAACATCATCCTCGGTTTCATTCCCTCTGTCGACTTCACCAAAAACAAGTCACCTAACCCTATTGATACGAGCTTATTCGAAACCAACATCCGATACCTGGGAGGTCTGCTCTCTGCGTACGACCTCCTCAAAGGACCTTTCAATGGTACAGTCGAGAATACCAATCAAGTGGACGCGCTCCTTAGCCAGGCCAAGATATTGGCAGATGCGCTCAAGTTCTGCTTCAACACCCCGACAGGTCTACCGGTGAACTTAGTGGTACTTGGCAACAAGACATTCCAAGACAACAACAGACTGGATGATGGTTCATATGTTGCTGGACTGGCGGAAATAGGCACGCTTCAGTTGGAATGGCAGCATTTAAGCGACCTCACTGGTGACCCATCTTATGGTAATCTTGTTCAGCGTGCCGAATCATGGTGGTTCAAAGGGAAGGAGGCATGGCCAGGACTCACAGGCGGTCTTTTCAATGTCTCTTCAGGCGAGATCATTGATGATTATGGTGGATGGGTGAGTATCACATCGCTCCACAGCTTACATCCATAGTCTGACAATAGGTTGAGACTTCAGGCAACGACTCGGCATATGAATACCTTATCAAAATGTTCGTCTACGATCCGGATCGCTACCAAAATTATAGCACACGCTGGCAGGCTGCCGCCGACTCCACAATCGCCCATATCCTATCCAGTCCCTCCTCACGGTCCGATCTCGTCTACCCTGGCACCTTCTCCACCCCAAACGCCTCAATCACAGAATACACCGATTCCCTCTCTTGCTTCATAGGCGGTAACTTCATCCTCGGCGGCACCGCCCTCAAAAATTCCAAATATCTAGACTATGGCCTCAAATTCGCCGAATTTTGCGCCAACGGATATCGTTACACTGCTTCAGGAATTGGACCTATTCTCTATAGTTGGGACAGGAATCTTCTCGCCAGCAATTTCAGTAATCAAACCGATCTCTACTCCAAAGCTGGTTGGTTTATCCCAGACAACGAAGTCCTCGGAGGTGGTCAAGCGCCTGAAGCTGTGGAGAGTTGGTATTATGCTTACCAGGCCACGGGCGACCAGTACTGGCGCGATGTAGCATGGTCCTATGTGCTTGCGCAAAACAGGACTTCGAGGGTGGGAAGTGGATTTGCTAGTATCAATAATGTATTGAAGGCAGATGGGAATGGGACGGGGAATTTCATGGCCAGTTATATGCTTGCGGAGGTGTTGAAGTATCAGTATTTGATTCAGGCTCCGAAGGGGGGGATCTGGGATGTTATATATGGGAAGGATAAGGTTAATAATTTCGTGTATAATACTGAGGCGCATCCTTTGAGGGTTAGGGCGAAGAAGCCTATTTAGGATGAGCTGTTAATGGGAGGTTTAATAGTGAATCCTTCGGCTGGGGGTATGGCATTAGTTGGTGGTAATGTGAATGTATGCTCCATTTTACACGCCACACCTGCGTCTGTTAGACGGGTCGGGTTACTTAAAGTTGTGCCTGTATTTTTCCTTTGTCTATTAAGTAAGGCTGATTAGGTGTCAGCCTTGTTTTCTCATCGCGAGAGCTTGGACCAGGATACCGATTGGCGAGCTTGAGAAAACATTGCGAGATCTTCCTCTTTCCACGTAAATCCACCCATACGTTCATCTCATCCAAACGAAACATAGCTGACAGACCTCTTTACCTATTGCAACGGCTTGCATAGAATCTTTAGCGTAGCAACCGGCGCCTGTGATGGAAGACAGCGCGAAGGGAACGCGTGCGTTGCATTTAAGGATATATAAGAGAATGGGATACCACGATACAGGAGGTTGAACAAGCGAGTGAGTTGGAAGGCAAGAGCTGGATCAAGGGCAATGACTGGATTGGCGGAGAGGAAGCAGAGATGGATGGAGGAACAATCACCAGTCGAACCTTGGAGACGAGACGAGACGAAGACCAAAGCCAACAAGCCACCTGTCGAGACGGGAGCTGAAATCGCTTCTTTATTACCCTCCACAGGTTCAGATAGGACTGGGATCTTGATTACAATCGTGAGCGGAATTTGGAAGTTCTGGTTAGTAGGAAAGTGGGCAGCATGCTGAACAGAACAGTCGGATCTTTTGGACCTCATGCATAATAGCATTTACGCACTACGCCAGGCAAATTCATTCTTTCACGACTGTTCTGGACGTTTTGGTGCCAACCTGGGCTCCACTCTTTGGTCAATCTTGGCCAACACGAACACGAAAGAGTTGAACATAATTGGGACAGCTAGGCCTCCAAAGTCGAAATCTGAGCCTGTACGAGGCGGAGGCTACGAACCTATATCCATCTCGCCGCATCTCAGATGGAGGCTAGGGACGCAGAGCCGATCAGATCAATCGCGCGCTCGTGGTGGTGGTCGTCGCCCGCGAGAGGCCACGTCGCACACCACCGGGGCGCAGGTTTTACGACCAACACTGCCATAGCAATCGCATCAGGCCGGCGACACAAATACTTCTATCGATCCCGGGCCTACGTTTAGTAGGCCTACCTTTTTTCTCGTGGATACCTCGCAGCCGGCTTGCCGGCTCCTCGCATCATCGATCCCTCGTCGAAGCCAAACACATCTACGCGGTTACAGGTTTCTCCTGGTCCTCTCCTCACACTCGCTTTACCTCCTTCTCGATCGAATCATCTCTCATGGACTCTAACAACGCGTTTAGTCCACCTACACCCCTCCTGCTACATAGCAGCCTGGAGAGCTAGCTCAGCTAGCAAGATGTCCTTCCTACTAGGGGGCGTACCGCGCGGTTTAGGTACGCTGGAGCTCGAACGGAACCTGGCCTGGGCACCCAGGGTAACGACGCCTAATGAATCCCGCTGGAACTCATGGGCGGGAGGGGAGGGGCTGTGGCGAAGTAGTGACCCGACGCAGGCTCTACGCAGGTGGATCGAACACGTCACGAAGGCACTCAAACATAACTCGGGAGGTGGGGAACAAGCGAATCGACAATATACAGGCACACTTATATGGCAGCAGGCCATAGCTGAGGAAGCAGCGGTTGAACGGATACACAACATAGCATAGACGAACGGTAGTCGAAGGCGACCCGCAAGGGTGCCGCCTCCTATCTGCAAGGCATTACCAAGGTTTTATTCCCCAGGGGGTTTTTCCTACGCTCGGAAACCTGTCTGCATAGATCTATATAGAGGTCTGCATCGGACGTTAAACAAGAAACAAATTAAATTAATTGGGACAGCTATACCTGGTGGATAGGCAGGATAGACAGAATACGGTGTTAGTGATGAAGGATGCAAGAGTTTGTAAAAAGGGCTTGGTTTGCGGCTGATTTGCTTTCTGCATGGGAGACTCAGTTGGGATGTGTGTCCATCAGGGTGTCAGCTTCCAAGCGTACCTGATCTTTACAGATATCGATGCTTTTGAGGTGTTCTTGGAAGCTGATAGCTCGACAGACTCTCATGTATTTACAGTGATTGGCGTATATTGGGAGTACTGTCGGGCATACAAACACACGGGATACAACTTTACGCCAATAGACGGTTGTATCGAAAAGGGGCTAACAGATCTGGGTAGGCAGTTTCGTCGTCTTGTTAGATGCCGTACATTTCCCACTAATCTTCGATCGGAACCATCTTGCCAAAGGGATACAAAAATCCTATCAAGCATAGATCGAAGAGCTCAACACCCATTTCAGACGTGCACGAAGCAACTCTACACCCAAACACGAAATCAACAACAATTTCTGCGAACCACCCACCCACAACTCCCACTCTCCCATTTTTTATCAGCCAAGTGCCCCTAAATCTTGATTTCAACTCCTCCGCCATCACCGTTCCTACCTTCGGTGCTTTTGTTCTGGCTTGGCTGCTTCTAGTACCATGATTGGTTGAGCGCAAATCTAGCCCATATCGTGGATGGCCACACGATTCGTGGCGGGAAATGAAAGCGCCAACTGCTCACACCAAACAACTAGATTTCCTGATGACAACCATCATTTCACGGTATTTGACTGGCCATCACGTCGGGCTAAGAGAATTGATCACATTTCCAGTCCCCAGCAATCTTTTCGCCGATTCGAGAGTTCAAGGTTGGGTGAGTCTTGGGTGGTTTGGGTAGAAGTAAATGAGTGACCAGCCGAGTTTGTGAAATTGGCATCGTGAAATTTGTTAGTAGTATCGTTGGCGCCTTGCATATGGTGTGGCACGATGAGTATCCTGAGATAAGAGTACCTCTAGCGCCTCGCCATTCCAACGTCCCAACTCTTTCTGCAACCACACACTCTTTTGAATTTCCATCGCTCAGTCGATAGCCACTCGTTCATTTCCGCTCTAAGAAGAAATCGGTCATCACGCCACTTCCTCGTTCATAATCTCAAGCAGACTCGGGAGTCAACAAACGACGAGACGAGTATCTTACGTACGAACAAAGCGCTCCGAAACCTCGCGTGTGGGATCGTGTATATACTTCACCCTTACCTACACCAAACTCCCCCCCCATCAAACAACAAATCAAACGTCATGCGCCTCATCCTCGCTCTCTCAACTCTCCTTATGATCACCCTCGCAACACCTCTCCTCCGGGCTTCAGCATCCGCATCAGCATCCGCATCGGCAGATATAATGATAGCACCCCTCAGCTCAGATGATAAAAACGCAGGTCCATATTCTTCACCACGATTGATTATTCCGAGATTGGTTTGGCATCCCAAGAAAGCTGACGGATGGTAGGTGTGGTGGAGAGTGAGATAAACAACGGGCTATGAAGGAGGGGCAGGGATGAGTGGTTCTTGGATAGGAGAAGGGCAATGTCAATGAAAATGAGTGAAGGGGGAGGGGAGGTAGAAGGAAGAGATGTGAAGACCGGGATGGTTTGCTGTACTCGATGTCGAGTCCAGAAGGGGGGTTTTGTGGATGGTTGTTGACAATAGTGGGAGATTTCGTTGGCGTGCTTGAGGCTTCGGATCGCCCGTATATTTTTTCTTCTTGTTGTGCTTGATGCTGGTGTCGAGGATGGGTTTAGTTGGTGGATTGGATGATGCTAGATTTTATAGGAGACGATGCGATGCCTACGGGTGACCACGCTTGGTGGGGGGTTTGACGCTCTATATATCTCACGGTGAAATGGGGTGGTTATTGTTGATATTTGATAACGTGTAATCGATAATGTGTGGTTGGAAATGCCTGCGAGATGGCTTTTTTATCTCTAGACAGCATATTCTATCAAACCCTACCGTTAACATTGTATACCCTTCAATGTCGTTATGCATGTTCTCTCCACAACCCGACTCACAAACCTACGAGACCAGAGCACAGTACAAATTAATGAAAAGGATCGTGCATTCATCAGCGCTCCTGGAAGTACCATGGTTTCTTGCCTTCGTACGCTTTTGCCGGCGTCACGAAAGGGATATCCAACACACCTCTGAAAACAGTATCTAAGCTCTCCTCCAACACATTAACAGGTGGATTTGGCACAGAGATCAGAACACCACATTCCCAATTATTGCATGTGAGTTTCGGACCTTTGGTAGCCTTGTCCATCACGATTCTTCCCCACGCGCTTTCAGACATATTTGCGCTTCCGACGTATGCCCAGGCAACTGTTCCCTTACTCTCGTCCGACTTTTTTGACTTTCGTCCGCGAGCGAGCAAGATTTTGTTGTGGCTCAGCATACCTTGACGCTTGGATTGATTATCGCGGAACATGGACTTTGGGAAGTCGGGCTTGTCGAAGTATCGCTTCTGTAGACAGATTGTACCGCCGTTGTCTGTACCACCGAGACTATTCGCTACGGTCTCGTGAAGCGGGAAGTAGATTCTGAAGTGTTGCTTAGATTTCGAATTTGGAATTTTCAGCTTGTCGCGGCCTTGGGCGATGATATCCCTACCACGAGCGGCTTCGAAGAGACTGTTTACAGGCAAATCCGTCAGACTACCGATTGAGGATGCGGCAAAATCAAGCTCGAGTGGACCTTCGCAATCTAGGCCGAGATGCTTGACAGCTCTGCTGAGGCCCGGCAGACCGTTACGGCGCATGTCCTCGCCAAAATGAGAGCCAAATGTGGAATGGACAAAGGCGAGATGCTTTGTGTTTGTGAAATCGAATTTAAGAACTCCTTGGCGAGCATTTTCTTGCACGCCCTTCTTTTCCAAGAAGTACATCAATTCCTTGCCAAAGAATGTAAGACCATCTTGGGAGGAAGCGCCATCTTTGCGACGTGGCAGGTCGATGATGAAGGCTGAGTTCTCCATGATTCCAGTTTCTCCCCAGTCATACGGCATAAGATTGGCTGTAGGGACCACAATGCGGAGAGAATCTGTGTAGAAAAGCAGCATCAATTTTGAGTGCATGCAGGTGTATTGTCCTTGCTGAGGTGGACAGCATGCTTTCAAGCCAACTTCTTCCGCGTCGTTTGTGAATTGTACCCTTTCTGCCTTGTTCTTAGCCTCCATCACGACGATCATTTTGGTAGCTTTCAAATTGATCTTGCTGAAGATCCAGTCTTGATCCCACTGAAAGGAGCTTAAGACAGCGATGTTCAGCTTGTCTTTCATCAGGACTTCTTCGATCTTGATATCGTCGTCTCTTGGGTGTAGTTTAGACCATGTTCGCTTTACTACTCCTTCTGGATATTGTAAGGTGGAGGGAGTCATAGGTGTTGTAGTTGCGCTGGTGTACGTCGTAGGCTTTTCGATTTTAGCCTTCTTGGATGCTGCTTGGGCTTCTCGTTCCATTCCAAGCGGAGAGACTGGCGCTGGTCTCTTTCGAGATGTCAGTCGCGCAAGTCGTTCGGCTTCCATAGCTGCCCGGTTAAGCCCCATTATTCCGGTCCTTGCGGTGTTCGTGGTTGCGTTTGGTGCCGTATGCGCCGGCTTTGTCTTAGGCGCTTCAGTCTGTACGTTGTTAGCTGAGGACTCACGAGTATTTAGTGAGCTCGAAGACTACCTTACCATTGATGTCCATCGGCACGGCTGGCGAGGACGTTGCGCCGTCTTCCAGGGACATGGCAATCGCCCTTTTGAGATCCTCATCATCGCTTTCTGTCGATGAGCCCGACATGGCCCCGTCTTCTGATGTTGGTGGTGTTGCTGTTATTGTTGTCGTTGTTGTTATCGAAACAACCAGGAATTGAAGCGCGCTTGCACGTGACGTCTCGAATTGGCCTTCGGCCATCATAGAGTATCCCATGTTGATATATAAACTAAAAATATAGAGTGACCTATACTACGTTACGCCCCAATATGGCCTTCGGCCATTAAATCAAACAATTCCATGCCGAAAAATAGAATCACTTAGTAAAAATCTATAGAGTATCCCACGTTAACATAAAAACTAAAATATACGATTACCATCCGCGGGCATTCAAGGGCTGACTTTTGTGGATAGGCTAGCAAAGTCAATCTATAAAGCCAGAGCGTAGGTAAAAAGAGTCTTAGAAACCAAACTACGGTTTCCACCTCAAGGTTCCTATCTAAGTTCCTACTCGTCATTACCATGAGATTCACAACCGTCCTCGTAACAGCTATCCTAGCCATTACAGCAACTTTAGGTCCTTTCACACATCAACATCCACCTTCGACCAGGAAGGAACTTGAAGTACCCTTTACATCGCTAGCAATTCTCCGTAAGACTATGTTGAGAATACCTCAAAACTCCTGCATAACCCCCTCCCCTTCCTTCCTTGGAATTACGAATAGACCCCTAACCCTTTGTCTCTCCAGGCGAAGAAGCGCTGCTACTCAGCTAATGACTGCTGCTACAACAACGAACATAGCTGCGTACACCAGGAAAACGATAATATTTGGTGTCTGGAGGAAGGCCCGTTATGCAATAAATTCCATACGAAGGACGGGAAACCTGTAACTTGCCCTCATGATGATTGCTGCAGAATTTCGATTTCGGGAGGTGGGCCTCGTCATTGAGGAGGGAGGGGTACGTAGAAGGTATTACTGTGTTTGTTTATGTATGGTCAGAGCTGACGATTTGTACTGGGTAGTGATGTGTATGGGTTTTTGGAGGAGGGAAAGGGGAAGGGGGTGGTTGATTGATTGATTGATTTTATCCTACTCGGTTGCAGCCGCTTAATCACGCAGCTATGTCCGGTTAGGAGGACTTCATCAGACAGCCGACACGTGATAGATTATATAATCCACCGCGCCCCACTTCGCCCCGTTCACTGAAACAAGACCAGCTGTCCCCTCGGTCCTCCCCCTTTTCCCCTAACCAGTATCTCCAGATGCCCGCGGGCTCTTGTAGATACTGGTTACTCTGCTAGTATATCTGTGCTATGTAGACTCAAGAGGCAATGCCTCGTGTTTCGCTATCCTTCTACCTACAGTCTCCCTCTAGTGCTCAGCTTTGTCTATCTGTTTCGCCTTATCCCTCAAGGCCAATGGGTTCCCTAAGTATGTTTCTGCTTGTGAAAGTTGCCTTGCACCAGATTCCTATGCGGCGGTGTATTTGGTTGTGTGATGCTGGAGACAATAGTAACCATCGTAGTTGTGATTTCGCTGCTTGGGTGATACTCCGGGTATGCCCGTAGACGAGGCCGTCTGGTAGCTGCCGTATTGTATGGCGCTGATCGTGCTATAGACTTGCCATCTTATAGTCGGAGCCTACCTGCTGCTAGTCGCTCTCCCTGCTTGCTATATCGCGCTCCTACTCTTGCCAATGCCATAACTGGGACGCAACAGTCTGGGGAGAGGCTCAAGGCTACGTCTGCTAGCTTACAGGGAGGAGATTTGCCGCCAATAGGCTCCTTCTATGCGTCCTTACTACTTACTGTGTCGCGCACCTACTCTTGCCAATGCCATAACTGGGACGCAACAGTTTGGGGAGAGGCTCAAGGCTCTGAACATCAGCTTGCAGCAGGACGGTTTGCGGAGACGATAGTAGATGAGGTTCTCTAGCAGCTGCCGTATCGCGTCGCACCGATTGTGTTGTACACCTGTCGTCTTATAGTCGGAGCCTATCTGCTGCTAGTCGCTCTCCCTGCTTGCTATATCGCGCTCCTACTCTTGCCAATGCCATAACTGGGATACAACAGTCTGGGGAGAGGCTCAAGGTTACGTCTGCTAGCTTACAGGGAGGGGATTTGCCGCCAATAGGCTCCTTCTATGCGTCCTTACTACTTACTGTGTCGCGCACCTACTCTTGCCAATGCCATAATTGGGACGCAACAGTTTGGGGAGAGGCTCAAGGCTCTGGGCAACAGCTTGTAGCAGGACGGTTTGCCAAGACGTTGGGACAGGTTGTCTAGTCGTTGCAGTGGTGTGTGGTGCCGATTGTTGCACACTGGGCGTCTGGTGTTTGGGTTGTGTTGAAGGTATTGCCGTTCTAGCGGTGACTCGTCGACTCGGAGCGTTGCAGTGTCATCTGGGGTGATGGACTAGCCGGGAGATAGTGACTAGATGGTTGCTGTTGTCTTTGGTGGACGCATCGTTCGTGTAGCTTGCTCATGTATTCGTGTGCTTGCTATGCCGTGGCCGCGACGGCGACTCTAGAGGTATCTCATCGACGCTGAGGGACGCGCGATAGCCTCTAGAGGCCGGAGCGGCCACTGGCAGAGGTGTTTTGATGATCTTTAGATGATAATTCTGTAAATTCCAAAAATTGAGTTCTCGCTGTGTGTGCTGTTTTAAGGGGAAGGGGGTGGTAAAGAGAAAGCGGTCGATATGCAGTTTGTTACCCGACCACGTGACCCCGCTATACAAAATGCTATACAAAATTCTTGAGGCGATCAACCTTCTTGACCACGCCTTTTTCACATCAACACTTTCTGCCTCCGCCTCCAGACAACCTTCTCCGAGGCCATTTCATCAGCCAATTTCGATCCCAACTAATGCAAGCAGAGTTCCTACCCATCCTATTACCAGCGAATATCTGAATAATGAAAGAGGTGTTCGTTCTCCCCCGCGAGGTTGTCCATGCACGGAGATGCCTTTCATCAGAACGTCTTTGAACTCGAGATCATCATAGACAGATATCTGCCGTGTCACTGATTCAAAGAGAAGTACTGCTTTGAGACGTCGTTCACTACCACGAGTTTAAAAAGCTGCTACGAAAGTGAGTAGAAGCGATAGGTAGTGCATTAGAACAGCTTGGCTCCAGCCCCCACAACAGGCCTCGGTGAAGGAGATAGAAACATTCCACGGGCTGCAACACCAGACATTACTCAAAGAATGACGCCTAGAAAAAGCACGGGGGGCGTCTCAACTGATGCGGTCGTTCCGTCTCCATCTCGGATGCTACTGAGCAGATACCGGTATTCCCACCTCAACATGTCCCAGAAGCAGCATCAAATTTCCGTTATCCCGAGACTGTCATCTACACAGTAAGAACATATCATCTACTTTGTTTCATTCGGCCCGGTTTTATCGCGTAAACTGGGAAGGCCTTTGTCGTCACTCATAGCTGTCAGCAAGTAACTTGAACGCAGCGCAACTCCACAATCTTTGATAGCTACTTTCGCAGGCAGTCGCTCCAACTTTGGAGCTTTTCGTTTCACAGCAGTCATAGCGGCCTATCAGGTTGGAGTGCATTCCCCTCTCCCGATCTACTTCACACAACTTCCGACGTTTGCAATTTGCAGTTTCGCTTAATCAATATAAACCCCACTTGCCGTGCGATCAACCTGCAAGTGCACAAAAGTATCACAAACAACAGCTATCCATGGGCAAATTATCGCGTCAGTCGCTAGTTGCGTCTTCGCGTCGGGGACTCGGCATCGCTGCTTGGGTAAATACACAGCCTTGGGTCGTACAAGCGTCCAAACCCTCGGGATCAGATTATACACTCGTTTGCTCTGTACGCTCGGCTACTTGCGATGATCGTGTTTAAGATGATCACAGCCTTGATACTTAGTTCATTTGCAGTCATGTAGGACTTCCCGTTGATATAGTGTCAAAATGACTGACTGATACATCATTAGAACCACAGCGCAGCAGACCTGTGTCGTTTACCAATGGGAGTTCGCCCCCGATATCACCTCAATTGTTACACGAACCACCGTTCAGAAAGAGTTATACACCACCACTGTTCCAGCCCTGGTAAACACCCAGGTGGCTTTGACAGCTGCCGCTCCGTACTGGGGTGCAACACGAACAACTACATGCGAAGGAACGACCGCTGTGCTCCAGCTTTACGTCAAAGCGACCAGTGGCATTGTGACGAGGACTATCCTCGATGAGACGGTGTTGCCAGGAACTCAAACAATCACGTCACGTTCAACGAGTTGCTCGTAGCAGGGAGAAATAGGCTTCTGGTCACAGCATCTCGGTATGTCCAGCGACTGTCCTGCTCTCCACGTTATCTGATTTTGATTGACCGCGTGCAGATATACGTCTGCATCGATGGACTTGTCACGATTCTCTCCATAAAAGATCGAGAGTTCACCTGCATGGGTCTTGAAGGAAACAAGGCGCAAACGTGGGCTGGCTCTGCGTCTTCGAGCTTCGCAAGCGGAGATCTACCACTGTGCTGGCCGTAGCATCTATAAATTTTTCTACAAGATATCCCGTAAGCGCCCTTGAGGTTAAAAAATGATTTGCGATGCTGATACCAGCACTAGAGGTTGTTTCAGCGAGATTTACCAGACCAAGTTCATGCCTATGATAATGCCGCTGGTTGCTTAGATAGGGGTCGCAGCTGCAGTAAAATAATCAGCAGAATATCAAACTATTCACTTCAGCGACCAGATCTTCGTTGCATGCTCTCGCACAATTCACATTCAGCATCACACTTTGATACCTTTGTTCATTCTAAGCAATGGACATTGTCTTCGTACGTCGAGGAGACCAATGACTAACCACGTCCCTTCCATCGCCGAAGGACCTCGCCAAATTTCAAAGTATTTTCAAGTGTCAGCGCAATGTCGGTAGATCGTATTCGAATTATTAAGATGAGCTGCTTAGATCCTACGTACGAGTCTCACAATGCTTTCTCTCTTTGATACCCCTTCATATCTTGCTTGATATAATTGTATACTTGTATCGCGTTTGTTGTAAATGATGTTTCAGCCACTGATTTTTTCCATTTTCTCCGCTGCGTACGTTCTCGAAATCACGGGCCACTGCCTTAGCTGACATGGCAAGATATCATCGCAGCAGCGCAAACAGATAATACCTTGCGTCATCACTGCCTATACGTGGGAACGCACATGTGTAATAACTCCCCACCAACTCGTCAACGCGCATCATTTCAGATTGAAATTTTTATCTCTACCATCACGACCTCAGCTTCGAATCCAACCGAGAATTTCCTCAAGTACGCTAGCTACATCGCAACACTTTTATGGCTTCGCAACCGTTGAGGTCACTGGATTGCAGACTAAGACATTGCTTGAAAGCTTCGTGGAAACAGCGACCAAAACGTACTCTCTCACGTCACTAGTCACGCCAGCGAGAGCTGCATATCAGATCGTTCCAATAGCAACACTCACGACTCCACCATCCACCACGATCTTCAAAGCTCCGCAAGCTTCCCAACCATGAGTATCTTAGAATCCTAGCAAAAAATAATTATTGTGTTTTCGAAATTATGTTATCGAGGACAAAAGTTTTCAAAAAGACTTGTTTTCTAAGCGGCCAAGCCAGCCGTAGATCAGGGGCCGCAGGATTAACATGAGATCTCCATGCGATCGGACTTGAATCGAATTCTAATTAAACCTTCGACACCACAGAACAGGAAGATTGTAGAGAATTAGTCTACGGATCGACGTTAGGCGATGTGCTTGATCGATAGCACGTACATACTTAGTTATCTTAGCCGCTCAGAAAACAAGTACTTTCAGAAAGTTGTTATCCCCATCACAATAATACCTACTAGCCTCACAACCCACCCGCCTCGTGAAATCGTCGTCATGCTTAATATCTGCAGGTGAGGATCGACACGGGAGCAATCTCGCTTGATATATCATCTGGCTCAATTCAATTTCGAAATCGGGTACGGAGTACAATAAAGTTGAGGAAACTTCGCTTCTGTTCTGGATTAATTGCAGATCGGTCGGTCGATCGACTGGGTATTTTGCAAGCTTAATTGGGTCTGATATAATTCCTAGAGAAGATAAATCTTTAGATCTTCTTGACGAAGGATGTTCTTATTCTAGCGATAGGTAGCGCTATGAATTTTTTTGAGATGGTAACAACAACCACCACTACAGCAACAGCCTTGCTCACCACTATATCGATACTACCTCTCAACATACGGCCCACAACTAACAAAAACAAATAACAACAACAATCCTTCAAAAAGAAACCTACCAAAATTCACCTCCTCGAAATTAATCCTCTTCCCCTGCCCTGGTCCACCCGCCGCCGCGGAAACACAAACGCTTACGGTGGGTGTGGGAGGGGAGGGGTTATGGGAGGGCTAGGAGGAAGGAGGAGACTCAGACTCAGACTCAGAAGCAACACTAATACAGAAAACGACGGGGTTGGTAACGAGGACGGTTGTGCGGACGGAGTTGAGTTATGCGGTGGCTACGGTTACGATTACGGTTCTGCCTCTGAGTTGTAGGGAGACTGTTACTGTTGTTAGTGTTGTTCCGGTGCTGGAAGTGCCGGTGCAGGAACCTGTTTCTGTTTTTATTACGATATTACGACGAGGGCGTGAGGGAAGGATGATTATTTTTTTGATAATTTCGGGATGATTTGATGATTTTGTTGCCAGCGGTTTAGTTGGGGTCGTGTTTGGGAATTCGATGGAGATGGTGGGATGTTAGCCCTGGATTTGGGATGGAGGGATATTTGTTGTTACTTTTTGGTATGGTGATGGACTTGGTGCAGTCTCTATATCCGTCGTTGGTACGATGGATGTTGGTTTTAATACAGGCTTTGTCTATTGTCTGTAGTCACAGCGTCATTCAGAAATCTGGATGTAAGCGGCGGTGACGTTAGTATGGCAATGATAAGAGGCAAGCAGCTTTCAAAACAAGACCAGGTTGAACAGCCCAATCTGCTTCTGGAAACGGATTCGGTGTCCTCTTCCACAACATTAAGGTGCTTCTGGTGGAAAAGCAGAAACCACAGCTAGACCCGACACATTGGGAAGAAAGAGCCAGTAAGGAAACCCAAGCTCATGTCGTCAAGAAAGACGGGCGGAAAGGAAGTATGCGTGATAAAGAAGAGGTTCGACTATCTCGAGGTAGGCCTTTAGGAGTGAACAACGGAAACAACATAATTGGCTAGCTCGCTCACTTAGAGTTTGTTTTGCTGTCGGCACTAATGGATAGGCTATTTTTGTGTATGGTTATAATAAAGGCGCCACCATCTATCAATTGAAGGATGAAAAGGGCTGGAGAGGCACAGACTCAGAGGTTGTTGAGTAGCGATAAGGAGAGTAATGCTGCTAGGGACACTTTATCACCAAGTTGGTTCTTGATAACTGGTTCTGTACTCTTACTACCTATAATACCTATGATGCAGGTTCGGTGTTATATCCAATACGCTTCTAACACCAAAAATACAAGGACTTATATCACGTAGAATTTTTCGGTTTATTCTGTTCAATGCACTACCATTTCACCCTTTCAACGTTACAAGATCTCTCATTTTTTGACAAGCCATGCCTCGCTCCTCTCAATCCCATTTTCTTATGGGTGCCTCCAGGCCAACTTTGACAACAGGCTTGATACAGATTGTTTGTGGAACCACACAATACCTGTCCGTCAATATCCCAAGCTTTTCAATTTCCGCTTCACAAACCGCATGTTCGAGGTTGAAGAAGAAACTCAACCTAAAGTACGTCAGCAAAGCCCGTTGCTAAAATCAAACAGTGGAGGGACAATTCGACTCCTCTCATGCTATCCAAAAGCCGCATTCCAAACTTGATTCTGCATGGGAATGAAACCGCACTCTCGCTAGACCACACTGAAAAAATCATCAACACACGGCTACCTAATCTCCTTGGACCCCACAGGCGCATCCCGAACCCCCCAACGCCCCCTAAAATTCAGATCACCCTCGCGATAACCTCCCCACCAATCAACGCAAGAAAAAGCCGCGTAGCAACAACTTTAGGCATAGCCCCCCGTATAAGCAAACAAAGCCTCGAGTAACAAACCACCAGAACACAGTTCTCCACTTAACAAGGCCTCAGAACTACTGTGCCGGTACTTAATCTACAGACACCATTATATTTCCACAACCAGACCTAGAAATTTGAAAAATGTCAAAAGGAGGAGAGAGGCAGGGAGGAAGTGGGGAGGGTAGGAGCTTACTTGCAGCAATACTCGTACCTAATAACGTTGCCTCAGATTTCAGCGTGACAAGAGCTGAAGCGGGATCATTCTTATATTTTTATTTGATGGGAGCTTGAGGGGCACGAAGTTCTTCGGGGGTGGTTTATTGGCCGTGGGAGATTGATGTGTCGTCGTTGCTATGGATCGTGGGAATGGTCGTAGCTGTCACCGTGCACGTAGGTGAGTATCGACATTGGCCTTGGTAGTGATTCCGATGGTCAAAATTCGTAAGTTTGTTTCTGTTTCGTTGCTTTCATTAAGGTTGATATTGGTCTATGAAGATAAGCTGTTCATTCACTGATATGTGAAGTCGATGAACCTACTTTGGAGGTATGTTGGGTTTTTTGGAACCTTGAATCGAGATAGAATGATATGTAATAAAGTATCGACAGCAGGCCTCCCATTAGTATGTATTTCCCCTGCTATTACAAAACAATTGAATGGAATTCATTAAGCGCCATGTCACGGGCACAATACAAGGCGCAATTTAGTGGGATTTACTGTTTACCCCGCCACCAGAGCCGCCCGACCGATGGAACAACCGCACTCTGCGTCAGTCTATCAGGTACCTATCCTCAACATCAATGGTCTAAAGGGCCGGTTTGTTCTGTAATCATCCATCATGAAAAAGGTTTTGTGGACCCCACGGCTGAAATTGACGCTTTTGGAGACCCTGGAGAATGGTAGCGAAGATCTGGAATGGGCGCATACGCTGAACACAGATGAGAAAGCTATGAGTTGGAGGTGAGTTCTGCCTTAAAATGCCAGGTCTAAATCCTGGCGTTTTTGGTCTTTCAGAAGAGTCAGTAGGCGAGCTCAGCGCAGGCGGAGTTTCTAGCAATCATTCGTTCGTAGGTGCTAGAAATATCGAGCTTTCCACCTTGATCTCATTTCTTGCATCTGCGTTTGATAGCCTCGCCAGGATCGAGATCAGTCTTTCCTAGTGTTACTCCATTTCGCCGTGTTCGAAGACTAAATCACATCACAGTATTGGTGGAGTGGCAGGAAGCATTGAAGATACTCAAGACCAAAGATCTGGACTTCCCAGTGGCAAAAATGGTGTCAAATCTCACCATGGAGTGTATTTTGTTCATAAAATCCTCGGATTGAAAGCTGGCAACATGAATGCTCCGGAACAAGCCGTAGAGCCGGAAATAACTTTGGTGGGAAGAGTTTCTTTCAGGACCGATAAGACGTTTCCGGACATCCCGCCAGAGTTCACGATTCGGAGCAGTGTGGACAATGGAGTTTTGAGCTTAGAGGTTGGTTACAAATTATTGGGTAGTGAATGGGGCCAAGGCTTTGCGACGGAAGCTTTAGCAGCAGTGCTGGAGAGTCTGAAAAGCTCAAAAAATTACCTTTCTCCGTTCTCGAAGCTGTATGTCGAAGGGATATGCAGCCATGAAAATCGTGGGAGCATCCGCGGGCTGGAAAAGGTTGTAATGAAGAGCCTCGGTCTGTACTCATGGGAGGGCGAGAAAGTTTTTCTTCACGGTAAAACGAGACACCTGTGTGCTCGTTTACGGACGATGGTTGGTTGACTTGGGGAAGTGCTGTGGGGATGAAAGTTGGCGAATAGGGAGATCAAACAGAGTCAGATGTCAATTCGTGCTTGGCGAAAGCCCTGTTTGCGGAGATGGGCGTACTTGATCTTACAATTGTCGGCCGATCAAGCACACCCGCCCAGAGACAGCACATATCGAGAGGTCCGGTTTTCGCCTGCGCAGAAAAATCGCGATGAAGACTTTCTTATGGCACACTCGGTTAAGTAGTACGTAAGGCGTTGTAAGCTACGGATCATCAGAGATTGGGATGTCGGGACTGGCGAGATATGATTAGAAGGATGGGGCTGAAGGACATCCATGGTAATTAATGACTGCGCGGCCAAGTCGTCGATATATGACGTGCCGAGATGATCGCTTACTCATAGTATATCTGTCGTTTAGATCGAAACCTTGTTGAGAAGACAGTGATTCCTATACGAGTGTCTATTTTGAGCTTGGAAGACGATTGGATCAAGCTTTTGCGGATGAGCGATTTGCAAAACCTGGGGGCCTCCAACTGGTGTCACATATTGAAAACGTCAAGGTACGAGGGGTTGTATTGTTGAAACTGTTTGTATCCTGTCATGAAGTTTGGCACGAAAATCAGTGACATTTGTCTGGCAGAGCATGCTACTCGCAGGGCCCTGGAGAATAGGATCCTGATGCCACGGACATGTGGCCACTATTCATCAATTTACTATAGTACCATAGTACCAGCGGGAATGATGAGCATGTCGATGATCGGGGGTTAAGTACGTGGCATTTCTTGGCCATGATGTGTGTGGGAAGATCATACTATGGTACACACATGGTACCATATCTTGTCGAGCTCTCTGGAAGTTTGTAGTTTAGTTCTTTTCCTCTGATGGCTCTGATGTTTTCAGATGCTGACGTTTTTCAATGGGTTTCAGAGGAGTTTTCGGTACGCGGCTCGTCAAGTCGCCAATGAACCACAACAGAGACCACCGAAGGGCTGGGAGGGCTTTGACCTCCAGATCAATAATGCCAACGTCGCGATGTTTCCTGCAAAGAGGATGGAAGCAGGGGCGCTGCCGGCACATCAATGCCAGTGCGTCCACGGTAGTACTACGGTAGCGCTGGGAAGACTGGGTATGGCAATCTCGAAAAGAAGAATGTCCAGGAATTTATCGATATCCATCCCAAAATCAGGGATTGCAAATCGGGAAGCCTGAGTGTCTTTCATTTACGCTTGCCAAGGCCGGGTTACGACCGACCTCCATGATCCATCTTCTTGTCAAGCGAAACCTCTCCTCCACAGCCCACACACTCTACGCTGCGAACTTAGCACACGACGTTATTACAAACATCGAAGATCCCATGCAAACATCTGGGGCCATCCTGGCATGGCGTGGGCGTGTCAGGGCCTCGAGGCCAGGTCTTCCAGTCCACCTCCTCCGATCCCTAGGGTTTGCCAGCTGGCGAGTCAATCTCGTGGTGGCTATATATGGCCTTTATGAGTAGCACTTATCAGTCTCCACTCGTTACTGTTTCCAGTCATGAAACTAGTTATCCTGTCTCAGGTTGTACTCTCACCTGTCAGAATTGAGAACAAACCAGGTAGGAGTCCTAGCCTCACCTATATATCCACATTCTTGGTTGCCCAAAATCGCGCTCGTTTTTTCCCTACCTCATCTTCCCTCCATGTCGTCCTCATAAAGTCTGCAGCGATTGTTCCATAATCTTCAGATCTTGGTGTGCTGTCGTTTTCCTCACACGCTGAAACATGTATTTTTCTCTCACTGCGCCAGCCCTTACCTTCTTATTAGCATACCTGCCATTTCCCCCGCTGGTACGAGGCAATCCGGACTATCTGTACAATGCCGTCACCGGAGTAAAATTACTACAGAATTGGTACAATCAATCCACCGGCCTGTATCAATCGACTGGGTGGTGGAATAGTGCCAACTGCATCACTATGCTTGCAGACCTGACCGTAATCGACAGCCAAGTGGACATCATCACGGGCCAAATTTGGCCGAACACATTCGAGAAGGCTCAAAAATTCAACCTCCGACAGTCACGAACACCTGACAACTGCGCGACAACTGTATGTTCCAACGCAAAGAAACGGAGTCTCGCAGTCAACGCCACGAAACACTATCCGGCAAACGGGGTTGGGAAGCGAGGGGTTCAAACTGTGGATGGTATGGAAATTGAGGATGCCGACCCCAAAGGCTTCCTCAATGGTTTCTACGACGATGAGGGCTGGTGGGCTCTAGCATGGATCAGAGTCTACGACCTTACAAAAACGCCTCAGTACTTGAAAGCAGCCGATGATATCTTCACCGATATGGTCAGCACAGGATACAATGCAACGTGCGGCGGCATTTGGTGGGACAAGAAAAAACAGGCAAATACTGCAATTGCCAACGAGCTGTTCATGAGCGTCGCTGCTCATCTCGCTAATCGTATGCCAAACAAAGCTTACTATACCAATTGGGCTGTACGGTCATGGGACTGGTTCAAAAGAAGCGGCATGATCAATTCAGATAATACGATCAATGACGGCCTCAATCTGAAGACATGCAAAAATGACCAAGGTCTGGTCTGGTCGTATAACCAAGGTGTGATTCTTGGAGCATTGGTCGAGCTCACTCGGGCGACAAATAATGGCCAACTCCTCCTCGACGCCCAAGACATCGCCAATGGCGCCATACGAACAATGGTCGACAGTGACGGCATCCTGCACGACCCTCGCGAACCTAATCTTGGAGGGGATGGTTACCAATTCAAAGGAATCTTCGCGCGCAATCTGCACTATCTCCAAAAAGTCACCGGAAGCGCACTGTATAAGGAGTTTCTGCAGCGAAATGCACAATCGGTATGGGACAAGGCGCGGAATAAGCAAGATAATGTTTTCACGGGCGTCTGGTCAGGACCATTCGATCCCGCACATGCCAATGCGGCGACTCAGTGCTCGGGGTTGGACGCACTGGTTGGCGCTGCTGGTGTACAATAGGGGGAGGAGAATTTTGCCTAATTTCATAGGCGGATGTGTCGGGAGTCCCGCGGAACACATCTCGACCACCTACTGCGTTTTTCGTGCAGCCTTCGCCAGCACTCATACCAAACGCCACCTCATCGCCGGTCTCATCAATTCCGCATCGGCCGGCATCAGCATTAGCCACTGTTGTGAAAACAGCCCACACCAGAAATCAGACAACGACGACCATCACCGCGACGCCGATCGATCTGTGCATCCTCACCGAATTCCTCAGGGACAGCGAATCGGAATCTCTCAGCAGCGCATTGTTTCACTAGCTTTTGTTCAGATCAAAGAGTACCATGTATATATATCCTTATTGATATAGATTAGAGTCGGAAAGCTCCTCGAACAGAGTCGAGCCATGAGATACGAGTTATATGTTCGCCTAATTGTATATAGTATTTGAGTGCGGCATCACGACAATGTCATTATTATCATCAGATACTCTCTCTTTTTTCGCAATTTTTACTCTCTATCCATCACCTCACTGTCCATTTCTAAGGCTGACTTTCAAGGCATCTGCCATTACATCACATCAGAATGTTCAGATCAAAATTCGACTTTTTCCGGCGGATGTTTGCCCATTACCTAACCAATTGATCTTTTCCGAGCTTGACATGTCCACGTCCACGTTCATTCTCATCCCAAAAGCGATGAACCTGTCCTCCTAGTCGATAATCTCGGCCGTGTGAGTGTAACACCAGTCTACTCCTAAGGAGGATTTATCCAAGAGGCGCCATGTTTGGGAGTAAAGCAATCACTAGCCATCCTAGGTCTCGCCCGACTACAATACCCCTCCATCTCCTTCCCCCCAATAAACCCATCTTCCCCTTTCGTCGTCGTAGCATAGGTATAGTCTACCAGGATCAGTAAGTTACCAGTATACACACGAGATAATGTATATAGAGAGTCTCATCTTACTTGCACTTTCCCGAGGAGCGCCTTCAGATAATTGCCAGGTCTTAGTCGACATTACCCAAGCCCCTGATTTGAGGTCGCTGATCTCCTTTGTTCTTGTTCCGTTGCATTTGATCCTGTAGACGTCGAGACAGCAGCAGAGGCGCCATTTTGCGGCGTTGGTGGTTGATGGGGTGCTGGATGGATATTGTTAACCACCTACTTAATAAGATAGGATAAGATAAGTCGAGTTCGTTTTACCATGCGAGTAAACTAAGAGCGATGGAGAGCTTCATTATAGAAATTTTCCCGCAGCGCGTGGAGGAAGGAATAGGCGTTTGGATCGATTCGAAATGTCCCTTCGTGAGTAGTTCTTCAGAGGATTTCAAACCCTGTCTCTCCCATCTGCAGTCATCATATGCTTAATCAAATCCCATCACGACTTGAGATTGCATTTTGAAGGGGTTGAGGGGTTGATTTTGATAAGGCCCATACTCACTCCTTGAAAGCTGTGTGTTTCTACTCATACCGTGGTCTGTATCGGGGGTTTCCGACGAATCAAAAGCCTAGTCTTGTGGTTTTGGAGTGAACGAGGATATTTACAACGTACATACGAAGCCAGCCATAACTTCTAAGCGAGCGATAGCAATCAAACAGAATTCTTCCCACCCCAACCTCTTCTTCCTAATGCAGAACTATAATAACGACCTTACTATTTACAAGAGGAGAATAAATAGGAGATTGGACTTATAAGAAGCCGGTAAGAAAAGACTCACTATTCGCGAAGATATAGTATAAAGACAACCCTTTCTTTTGGCCTGTTAACCACGTACAATCGAGTGGGTTTTCTAAGAAGGGAGCCAAGAAAGCTGAGTAAATAGTATAAACATCATAGACGTCGTTTCCCGACATGGTTTAATATCGATCTGTTGATTAAATACGCCCGCCATTAACTTTCTATTCCATGATGTAAAATCTCCCACGAACATCCTATCAAAATGAGCTGGTGGTTCTTAGAATAATCTATAACTATCTTTGCTCTCGGAAAATTACTCGATTACATGTTGTAAGATGTCCTTGTTTACTCGTTCACTGAACTGTTCACTCCCGAGGTCGAACGCCATAATATTCTTATATTAACCATGAGGAACTCAAATATGGAGAAATCAATACCAAGAGAGCTGCTATGCTACCTTGGCCAAAACAAGCTACGGCAAGGAGAGTGTCTGATTTATGAGATATGTGTGGAGACAGACGATTTGGGCAAAGCATATTCGCGTGGAGACTTTGGCCGCTGCTGGAGCGTACCAGGAAATATCTTCATCTGTCATTGAACTAGGTACTCCACCGGATGTTGTTAGAATCAACCTGAGGTGGGAATGGATCAATTGATCTTTTCCGAGCTCGACACGTCCACCCTCCCTGCATCGGGCTACCCCGCCAAATGCCCCTCCCTCCTAAGCTCCTTTGCCCTGTGTGCGCAATGATATCACTAGATAGTTATAACAAATCTTCTCGAGGTTATCGTCTTCCAATTCACCAAGCAAATCGAATACTACAGAACCCAGCACTTAAAGTAACAAATCTTCACCATGTCGTGTAAGTATCAAATCAGAACCCAATCAATAATGCCCCTAGGTACACAACAAACCTACAACGCGTCACCCTTTCGCTCTCTTCCAAACCACCCATAACAAAGATACCCAAACCTAACAACAATAATCAGCAAAACACTTCCTCACCCAACCAAACGACCTAGTCCTCGCGGCCCTGACCTCCCTAACCCACACAAACCCCTCTCTAACCCTCGACACCTCCTCAAAAATCCTCTACCAAACCCAACCCTCACCCCAAAACATCTCTCTCCTCTCCGGCGGCGGTTCAGGCCACGAACCCTCCTTCTCCGCCTTCACAGGCCACGGCCTCCTCACGGCCGCCATAAGCGGGACCATCTTCGCCTCGCCGAGCGCAACACAAGTCTCCAATGCTATACTATCTCGCGTACCGACGGAGAAGGGCGTGTTAGTGGTGGTAATGAACTATACAGGCGATGTATTGAATTTCGGATTAGCAGTTGAGAAAGCGCGAGCTAGGGATTTGGAGGTGGAGATGGTTGTTGTAGGCGACGATGTAGGCGTTGGCCGCAAGGCAAGTGGGAAAGTGGGACGACGGGGGATAGCCGGGACGTGTTTGGTGTTGAAGATTACTGGCGCATTGGCGGCGACGGGTGCAGGGCTGGCAGAAACGACTCAAGTGGCGAGATTGGTGAGTGAGAATCTGGTTAGTGTCGGGGCAAGTCTGGCGCATGTACATGTCCCCGGTCGTGAAGGCGGAATAGAAGATTTAGGAGAAGATGTTGTTGAGGTTGGGATGGGTATACATAATGAAGACGGCTCTGAACGTTTGAAAATTGAGTTACCGGAATTGGTAAAGAAGATGCTGGCGCAACTCCTCGATACCTCCGACACCGATCGCGCATACCTGGAAAAGAAGAAAAGCGATGAGTTCGTCCTACTCATAAATAATCTCGGCGGTGTGAGTGTGCTTGAAATGGGCGGTATTGCGAATCAAATCATTGAGGAATTGGAGAAGACATGGGAGATTGTGCCGAAGAGGATTTTGGTGGGAACGTATATGACGAGTTTGAATGGGTTGGGCTTTTCCATTTCGCTGCTAAGATTGGCGGACACGGGATTGGGAAGTGGGAAGAGTATGCTTGAACTCTTGGACGCGCCAACGGAAGCGACAGGCTGGTCGGCAGCCGTGAAGACGGAGACGTGGAATGCGGAAAGAGAGACGATTAAGCAGGAGGAGGTGAATAACATTGATGAAGAGGTGCCTGGGAATCTAAAATGTGAGTTTCTTGTCGTCAATGGTTTGCGCATGGTGCTAAAAAATGTAGTTAACTATGCTCTGGCGAAGAAGGCTCTCAAAACCGCCCTCGAACGTGTCATTGCTGCTGAGCCAGATATCACGAACTATGATACCATTGTCGGCGATGGTGATTGTGGCATTGGTCTGAAGCGGGGCGCTGAAAGTAAGTTCCCAAACCCCATCCAAGTTGAAAGTGCGAATTGTTAACGATTAGCCATCCTGAGAATGCTAGAACGCTCAAAGAAAACAGATGACGTCCTGGTCTTCCTCCAACGCATCATCAAAGCTGTCGAAAGTACAATGGACGGTACATCAGGAGCGCTGTATGCAATCTTCCTGAATGCGCTGGCTTCAGGCGTACGATCACAATCGCCGACTTCTTCATCACCAGCCGCAGAAGTGAGAGAACAGATGCAAGTTGGTATTTGGGCCAGAGCGTTGGAATCGAGTGTGACTGCTCTTTCAAAATATACTCCTGCGCAACCTGGAGACAGAACACTGGTGGATGCCTTGTACCCATTTGTTGGTACTCTATCAAAAACTGGAAATGTGCAAAAGGCTGCGCAAGCAGCGGACGAGGGCGGGAAGAAAACCAAAGCAATGAAGGCTAGTCTTGGGAGGACGGTGTATGTGGGAGGGGAAGGATGGCAGAATGTCCCCGACCCGGGCGCGTATGGTCTCGCACAGTTTTTACTCGGCCTCAGTGAAGGGCTGAAATAGAGCAAGCTACAAATTGAAAATGGATTCATTAATCATCTGCATTGTAGCTGGAGCTAGAGTGGTTCCTCACATCTTTATTCAAGCATTGCTTCCTTCCTTTGTCTGTCCTTGTGGCCTTATCGTCATTTTGCTTTTGCCCCCATTCCTTTTATCACAATGAAACCAGGTTCTGAGCCTACTCCTTTCACCGCGATGTTGTCCGTCATACCGAGCTTGAGTCGCCGTATTGCGGTCGATGGAATTTCTCGACCGGAGTGGACGACCTAGCAGGAGATCAACTATAAGTCTCCAAAGATGATTTCTCAAGACAATAAAACCATGATGACTGAATCGCCTCTCAAGAACCTATGTGAACATTAGCTTAGCACCTTCCCAAAACCCGCCCCCCCGGAACATCGGAGAACTCACATCTTCGACACAAACCTATCCTTGTTAACAGGTCTCCCCTTCTTCCCCGTCGCCAACCTAGGCGTCTCCGTCCACATCTCCTTCACATTCTCTAACACCATATTGAAATGTCTATCAAAAGCCTTGACGCGACAGAGCATCTTGCGGTTGTTGCGTAGGGAGATGAGGACTTGGGTGTGGTTGCGCACGGCGGATTGGAGGATCGAGAGAGGGCCAGAGGTGAATTCGTATTCTTCGAGTTGGGAGATTTCATATTCGGTTAGTTCGGCGCGCGGTTTTGCGAGGAGTTCGGTGATTTTGGCGTCGGACATAGTGATGGTAGGCTGGAGGGTGCGGGTGTATGTATGAGGTGAGCTGGTGGTTGTTAGGTTGGGGGTGAGGCCTGTTGGATTTGAGATTCGAGATTTGGATGGACAGACAGCTAGAATTTTGGCTTGGCGAAAGTCACGTGCTGGTCTTTCAGGGTCCAGCTAGAACGATCGATTCATTGGCAATTGTCTCTTCCCTTTTCTTTCTACAACAACTATCACCATTTTGTTTCGCACTTTGACTTGATTCTCAGTCTCGTCAGGGCCAGGACTGGAATAATACGACCCAATAAACCTCCTTGCAGACAGGTCCGCCAATGCGGTAGCAGCTCGACAGAGCTATACGCGTATGTTGCATTAGCACTGTTCCATTTCTCACGGCACGAAAAAGAACTGTTGCAACCTGTGTACAGGGTATGGTATAGCTCTGTCGAACTATTCATTGCCAATGTCGTGGTTTTAGCCAATGGTATCGTACTCGATTACAGAGCACCCCACTAGAAGTCAGCAGGGCTCCTGTTGATCAAGCGAGACGTCGGGTGCTAGTTTTCCAAGGCTATAAGATAGAATCCCGAATACAGCTGAATGCTGGATTGTTTGCATTCGATTGAATAGATATGTTCACAGCCACGACGAAGAATTACGCTATGCTTGTTCGGGAATAGCGTCGTGAAATTCACGTGCCTGAGTTGAGAATCTCTTCACGGCATCTTCGTCTTCAAGTCTTTCGTTTTTTCTCCTCTCTCCGGATTAATCAGTTCTATTCGCACATTTTGACCGTATTGCCGTGTTCGCGCAAGTTGAGGCCTCCCTTTCGCGACATTCTCCCGTAAACATCTCGTCAGCTCGGAGATGGCGTCTATGAGACCAATCAACATCGGCTTTTGCAATCCCCATCGCATGAGGCATCCCATGCACAAGATTGCTACCCTCCTATTGCTGCCATGAGCCCGCCTCAATACCTTGTCGACGATATGGGCCCCACATGGATTTGGACGTGTCCGACTTTCAGTGCCGTGGACTGCTCTCCTGAACGAGCCACCATGGTTTCAAGTTTCAACCATCGAAATCCCAACCACCGGAGGTCGGCAACAGTCAAGGCTGACAGGCTACGCATTCCTCGAAGGGCCCGGTCCCGATCAAGTCTGCATGAGGTAATTGCAGGATGATCTTACTCCGTAAATCTTGCTTTAGCTCTTACTATGAGTCCTGACCCCTGAAAGGGGTGGGGAATAGCTGGGTATACACGACGACTTCTGCGCAGTCGATGAAGCTGCAGAGGCAAATCCCACGTTTTCAACATCAATCTTCCACCAGGACGGTACCGTCAGACTTCCGTGACAGTGTATAGCCTATCACCTGAATCTCATTATAGCATTTCCGAACTCCTTTCTAACCCGAAGTCTTATGACCTTCGTTTCTCAACAATGGCTCAGACCAAACTCAAGATTCGAACCAGAGCTTTTACAACAAGTGATATCGGAACATCCTCACCTATCAGCATTACACCAAATGATGTTTTCGCCTCTCCTCAAGTCCGTATCAAATCGTATTACGATAGACGGTGGAAAGCAGAGCTCGATGACAAGGATGCTAAGCCAGAAGTCCCCAACGCTTCCATGCCAAAGGATCGAGTCGCCATGATTGTACATGCGCCGGAACATAGCTCAGCTAGCAATGAGAGTATATTCCGAGATGGCAAATTTGATTGGTCAGGAAGGGGAAATCACGTTGATTTTAGTCCTGATGAGACCATTGATCTGGAGCAGACTGAATTACTGGGACATGGTGCCGATAGGTAAGCAGGTGATCTTGTAGTACTATGCGCCGTTTCTGACCTTTAAGAAGTTCCGTATATCGGACGACTTGCAAGAAAACTCCACTGGCTTGGAAGAAGATCTATTGCAGGCGGCCAATCGATCTTGCTCAGAAAAAGAAAATCGAAGGAATAAAACAGCTTGATCATCACCATATCATGCGGTTGGTAGGCACGTACACATCCAAAAGCTTCTTGGGGGTTTTGATGTGGCCGGTGGCGCGATGCGACCTTGGTGCGCTGATGGAGGACCTCGATTACTATCTTGATCCAACATCATTAGTCCAGGAGCTGGATCTCCAACAAATAGAGCGTGGGGCAAGACTGGACGTGATTATGGGAGATGGCATGACTTCCAGTGTCCAGCGTTCTGCGATCTTGCCGCTATTGCAGGGAAGGCTGTTTAGATGTTTTGGGTGTCTAGCGTCCGCCCTTGCTTATTTGCATTCGCAAGGAATTCGGCACAAGAATCTCAAGCCTTCGAATGTTCTTCTGTCGTTCAATGGGCTATGGTGTAGGTTGATCTCGACCATGAGTCGGGCCGTTGCTAACATGATCACCATAGTGACAGATTTTGAAACGTCAACTGAGATGCCGGAAAATCTATGTACTGCAACAAGAAGTGACGACCGGGATACCATCAAATATATTGCGTACGTGCACCTAGTATGCTAAGGGCATGGTCTCCATCAAACCATATAATGGCTTGTATGACTGAGGGACGCAATGCTAACATTTTCCTGCCGACTAGGCCGGACATGACGAGGCCGGAGCCATCTGGAATGGCAGCGGATATGTTCTCGCTGGGCGCCATGTTTCTTGAGATGATTACGCTTTGCGACAACATGCAACTCCACGTTGTACACGACCTTCGTCCTGACGGCGATCATTCATTCCAGTTGAACCTCTCCTACAAACAGGAATGGTTTGACACATTCACTCCAACCACACGCCAAACGGACGGCGACCTACTGAAACTGATATCCGAAATGCTTCTGTACGATCCCGAAAAACGACCCACCGCCAAAGATGTAAACGCGAGACTCTCTTGTTACACAGCAGATCTCGCCCAACATCCGCGAGAAGGTACATACAGCTTACGATACTACAATACCTGCTGTCGACACATCTATCTTGGACCCAAAGAGGAGTACTACAATGACACACAATGGACGCGCCATCAAGCTCCCCCAAAAGCTGACTGGCTAATCCGACCACAAGATAAAAAAGCCTTCGACGCGCTTTTCAACAAATTAGACAGCGGAAGAAATGGCGCCATCAACCAAAATCAAGTCATGAAATCCTTCGCAATATGGGGATTGCCAGATGACACACTATTCAAAATCTGGAAATTGGCGGCGATACAACATGGCGATGACTTGGATCGCGACGAATTCGCCGTCGCCATGTTTCTGATACGATCGCAAATGGGCGCTGTAAAACATTTGCCGAACAAAATTCCACCAAAATTGATACCGCCCTCTCTCCGCTCCGAGCTACATACGAAAGATGACGCACCGAGAGGCTACCTATACAATTGTCCACAACCCGGTTGTCCCTTCAAATTCGACAACGGCCTCACGGGTCCGGAACAACTAAAACAACATCTCGCAGTCTTCCACGTTGCGCTTTCAGCGAGACGCCGTGCAGACTCGTTGAAGAAATTGGGACGGCTTTGTCCAATAGGGAACACGGGTCCGCAGGAGCCCATACGCCTGGAAGATTCGAGAGCGAGGATGCAAGATGCGATGAAAGGTCGGGGTAGGGAGGAACCGACGAGGTTGTCTCTGATGGAGCAGGCGAGGGTGAGGAAGAGGGGGGCGACGATTAGTGAGATGGAGGCGCTGAGGGAAGTTAGTGAGTAGGTTTAGGTATAATAAACTGGTTCGAAGGCAAAATTTCGGTCATGCCATTTGCGTCTCCACAAACATATTTTGTATGCAATATTATGCCACTGAGACGCGATTTTCGTATATGACATAGTGAAGCTAAGGAAACATTGTAAAGGAGAGGAAAGGGAATACAATTTGTGAAAATGCCCGCAGACGCCAGGTACATCCGAAGAATCTCCGCATCGACTGCCATTTATAGCTACTTTGTCTAGCTCATCACCGAATTGGGATTAATGCGGCTGAAAAGCTTGACAAGAGTCCGTGACTTCCCTGCTTTCACGATCCATCATTACAGATCTTAGAAGTCTCCCCCATGGAGATGCTCTGGTGGCTCTCGTCCATAGTCGTAGCCACCATCCTCTACAGCATCCTCAAAGCCATCCAAACCATCTTCTTCCATCCTCTATCTCACATCCCAGGCCCCAAACTAGCCGCTGCATCAAGACTGTACGAGTGGTATTATGACTGCATCCTGATAGGCCAGTATAGTTTCAAGATCAGGAAATTGCACGACGAATATGGTAAGGAAACGCTCATGCATTGTACCCGTCGATTAATCGTCAAAGGACCTATCCTCCGCATCGGTCCAAACGAGATACACATCCGCGACAGTGGTTATTTCGATACCTTGTATGCCAATACAGCGAGACTGGATAAGGATCCGTGGTTTTATGGGTTTCTGGATGACTCAGCTGCATTTAATACGGCTAGTGAAACCATTCATCAGCGCAAGATCAGCAAAGTCGAGCCATACTTTTCGAAAGCAAATGTGCAGCGGCATGAGGCGGTTCTTATGGGTGTTGTTACCAAGTTTATTGAAGAACTTGATGCTTTTGCAAGGGCTGGGAAGGTGGTACACCTGAAGAATGCGTTCAAGTCTTTTGCAACGGATGTCGTTTGTGCGTTTTGCTTTCCACAAGGCACGAATTATATCCACGGGCCAGATTTCTCAGCTTCATTCCATAGAGGACAGGAAAGCTTTGCACGGATAGTACCGTGGTTCAGATTTATTCCCGGTTCCTCCACGTTGGCACAATTTACCCCAGACTGGCTCGTTTCAATCTTACCCAAAGACACCCAAGCGGGCATCAGCATCGTCAAAGTAAGCACTACCAGCTCCACTCTCAGATCAAAGCTGACAGAATCTAGTACGCTAAAGTTCAAGTAAAAAAAGTCATCGAAACCACAGACTCCAAACCAAATCTCCTAAGCAATATATTCCACTCCGATCTCCCCCCTCAAGACCGCACCCCCTTCGTCCTCGAACAAGAAGCAATCCGCTACATAGCAGCAGGAATAGGAAGCACAGCCCGCTGCATGGAAAACGCAATCTACCACATCCTCTCCTCCCCACCCCTAAAAACAAAACTAACCACCGAACTACGCTCCATCAAAGCGTCGTCGTCGGGTGCTCAAATCCTAGGCACACACGAACTAGAAAAACTCCCCTACTTCGCCGCCGTCCTACAAGAATCCCTGCGTTGCTTCCCAGCCATCTTCTCCAGATTCCCGCGAATAAATCGGCATGAAGCGATGATCTATAGACAATTCACCATCCCCGCCGGTACAGTCGTGGGAATGAGCAATTCAGATATCCTAAGCGACCCAACCATCTTCCCCTCCCCCGAGGAATTCAAACCAGAGCGCTGGCTCGATCCCTCGTCTCGCTCTCGTTTATTAAGATATCAAGTTCCTTTTTTACGGGGGAGTCGTAACTGCGTTGGACACAATCTAGCTATGGCGGAAATGGTTCTTGGACTGGGGAATTTGGTGAGGAGGTTTGATGGGGGGGTTTTTGAGACGGGAAGGGGGGATGTGGAGGTTGTGGAGGATTGTTATGTTCCGTTGACGGGGAGGGGGAGTGTTGGTGTAAGGGTTTTGCTTACGCGGGCGGGGTGAGTTGTAGAGAAGTAATGATAGCTTCAGGGAGAGAGACTGCTCTTGCTTGATGGGGAGGGATCGAGACCAACAGAAGTTGTGCGCTCTGATTTGTCTTTCAGATCAACATTTGGGCCCGGCGCCCATACCGCCGGTGCCGGAGCCATTCTGTTGATCGCGTTGTGTATTCTTCACAGTAGAGCCATGGTGTGTCCACACCATCATCGTCTGAACTGGCACTCACATCCTCGTTTTAGAATTTAAACTCGCTATCCGAATCTTCCGAGTAAGCTTCGTCGTGTGGACCATTTTCTTTCGCGCCGTGCTCTTTCGCGTCGGCCTCTCTAGCATAGAGCTCCTTCTCTGCGATTTCTTCTCTTTCACATTGTACATCTCTCCTGGCCAACGCTCCATCTTGTCGCTTTGTGCGCTCGTATTTGAAATCGTGATGTAGCGAATGGACATAGCAGGCGAAGGATCATATGCTTCACTTCTCGTAGTAAGCCCGTAATAGAGGGAGTCGAGGCGGACATCTTGAGATCGCGATGGATTGATAGCGCAATCTTTGGTAAAAAAAAACACGTTTTATGGAGCCACAGCGAGCTGTTCAGCCCTTTGCCGTCAAGAATCAACTATCCAATTTCATAAGCAGAGCATCTATACCGCCCTCTCTCAACTCGATATCGATCTCGTTCAATTCCTAGCAGCTTTACTTAAGGGCGGAAGTGAGTTGGTGAGCCGACCGTGGAGGTTGCGGGTGTGAAGGGCTGTGGGATGTGGAGTCGACTTTGAAGCCGAAGCCAATATGGGGAGATCGGAGTCTATCGGTTTACTCATCACCGCCATCGTGACAACACACCATATTTGAACATATTCGTCTGAAGATGCAGAAATAAATAAAATTATCAGGGGCTTAGCGTGTGTGATGACAATTAAATGATCAAAATATAATACAAGATTCATGAGACTTTTTCGTGATCACATGACGGATGCTTTCCAAAAATCATTCCAAAATCAATTCAAAAAATCAAAAGACGCCAAACAAACTCCAAACGATATCCGAATCTATCATCGATTCATCCCAAAAAGGAGCGCACAATCGATAAGGCGCGTGCGAGTGAGGAGAAAAGGGTATTTATTCGGTGCTATAGTTCATTACTACGCAATTCCGTAGCAAGTGTGCATAAATCAGACGAACCCTTACATCAGCCCAATGGTCACATCACCCTTGACTCTGGCGTAGATTTCAACCTTGATGAATAATTAGCATGAGCTTGGAGTCATGATTGGTGCATTCTGTTCACCTCTACTTCCAAATCCAGCTCGATCTTAATCTTCAGCGACGAATCTTCGGCACCCTTCTTCACAGGTCTGTCGGCGATACGTGACTGATGGACAGGTACCATTCGTCGGTTCTTTCGCTTTGGTGGCATGACGAACTCCTCCTCCGACTCGTCATCATCGTCGTCGTATTGTTGAGGACGACGTTGTAGGGCTCTCGATGGCTTCTTGTTTGCGGAGGGTGCTGGGGAGGCGCCGGAATTCGTCTCGTCCTGGTCTGCGACCTGCGTCTGTTGTTGTCCTTGTCTAATATCCGTCAGTCGCCGGATTCCAACTTACATCCTAAGTGAACAAAGGCTGGAACGTACGATTGAGACATGGATATTGCTGAGTCTATTCGCTCTGGTTTGGGGCGGGATGAAATATTTGCGTTTGTAGTTCTGTTGCGGGTTAAATGTAGGGTAGAAGGGAACGACGGCAGAGTTAGGTTATATGCAAATCTGCATGTCGCAAGAAACCTGGTACGTAGGCCAATGACGAAATGGACAAAATAATGCAGGCATGCCAGCGCAGTGCAGGGCATGGAGCTTGGTCTGACCTCGAGAATCAAGTTCAGCTTGGAGCTCTCCAAGACGTCGTATGCGGCGCTCCGAATCCCTGCAGACGCTATTCTGAAACCAGTCAAAACAAGTTTTTGGGACCACGCCAAAAACGTCAATTGTAGGGTACCAGGAGCTGTCGGGAAATTACTCGTAGTACTAAGAGCGTGCTTAGTTCTACCCAGCCTTAGCATTAGCATTGTTCGCATCATTCGCGGTGTTAGATCCAGGGCAGATTAGAAGTCCAATCTATGTGGGTGACGTGGAGCGAAGGCCAGCACGCCGCATCCAAAGCTGGCCCTCACACATTTCCAGATGATTCCGTCTCACACATGTCCAGATGTTTCTTCTGTGCGCTGACATCACAGTGCTCCAAACTGGTGGAGTAAGCTCCGGGATCAAGCTGACGATCCATTTGTGGAGTCAGGGATTTAGTGCAGGGCAGGCATCCTGGTTCGCCTTTTCATCAATCAATCGATGGGTGATCTGATCTGTACCAGAATGTCGTCCTAGAAAGAAGACGAAGTCTGTCTGACAGCCGTTGCGATACAGAGCACGAAGCTTGTCTGACAGCCGTTGCGACAGCGTCCAAAATCCTACGCGCTCCATCATACACTCACCATGGTTCTCGGAATCCTTACGTCCATTGCGGCGGCGCCAGCGATTGTGGGAACCAACGAAGCTGTGATGCAAGGCCAGAAGACGAATGCGAGGGAAAGACATCGAGGCCTGAAGTCGAATCTTCAGGTAAACTGCAGCACCAGCTCTCGCTATGCCTCGGTCGTCAACGGCGCTGGTGTTGTATTGTCCAACAACAAGGTACGAGTGTGCGCCCAAGTCGTTGCGTGTTGTCCATCTAACAGGAAAACAGCTATACCTGGCGGTCCCAGGAGTCGAAAGCGACGACGACCACCCTTTCGCAGGTTATTTCCTCCCCTATCCCGATAAAAACTGGGGTCGAGCAGGCGAAGGACTCGTCTCGACAATTTCAGATGACCCGCCACAACTCAACTGGATATATATCGACGCAGACACGTACGAAGTCAAGTACGGGAATCGAGCTGAGTCCAACGAGCACATCGTGGGGCCGTGGGATTGTACAAAACTGGATCGGAGGGTGACATTGGAGGGCTGGGAGGGGTTTGTCGCCGTGCGCGAAGGTCCTGGCAATTGGGCCTTGTATTTCGACAGGGATGATAACGCCTTGGAAGGGAGATTCAAGCGCAGCGTAGAGGTGACATTGTCGCGGAAAGAGATGAAGAAGCGTAAGGACGAGCCGAACGAAGGTCGATGATTCCCCAGCTTGAGAATGGCAGAACGAGTGCACGGGCCAATGTGTGACCGTTTTTAGGAACAGGAGGGAGAGAGGTGGAGGCGGATCGCTTTTGCATCGGAGTCGTCAATCCTGGCTTCTTCCACAGAACGGGATCGAGGTGATTGATAAAAAGTCTTGCCGATAAAGCCAAAGTCGGCTGCAGCGCGAAACCAGATTGGACGTTTCCGGCGCAAAAATGGCGATAGTCCAAGTTGGATGTTTTGGTAGAGTTGCGGAATACAGGGTACAGAGTTTTGAAGGGGAGGACCATAGTATACCTCAGTACAGTGGTGAATCTCATGACACGGCACTTACACCTCCGTAACAATTTATCTAACAGGGTTGCGACATGGCTGACGAGTCGATGTCTTGGGCCTGGGCTTCACAGTACCAGAAGACAAGTACTGGGTTGAGCGTGGAGAAACTTCTAGACGGCCTCAAGATGGTTCATGAGATTCCTCCTACTCATCTAAAGTACTTTCTGGCGAACGGACTGTGAGTACCGCATTCATGCACAGTTTTTGCAGAATCATCATTGCTGACTCCATTTCTAGGCGGTGTACATCCTGGCAGATTCAGCACTCGGAAAGAAAGAGATCAATAGACATGATTTCCAGTCAGGACCCATGATTGTTGAGGTCGAGTAGAATATGATAGGCGCCGCCGCCCCACTACGCTGAAATAAGGCCTGAAGGTGATTCGAAAGTGAATCTAGAGTGAGTTCATAGTAATATAGAGTTTTTAACTCGGTTTAGCAGCTAGACCACAAACCACAATAGGTATACTACAGCAGATCACCGCGGAAACCCAGAGTTTTGAGCGGAATGAACTGACCCCAAGACCAATGACCAAATCCAATTCTCGTATACATCACAAAACAGAAGCACCAGAAACATCAATCACACCGACCGCGCCGTCCCTCTTTTGAACAAATGCCTTAGATCCTTGGCTGAAGCACGATGCTGAGGATAAGTCGCCCGACACTTCGTAATCATCTCCCGATAATACGACGGAACGCCAGAAGAACAAGGCGGCAAATCAACAGGATCCAAATGCGCCTCTCGACACCGACTCTCGCTCAACTCACACTGTCCATACCTACACTCAAACATCCGACAAAACAATCGCTTCCACCAAGGGATCCGTCCAAGCATTCGCGGATCCCTGGTAATCCCCTTTGGAAGGTCGACTTGTGCGATGAGCCAGAGAATCAGGCCGAAAGCGAACATGTCCTGACTAGCGTCGATTCTTTTGGCATTCAGTTTCTCGTCCGGCTGGAGACGGTCCAAGCGCTGTCGAAGCTCTGGGGCTATGCATCCGCATTTCGTCGTGCAAAGGCCCTGTGATATCTGCATGATATTTGCGTTGTCATCCCCGTCGATACCGATATCATTCACGTCGAGCGCTCCAACCACGAAGTCGTTCTTGTGTGTTTGGTAAAGACCATTGATCAGTTGTCCAGCCCATTTCTCTCGACGTGCCCAAGATATGGGTTTGTTCTCGTCCGCAGCCTCTCCGAGAGCTGTTGTTAGATCGCAGTGCTCGATGCCGCGGAGGAACCCTTGCAGCTGTTGCCCAGTCGCGTCTACCTCGACACCGATGAAGTCAATGATGCCGACAGAGCCAGAAAGTCGATGAAGGGCCTTCATATCGTATACCCATGGCTCGAGGTGGAAGGGTGCCAAAGGGAATTTCTTCTCCACGCAAATCCGTCCTCCAACCTTGACTTTCGCTCTGAAGCCAGAAATGATTTCTTCAGTAATCACCTCACGCTCTTGGAAAATTCTGCATCCACCCCAAGTCTTGAGCTTCATGAGATATTGAGCGGATCGATTCAAAGTCGACCCGTTTGGGTCATCGGGGACATAGGGCGTGTCGTCATTGGGTATCAACTTGCTTTCTTCAGACTGCTGGTCAAATTCTAATCGCAGATTCATAACATCTTGGGCCAACTCTGTCTGCTCAGTAAAATATTCACGCAGCTGTCCCACGGGGCACGGCAGCGTGAGCTTGGTGGGAGACTGCCAGACGTATTGGGGATCCCATTTGCCATCGGTATAGCTAATTGTCTGAGTCTGTGGTGTTCCTGCCTCGGACTGGACTTTGGTGATACGAATCATGCGATATTTTCGAGGTGTATCTCGCCACCAGACGTGCCACTCAGAATAGGTTTTGTGCGATCCTGACAATGTGATGGCGTAGCTGGTCAACATGTTAGCCAACATTCTGAACGCATTAGCGTGGTGTAAGCCGAGGTCGTTCAGGCTTCACATACTGTGCTACTAAAAATTCCGGTATCTTGGAGCTGGCCGTATATTGTTCGGGGAAAAATGAAACAGATTGTTCGAAATCGCAATTGAGACGTGACGAAGACCGCTGTATGCTGTCCCCTAATTCATACAACTGTTCATTCTCCGCGAAACTGCCAAAAGTCGTGCTTGATAGCAGGCTCCATTCCGAAGGACCAGCGCCTAGCTGTGGGACATTCGCAGTGTAAGTATTGGAGCTTTTGATGCGCCGTCCTGCCTTCCGCCATCCGATCTGAACAGCTCGTGTGACGAAATCCTTGAGATCAGTAAAGTTGGTCTCCAGAATCCGGTGTGTCTCATTCGCGGTTTGACTGGGTATAGAATCGATACGCGTGGTAATCTCGACGATATCTCCCTTCACTGTATGTAATACGTGTCTGGCTCACTAAGTAAGTTCGGTGCTCTCAAGTAGGAGCACTGTCCCGCTTACGAGTCCAGGAGTCGCAGGCTCCGCCCGAGCTCCTCCCTGAGAGCAAGCATTTCTTGACACAGCTCTTTGATTTTCGAGACTCTTTTACCAACGCTCAACTTGTTTCGAAGGCTCGGTTCATCTTTGTCGGAGTCCTTCTCCGCTCTGAGCAGTTTTTGTTCCAAGAGCAAACGAGCTTGTTCGCATTTCTGCTTGAGCACTTTCAGGGTGTTCCTCAGATTTGCTACTGCGCTGATGTCTTTGCCGGACGCATCGACCAGTCCCACACAATTGGCCAGCACATCTCTCACAGTTGCAACACTTTGTTCGACTGTCTTGATCTCCTCAATCAGGATGTGTACCTCTCTGTCACTTCGGTACGCGTCTCGGCCAAATTCAAAAACCTTGATTGTGCTGCGCAACACTCCCAACAGCGTTGAAATGTTCGAAACAAGGTCAGTCATGATGTCTCAGTGTGTCAGATAGCGAAGAATTGGAGGGAAATGATGTTTGGTTTCACCACGAGGGAATATCAAGAGAGGCTCCCAATCAGTCATGGGGAAAGACAACGGGTCGTCAACAGCTGTCCAGACTTCGCCTCCAGGTTCTTGGCCAATTGTTCGATACGACGGCGATCTCTAACCGATTGGGTATGAGCAAGGGTTAGTATCCAAGGCAGATTCGAGAGCGATAACAGCAAAGGACATCAATTCGACGAGAGGAGAACGCGATAGCACATGGAGATCTTCTACGAATGGGATTGTCTCGTTTGGGCTCTCTTATCGCAGAGCGAAGTGGGTGCCTGGTTTCGAACTCGGGAAAGCGGGGTGTTGCGCGTCACCTGAGAGGCCGCCAAGAGAGTCAGACCTGTGATCAAAGGACGAAAGCGAGTTAGGGAACAAGAAATACTTTGATCTGAGAAGTTGACCGAAGGAGATTGCTGATGATTGACTTCCGCAAATTGGGCCAAGGGCGAGAGGCTGGACTTCCCTTGGAAAAGGACATTATATCACCAATGCTGCATCAGACTCAATCCTGTAGTGGTTCTTTGTCATCTCTTTCACCGTGTCCTGCCTGCCATTAGCAATTGGTTCCTTCCATCTGTAAGGAGGAGGAAGTAGTAATCTCACCTCGAATTTCTTCTTAACTTTCCAGCCGAGCTTCGATTTTGCCTTCGCATTATTCCCATACTGGTCGTTGGATCTCTGCACTAATGCGTCAGGCCTGACGGTCACAACGACCTTTCCAGTCTTCAAATTTTTCGCGACCTCCTCGAGGCCACTGCCTTCCCACCTGGAATTTTTGTCAGAGTCTTCCGGCATCTAAAAGAACACTCGCTTACTTTAGGTCAATATCGAGAGTTTTGAAAGCGACTTCTACAAGTTGTCGAACTGTGTGCTTTACACCTGACGCCACGATGTAGTCGTCAGGCTCGTAGTGCTGAAGAGCCAACCAGATACATTGACATCCATCGGTGACGTGACTCCAGTCACGTATGGTGTCAGGATCGTGGATAGCAAAGGACTCAATCTTTCCAAGGGCACACAACACCGCACTTCTAGTGAGATAAGATGTTGCAGAGCTAGTGCCTGGTATGGTTAACATCATTTGCACCCAAGGAGACAGTTCCAACCGAGTTGCCTACCTCTCCGAATTGATTCGTGATTGAAAAGAATAGCCGTGCTCACGAAAAGGTTGTATTGAACTCGGTAATTCTGGACGTTCCAGTAGGCAAGCGCTTTTGACGTTCCGTACGGTGTTCGCGGAGCTATCGGCGTATTCTCATCAATGGGCAGAACTGCGACTCGACCGAACATTTCAGATGTTCCAGCCTAAGGGAGTAAGTGAGTATGGCGACTCGGTTTTTCATGCACGTACACTTAGCACTCGAGTTTTTGCTTCAAACCCGCATGATCTAATTGCGTCGAGGATGCGAACGATCCCAAGACCATTGACATTGAGAACAAGCTCGGGTTGCTCCCAGGACTGAGCCACCTGAGAAAGAGCTGCAAGATGGTAGATTTCGTCGGGTGCGGTACATCGAATGATGGCCTCCAGATTGGTGCCTTTTTCCATGCTGCCAATATGCATGTTCACACCTGCAGCCCATCAGAGATTCAATAAGAAATCATAGGCACCCACGCGCGACTGCTAAATACCTTCGTATAGTTGGTAATAATGGCGTCTAGAGACCGCATCGTCATCTCGGACCAGTCCATGAACCTCATAGTCTTTGGACAACAACAGCTCGGTAAGATGTGATCCTATCTGTCCAGTTATACCTGTCCTCAAATGTCAACATCTTCACTCTTTGTTAGACTTGACCACCATACCGGTGATCAGAGCTACTTTCTTGGTTGTAGACATCTCTATATTCGCTTTGTTATCTGGTTGTCATACGTCGTTCAACGGCAACACGGCGTATCCGAGAGTCTTCACTTTTGAGTAGGAGAGAGTGTGTAAAGCAAGTGAAATCTCAGCGGATTCGTGGGAGGTCAATCGCAATCAGCAAATCCACAGCGTTACCGGCCACAAGGCAGACTAAGTATTAGCACAGCAATGACTCGAGTAGAACCCTGAAGCTGCGGAAGTTCTTGTGCGAGCAGCGCATATGAAGACGTGGTGATCCCATCTCCCCGGTCAATATTCATCATTCTCTGTTTGCTCGTGTTCTCCTTGTTTGCGTCCTCGAAACGAGGAGCTCCGAACGAGTGCAGCAATCATTGAGACAATTGCAACAGGCTCTATTGTCAGGAACAAGATATATGTGTGTTTGTGGGTGGTGAAGTCTTTGACTAGTAAAGGAAAGCGTTAGAACTAGGTAAGGAGCCACCCGGTGGTGCCTGCCCCAGATGGCAAGTTTCTTCGACCTCTTCCGCGGCACAATCACATAGTACTATGTATAACATCGGGTGCTTGATCTAGTGTCACTGAGTACAGAGTGCGACATTCCCTATACTCAACGGTCATGCCAGCTCAAGGTGAAGCTCTTGTCGTTTACTTTTAAACCATCCCAACCACCCGCCGAGTCTTGCATTGCAGGAATCTCGAATGCCACTTCTCAACAAGTGTGCTAACATCTCATGATTAGAAAGATCTGACACTACACGAGCTCAATCGTGGCCCGAGACGAACCGAACGCTTTCGATTCCTCCCTATCCCTCCGCGACCATCGTTATCCCACATAACGAATACTTGGCAAGTCAGGACTGGGACACAGACATCACCTGGGAGAGAGGAGTTCGCGCATGAGAGCTTACCGGAAAATATACACAAGGCATGATCCCGATCACATATGGAGGAGGCACTGCGTCACGCTGGCATTTGTACTGTAGGCTCTCTGCCGTGGTACCGTACGGGGCCAGTACAATGGTTCCAGGACTCTATGTGTGTGTTTCTTGTGACAAGACTGTAACAGCTAGAGATCCAGCAGCAGTAGCAGCAGATGCTGCTGATAGGAGCTTGCCGTGGCTCACTTAAGCAGTGCCATGCTGATGCCCTCTACCTGCGATCTTGGAGCAATTCATTGCCTCATTAACCCAGTCAAGTGAGGCTTCTCAAAGACAAATAATGTACAGAGGGCTTCGTTAAGTACATTATATCCGAACCAGAACCGCGAGACCAAAACTTATTAAGGACTTAGGAACCAATAATCTTTTTAACGAGAAAAAGGCCTGCGAATCTGTTCAGAACTAGTAAAATTCCTAGCGAAATCTGTCCTCGATATTTCCAGGAGCTAAACGCTATCGAACTTTGGTCGGATATGTAGTATTTATTCCACCCCTCTGTACATCCAGAATTTGGGATAGCTCGGGAATGATGCATCGCTGAGTCGCGATGATATGGTGCTTTCGACTCAAATACTCCCGGATTGAATTGCATTTCAGGATCGTCTAGCAGTTTCCAAACTCCCTTCTCAGTTGAATTGATCCTCGACTCAGAGTTCTGCTCAATTCATGAAAGTGCTTTACCCTTTTGAGAGCGCCATTTGGCACAGTATTTCATCAATATGACCTCATCCACGAGATTCATTTCGCTGATGTCCCCCTCCTCCCTAGGTGGAATTTTGTAACAAAATAAACACATGTTCACAAAGAGAACGGATGAGGAGACTGTCCTTCATCGAGTCAAGATAAATACACCTCATGACAATGGCAACATCAACATCTTCCCCGATTAAACTCGATAGCTTCCAAGCGTTCTTAGTAAAGAAGACGCCAGAAGAGGTCCGCATCCACTACCAGATTGCCGACCCACCAAGTCAGAAGAAAGGAACGATCCTCCTCATCCACGGCTATCCAGAATCATCATACCAATTCCGCCATGTCATCCCTCTCCTAGCCACAGCAGGCTACAAAGTCATAGCTCCAGACTATCGCGGACATGGCCATTCCAACCCACCCACAAATTCATCAGTAGACATGTATACCAAGCATCAGCTCGCCACAGATCTCCATGATCTCGTCACCAAACACCTCAGCACCAAGGGAAAAAATCACGTGGTTGGTCACGATATCGGCGGTATGATCGCACATGCCTATGTCGCCCAGTTCCCTTCCGACGTTGAGAGCTTGATTTGGGGCGAATGCCCCCTCCCTGGATCGAGTATCTACGAAAAGACGAAACATGATCCAGATCTGTGGCACTTTGATTTCCAATCGCATCACCCTGATCTAGCTGTATCCCTCGTTTCTGGAAAGGAAGAGCTTTACCTGACTCACTTCTACGACCGACTCGCGCAAAAACCCGCAGCTTTCACGAATGAAGCCGTGCAAACTTATGTTCGTCAGTATTCCAGGCCGGGCGCACTTCGAGCGGGATTTTTGAGTTATAAGGCTTTTGAGACCGATGGGGAGGATAACAAGAGGTGGAGGGAGAAAGACGGAAAGGTCAAGGTCAGGAATTTGGTTTTGAGTGGTGAGGGGAGCTTTTTGAAAGATGGTGCTGAGAGTATCGCAAGGGAGTTTTATGAGGAGCCGGTTGTTGGTCTTGTGGAGGGGTCCGGCCATTGGCTTGCTGAGGAGAATCCGGAGGGGTTTGCGAAGGAGATTTTGAATTTTGTTGAGGGATGATGCTGCTGTCGTGGTCATGCAACTCAAGAATACCATTTGCAATGAAAGGCACGATTTGTTATTTTCGAATATATGGCCCAGTCTCTGGAAATTTATGTGAACTCGATTGCTGGAAATTCATCGATATCGATCCTGAATCTATAATCTATACACGGAGATGTAAGTTCGAATTCCATGGTGGTAGATCGCCCACGACATGGCTAACGTGGCCTGCTGGTTATTGTGTCCATCACAACGCGCACCACAAGTCATTATATCTTTGAATTGCAGAGCCAGATCGCAATGTCTTGCGATAAGCATCGCGTATGCCCTTGCCGATTTATCCTCTCACATATGAAATCCCGCGATATGTGTATGCATGGCTGGAGAAGGAAGAACGAGCTTTATCTTGAGCTTAACCTTGAGAGTGAGCTGTTGTTGTCCTGTTCGCAAACCGTGTATTACTGTGTCCACAAAACCGGCATTGGCACATTCTCACTTCGCACATCTTGCGCTCCTTGTACCTATGTATGCTCCTGAGCGTTTTTGTTGAACGTTCTAACTGATGCGCCACTCCAATGCATGATCCTGAACATTTGTATCGAGAGGTGTATATGAGGACTGCTCTAGTTATCGTGGTTGGAGAGGTTGATACTGTGAGATCTTGTGCCGCTGGTGTCGTGGATTGAGAGGAATTGTAGATGGGGACGGGACGATTTGCTGAGATAGTCGAATCGCAGTATCCTAGGACTGTTAGTTTCGCTTTCTGGCGCGTATGCGAAGTGGTGGTTGAGTTCGGTAGACGTCGAAGCAGGATAAACTGGAAGAAGGGAGGGATGGCATTCTTCTTCTCCCGACGGGATTCTTCTTCCAGTTTAGCTCTAGCGGCTTGGCTTCTAGCTGCTCGGGCACTTTCTCGATCTTCAGTTCTGATACTCGACAACAATATCTCCAACAACCTCATCCTTCTATGCAGTTGGACATGGATTTGGAAAATAATTCAGACCTCTTGTGTCTTCATTGCCGTCAGCTTGGTCATGAGACGTGCAAATGCCTCCTATCGTCCGATCTTCCTTTACGCGATCCATTCGCCGACACGAGAATGCTAGGCATGCTTCGCGATAAGCCGAGTTCATTTTGCAAGAGATGCGAAGATTATCAAGTTTTTAAGGTAGCTGAAGAAGTGGACTTAGTGGACCAGGCCGCGAACCTTGCCCATATTGACGGCATCAACCACACCTCGAATGTGATAACAGACTGGCACAAGGAGCAGCAAAAGCACAATCTCGACTTAGGTCCATTCCATTCCATCCAGCTACGCAGCTCTTGTACGCTCTGCCCCTTAATCTTTCGAGTGTTTCCAACGCGAGATGAGGATGTGGGAGACTCGGCCTCATATTATGTCCGACCTTTCCCCAGCTACGACACAGAATCGAGCTTCCTCCAGGAAACAACTGAAGAATTGAAGTCTCAATATTCCACCTATTTCTGTGTAGAGAGCGATGAGAACGCGATGGGCAATCTGATGACCAACTTTGCAGATCCAGATTCGGAAATGATTGGGAGAGTTTCGGAAGTATTCGCCATCTCCTCAGAAACATCCGTTACCGCACGCAGAGCACTATCTTCTCGCTATCGTGGGACACTTGCAGATTCCGCACTCTGGATACGATGGCTCCAACGCTGTTCAATAACTCATGCTATCAGTTGTCAAAATTGGTCGGACGAGCTTCTCATCACGAAGATGATTGACGTGTCCACTCGTTCTATCGTCCGATGCGTTTCTAACGGTGAGTATGTAGCTTTGAGCTACGTATGGGGCTCTGTTGTGCCCGAAAAGAATGGGTTAAAGAACCATCAACTACCCCAGACCATCGAGGACGCCATTACGGTGACACAGGAGCTTGGTATAAGATACTTATGGGTATTCTTGTCTTCGCTCCAATATTATCTTCACTAAAATCAGACAGTTCGATGCGCTTTGTATCGAGCAAGAAAATACTCCCGAGAAATTTCAACAGCTCTTAATCATGGATATCATATACCAGTGTGCCACCGCGACCATCATCTCCTTGTCAGGGGAAGACTCATCAACCGGCCTTCCAGGTGTGAGCGCCAATACCCCTCGTGTTGCCCAGGGCTCTGAGTCAATTGACGGAAAGAGATTTCTCACGATCTTTCCAATGCTTACGCAAGACATGGAAGGAACGAAATATCCGACCCGGGCATGGACTATGCAGGAAAGTATGTTGACGCGCTACAGATTGTTCTTCACCAATAACCAAATTCACTTCTGGTGCCCTTCGGCCATGTTCTCGGAATCCGTCGACGATGAAGTCAATCCGGCGAGCTCCCCCGAAAGCCATGACCCTGCTGCTTAAAATCCTAGACTTGACGTGAGAAGCTAAGTCATGATTCCATGGTGGCTTCATCGATTCTTTGTCCCTGGAGAGAAATCTGGACTGATGTTATGATCTACAACTTGAAATCGATATTGATAAATTCGTGGCGAAATCATTTCTTCAAGTCGCCCAAATGAAATTCGATGGCGATCTCAAGTTGTTAAGGGTCAAGTTGGTAGAGGAAATCTTGATTTTATGAGGCTAAGGGACACTGTTTATGAAGCCACTGTGGCTCTAAAACATTACTAATTTCAATACCAGGCCAATCGAACACCCAAATACATTGAGGCAGAGAGGCGCGCGAGAGGAGAACAAGAGTATCGAAACTATGTTTCAAACTATACCGAACGGGAAATGACGAATGATTCGGACTCTTGGAACACGTTCTTGGGAGTGGCCTCTGTTCTGCGCAAGTCTTGGTTTCCAGAAGGCTTGATCTGGGGGATGCCCCTTGCAGATTTCCCGCAGGCCCTCCGCTGATATCACCCTCGATGGGTCAAGCCTAGAAGACGATTCGCTTTTCCAACTTGGAGTTGGACTGGTTGGGAGGGTCAAATAACATATTCCGCCCCATTGGACTTGCCCAATACAGCCGATCGAGGGCGTTATGAATCCAGCACAGACATGGTTGCAAAATATGTTGGCCTTGACGATCAGGTCCTAATTCTGGAGGCGTACATTACTTCGCCGACTCATGTGATTACCCTAGGAGCTTCTCCTGATTTGTAGGTCACGCCACTGACGAGTGTTGTTTGCTATCGTCGTGTTGTTGACGGCTGCTCGCAGCAACACCACAAGTATTAACAGAACCCTTGCCAGTCCTACAAAGTACTTCGATCCACCAACCCGCACAACTTTTCCGCTCTTCTAACACATTTGATATCGGCGCAAATACTGGGGATCAGGTATGGCACCTCCATCATGAATGTCGCAGGTTCAAGGCCATGATCAAGGGCTGCAAGGGCGTTCTCAATTGGTTTCCTAGCTGACTGTGACAAAGTGTCTTTCACATAACAATTAGTATGGCTCATCCAGCCGTACCTGACCTTGTGTCATTCTTCTACCCCATAGGCAACACACCGGCAGTCTGTCTTACCAGAGACATTCCACGCGAAATTCCAGCCACGATATTGCTTCTTGGATGTGGAGATGTTCGCAACGTTCTCTACACATGCTATGTTGATCGCGACACCTCTCGGCACTTGGACATTACCTCCTGTGACATTCAGCCTGCTGTGATAGCCCGGAATATATGCTTGCTGTCTCTCATTCTGGATAGCAAGGACAATGAAAAAGGTAGGCCTGTGCTTACCTCCCAACTCATGTCCTGTTGTTGAGAAAATTGGAGCTAACATTCACCCTTTCTATAGGCCAATCCATCTGGGACATTTACTACCATTTCTACCTTGACAAGGCCTCACTCGACCTCCTTAGTGATCATGCCAAAAAACTGGTCGCTATGGGAACATCTTTACAGGCCTGGGAAGCTAGCGCATACGGCTCCTTGTTTCGATTCTGTGATACGACCACGTTCTCAAAGGTGGTCGAGTTCTGGAAGGGATATATTCTTACAGATAAGAAGGCACGCGAAAAGTTCAGTACCAAGCTCAAGAGCGATATTGGGAAGAGTGCGGATGCAAAGACGAGTCTGATGGGAGGGAACGGTATTATTTTGACTGGGTTTCGATCTGCCAGCCCGGTCGCTATCAAAGCCATGGCAGATCTTCCCAAGCTCCACGCAGAGTACCTCAAGACCGGCACAACAAACGGAAGCCATGCGAAAGAAGCGAATCCCATGTTTAACTCCAATGGGACACTCCACTATTCTTTGGATCCTCTCCTCGGCTTTCACCTTGCTCCGGCTTATATGCCACTGGTTGCCACATCGCCGCTCAAACCGAGTGCCACAGCTGTGCCACAAGTCATTGCAACAGCACGTCTTGATTTCAACGCGTGGTGCGATGCATTCAAGTTATGCACTAAGAAAATGGTCATTCGATTCTTCGCGGGCGACGCGCTTGCCTTTTGTCAAACATTGCAGCATATTGGACTCGATGGAAACAACGACACCTCTTGTTGTTATCGAAGTCACAACACTTCCTCTACTCTCCTCTTGGACAGCAAAGACTACAAGTGTGGCGGAAACGGCCCATTGACGTTCACGGCCATCGATACATCGAATCTTGTGGACCACTTAGGCCCACTAAATGTCATTGTAGCTACTTCGCCACTTTTAGAGATCAAGAAATACGCCACACTCTTTACAGAGTTGCTGTTGCAGCAAGAGGAGAATCCAATTGAGGCCATCAACAATCTGCTTTGCGGAGATTTCCCTTCAATTTCAATTCTGTTGGGTCTGAATCCTGTCGACTACTTCACGAAGGCCACCGTTGTCTCATGCTCCGAAGAGATGATGCTGAACGCAATGTCGAACGGTGGCAATGGAAAAGACCAGATGTTGATTCGGATCAACTGGAAACGAATGGTACCTTCACGACTCGTGTTCGAGTCCTCAGATCTAGCAAATATGCTCTACAAAGTCTATTTGGCCATGTTCCCACACGAAAATCAGATGCACATGTTCTCGGGCGGCACCTCTGCCCGGGCTGTAGCAGCTATAATTCAGAAGTCGCAGATCCCACATTACCATCGCGGCTCCTTCGTCATGTTCTTACAGCTAGTGAAGAACCAGGTTTCTACTGGCTGGGATAGGGTTGTGGATTGTCTTCTCAGTCTTATCGAGAATGATACGACGCTATTCGTGGGGAAGAACTACCTGCAGGAGCTCTACGCCAGCTTGCACGTCCATGGTATCTACACGGTAGACACGTTGAAATCCAAGTTCGGTATCTCCCGCGCTCTCAGCCAGTCGAAGTGGAACAGACTCCCACCTCTTGTATGCATCACGTTGCAGGTCCCAAAATATCGACTGAAGGTCTTCACGGATTGTTCTGCGTGCAAAGTTGGAACACATACATTCAATTGCTCTTTGCTTTCGTGCAACAAAACTTGGCAGAACTGCTATGCTGTATTGCAATTTTGTTTCGGCAAGGTAAAAACCGAAGGCCAACCATTTAGTACCGACTACAAAGTCCGCATCGAGGAGGACGAGCAAGGTTGGTATGGAAATTCCCCAATGCTGGTTTCCTTTATTACCCCATCTTGGATGCTCGTCAATGACAGACACACTCCAACGGTGTCACTGTTTCTGCAAAGCTCTCCTCAGTCTTTGATGATGTTTTCCTCCGTTTTGGGCATTCAATTGAGCATCTTTGAAACTTCTCTGGCTGATGAAGCCAATGTCTTCGTCACCGTCGACCAACCCAATATGGGCCCTACCACGTCTCGTGCTACTACGCCATCTTCGATCGCCGACAAAATGGACCAAGATGTCATCAAGATGGCCGCTCACATCAACGCGAAGACTGGCTGTATTGAGTCGTTCACTGGCCACGCAGACATTTTTTCCCTTGTAATCAAAGCTGCTTTGCAAGCTGGAGGAAAAGTTGAGATTGAGCAGTCCTCATTGTTCCAGGTAACTGCTGTTATCGGCGGCAAATATGGCGTCAAGCTAGACTTTCCCATGCCGGTCGTCAGCTCCAGCGGCAAGACTAGGATTGCGCGAAAATCGTCTTACATTGAAGTCATCGCACCAGTACTCAGATCCGCTGATCACGACAGTCTCGCCGCTTTCATGCATCCCATGCTACTCGAAGAAGGTCTGCCCGTCTTTGAACATGTCTCGCAATAATCTGGATGGAATGGCTATCGTTGACATCAGTCAGCCTGCCAAAATCAAATGGATGCATACTCATGTTTCGCTGATGTGGTCTGAGCGAGAGAAGAATCTCAGACTGGCCAGTATGGCACTCCATGGTCCTTCGGCTCCTGACCTTCGAGTCAACTTCAAGGACGGCCTATTCTCCATGTTCATGCGCTTTACAGGAGCTCATGATGGCGTTCAGCATGTAGAGAAGGGCCGCATCTTTGGTATCAGCGATCCTAAGAATGGTGGTATTCACATCGTCATCGTCGTGTCAGCGCTTCGTCTAGATGGCGCCAACGGTACAATTGTTTTGGACGCCGCTGCGATTCCCTTGACACCTATGGTCGCCTCGCGAACCGGTGCTTGGATCAGCTCGCTAAGGGAAGGAGTGGTGAACGTCTTCGTCGATCAGGAGGAGCTCAAATTATGGAAGAGACTGCTTCCGGCTTATGCTGAGCGCTGCAGAACCTGGTCGCACAAGAAGTCCTGTGAATACGCGAAGCAAGACTCGATTCCTCTATCCCTCGACTTTGGAAAATCGCCTCTATGTTCTTGCGGAAATGGTGTCTTCCCAGGGAGTTTCATGCCAGACCTGAACACCCGGAAAGAGCTACCGAGATGGAATACGGTCGCCAAATATGCCACCAGAGTCGCCATCTCCCCAGCGTTCTCCGTGCCAATGGTTGAGGAGCAAGCAGGCGTCAAGTTTATGCAAGGGGCATCACAAAACGAGCAGAACGACAAGAAAGATCCCGAACTCGAGGCGTTCTCAGAACTGATCGGTGACCAAGAAAAGATGCGCTCATTCATGAAATCCATGGAGGACAATAATTTCGCCCAGGGTACGTCTTTCAATGGACAAGCCGCCAGCAAGAAGAGTATCGAAGATTACTTGAAGGCCAACAAGGACGGCCAAGCTGTATCGCAGAGCAAGCCAGAACCTACAACAAAGATCCCGGTCAAGGAACTCACCGATATGGAAGCCTTGGAGATACGCATGGCTGAGTTGATTGAGAATGGTAAGACTGGTTGTAGCCAGTGCGGAAAAGACAAGCAGGATTCGGGCCAGGCTCTGTTGAATTGTGCCCAGTGTCGCAAGGCTAGATACTGCTCTGCTGAGTGCCAGAAGGCTCACTGGAAGGAACACAAGAAGCTCTGTGGAAAGGACTGAGGGCTAGATGCGAGCCGCTGAACCTGATTGGAAGGAGATGTTCCAGGACTAGAGGGTGTTTTTATGGTGACTATTTTTGCGGTTCTTGTAGAGATCAAAGGTAGTCTGAGGATACACTTCTAGTTGGCCAGTACGTAGAATAATCTTTTCCCATCACTTTCAGCTATCTCCCTCTCTTGATGCATGTCTGTTACCAATCAGTCAATCAAGCCACCATCATCCGTGCCAAAAACAACCGACTTACACGCCCACGAAGTCGCCAGACACCAACCTTCGAACCAGTCCACGCCTCTACACAAACATCCCAATACCGGAACGATAAACCCTTCGCGAGCCAGTCTGGAGGATCTACCCTCCAAGCCCCTCACCCCCATCACGAATTCAAGTTAACCCCAACTCCTTCAAATCGCTCATGCCGTCTCCAGATTCTATTCGAAGCCGAATCAATCCTGACCAACAACCATACCTTTCCAAGCCCTGGGGTAATCGCCACAAATCCGAGTGTCGAGTAATTCCTTTCCGCCACCTTCAACGTTTCCACGACCTCACCATCCTATTTGCCTCGAATTCAATATCCAAAACTTGAATACAGCAAAGTCTTTACCTCGTAGCCAGTTTCACCGGATCCCAAATCACCCGGTGATGTAGAAGATTCCACCCGCATCTATCAAAATCTTCAAAGTCGTCATCCAAGTATTCCACATGCCCGTCCTACTTGATTTACCGTGGGATTTTCCAACCGATCAAAGTGGGGTTTCCGCTCCTCGTCCTGTCCTGGACGCCCGAGCTTACCGGCCGGCGCATTCGGCATTGGAGCCTTCCCAGTCTAAGGTCTTCATGCAACATGATTATCAGGTAGACTTTGCCATCGCTACGAGTCCCCAGTACATGCCAGACTCCTACTGTTGATCTGATGATCCACCGCACTTGATTATGCCGTTTTGTTGGACCGGTTGACTTACTGGATACCCGCACGGTAAAATCAAAAGCAAGATGACATACATACATACACACACACATACAGCAAAGAATATGACCATTACTTTTCCTCCTCTCCCTCCCAATACAAGCTCCAAACGCCCCCATCTGCCGAACAGAAAAAATATACGTAAATAGCAACAAGGAAAACGAGGGGTATAAGGCTATCCATCACACCCAATAAAACGCCGGTTATATTCCATACCATGTACCCACCCCACAGTCGTTGTTCCAGAGAGAGATAAATCGAGACAGATAATACCACCATCATACACAATCGCATCCCAGATGTCCACAATCTAATCCAGGCGTCCACATTTCGTGTCCAGACATCAGCAGCATCCACGACAAATCCCGCATATATTGTAGTATAGCCACAACAATGCCGGTATCCAGACATGTCATTGACAAATATCTCGATATCCAGACACCAACCATAACACCTTTATCTACTCTTTCCCCGAACCGACGTGAGCGGGCTCCGTATCCGCATCAAACCCATAAAGAATCACTAAGCCGCCATGTCTATCCGCCAACCCTTGCAGCAGGCTGTCGCTGATAAGAAGCAGCAGTGTTCTTTCCCTCCAAGAAATCTTTGAATTCCCGCACTTCCTTGACGAACATATACCTAGTACACAATTCGCCAATTTCGTAGTAAATGTCATTGACACCCACCAGACCCTCGCTGATCAAGTGCCTCATAAATATGGCCAAAAGTGTAATACCCCGCTCTTGCTCATCCCGCCCTCTCGGCGGTTCATTCGATATGTCAGAGGAAGGTTCGTTGGAAACGTTGGAGGTATTGGAAGATTCAAAGTAGTGTTCCTCCTGTCCCATGGCTTCGATCGTGCGGAGGGCGTGTTGGATGTACTCGCGCATGATGTAGAGCTTTTCAAGGCCTGCATTCTCGACGATGTGGTTATTTGTGGCGGCGAGTTGGCAGAGGAGATTGAGCGAGTCGATGGAGATGTCTTGTCGGATGAGGTATTTTAGGGCATTGTCAGGTTGTAACTGCAGGTACTGTTCGATCTCTTTAAGCGTGAAACCCTTTCTGGCATCAGGAGCTTTCGCAGCTGGTCGTGATTCAGCAGCTTTCTCGCGAGCAGGCGAATACTCGTCGTGATCGTACTCCCTGTGTTCGACATCTGCCGGCCGGATTCCTGGCGATTGCGCGTTAGGGTCAGGCAGAAGAGCTTCAACCTCCCACGACAGGGCTTTTCCATGAACCTTTTCCAGTGCTATGGCGTAGATTGTAAGGTCAAGCCAGTCTGGGTCTCCATCCCTCTGAATTGTGTGCTCCATCAGCGCGAGTGGGGACAAGGCGCCAAGTTTCTCTGCTACCCATTGTTCGTCACTCCTGTACTTTTGCATGCCGTCAAGTGCAAAGTATATGATCTCCAGGCGCGATTTGAGGAGGATCTCCTGTGCACTGTAGCCTTCGGTCCCATGCTTGTCGCGATTCGCGAGCAGCTCTCCTCGGATGCGGTCAGCTGCGGTGACCCAGTGTAGGAGGAAAGGATGGTCGCAAAGTGGTGTCTCGAAGGTGAGCTTCAGAATCATGTATTCGGCGTTCAAGGCAGCAGTAACGAGGGCTTCCACGTCGTCGGAGCCCGGTGGGGCATCAGAGGAGTTTTTCAACAGCGCAGGGATTTCGTCGAGCAACCAAGTACAGCGTGTACTCAGCTCAAAGCCAGTCATAGTCTTGACGTTGAAGCTGAAGAGGCCATCTTTCCAGTCGTTCCATCTATTTCTTGGCTCCCTGAAGCTCGTTAGGAATTGTAGGCAGTTGGATTCTAGGGATTCCTCTGCATTTTGAGCGAAAGAGGAGATGAGGTCGCCGGGGAAGCTTGGCGGGTTGTCCATGGTTAGGACGCTTTCAGGTGAAAGCTGTGCGAGGAAGTCCGAGGCCTGCATTGTTATGGTACGGAAGATTGTTTGGTGATGGATGACATTGTGATGGAGAGAATGGTGTAATGTGGAGTGGGATGTTGTAGTTGTCGAGTCTGGTCGTCGCGAGTTTATTTCCCTTGTTCACAACCCTACAATTTAGCGCAGAGGATGTGGAGAGAACAGCCTCACGTTGCTTTTCTCGCTGACATGCGAGAGTGGATGCCCGCAATAGTAGCAGCTGCTGTAAGGACCGATTGGTGAGTGAGGTTGTAGTTGTCAATATCGACCTCTTGCTGGAGAACAAGCCGCCAGTCCGTTCAGAGCATAACCCACTCTCCTAACCCATAGTCTATGAATCATGCCATTCGTATTTGCTGTATTACAGAAGCCTCCATGAAAATTAAGTAAAAAGGCAAGAATAGTCAGTACACCTGCCAAACTTCACGTTTCATCACATGACTCAAACAACTGAAGCGCAATGCTGAAGCGGATTAGCTGCAGTAGGTAAACCATGATCTCATTAAAAATATGTATCAAACTGGAATCCTCAAATCCGTGCCATGCCATGCATTGATCAACCCTCCGTCAGCGCATCACAATATGCAGAACCCAAGCCCTAAGCGCCGTTGCTGCGAAGGATATTCATCATGCCACCTGAGTGAATGAACGCCAGCCGATGAAAAAAAAAACAGAAGAGAAGACGGGTATCGTAGAGGATCGGTTGCTGGTTGTCATTGTCGCGTCTAGTACTTGAGGATGATGTACCTGGTTGAATGTTAGACGTTGCTGGCAAGTGTGTGAGTAGGCAAGTACTTACAGAGCGTGGATGATTCCAGGAATGTAACCGAGAATGGTCAACAGGATGTTGATGAGGAAGTCGGCATTGCAACCGCGTTCCAAGAAAACACCGACTGGGGGGATGAAGATGGCGAAGATGATTTTGATGATGTCTGATCCGGTGAAGGCCATTGTGAAGGTTGATTTGAGGTTGGTGGACGAGTTGTTTGTTTGTATTGGGGGTTCTGAAGAATGTACTGGAGCGGTTGTTGTAGGTGTTGGTAGCGGAAGAGGGACGAGTGGAAGCGATGGCTTTAAAAGGTACAAACAGGTCCCGCTACGTCATTGCCTGGTGAAGAACCAGCCACTCTTGTTACGAGGCCAGTCACGTCTTTCCTTGGAAACAAACAACAAAGCTTCCCGTCCGGAGCACGAATGATTCATGCTGTCATGTTGGCGTGTGCTCCATACAAATCTCCTGGGCTTTTAGAAACGCCCAGCCTTGTGGCTATGCAGAGAACCGGCATTACCCTATTGGCGGAGGCGCGCGAACCTTAATAATTCAGGACTCGTGGTTCTGTGGCGCGAGCTTGCCACATACGTAGGTCCTGGTCGCATATCATTCAGCTTCTCTTCATTCTTTTGTTTTGCAGTCGCTATCAAGAGTTCGTGGGAGCGACTGTTCTTTTTCACTTGAGAAGCTGTAGCTGATCCACCACGATGCGCTCCATCCGCAACAAAAATCGACTAATCTAGGAACACGCCGGGGTCCGCGCCAGATGATGCAATATAATCTGCGCAGCGGACGCGACGAGATACGGGCTAAGTACTTCGTGCTGGCTCAACCAACATCAACCTTCAATCAACTGTCAACTTGAAGCATCTTCTTTGTCTCTAACGTTTCATTACTACCGCACTTTTAGGACCCTCTTACCACGAATTTCGGAAATCGTCGCAATGTCCGCACCAACCAGCCTCCCACCAGCAACAGACCTGTCCTCCCTCCCCGATACCGACCGCGCAAAAGTCCTGGACCTCCTCTTCGAACACTCCCCAACATTCCAGTCCATCTTCCTCCCCCTCACCGGATTTCAAAAATTCTTCAACTATGAAGATTTAGTTGCCGCTGTAGGCGCCAAACTATTGTCCCTCGCCGAATCATCTAAACCAGAGGATTTGAAAGAGTTACAGGGTGTACTGTCTGCTCACCCGCGATTGGGTGAGAAGAAAGTGGACAGTGCTCTGAGTAGAATGGAGCAAGCTGCCATGTTGAAGGCTTCTGGGGGAGACGCAGAAGATGAGGCCAAGGTCAAAGAAGCGGAGACGCTCAGAGAATTGAATGTGGAGTATGAAAAGGCATTTCCCGGCTTGAGATACGTTGTTTTTGTCAATGGGAGACCACGGACTGTCATTTTCGAGAATATGAGGAGTAGAATTGCCCGAGGAGATGTTGTTGAGGAGAGAAGAGAGGCAATCAAGGTACGCCTGCGCAGGGAAAACGCAGGGAAAACGCATGGCAAGGATATCTCACTAACCGTAAGATAGGCCATGTGCGATATTGCCCTCGACCGAGTAGCAAAGTTACAGTGAGCGCTAGAATCAACTTCTTGCATCGCAACCTTAGGTTAATCGAAGAACTGCCAGACAATCAAACGCCAAGTTGTAGATCGAATCGATCTTGCTAGGAAGGTATTTGTAGCCTTCATGTCGCCTCGCAACCCAACCAAGCAGGCGGGACGGTATCTGTTAACCATCCTATCAATCAAAACAAACGAAATCTCGACGTGTCCTCGTTAACTCATTTTCCCATGGTGTTAACTCGTGACCTTGTCAATATAGTCACGTGTTTATTATCAAAAAGTGTTCGTTACTATCCCTGCTAACTTATGGTTACGAACGAGTTTTTTCAAGGTCCATCTTGGTCTTTCATAATTTCAAGAAGCAGAGCTGAATCGATTGAGTGATGCGATGTCATTGGATTCGTAGTCACATAGAATAAACACAATCGTTAAAATTTTTACAGCCATCCGATGAAGTGACACCTGGATCGTTGGCGATCGATTGCCGTAATCAGAACTATTCTCGTGTGAAGGGGCGCGGACGCGGAGATCTTGAGACGCGAGGTGCGGTCGTTCGTGCGTGAGCTGGGAGTAATGCGTAAACTGCAGAGATGGGCTCACTTTATTTCCATTGTCTTAGCTGTTTGGACGACGGAGAGTCTTGGTGTGTTGAACGAGTTTGAAGTGGTGGAGATGAATGAGAGATGGGATTATAGCTATGATATACTTCGAAGTTGCTTTCCTTTTGTCAGAAGGTCGAGTTCTTGTCTTTAAATGAGATTGCTTGATTTAGGATCGATGGTGGTGGGTTTCTGGCGATGGATTTTGGAAAGATTTGACAGGTATTTACATAGTATTCTAGGTATCTCATCCAGTCCAGTACCGGGGCACTTGTTCTCGTTGTACTAGTAGTTTGTTAGTGATGTAATTCACCCATGCATTCTGGAATATACCTCTGCAGAAACATGATCGTGAACACCAAACCCAATGGCTACAATAACTCGTATGTTGAATTCTGAGGTCTTTCAATGCATCCAAATCGATTGCGCATTTTAAATTAATGATATCTACTGTATTGAAAGCGGGGTTGTGGTGACTAGATTCAGGGGCGACGAGTGCCCAGGGCTGGTACCGGATGGGGTAGATATCGAATTGGAATTTTTGACTGCTTGTAGTTTCTAGTTTTCAGACGAATGGGTTTGGGATTGAGATGTGGTCAATCGGATGTTTGTGTACGTGCTGAACAGACTGCAATCTCAAGGCGCCAGATATCGATTCCCGAGTACTTCTCGCAGAGATGGCATGTTCTATCCTTTCCGGATCACTTGTAGAGAGGAAGCGCGCTCGCCTGACATGTTGCGGGTGTGGGATTTCGCCGTCTGCATTCTTCGGCTGGACATAGCATGAACCGTATTCCATCACAGCAGATCAGATCTTTTGGCTGCTTAAAGATGTCTCTTACCCCTACGTACTATGCTGGCGAATCATTGAAGAAAGCCAAATAATGCCATGAAGTCGTCTTTTACGCTTCGGCGTCCCCTGGAACCTTCACCTCCTGCTTGCCACGTCTCCTTCAGCTGCTCTTAACCAGGTCCAATCCTAGGCATATCATGATGCTCGCTCAACCTCGCCAGCCCTTTGTTAAACTCCTCCACACTCTCTTTGTGCGTCTTCACTCCCTCCTTCCTCAACCTCTCCATCAGATTCTTCTTCCTCAATTCATCGGCGCGGATCTCAGCCGCCGTCTTGATCGTCGCGTGAATCGGTCGTGATGAGAGAGTGGTAGTGTGAGACTGCTTGTAGATATTATTTGGCTCGGCTTCGTCGTCTTCGTCGCCTGATTTGGGGGTTTCTTTCGTGGTCGAGGTGAAGGTCTTTGGCGTTGGTTCGGCGGTGGGAGAGGGTGCTTGAGTGAGTTCTTGTGATGTGCTGGTCGATTTCTGCCTCTTTTTTTTCTTTGACTTGGTTATTGAGCCACCCTTTATCTTCAGGGCGCCGCCTGAGCCTTTGTAGTCTGAGACGGGCATTTTGGCGGTGGTAATGCTGGATGCGACAGTAGAGAGTGAGGTGTCGATTGGTAGGGCTGAGGCATTCACATTATCGATAGTGCTCGGCCGATGATCGGAGAAGGTGTAGTCGAAGTTTAATATTGGAGTCAGAAACCGTCACCACAAACACTGCGAGCAAAAGTGGTTAGATCAAGATAAATAGGTATGTGTGGTGTCTCCTTCTATCACCTATGTCGGCCGGGTAGCTGAAATCAATATTCGTCCGTTATAAGAGACGGATCTTTCGTACTGTTTATTATCTTCCAACATTCCTCACAACACTATCTTCCAATTGCTCGTTCAACATCTTCTTTCGTCTTTCAAATTCATCTAACCAACTCAGCACATTCACTTGAACCAACAAATCCTAGATATCACCCATCATGGACTCAATGATTCTCGGACGTGGCAGAAATGCTCTCCTACTAGGCTCTGGTTTCGTCGCCACTCCAACTGTCGATGTCCTCTCCAAGGCCAATGTCTCCGTCACCGTTGCATGCCGAACTCTTGAGAAGGCCAAGAAACTCGCTGGTAACTTCAAGAACGCCAATGCCATTTCACTCGATGTCACGGACACAGCTGCCCTTGAGGCAGAGGTCGCCAAATACGATGTCACCATCTCCCTCATCCCATACACTTACCACGCAGCCGTCATCAAGGCCTGTATCAAGGCGAAGAAGCACGTTGTCACCACTTCCTATGTCTCCCCAGCAATGATGGAATTGGACGCTGCAGCCAAGGAAGCAGGAATCACCGTCATGAACGAGATCGGTCTTGACCCCGGTCTTGATCATCTCTATGCCATCAAGACTATTGATGAAGTCCACAAGGCCGGTGGAAAAATCACCAGCTTTTTGTCGTACTGTGGTGGTCTTCCAGCTGCCGAGTGCTCCGATAACCCTCTCGGTTACAAGTTCTCCTGGTCCAGCAGGGGTGTGTTGTTGGCGTTGAAGAACTCTGCTTCATACTTCAAGGATGGAAAGCGAGTGAACGTTTCGAGTGCCGATTTGATGGCTACTGCCAAGCCATACCACACTGGCTTCCAGGGCTATAACTTCGTCGCCTACCCTAACCGCGACAGCACGCCATGTATGTATTATCAAAACCTTCTCCATACGTGATTTGTTCGGCTAACATCGTGCTAGACCGCGAACGCTACAGCATCCCAGAATGCAACACCATCATCCGAGGCACCCTCCGCTACGCTGGTTTCCCAGAATTCGTCAAAGCCCTCGTCGACATTGGCTACCTCTCTGACGCGGAAGAAGACTTCCTCAAGCCTGACGCACCAGCAACAACCTGGAAAGAAATTACCGCTAAAATTCTCGGATCCAAATCTAACGCCACCGAAGACCTCGAATGGGCCATCAGCTCCAAGACCTCCTTCGCCTCCACCGAGGAGAAATCACGTATCTTGGAGGGAATGAACTGGATCGGTCTCTTCAGCTCTGACTTGGTCGCCGGAAAGGGCAATCCACTTGACACCCTTTGCGCCGTCTTGGAGAAGAAGATGGAGTTCGGACCTGGTGAGCGGGATTTGGTTATGCTTCAGCACCGATTCGAGATTGAGAATGCCGGTGGTGCCAAGGAGACTCGTACTTCCACCCTTTGTGATAACGGTGATCCAAAGGGATACAGTGCTATGGCTAAGTTGGTGGGTATCCCTTGTGGTGTTGCTGTATTGCAGGTTCTTGATGGAAAGATCAGTGAGAAGGGAATTTTGGCGCCAATGGATCCTAAGATCAATGACCCTATCATGGCTGAGCTTAAGGAGAAGTACGGTATCTTCTTGACCGAAAAGACGTCGTAGATATCTTCTACTTGTTCTTCAAGACAGAATATGCGTGATGAGGGTGGCTAGGTCATGAAAATGTTTATGGATTCACGTCTTGCCGAATGATACATGTAGATAGATTAACATGCCAGAAAAGCATCTCGTCATTTTGATTATCCCCTGATGTTCGCGTTACTCACCTTTTTCCCGCGTCTCTCAACCAAGAAGATATTAAGCTTAGAGGAAGCCATGGGTATGATCAAGGACTTCAGCTTTAGTTAAGCCAAGTCAACTAAAATTGCTTGGTATGCTAGTTTTGACTAACTAGAAATTACGAACGCCTCTAGTAATCTTACTATTGGCGGCTGGGCTGATTGCAATGCAATTTTAGCCTAACAGAAGGGAGTGACTCGTGGGATGAGGAGCCCTCAGGGCGTTCGTCTATCAGTCGATTGGAGGCTCCAGCCAATTGATTGACACGATCGAGTGACCATCATGAATTGATAGATTGGTGGATTGCAAGGCTATAAACTAATTTAGTAATTGTAACTAGTCAATAGAATGCCAAGACTACCGATGTCCGGTCGAATTAAAATCAGGAGGCGTAGGAGAAGCTTACCGAGTTAAGAATACCTATACTATATATATAACTATCCTGATTAGGCCTAGTATCGATCTAGGCTCTAAAGAGCTAAACAACCAATTAGAGAGCCTAAATAACATATTATTAAGCGAAAATCTTCCCGAAACTGACAATCGATGCATCCAGAGACCTTGAACTGATTGACTGACCACGGGAAAGAAACGCTTGATTGAACCTGGACGAGACTGAAGAGCTAATCGAAGAAGAGGGATTGAGTCTATGCCTACAGTGTCAGGTCATAAGTGTGTTGCTAGTCTATGCAAGGTTTGAGCTATCGAGTATTTTAGCTAAAAATCTTGCTTTGCCCACATTTTTATACTCCTACTTTTCTTGTACCAAACTCATCCTTTGTCAAGCCTTTTGGCTTCTGAGTTAGAGCCATCAGGATATCGCTTCAGTGAGCCCAAATGCATTATTTAGCAGCAATCAATATAGATCAGAATAAAATTTGCTGTAAGAGCATCTAAACATGAACTCCTCGTAACGTCTAGATACCCTGATCAAGCGTAGGAGCCTTCTCAATAAATGTACCATCATCCACCCGATGGCTCTTCCTATCAAAACCCAAATACCTTGCCACATTCGGCGAGAGCGACCAATATAGCAACAATCCTTGCTCATCACCAACAATGAACTTAACCGCCCCAACCCGTCGTAGTTCCTCCCCTCCAGAGGTCTTCTTAGCAAGAGTCACTTTCGCCGACACAGCGCCGGGCTTGGGGTCACAAGACCATACCTTAAATTCTTTGTTGTAAGAACAATGCTCCACCACTTTTCTATTGGTAATGTTGGCAATTACTTCGAGTCGATCACCAAGTAGAGGCGAACCTGCGTGATTTTTGTATCTAAAAGTACAGGCTATGGCTGATAGCCAAATGCTCCAAATGCAACTGTCAACTCTGATATAATTACAAGGTGCTCTGATCATATCCATTAGACCAACTTGATTAAGAACGTACCAATTTTGAACATTCCACCCTCACCCCACACGTCTCTCATCTACCGCATCATGTCGGCCTATTGTTTGGGATCATGGTTGATTTGATTACGAATCAAGTGCCGAGATGTCGATTGCCAACCATTATCCTTCCTTGTCCCCGATTCCTGCGACATGCCGCCATTTCCAACCACCAGCGGGCTTCTCCGCCCCTTCTCGGGCACAAGCACTGTTGGTGATATACTAAGCTTCAGACACTCCTTGTATTCGCTGTCCAACTCCTCGAATCGTTGCTGAGTCGCCTTAGCCACGTATCTTTGCGATCCACAACAGTCAAAAGCATCGTTGTAGGCCATGTCGCAATGTTCCCTGGCCAACTTCAAAGCCGAGCGATTGACCCTCACGGGATCCATTCTTCCCGGTTCAAACCTGATGTAGGTCGTCAGAAACTTTCTAATCGTGTGGTCAAGGAATTCCAGCGCACTGGTGAGCTCGTTCTGTGGCAAGTCATCGCCTCAGTTTGGTCTGTGTTCGAACTGCCCGTCGTGATAGTTTCGACTCTCAAGGGAGTTTAGCCTTTTCTGCTCCACCTCATCGGCCCAAGACAGTTTTCTGACTTGTCCTGCGGCTCCATAAATCCGGGCATTAATTTGGGTATCTCCCGATTTCCGCGGCGTTGCAACAGAATCGATGAGGTTGATTCTGCCTCGGAGGCCTGTCGCATTGCCGCTGCTCTGTCTGCAGCAGCCTTTTCAGTGGTTGCGTTCGTATTGTCGGCTTGCGCATGCATTTCCGCAAAGATCTTTTCAAATTTATCCACTTCCTTCGTCATGGCTAATGCATCCGCGACTGAGTCCATCTTCTCCTTCAAGGATTGGGTGGCAAGCTCTGTCTAGGTCTTTTTGAGTTCTGATTCTTTCACTTCGTCAAATTGTACCTGGAAAATGAATGCCCATTTCGTGTATTGCCAGTCTCCGAGCATATTTTTCTGTCCAGGGTTCTGTTCAGACTGCTTCCAGCTCGGCCTCAACATTGTCGCATCAAGTCTCGGACCATGCGTTTCAGCGAATTTCGCCATCTGATCTTTAGTCACATTGACGTGTAGAGTGCTCGATTTGTCGCGAGCTGAATAGACTTTATCAAGACTAAGAAATAGGTGCAATGGATCACTTGCAAGCTTGGTAGCCACCTTCTTCAACCCTTCCCCAATCTGAGACACGGCTTCTGCCACGATGCCATCACTGCCTCCACTTCTCGACTGAGAAAAAGACTCTGAAGTGGTGAAATGCATCTGGTCACGATCAGCTCGAAGCCACAATTGAGAAACGCAGCAAGTTGCTTACCTGACGCTGAGCAAGAGATGCTATCGATCGCACTATTGGGGGATGATAAACAATCCATCGGGATCGTTGACTGAAGCTTCGATTCTGTCCGTAATAAAAACAGTCGTTGAGTTGGAGCTTTGCCCATGTTAAATCTGCAATCATCAGCTCATGAAAACAACGATGACTAATGTTTCTGACTTTGATCTGATGCGTAATCTGGAGTTTTGCCTGCCTTCTCCGGATGTTTTGTTTTCTGCATAAGATCGAGAATGTGAAAGTTTGACATTCGACCAAATCTTCGATTTGGCTCCAAGTACTCGCTAGCAACAAATATATCCGTATCCCCCAACACTTTCAATGCTTCTGCTGAGGACCAGGCGACCGGCTTTGTTGTTCCATCAGGAGTCTTCTCGGGAAACTGCCCTTTATCTTTGGAAGATACAGGCGGGATCATTTTTGCGTCAATGGCATCTCTTTCATCTTTTTCTGTAAGCAGTCCAAAGAAGCATTGTATTTTATAATATCTCTTGCTGCTGTTCTGGAATTCGATGATGACTTAGTCCTCTTTCCTGGGCTCAATCGGGAATGTGACCCATTGGCCGGATGTAGCAATATTCAAAGCCATGGTGGATGTTAGAATAAGGGCGATCACCACATTGTGCACGTGACTGCATGTGACAGCACGTGACGCAGCATATATATTCCTCATTTCTGCCACGTAGATTAAATCAAGCTTGATCATCTTCACTCATTTTATCAGTGGATAAGATGGAGTCGTGAAGACGAAGGCAGCAGATTTTTTGGAGTAGGAAACAAGCGCCGAACGTGCTGGGACAGACAGCAAGCAACTTCGAGCGCTGACTACTTTACACATTTTAGGAGTCGGGCATTTAGCTCTAACGCAACCACGAGCATGCCTTAACGAGCTGAATTTTAGCTTTCGCGTGGACGATGCATACCTCTAGTAGTCTCTAAACTGTTCTCAGCCGCGTACTAGCCCAACTAGGACGTGAACGTGCCAAGCACTAAAAGTAGGCTAGCTATGACCATGCGGAAGCGCACGGAGGTATTGTTCCAACCGATCAAAAGGGTATAGTATCAGCTGTACCACCAGGCCAGAATTACAGACCTCAGTTACACGTGGTAGGTGCAAAGATTGTCCATCATGCAGACCAAGGCGTTGCATGCAGAGACGAGCTGCTTTTTCAGATCCTCCAATCTCATCTATGCACCTCGAGACTTCCGCCTGTAGTACTGAGAGCTGATGAGGTACAGATATCTCATAGCTTTTGGAGAGCGAGCCTCCCGTTAGCATATTGTGCGCATCAAACTTGATCGACCCTTTTTACTCGTAGGTCACAGTTTCTGTAGTTTTGCTTGTTTCCTTCGTCATCCAGAGCACTTTCACCGTCATTGAGATTATTACTCGTTCGCTCAAACTTTTATCTGCAGCGGAAGCAGACATGCACGCTACTGCATCTGCGCCCAGAAAAAAAGCCAGAGACGAAAAAATCCCCGTATGTTTGCTTGAACAAGCGTTCACATTTGGCCGGGCGAGTTTTTCTATAGCTGCGTGAGAAAATGGGGGAAGACCTGTGACGATGATTCTTCCCAGTCTACAAGAACTCCCTTTGGAGGCTTGTACGCCCTAATCTCATTAGTACACTGTGGTTGACCGGTGGGAGCAACATACATTGCTGTTTTCGATGTTCGATCGATCGTGAGAGCCAGTGACATTGCCACTTGTGAACGGGACATCTACCGTTAAACTCAGCGACGCACTGAAGTTCTCGGAGCTACACACAGCCTGCATACTTTGAGATTCGCGGAAGAACGCAGAACCGCTATCGTGATCCAGTACAATTTTTGCTGTGATGTTTTTATCATTGAAGTCGAACGGCCAGGCAGGAGTCCATGGACGTTGCACGTCTGGTATACGCTCAGAACGGAAACCTGAGAGGATCTGAATCGTTGTTTGCTCCATGGAACTGGGAATGGATGTCCCAATGCTGCGAGATTGACAAGTGATAGCCTGGTAGGATCTAATGTGTCCATGGCTGTCTGATACGAATTTTTATCGAAAATCTCATGTTCCTTCTTGGTGAAGCTGGATTTGGGGAATTTCTGTTTTGAGACCATGGCACTATAGACCTAGTCGACGGCACGTTCTACCTAATGTTTTAGCAGTCCTCGAGTTGATCCCAGGTATGGCTCTCGAATCTAGTGCCGTAGATTAGATATCTTGAGCCGTAGAGACGAGTTCATCACAGTTCATTCACAGATGCGGTTTGTTGAAGCGAATTGATGTTGATGAAGGTGCCAGGTGGGAGCAAAGGTGGGTGCCCTTTCACGCTAGATGTCACGCCTTATGCCTGAACTTCTCAGGCAAGTAACGACTCGGGCATGATCAATGACATCCGCCAGACACATGTATGATTGGGATTCATCGATCAATCCATCAGTAATTATCTCGCAGCCTTCTTTCCCCAGTAGAAAGCTTTAATTACGTTGTACCTAGCAACAAGAAGAAGAAGAGCGGAAGGACGGAAGGCGGACTCGATTTTTACTAGAGCTAGGTGAACTTACGGGCTAAATTCCGCCTCCAATTCATTCCCGTTGACAATAAACTTCTCAGTCGGTAGCATAACAATACTTATTCTCGCCAATCCGTCAGACTAGCGTTCTTCCACCGATGCATAGTCCCTCGTTGCGCAACCGTCTCCCCAGCTACCAATACTTGACTCTTTCCCAATTTAAAGATTAACTCAAAACTTCCTACGATTATGGTTGCATAATACATCGATAGTGTCCTATGAACTGTTAGAATTCCCACGGAGGCGTAACAGAATGGCAAAAGCGTACTCCTGCTGGTGGACGCGATGAGGGAGGCTGGGCGTGGGCTTGAGCGGGAGAGGATTGCAGGGACGAGGGGTGCACTATGGAGATCTGCAAAGGCTGAGTTTGTCTTTGGGATTTGCTTGTTTTCGGGAGTTCCGAAGGGCGAGATGAGCTTCAGGGGATGTTTCTATTTTAAGCTAGAATGAGGGTTACAATGAGCGTGACTGGAAGCTTGTACCTATGAATTAAGATTTTACAGAACATTCCTCTCGAAAGACTACGCCCTAGAATTTGTTTGTGCAATCTGAGGAGTGAGTACTAGGGTGGTAGTGAGAAGGGGCAATCACGTGCTTGTCCACATTAGGTAAATTCAAATCTACCCTCATCCACATCTTCCAAGCAAATCGTTTCACCACGGTTCATGTCCTGCACAAAGAGCCCGAATATTAGAGGACCTACAGCCAATTCGAGCCACAAATTGGGCAAGCTAGCATGGCTCCTGAGGAATATGAATAGTATGCGGCTACCTTCAACTTCAGGCGCGTGTCTTATCTGCTAGTGTCTATCTGGTGGAGCAAGGGCCTCGTCCGACCAAGCGACAACAACAACATGGCGATCTCGCATATCGCACGACTTCTGAGCCCTCTGAGGCTCGTCTTGTATCTAGATTGTTGTTGTAGGACTCGTCCTTCATCCCGATATTCTCCTTATCGTCCTACGAGTCTTTCCCGCCGCTGCGCGCGCCGCGCTTAGCCGTTCACCGCTTCTCGACAGACTTTTCAAGTACACCGCTGGCCTCGACGACGTCTTGGGCATCGTTATATTGCACCAGCATCAGAAATCCCTTCCAAAGAGCTCCTTGGCATCTCTAGGGCTCTGTACTTATTAACAGAGCTGACCTGCTAACGATTTTAAATAGTTATACCGCTTTCTTTATGCCTCCGAAGAAGGATATCACCGCGTCGGTTCCTATCAACTTATCCCTACCACCGGGTCACTCTACTCGCTCCTCTCGTACCCGATCCCCCTCTATTGTCTTCGAGACCCAGAGGTCATCTTCACGGTCGCGATCAACAATGCCCAGGCCGCTGAGGCTCGCGCCGTAGAGGCTCACAGGCTAAGGATGGACCGCGAAAAGGAGGAGCGCGACCTCCAGATGCAGGTCAAACGCGAAGAAGCGGCGGCGCGCCTTGCAAAAATTAGGGAGGGCTCTTTACTAGAACTACCGCATGGCACCAGTCGTCCGGGGGCGACTGAGCCGGATAACAGTACGGACTCACGTACGGCGCCTCCATCGGGATCCGCGAGCCTCATACGATTCGCGTACGCGGCGTTTCGAACAACTACTTCTCCGACGAGGCGACCGCAGCCGAAGCTACGGGCTACGTTGCGAAGGAGCTGGCCGCCGGCCGATTGGCTATCTCTACAGACCCGGGCCTGTTTATCGCTCCTCTTGGGATGGTCCCAAAACAAGACGGAACCTTACGCCGGATCCACGACCTCTCTTGGCCGCCCCAAACTTCAGTCAACGACGCCATTCCACGCGTGTTTGGCAAGCTACAGTACACCAGAGTCGACAGAATTGTTCAGCACGTCCTTCGTACAGGCCGGGGCTGTCTTCTGATGAAACGCGACATTGCGCACGCTTTTCGCAACATCCCTGTGGATCTCATTTCGTCCCGGTATCTTGGGTTTTGCCTCAACGGCGTCAATTATCAAGAACTCTGCCTCCCTTTCGGTCTCAGGACTGCGCCATTTATCTTCAATCTCTTTGCGGAAGGTCTCCATTGGGCTCTCGACGAGCAGGCCGGCACGCGCAGTATCCCTACCGCGATCGAGCACTACCTTGATGATTTTATGTTTGTGTGTACGTCTCAAGAAATTTCGGACCGCGTTTCGGAACTCTGGATCAAGACCACCGATCGACTTGGGATTCCTCGCAAGGATGCCAAAGACGTGGTCGGCACGGCCGTCGAGATATTAGGTCTTCTGGTTGATACGGTACGCTTGGAACTGCGTCTCTCCGACGAGAAGAGAGATTCTTTGATCCAGGCTATCCGTGATCACCTCTCCGAGACAAGGCCGCGGCTCCGGGATACGAAGTCCCTCGCCGGGCGGCTCAGTTGGGCCAGTGCCGTCATCCGCCTTGGCCGGGTTTACACTCGATCGATCTGGGACTACCTGAGCGGAGCATACGGAGAAGTCAATCGGCACTTTCGCCGAGCCCTGACTAGCGGTGTACGAGACGACCTTCTCTGGTGGCTCCATGCGCTCGAGCTAACCAACGGGGTCTACTTCTTCGATTATCGAAAGCGCCGTTGTTTCCACCTTTTCACTGATGCCTCCGGACAACAAAGCCTCGGCGGCTTCTTTTTCGAGTCCTCTGAGACCGATGTCTCTTGGGGGGATTACACCAATAGTATCGCAATCGAGCATGCTTTTATTGCTGAACCGTCCAATCGTTCGGCGTTTATCAACCCTAAGGAGATGGAGGCTGTTGCCGTCGCATTCCTCCGTTGGGGACCGTCTCTCTGGGCACATAATCGGGTCGTTATCCACTGTGACAACTCTACGGCCGTGGCCGGGTTGACGAAGGAGGCTGTTCGTGGTGAGAGCAACACCCATCTCCGCACTATTGTTACTCAGGCCGCTGCCTGCGATATTGTTATCGAAGCCCGCTGGCTTCCATCTACGGCTAACGGCCTGGCCGATGCCCTCTCTCGAGTCCAGTTTGATCGTATCGCCTGGCTCTGCCCCCAATGGGGCTCACCGCTTTCGATCTCACAGTTCCGCTGAACTATTGTTGAACCGTCCGATCGTTCGGCCTTTATTAACCCTAAAGAGATGGAGGCCGTTGCCGTTGCCGTTGCATTCCTCCGTTGGGGACCATCTCTATAGGCATATCCGGCCGACGCCCTCTCTCGAGTCTAGTTTTCGATCGTATCGTCTAGCTGCCTCCGATGGGGCTCACCTTTTTTTCGATCTCAGTTCCGCTGAACTATTGGTGAACCGTCCGATCGTTCGGCGTTTATCAACCCTAAAGAGATGGAGGCCGTTGCCGTTGCCGTTGCATTCCTCCGTTGGGGACCATCTCTATAGGTACATCCGGCCGACGCCCTCTCTCGAGTCTAGTTTCGATCGTATCGTCTAGCTCTGCCTCCGATGAGGCTCACCGCTTTCGATCTTACAGTTCCGTTGAACTATTGGTGAACCGTCCGATCGTTCGGCGTTTATCAACCCTAAAGAGATGGAGGCCGTTGCCGTTGCCGTTGCATTCCTCCGTTGGGGACCATCTCTATAGGTACATCTGGCCGACGCCCTCGCGAGTCTAGTTTCGATCGTATCGTCTAGCTCTGCCTCCGATGGGGCTCACCGCTTTCGATCTTATAGTTCCGTTGAACTATTGGTGAACCGTCCGATCGTTCGGCGTTTATCAACCCTAAAGAGATGGAGGCCGTTGCCGTTGCCGTTGCATTCCTCCGTTGGGGACCATCTCTATAGGTACATCCGGCCGACGCCCTCTCTCGAGTCTAGTTTCGATCGTATCGTCTAGCTCTGCCTCCGATGGGGCTCACCGTTTTCGATCTCACAGTTCCGCTGAACTATTGGTGAACCGTCCGATCGTTCGGCGTTTATCAACCCTAAAGAGATGGAGGCCGTTGCCGTTGCCGTTGCATTCCTCCGTTGGGGACCATCTCTATAGGTACATCTGGCTGACGCCCTCGCGAGTCGAGTTTCGATCGTATCGTCTAGCTCTGCCTCCGATGGGGCTCACCGTTTTCGATCTCACAGTTCCGCTGAACTATTGGTGAACCGTCCGATCGTTCGGCGTTTATCAACCCTAAAGAGATGGAGGCCGTTGCCGTTGCCGTTGCATTCCTCCGTTGGGGACCATCTCTATAGGTACATCTGGCCGACGCCCTCGCGAGTCGAGTTTCGATCGTATCGTCTAGCTCTGCCTCCGATGGGGCTCACCGTTTTCGATCTCACAGTTCCGCTGAACTATTGGTGAATTGTCCGATCGTTCGGCGTTTATCAACCCTAAAGAGATGGAGGCCGTTGCCGTTGCCGTTGCATTCCTCCGTTGGGGACCATCTCTATAGGTACATCCGGCCGACGCCCTCTCTCGAGTCTAGTTTCGATCGTATCGTCTAGCTCTGCCTCCGATGGGGCTCACCGTTTTCGATCTCACAGTTCCGCTGAACTATTGTTGAACCGTCCGATCGTTCGGCGTTTATCAACCCAAAAGAGATGGAGGCCGTTGCCGTTGCCGTTGCATTCCTCCGTTGGGGACCATCTCTATAGGTACATCTGGCCGACGCTCTCGCGAGTCTAGTTTCGATCGTATCGTCTGGCTCTGCCTCCGATGGGGCTCACCGCTTTCGATCTTACAGTTCCGTTGAACTATTGTTGAGCCGTCCGATCGTTCGGCGTTTATCAACCCTAAGAGATGGAGGCCGTTGCCGTTGCCGTTGCATTCCTCCGTTGGGGACCATCTCTATAGGTACATCTGGCCGACGCCCTCGCGAGTCTAGTTTCGATCGTATCGTCTGGCTCTGCCTCCGATGGGGCTCACCGCTTTCGATCTTACAGTTCCGTTGAACTATTGTTGAGCCGTCCGATCGTTCGGCGTTTATCAACCCTAAGAGATGGAGGCCGTTGCCGTTGCCGTTGCATTCCTCCGTTGGGGACCATCTCTATAGGTACATCTGGCCGACGCCCTCGCGAGTCTAGTTTCGATCGTATCGTCTGGCTCTGCCTCCGATGGGGCTCTCCGCTATCGTCCTTACAGTTCCGTTGAATTCTTGCTATCCCGGGGATTGCAACTTTGGGCTTGGCGCGCTGTTCGTGGCAGCCGTTCTTTGCAGGCTCATCGGCTTAAGCGCCATGCTACTCTGCTATCGCCGACGTTCGGCAGATACCCTGGTCGGACTCCGGTACTCGTACAAAGCTTGCTAACGTGCTTCGTCCAGCACCTAGCCTCGAGTATACTTCCTACGATAGCGAGCTCCTCCCTACAGTTCATAGGTTCTTCCTCCGTACCCTTCGCGAGCGAAACCTTGGCCTCTCTGATGAGTATATTACCCTCTTATGGTACGGCTTGGCCCAGAACACGCGCAACACGTACGGCGCGGGTATCAAGAGCTGGGAGAGGTTCTGTACGCTGGAGGGCTGTGTAGACTATCCCGCAGAACCCCTCAATCTCGGCGAATGGATGGCAAGGCGTGTCATTACTGGAGGAGCGAAAGGCATCATTTCCGGCGCTACAGCGGCCAGCTACCTCTCCGTAGTACGTTCAAAGCATATCGACCTGGGATACCCTATCAGCGCGTTCGCTGATCCGATGCTCCTACGCGCAAGACAGGGGGCTCTCAACCTCAGGCCTCCGAAGCGCAAGAATAGGCTCCCTATTACTGTACGCATCCTTGAGGGACTGACGGCTGTGGAACCGACCACCGGAGCCGACCTCAATCTCGACACTCTCTTCAAGGTGGCCTATGCTGGTTTCTTCCGCCCTGGCGAGCTGGCTTACACTAGAAGAGATAGGGAGCACCCGCTGTTCTCCTATACTCACGTCTTACGGAGCGATATCGCCTTCCATCGTCATACGCCTAGCCATCAGCCTTACGGGGTCTCTATTTTCCTGAAGCGTAGCAAGACCGATTACGCTAATCAGGGCGTTCCCATCTCCATCGCCGCAACGGGAAAACCTACCTGTGCAGTAGCCGCCCTGGTAAGACTTTTCAGGCACGATCCGAAGCCGCTTTCGGCGCCTCTCTTCGACATCGGCAAAGGGCATTGTTCGGCCGCTGCTGTACACATGCAACTACGCCGACGCCTCCTCGCTACTGGTATTATCTCCTCGCTGGACGACAAGTCCTACACAGGCCATTCCTTCCGCAGGGGTGCTGCTACGGACGCAGCTGCGAAGGGAGTGCCTGAGCTCGAGCTTAAGGCAGCGGGTCGATGGTCCTCCGAAGCTTTCCTCCGTTACATATCCCGTTCGTTCGAACAGCAGCTTGCAATCAGTCGCCTGTTCCTGATATAACACCGTTGTGTTCACCCGATCGCCAAAAGCTATACTCTGCTTCGCTACACCGCTGTGTTTCTCGCCTCTACCCCGGACCGAGTATGTCGTACAGACTCGCCTCCTATCCCACCTCGTTTCCTTCTTGTTTGTCTGGGCCGCAGGCGCTTCGCTTCTGGGCAGTAGGGCACCTCATTTGCCTTCAATCGAGAAGCAATTGAGCCGTGGGCATGCCATCCTGAGACCTACCCCGTGGCTGAAGCCCCGTGTGGCTGAGGAAGCCTGTATGGCTCAGGGCTCAATGGCTTGCTCGCTCACAATGAAAATTCACGTGCCCTGGCCTGCGTCCGGCCAATCAACAGATAAAACGTGCCAGATGACCGTGATCCGAAGGCGTGGCGAGATGGAGATAGATGCTAGTGTCTATCTGGTGGAGCAAGGGCCTCGTCCGACCAAGCGACAACAACAACATGGCGATCTCGCATATCGCACGACTTCTGAGCCCTCTGAGGCTCGTCTTGTATCTAGATTCCCACCCGCCTACACCCTGTAGTCAACGTCTTATACGTGCGGGCAGTAGGGCACCTCATTTGCCTTCAATCGAGAAGCAATTGAGCCGTGGGCATGCCATCCTGAGACCTACCCCGTGGCTGAAGCCCCGTGTGGCTGAGGAAGCCTGTATGGCTCAGGGCTCAATGGCTTGCTCGCTCACAATGAAAATTCACGTGCCCTGGCCTGCGTCCGGCCAATCAACAGATAAAACGTGCCAGATGACCGTGATCCGAAGGCGTGGCGAGATGGAGATAGAAGCCAACGCAAGAAAACGATCGATTCTTCTACTGACCTCGCACAGCATAACCAGCAATCCCAGGAGTTCCAGATAAAGAAATAAGATCATTGGATTCTTTCTGTCCGTTTCGAAGCATTTGAGGTTTCATTTTTTAGCGTCCGTTTAAGAATGGTGGCTTGGCCGTGAACCTAGACCGGCATGTTTGGACGGAGATCTCCCTGTCTGAGCTCTCCCCTTTTATTTACGCCTTGGAAATTCAACAACTTTCTTTCCTCTCTCTTGTTCTTCCTCAATACACTCGTTTTCACTTTCTTTCATAGCGGGTGAGACCACTCTTTCAAATCATCCAGTCATTCGTTTCTTCCACTTTCTGGCCCTTCAAACATCGTTTTCGCAACCGAGACAAATTCTCTTAGTGAGTTGGCAGACTGGTTTGTCTGTAGAGCAAAGCTGATCGATCAGATTACATCCCATCTATCTCCATATTTATACCATCATCATGCACGCAACGCAATCCCTTGTCGCATTGGCGGCCCTGGCTTCATTGGCCTCAGCCCAGGTTATGGGCTTCAACTCTGGAGCTACCCTCGATACATACAAGGTTAAGACTCAGGCAGACTATGAGGCGGAATTCACTACCGCCCAAGGACTTGTCGGAGCTCCTGGCAAGTTCAACAGTGTCCGTCTATACACCATGATTCAGGGGGGCACAGACACCGACCCAACAAGCGCTTTCCAGGCCGCGATCAAGACCAATACTACAATGCTCCTCGGAATCTGGTGTTCTGGTACCACCACGATCGAGAAGGAGCTTAAGGCTTTGAGCACGGCGATCACAACCTACGGCACAAAATTTACAGACTTGGTTGTTGGTATCTCCGTAGGCAGTGAGGATCTTTACCGAACCTCTGTCACTGGCGTCATCAACAAATCCGGCATTGGAAACTCCCCAGATGCTATTGTAAACTTCATCAAGGACACCCGCAAGGCTATCGCCAACACGCCTCTTTCTGGAACCCCTGTTGGACACGTTGACACGTGGACGGACTGGACCAACTCTTCCAATAAGGCTGTTATTGATGCCGTTGACTTTATTGGAAACGATTTGTATGCATACTACGAGGACACCAAAGATAACCGAGTCAGCAATGCTGCTGATCTCTTCAACGAAGCTTACAACGCTACCTTGGCCGTCGCCGGTGGCAAGCCAGTCTGGATCACCGAAACATAAGTCTCCCTTACTCTTCTCACTGTTCTCATGCTAACTTTCTGTGTACTGGATGGCCCACTTCCGGTCCTTTGTTCGGAAAAGCCACTGCCAGCAACTCCGACGCTCAGGAATACTGGCAAACCGTCGGATGCCAATTGTTCGGCAAGACCAATGTTTGGTGGTACAACCTCAGGGACTCCAACCCAGCCAACGAGGCCAAGTTCGCCATCACTTCTGATCTGTCCACCACTCCATCGTTCGACTTGAGCTGCCCTGCTGTTGTTAAGCCTACCAAGGGTGGTGACGGAATCTCCTCCAACAGCACCTCGACTGCAACTTTCCCAGGCAGCTCAGGTACTTCATCAAGTCGCCCAGGCAGCACAGGTACTTCATCAAGTCGCCCAGGCAGCACAGGTATCTCTTCAAGTGGAAGTGGAAGTGGAAGCTCCAACGTGACAACCGGCGCTGCAGGTGGCGCCCGAACTTCCGGCTCAGCAGGATCAGGAACAACAGGGACCTCTCCAGTAGTCACAGGTGTCGCAAGCTCTGCTGGCGCAATGATGGGATTGACCATGTGCATTTTGCTCGGATCCATCAGCTTTTTGTTGTAGATATCAGTTCGAGGATCGAAAATATTTTTGCATAGGTCATGGAGTTAGAATTAGAGAACTAGAGGGCCTGGGCTCAGACACAGCCAGGTATTGCATGGTCGTTATTTAAGCCAAACGGCGTCATCTATTGTTGGCGTCGATTTTTTTGCTCCAGCTTTTATTTTATTTAATTGTAACTTGCGACCAGTTTCGATTTCGACGAGATCAGCTACTAAAAGACCCGGGTTTAGATTTTTGTACTGATTTTCCTGTTTCTCAGCCTTCGTACGGCAGCGTCCCAAACAGGAAAGATCTCCAGGGAATTACCCGCCTGCACATGACCTCTAAGCGATCTCCAAAAAGCTGAGCTGAATCAGGGATCTACACCAGACAGACGCATTTCCAGCACCATCACTCCACTGCCCATCCCATCGCGACAGATAATAATTTGCCCCTCCACTCCTCTGAAGAATAAACATCAATGGGTTCGATACCATCGCAATCTAACTATACCAGACTTCCACATCAAGATCATACAAAACATCCACCTTCATAACATAAACTTCATACAGCTTCATAACCTATCCCTATCCAACGTCGAACCCCCAGCCAATATCACCCACTAAAACCTATCCCCATCCATCAAACCCTATAGACACCCTATCTTAACAAGAATATAGCGAGAACAAAAAGAAAAGCCATTTGAAAGACACGACTCAGATTCTACCCGCGAAGAGCAGAGTCAACAGCGGTTACACGCCCGGGCAGTCAGACGAGCTGACCCGCATCACCCTCACCAGTTAGGTCGGGCTGCATCTTATATCTGCCGTGCTAGCAATCACACGACCGTATCCATGTCTTGGCTAGAGAGAGGAAGGATGGTTGAGCCTCACCAGCCTCATCAGGTAGACGATCCGTAGGTAGCTCCTCCATACATGTCACTGCAGTTGTAAAGAGGACAAACCTCGTCTTCACATGGCCGTAAACTGTTTCGCGAACGAGCAGAGCGTTGGTTCACCATATCTTATTCATCCAAGTCTATCTACAAAGTAAAAGTAAAAAACGCCGCTCCAACGCGAAAGGCTCTACCAAATCTCTATGGGCACCACAATAGGGATAGACGACAGGACCAACCCTAGACATAAAAATGCCATACATCAAGGCTACCTACCGCCCACAATATCCAAAAATATATCTATATCCAACAAGTCTAAGCATACACATACTTGACGATCCAAAAACCAACAGTGTAAGTACGCTCTATCAACAGAGAGTGTCAAAAGATACTAAACTTCCTCCTAGGACTGCCACCACCAATACCGGCAGAAGAGCCTTCGGCAGAGTATCCAGAGTCCCGATCCCCCTCCTCTTCAAAATCAATATCGAAACCCTCCTCCTCCTTGCCTGTCACACCATCAATATACTGATAATCCTCTCCCGTCTCCTCATGCGCCTCCCAAGCTTTCTGCATGGCGCCCCTGGTATTCCATCTCAATGTCCTTGAGATAGAATCAAACCATTCCGTCGGTCGTGATAGCACAGTTGGGAACGGATATTGCGAAGCAGCAATAGTGACATAATCGCCCTGTCGTAGCTCAACGCGACCTTTGCCATCAAAAGCGCAGTAAGCTGTCGCGCGCGACGATTTGGGAACAGCGATGCGGAGAGCCATGGAGTCGTTTAATAACATAGGACGGAAGGAAAGAGTATGCGGACAGATCGGCGTGAGAAGAATGGCAGGAATATCGGGATGGACTAGCGAGCCGCCGGCAGAGAGGGAGTACGCTGTCGAACCCGTCGGTGTGGAGAAGATACATCCATCTGCTTGGACAACGGTGAGGAGTTCGTCGTCTCCATAGAGCTCGAGGTTAGAGACATATGGAGACGGACCACGATCTATGACCACCTCGTTCAAGACCTCGAATTGTTCTGCTTCGATTGGATCATGCCTGTTGTTTGTCCCTGGTTCGGCAGCACTGGCCCGGTAGACGGTGCTAGGTAAATCGCATCCTGAGGTTCACTCTCATGCCTTCGTCGCCCATAATCGATGTGAGGGATTCCTTGAACTGGCGGAATTCGAAGTTCGTAAGGAAACCGAGGGAGCCAAGGGAAAACGAAAGTATCGGTGGCACTATTCGCTGAAACAGATGGCTCGTGTACAGAACTGTGCCGTCACCTCCTAGCGTGAGGACCAAATCGAACTTCTCTGGAGTGGTCCAGCAGAGATCCCGGGTCCAGAATCTCAGCATGCTCTCATATCTTGAATCTTTGGCTATGAGGCTCGTTACGTCGAAGCGTTTCGATGTCTTCAACTTTGCATCGACGTAAACATTGACTCCCACCTCGGAACCATTGCGCGGTGTAGAAAGTAGCCACTCTGCCAATTCCCGAGTCAAATGCACAAGCTGATTATCGCGGGCCTTGGTGACTATCATGACATTCCGCACCGCTCGCTTGATCGGCCTCCTTTGCAGCTGCTTCGAGACTTCGCGTACCCCTGTTGCCGTTTGCATGAGTCTACTGTGGGTAAGATATGCATCGTCCTCCAACTCCGTCAGGACTTTCTCAATGTCCACCACATCGTCGAAGCGTTTGTGGAAGAAACATGGCGACCGCAGCGCAGACAATTTGCTTGCCATTGTCGTGGAGTTCTGTTCGAGTTGTAGATCGGCGAATGCTTCGCTCAAGCGCCTCGATCGAGAATTTGAAGGGCTCCCGTCGTCAGGTTTGACAATGTTGATATTGCTGCCATTGCCCGCAAGAAGCGATTGTATAGTGGAGGATATGGAGAGGTTGGACGTAGGGGGTGGGCGGGAAACAAGGGCCTTCATGATGGTTTGGCGAGGGATAGAGTCAATTGAATATGCTCCTTTGCGATGGTGATTGAAGGTACTCGAATTCTGGCTTGATATAGGGAGTGGAGCCGGTCGAGCAGTGACGCGGGAGGATGATACTGGCGATAGCGCAGGTCGGGATGAAGTGGTATGAGGTAGCTCTGCACCGTTCGGCCTGGCTATAAATTGATCTTCATGGCTGATATGTTTGATATTGTGACCATCTCCGACCATAGATTCAGGTCTTGGTGGAGGAATCGGTGGTTGTGTTGCATAATCCAGCTGCACGGTGATATCCTCGGAGTTTGTCGCCGCTGTCATTGTGGAGTTTGGGCGGGGAGCCAGAGATTAGTCCGGGGAAGGGGTGAGTGCGACGGGCGGACGAAGGAAGGACACACAAAGAGGAGAGACAATAATCCGGCTCTATCGAAATCTGTGTTCCCCTCTTCCGACTGTGCGGTAGAATGCCTTTATCCTCCTGAGACGACCCGATCGCTTTGCATCATGTCTGGATTTGCTCAATTCATACACACGCGCCAGGTTTGCTCGTCATTCACGCCTGCGCCGTGGAGATGCCACTGTGTTTGCCGAGCAGAAAGAGAAAGTTGAAGAGGCACTTTACAGAAGCAACAGATGAAGCAAAAAAGCAAGCTATCACAAAGCCACAGCTCTCCCTTCGCCATTCGATGCATCTGATTGCCCAGGGATGGTCATGCTCTGCGCGAGAAGAGGGAGATGGGATTAGGAGGACCTTGAGGATCCGAGATGTCTGACGAGTGAAAAGCTGATATGGACGCAGGTGTTTGGCAATGCTAACTATCCCTGATCCAAAGATTGAACCACAACCCTATATGGCTTTCCCTCCACGAATAACACTCGGCCTTTGTTTGTGTCCACTGCTGTCAATGCTCCAATCGACATCTACCCGCTCCCTTGCCGCCAGCCATGTTCTGACGGCATATCAGAAACAATTGGAAGGATGATCCAAGACCGCCATTCAACGCCTGATTATTGCCTTTGAGATGCGACATCGCTTAGCAGAGAGCGCTGGTTTCAGAGGGATGTGAAACATGTAACCCGCTGCGTACCAGGCGAGTTTGGTCAAATCCATCGCCGAAATTTGGCCAGGAGTTTCGGGAAGTATATTTTATTGTTTCGAATCTACGCATTTGATGCTTCGGCGCGTACTAGACTTTGTGGCTGTGCTGGAAAATTAAGGCCTCGTGAGATGGTATCGCGATCGAGATTCAAGGTTTGCATGTCGGACTGGAGAACTTCACAAACCAAAGATTTCTTCCTGATGCGACGAAAAATTTCAAGGAGCTTGGTCACAATTTTTTGGAGAAAAATCACGTGCATGTAAATGGGCAGCAACTTCAAGTTGTGTTAATCTCTACCTGTTTGAAACCCACAATAACATCTACCACATTGATAGCCTGTTCTAGAAATTCAAGACTGATCTCGCGTGTGCTCTTTCTATCTTTCTTCATCGAACACAGGACAACACAGGACGTTCCCATTGTTGGAGTCTTGGACGAAGAGTGAGACTATATTACTAGAGAAGACTTTACATGTCACCACTGACTGCTTGCTATAGCTTCCCGGCAGCAGAAATTGGTATCACAACTAGAAATGCTTCGTCTTGACTCTTGTTGGTATGAGTGTTGATTGCTGGTACCTGAGTATCTGCGCCGACCCTTCACGCCGTAGGTGTTTGCGTTTGGCCGGGATACATGCGCGATATCTGTCCTGGACATACTATATCTATATATTGATGATGACCCGGTGCGGCAGTCTATGATCTTCCATAAATCGATAGAAAGGCACATGTAAAGCGGATCGTTGTGTGGTTTGCAGAGGCGTTGGATCATCCAATGGCGAGAAATCGAGCATGGGCGTAGAGTGGCCCAAGTTGGTATTTTTGAACACGTTCAAATTTGCTGCCTTATCAAAGACCGATTTGAGTGAGCTCAAATTTCCTAAATCATAGGTATATTGGAGAGTACCGGCCATATTTTCCTTTACTTTCTCTCTCTCTCTCTCTCTCTCTCTCTCTGACATTTTAAGAACACATCTTGTGACGAACTCATGCGGACTATGTCGCGCGCGTTGATGACGCACTATCTGACCCCCGACCGATTCGATCAGATAGGATATCAGACGAGAGGGCACTAAGTCGGGTCATCCTTGTATTGGTGCAGATATTGATGATTGGCGAGGCTTATGATATTGCCGGCCTGCCAGATCTGTAAAGTGCCGATGTGATCGAGAAGCGTAGATATCAGCGCGAATGTGACAGATATGAGCAGTGACATTGAAAAGTACAAGTAGTGATGAAGGATACGATGAACAATTCTGGGTTGTGACTTTATTGATGAAGTCAACGCTTTGGTCAACGAAGTTGGGACACGTTTTCGGCTAACATGTGGGACGGGCCGAGGACCCTGAGTGACATCATTGCTACTGTTTATGTTTTCGCACGTCGCGTCATTCTCGTCAACAAATACAGCAAAAAACCAAGACAATCGTCGCAACTACATCTTCAACGCGATAAATCATTTTGAGACCAGAATAAACCTTAAGCGAATCTATTTGAACCGTTACCATTCCTCCTTTCGCTTGCGCCGTAAAGTCGCATTTCTCACCATGGAGGAAATCAAATCTACGCGGTCAACGCGAAGGCACCTGACCAATTTCGCATTTGCACAACTACAATTTCGCTCTTGCGCAGCGGTGAAGGGCCTCGAATGATGGCCACTGACTTCCTGAGTGGAAAAAATAAGCCCGACCACCATTTCCCGGACTGAAGACCGAAGATTTGTTGTTTGCGACAGATCCATCTTCTTGCGCAATCGGCAGCCTATCGTTTTGGGACAAAACCTCCATTTGCGCCGATGTTGCCAGACCCTTGACAACATGTGCACGTTAAGAGCAATGAGACGGCAGAAGTTCATCTGGTTCTAGTGTGGCTTCTCCAGATCTGGGATTCAGCTTACGGCCTGTTGACAAGTTCCTCTCAGCGTATCGCATTGCGGTTAATTCGGTTGATTCTAGCCCTAGATGTCCCGCTTTCGAAGTAGTAGAACGCTCGATGCGCCGTAGCAAACGATTCGTTCACGGCTGGCCATAACGGGTCGAGAACATCTGGCCATGGATTCCTTGATGTACGCTCTCTGTCTATGGCGGCTTTTCTGTGGTTTGCTTATTCCTTACTCTTGCGCTGTTAGCGGTCGAATTCGTGATTATCCCGAGGACCCCAGATAGATCGCTTCCCAAGCAATCACTGATCTTGTTCTGAAGGAGTACGTACCGATCGTCATCTTCAAAGCTAGGTAGATTGTTGCCCCCAAAAGACGGTCTTGATTGTGACGCACACTAGAACACACTGAGCAACTTTTCGAGCGAACAACACATCGTACAAGGATGTTTGTGCTGGCGCCTTTCTTTATATTCATATCCGCGCAGCTTTTGTAACTCAAACATCGATTCTATGCCGTGATGGGTGCATTTCCGCAATCAACTTATCAAAGGAATCTGAGAATCGATGATCTGCAATTCTGCATGACCAACAAAAGCAGCCCACCGTGCTCATGTGGCCAACCTTCGCGACTCCGATATCAGCGGCATTCAATTCCTGCGCAGCAAGATTGCGGGACAGATTGGAAGGCTAATTCACAGCATCTGGAAGATAAAGTCCTTCTTGCATTTCTGTTGAGCATGTCTCCAAGTGCCTCGCTCACGGTGTAATCGCATAATTCCATTGGCCAGTCTTGATGCGCTGCCCCAGATGGTCGTACCCTGCTGGTATGCTGGCCGGCTAATTCTGCACAAGATTTAGGTTTTACTGTTACTGTTGCTGTCAGAAACACAGGCGGGAAAGATTCCTTGGTCGGTATCTATTCATACCTAGAATCCAATCGATTACTGTAGTAGCGGTCTGCTCTGCCCACAGCTGGTGAACATCAACGTGACTGTTATTGCCCACTTCTAAACATAACTAGAAAATTGGAGTCACTATTATTCTGTAGACCTATAGTCTCCTAGTGAATAATCCATCCTGAGTAATACTGGGCGTTCGAGAGAGTAGTTGAACTGGTCACGGTGAAACTCGTTTGTGCTCTCTTCTCCTCCGACCTCCAACTCAGCATCTCTCCTACACACCCATTCAACGCAGAAACGTGTGGAAAAGGCCCAAATCAAGGAATTTCTGTTTCTCGGTATATCTTCCATCCTTTTAGGCAGTCAACTCAAGAATCCTGCTAACCTCATTGTACAGCGCTCATCTCGACTGATCAAGAGGGACAGACTCTGCTCCAGAGATTCGACAACTGGAACCCATTTCGTCCATCATTGGTATGTCAAATCTTTCTCTGATACTATGCGACCGGAATGATGGACTCACTGTTCCCAAATCCCCATCCCAACCCCAAAGACCATAGTCGCTGTCGCGGCCTTCTAGCCATCCGAACCGGCGGCATGAGAGACGCTGTACAACGCAGACATGTCTCCCGAAAGCATTATGGATGGCTTCAGTCATCATTACGAAGATACACCATGTTAACTTTTCGAGTACAGAAATCCATCATTTCCCATCGCCAGCGTCCGTCGTCGTTTACGTCCACTCCGTATGCGACAACCTCGAAATTGAAGACACCCAACCAAAACCTTGAGCAAATACACTCTTTTCAAGAAGGCACAATACATATAGATATATTCGATAAAGAGAGTTGGCATCATTGCCCATTGATCATGGATGTCTCGCAGTTGTTGGCCGACGATAAGCCAACCTACTCTCGACGCCTTCAACCATCAATCGAGACGACCAACAACAACCAAGATCAGTATGCAGCAGCATGGCAAAATTCTCAACTCTCTCCAGTGCGACCTGCTGTTGGGAGAAACCCAATGCCCCCTAGCCCATACTCAAACGGGCCTCCCCCAAAGCACGTCACGTTTGAGTATATACTCCCACCCGCAGAGGCCATACAAGATGGACCTCAGCAACGAGCTCGCTTGCCAATGCGGGTGAATATTTGGCCGCACGATGCCACCGACTCAATCGTTACAACTGTCAAGAATTTCTACGGCTTATACGAAGGCGGAGGCGTCAGTTTCGAGGACAAAGACGGCTGCACTCTCATTGCGCGGTACGAAAACTTTACAGATCGACAAACAGTTCATGTCCGAGTTACCGATGACTCGAACAGTGGCACTCCTCGCACATCAGTATCTCCCAAGCGCCCATCTCTTGGCCCTCCCTTTGAGATGGGCTCTCAGCACTTCAATCCAATGCAAGGAGCATCTAGACCTGCTTCTAGAGCCAACTGTAACAGGAGTGTGTCTCCTCACAACGCTGCTCGTGATACAAGAAGTGTTTCCGTCAGCACAAATCCAAAATCCCGTCCGCGAGCAGCCTTCAAGGCCCGCGCTGGGAGTGCGCATGGCAGTTTTGTAGACCCTCATGGTGTGCATGCAGGAGATAGCGACAGCGATGGTGGCAATGGCTCAGTCACTAGCTCTCGGCGAGGCAAAGTTGAAAGTATTGTTGCCAGTGCCGAGATCAGCGTGGAGAATATTGTCGAAGGAGGCCGACGCAAAAGGGCTCGGTTCGATAGCTCTGTATGATCAACACTATGCCAATGTCATGAGCTTCAACTAACACAACGATTCTAGGAACTTCCGCTGTTCGTACCTTCGCAGGTTCCAGGCCCAATGTCTCTTTCCTCTGTCTCTCCTCAGCGACGAATTGACAATCCGAACAATGCCTCGCCTTACGGATCCTACTCCAACCAGCGAACCTTCTCATATAATGCTCATCCATTGCCTTCGCCTCAGAGCCATGGTCACTCGGATCTCTCATACGTGAGCAATGGTGGCACATATGGCACTCCAAACGGGGCAAACTATGGCAATAGAGGGTTGCGCCAACGGCCATCATACACTGCAGCTGCGCCTGGCGGTCGTATTCTTCCCACTCCTGATCCCACTGTCGGGAGCGTCATTTCTGATGAGGATGTTGCTCTACAGCTGATGCGTCTGGGCGATGCTTCCAATTTCTCCAGCCATGGTCGCATCTCCACATCCACACTTGCGGATGACGCTTTGAGCGGCAAGGCAGAGGTCTCCGGAGCATCCGATGATGGCAGTGCCATGGACGATGAGCTCCCACGTGCAGGATATGCCAGTGATGAGTTCAGTGGAGAAGAGTATGAAGACAACCAAGATGCTTCCTTCAAGGGCGAAAGTGACGGCATTATGCCTGAGTACGCCGATCAGATGCGTGCTGCAAATGGCGAGACAAAGACTATTGGTATGCCCGGCGTCAAGCGTATGGGATCTGTGTCGTCTCGCAAGAGCGCCAAACCTAGCAAGCCTAAGAGCAGCAAGATCAAGACTGAGCAAGGCATGAACCAACCCATCTCGCCAAACTCTCTCCCGCCACAATCTCGAAAGACGTCTACAACCTCCTTGCAGTTCGGCCCTGATGAAGAGGATCTTTCCACAAAGCCTCGCTGTCAGCGGTGCCGCAAGAGCAAGAAAGGTTGTGATCGTCAGCGCCCATGCGGTCGATGCCGAGATGCTGGTATTGGCATCGAAGGATGTGTCAGCGAGGATGAAGGCAACGGTCGCAAGGGACGATATGGGCGTCATATGGGCGTGGCTGTTAAGAAAGAAGACATGCCGAGTGCTATGAGCGGCCACTCCTATTCACACTCTCACGCACACTCTCACGCACACTCTCACGCACACTCTCACGCACAATCTCAATCCCACAGCCATGCGCCAGCCACTTTCCAGACCTCCATGGGTCCTCCATCGATGATGGGGATCAACAACAAGAAGCGCAAGAGGTAGACTTCACTGTTTCAACTACTGAGTGTGCTAAGTCTTTAGTCACCTGCACAACACGGTTCGACCCGCTCATCAACGTAGTGGCACTTTTTCCGAAATTTCCCTGTGTTTTAGAGATGACGAACATTGAGTAATGCGGTCTCTGAGTCTACTCACATTTCCTAATTATGATGGCGCAAAAGGGGTGTACAGGCGAATGATTTTCACATCACACATTCTCCCTACTCAGTTACCTTACTACAGCCTCAGGATTTTTCCTACACAGATTGCACCAATTTCCCCTCCGCGTTTCGTCGTTTGTTAGCTAGCAATGTCTGCTCCCTCGAATGTTCCTGAGCTTCTAGCTTGGATACTCTTGGTCTCCAGTATTCCAGTATGCACAATCCCCAGTCCATGTTTTTTTGATTTGCGTTGCCATTATCTGATTCTGTACTGATGAAGGGGGAAATGAGATGGGAAGTGGGAAAAGCGGGGTGGATGCTAATGAGATGGCTGGCTAGAGGATGGCTGGGCGGTATAGCTTGAGGGGTGTATGGGTGCAAGGCGGGGTGTGAACAGGAAGAGCGGTCTACGCTTTCATGGATGGACTCTACATATCTCTTTTGTCAATATGTTTGGTTTTGGGTGGTTGATATTATGAGGGCGTGGACGTGGGTTGGGGTCCAATGTCTGTTGAGGCGCGGACGTTTCTTTGATAAGGGTCCTATGTTATGCAATGTCAATACTTTTGATCTACATTTGTTGTCCCTTTCAGACTCTGAAAATGTCTACCAGACAGGTATGAAGCAGTGCTAGTAGATATCTATCATGATCACGTGATTGAATATAATCTTTCCCTGATTCCATCTTATTCTTACGGCCCTTGAACCTACAATCTAGATGTATTTTCCGAGAAGCAATCACTCGGAATATATCACTCTTCTCCAGCTTACGACAGGGCCCTTTTCTAATAATAACACCTCTTTCGCGATCTGTTTAGCGCCATCGTTCCATCCGGACTTATTATTCCCTTAGCACCCATAGCATACACAGCCCCCCCCCCCCCCCCCCAACTGAAGGATTCAATACTCTCGTCCAAGGGACCTTAGCCGGAGGATTACACTCATTGATTCTTGTCTCAGCCTTCAGCCAGTCATTTCTCCCCCTTCGCTTTCTATGGTGCGACCGTCATTCCAAGCTGCTTGGCCAGTTTGCGACTCAAAAGAACCATTTGACATCTCCTCGCGCTTCGCCTACAAATACAAGCATAATACCTATTCAATACATCAATCATGAGCGAAGGCGCCCCGGCTCCTCCAATGTCCATACGCGCGCGTATCGCAGCCATGAAATTGGAGCAAGATGATACACCTCCACCCTCGTACGACCCTGCAATTGGCAAGAAGTCCAAACCACCACCTCCTCCGCTACCAAACAGACCGCAGTCTACAAATAATCCTCCCTTATTGAGAACTCATGACGTCACCATCGGGAACCAGCCTGCTGCACCACCACCATCTCCACCTTTGCCCTCGAGAGATTGCATACTTCCAGCACCTACTTTCAAGAAGTGGGAGAAGACCGAGGCTCCAACTCCGGTCTTGCCTCCGAGGAGGCCTACACAGTATTCTACCCATAGTAGGAGGACGTCCACCGCTTCGGTAGCTTCGAACGGGCGACCAGTACCTCCTCTGCCACCGAGGAGACCTTCAGAGAATCAGAGCCTGGTTAGGAAACAATCTGTTGAGTCTATATCCTCGATTGAATCCGGGAGGACTTCTGCATCAGGCATCTCAACGAGAACAAGCTTCAGTGTGAATTCGAGGAATCCTGAGGGGTACGCAAAGAATCGTGTCAGAGCGCCAGAATACGACCCTTCAAGTTTGCCTGCGTTGCCTGAAAGGAGACAGAAGGACGTATCGGAAAAGGACAATAAGAGACTATCCTTGCGTCCGACAAATCCTGTTCCAAATGGCTTATCCCAAATTGGTCGTCGCCCGAGTATGGAGCCTCCAGCATTGCCCGGGCGGCCTCCACTACCTGTGAGGAAGGACACCAAAATTGAGGAACCACAGAAGCCGAGGCGTTCGGCTTTGGAATGGGGTATGAATAAAACTACTAGTCAGGTAAGTTGTATGCTTTGCTCGTGGGATCGTATTGTGACTTGCGTGAATGTCTTCGCTCTCGAAATTTCGAGTGCCATTATGCTGTTTCGGGGACACCTTCTATGGTATCGATATGACAATGAATTACAAAGCTGACTTCTCACTCGTCTAGCCTCCGCCAATTCCTTCAAGTCGGCCAACAGGAAATGGCGATATGGGTTCCACAGCAACACCAACATTAGCACCTTCAGCAGAACCGGCGCTAACAGAATTGACCTCTGCGAACTTCGATTCTGTGATTCTTCACTCTGGCAAACCAGCTTTTGTTGACTTCTTCGCATATTTCTGTGGCCGTAAGTAGAGCTCCCATACCTCCCGGGTATCCTTCACTAACATACATCACTAGCCTGCAAAGAATTTGCCCCGACCTATCAGAAACTCGCCGATTCATTCCTCAATTCGCCCATCATAATAGCCAAGATAGACTCGGTCCAGAATAAAGAGATTGGTGAACGATATAGCATCGAGTGTTGGCCCACTCTCAAGTTTTTTGACGGTAAAGGCGGCATTGAAGACTACAACTCCTCTTGGGAGCTTGAATGGCTACAAAAATTCATCACCAAGAAGACAGGCTTCCGACCTGGTGCCGCATACTCGGCATCTTCGCCTCCGCCCGTGCCTGTTTCTTCCAGACCAAATCTGGCGGAAGTTCAGAAGTCGAAGCCCAAATTTGGAGCGACCAATGGCGCTTCGAACGGTGATGCGTCTGCTGGAGCAGGGCAGTGCATGAAATGTCGAGATTTCTCGGGTCCTGATAACCATGCTGCTCGATTCCCGCGACAATCTATACCTTCCACTGATATCAATTGGCTTGGTCATCAATTGTGCGATCAGTTTTCTAGCCCAACTGATAAAGCGAGGGCTATTTTTACTTGGTTGCATCATAACATCGAATACGATGTTGTCGCGTTTTTTAATCATAATGTCCAGCCTTCGACTCCAAAGAGCACTCTCGCGACGGGACTGGCCGTGTGCGAGGGCTATGCTGCATTGTTTAAAGCATTGGCCACGGCGGCTGGTCTAGAGAGTGTGGTCGTTGGTGGGCATGGGAAGGGTAAGCGATTGTGTAGTTCTTTTGATACTCTCCAACCGAGTTAAAACATTGGCTAACATCTCATAGGTTTCGGATACCAAGCAGGCGGAACCATTCCTCCTCGAAATCCTACCGGTCACGCTTGGAACGCCGTTAAGATCGACAATGGCGCATGGAAATTGATCGACCCATGTTGGGGCGCTGGAAACGTCAAAGGCAAAGGCCAGCCTTACAATAAACAATTCAGCCCTGAGCACTTCACAAAAACGAATGATGAGTTCGGGCTTTCGCATTTCCCGGAAGACAGTCGTTGGTTCCTTAGAGATGATGGCCGTCCGACTATCAGTTGGGAAGAATACATGATATCTGATGGCACGCAACAGAAATGTATGGTATACTCGCCGGCAAAGACAGACCTTGGACTCGACGATAACTCCTTCGAACCCAAGTTCATGGATGTTCGACGGAATGATCCAGCCGGTGGTCCAACAGTGCGCTTCATGTTCCACAAGATCTGTCCGCATTATGATATCGTTGCCAAGCATGGACCACCTTACCACTACTACATCAAGATTGGAGAAGAAGAAAGATACTTTGAGAGTGATGGGTATTGGTGGTGGTGCGATATTAGTAGGCAAGAATTGGGCCAGTGTGCTAATGGGATGGTTGTTTGTGAGTATGTTAATCGGTACGGAAGTGATAATAGGAGTACGAGGGGAATGAGTCGAGAGGAGGTTAGGGAGAAGAGGGGGTGGAGGGGGTGGGGGATGAGTCATGTTGCTATGTGGAAGGTTGTTTGATGATTTATGCATATATAAAAGGATCGGGTGAGGTGAGATGGCGTTTGGATGATGGGGATATGATACCTGGCGGGATGCATTGTTAAAGCTTGTCTGTTTGTACTGTTGATTGATGATGGGTTTTCTCTTCTTTGACGATGGTGGTAATGATGGGGTGGAAGGAAGGAAGTCTAAAAAATTCCCAACGTGATGGGATGGGATGGCTGCTGTATCATTAACATCCTTCTGATTAAAGAGCTGAGACGCTAGAAACAATTAATGGCGCTGCTGATACTAGTAATTTGAATGGTTTTCGTTGCCCAATAGTTTGCACCAGATGCTCTGTGATTTACATACATATGCATGCATGCTGCCCCCGACGACGACGACGAACGGTCATCTTCTCAGCGATTCGCTACTTTGTTGCCTCCTTCTACTCCTAGGCTGGAATTGCAGTGCAGTTGAAAGGCGAAAATTTGTTTTGCTTTTTCGGTCGCGGCATGCTTTTCTTCACCCTCGCCACGACAAGTCTTTGCTTCGGGACCAAGTGTCTTCTTCCCATGGGGATCTCTAGCATTGAGTTTATTGCTCTTTGGTTCATGCCTTTGGTACGTCATCTCGGGGGGGGTCGCTTTCTTTTTGTTTCTTTTAAGGTGGAAAACATTTCTGTAACTTATGAATTTTCTTATGATTTTGCTAACGTTTTTTAGCTTTGCTTTGAATTCGCTTTTGATGCGGAGGATATCATTTGATTTTGAAGGATATTGGTTATTGAGATGATGAGGTGAGTTTCGACATTCTAAATAATGGGATGAGAAGAAAAAAAAAGGGAAAAAAAAGGGAAAAAAAAGTTTCAGGTGAAAAGAGGAACGAACGTGATAAATGACAAAATGACGCTACTTAGTGTGTACTGTAATGTATAATTCAACTAGACAGACGATATCTCACCGTTGAATTTTTCCGGGACGTTTAGAGCCTGATGCCCATCACTTCATCAACCCCTTAATAATTTCCAAAATTCTCCCTTCTCATCCACCAACACGTTAGGCTTTCCCATCTCCAAGATTTCCCCTCCACCCAAAACGACAATGATGTCATAATAAAGTGCCATCTCGAGCCTATGCGCAATACAAATCACCGTACAATCCTTAAACTCCTCTTTAACAACTTGATTCATCATTTTCTCCGTCTCTTCATCGACACCACTCGTCGCCTCATCAATCACCACAATCTTGGTTCTGGACCTCTTGAGTATGGCTGCTGCGAGACAGAAAAGTTGTTGTTGACCATGTGATAATGCAATGGTTGACATATCTGTGTCTAGACCACCACGTGAGGAGATGAGGTCCCAGAGTTTTACTTTGCGTAGGGCGAGGATGAGGGATTCATCTGGGGGTGCGGTTTGCGCATCAACGTGGAGGTTTAGACGGACAGAACCAGGAAGAAAGAAGGGGGATTGGGGGATCACGTTTATATTTTGGCGGATGTTTTGGGCAGGAAGGGTTGAGACGTTGATGGAGTCTATCAGGACGCTGCCTTGTTGGACGTTGAGGAGACGAAGTAGGACAGATATCAGTGTTGATTTTCCGGATCCTGTGCGGCTGCAAATGCAGATTTTGTGACCGGCGGGGGCGGTGAAGTTGATGTTTTTAAGTGCTGGGTTTGAAATGTCACTGATCTTTGTATTAGCGCTGTTCATTTTTATCGATCTTGTCACGCACTTATAGCTTGCGGTGACCGAGCGGAACTCAATGGCTCCATGAGTTGGCCAGTCTGGCGGCGGCTTCTCATAGCTCGACGATGAATCCTCGGCCTCAATATTGTCAACGCAGTCTTTCGTTCTGCTGATTGCACCGAGTGAGTTCTCCAATTCAGTATAGCAGACTATGAATTGCGATACGTTCATGCTGAAGCCTATCAAGCTTGAAAGACCGACACCCAACATAGCAGCATTGGTCGATGACCTCAGTTGTGTCGCCAATGTCATTAGCATGGTTGCTAGTCCGGCAATGATGAGATCGAGTACAAAGTTCAGCCACCTTTGTATCATGAACAACAAGTATATAGCTCTTTTGCTCTCATCGATGCGAGCTTGGAAGTCGGTTTTATAAGCGGATTGCCAGCCAAAAGCTCGTATCGTTGCGAGACCTTCTTTGGTTTCGGCTAGGCTTGTGTAAATGGGTGCCTTCAGTTCGATGTCCAGTAAGCGAAGCTGCTGAGAGGTAAGCAGGTAAAAGCGAGATAGGATCCACACGACAATAAGCGTGACTGGTATAATAGCGCTCAAGTATTTTGACCCGTAAGCGATGAAGGCAATCTGAGTCAAGCAGATCATGAAAACTGTCCGATCGATCAGTCTGGCTCTTGTGTGTTGGATGCGATCACATACTGGAGACGGCTTGAAAGATGTTAACAGGAAGCATGCCATTGATGATCGCCATATCTTGGCTGAAGCGATTCAAGGTTACCCCGGCATCGATGGCTGTGAAATATGAGAGTGGCGCGCTGCGTCAGATCAGCTATCGAGCATCTGTTCTTCTTATCATGTCAGTACTTACTTGATGATGGCATTGAGCAGTTGCTCGTGCAGGCGTCCAGCGGTAGCAGGTACTACAAACATGAACATCCACCTTGATTTGTTAGCTAGGCGCCATTTAGACACTGAGAATACTAACCAGAAGAAGAATGAAAAGCTCAGACATGCACCGACTGAAAGCAGGAAGAATACACCAATGTACATAGATTGGTGACCATTGTCCTCAGTCCACCATTGAACCCAGATACCTTGGTTTAAAGGTCAGAATCTGAAATACTGTGGGCCTGTGGATGTACTTACGCTGAAATCGAGTCACCACTGCCAGGGCTATTACGGCAAATAACAGAACTACACATCGGAACACGCCAATGGGTCGTAGATAGAACGTGTACACAGATTTGTCTCGAGTTCCGACTAGACGGTTCGCTTGCTTTCCTGGATTCTTCTCTGGACGAGGAGTTTTCTTGGTCATCTTATCATTGTATTCTTTGTACCCAGAAGTCGACTTTTTGACCTGGGTACGCTTCTGTTGAATTGCTAGACTCCGAACATAGCCTTCTTGTTCACTCAAATCATCTAAACTGCCAATCTGAGTCACATGGCCCTCGACGAGTACAACTATTCGATCGGCGCAAGAAAGATGGCGGGCTAGATGTGCTGTTAGCTTCAAGTAGCAGTAAACCGTGTAGCTCTGAGGACACATACAGGAATGCGTCGCTAGAACAGCAGTCAAGCCATATCTTCTGAGTAATCCGTCAGGCGAAAGGAGTCTCTGTGCGATCGCGTCTTCCGTGCTTGAATCCAGCGATCGGAAGACATCGTCCAAAAGCAGCAGTGGAGCACGTGAAAAAATGGCTCTTGCGAGAGACTTCTCAATGTCAGCGTGGGCATTAAAAATCACTCTGGCGGGACATACCAGTCTTTGTTTCTGTCCTTCGCTCAAGGCGATTCCTCGGCTCCCTATCTTAGTGTCTGCGCCATCGGACAGGGCAAGAATGTCTTCGTCGAGCGCGCATGCATGCACGACCTCGTCAAACCAGTGCAAATTACTCTCTGACATACCAACAATACAGTCTCGAACAGACCCACTTGGGATCCAGGGATTTGAATCGCAGTACGCCGTTCGTGCAGCCCGTACATCCAGCTCCCCTGACTGTAGATCCAGTTCGTTCAACAAGGCTTTCACAAGTGAGCTTTTGCCACAGCCTACTGGTCCTACTACCATCGCGATAGATCCATGCGGTATATTGAGAGATATCAGCTTCAACACGACCTCTTGACCAGGTTGGTAGGCAAAACTGGCGTTTCGAAGATTTATGATAGGCAAACTTTCTTTGCCAAAGGAACCGTAATCCAGCATCGTCCTCTCTTCAACAACAGTCAGGACGGACTTTTCATTGTAAGTTGAAGTTGGTCCTCCATGTTGGTCAACCTTGCTTAGGGACTGGAGGTATGCTTGGATACGATCAAGGCATGCAAGTGATGATGTGAGACTCGGAATTGTTTGTAACACCAAGCCAAGCGGTGTGGTGATCAATTCGATGATCGTTAGGGAAGTGAATGCACGAGACGCGGTCAGTCCGCCTGCTTCCCGTCTATGTTGTACCGCGAGCACAAAGATCATGAATGTAAATGGAGCGGAAAGTTGTTTGGGAATAAGGACTGTAAACATCAGTCATCACGAGCGACTCTATACGACGGGAGTCATACCTATTGAATTGATGACGGTCATGAATTTACGGAAAGTCTTCGATGCAGCAAGCTCGGTAATACGAGCAGCTTGAATAGTGTCCGCGATGTAACCTGTGAATCCCATCATCTTAACGGTCTTCATGTTGCTAAGCATCGTCGATGTTAGAGCCACCCGCTTCTGGATTGCTTGATTCCACCTCTTCTGGCGATTTGGTAGCATCTTTGAGATGTAGGTAGTTGAGAGCGTGCATACTTTTGTTCTTTTTTAGTGAAGTACTCAACATGAAAGAGAGAACGTATAAGGGGATCGCACCTAAAGCGACAAGGATGGGCGCAAAGCATGCCCAGCCCATTTCTCTTTCCAGTAGATAGATTGCTATACCAATCTCGATCAAACTTGCCCATAGAGAGTGAATCTTCTCGATGGTGAAGTCTATACGTTCGACGTCTGCCGTCACAAGACCTAGCAAATTTAGCATTTTCCAGGATTAGATAAAGACCAGATCTCCCTTCGAAATTTAGGTCTCACCTATAGGAGCTGCCTTTTGAGCAACACTCAGCTCTATTGCCAGAGACTTGTGATAGATAATGTCAATCAAGGACCCACGAACTATGGTAATGCTACGATATAATAAGTGGCCATAGTAGCCATTGAAGATCTGGAGAATCAGCACCATGCTTTGGTCCGAGATGGAAGCACCTACCGCAAGGCCAGAATACACGACCACGGTTGCTCCAATAAGGCCGTATCCGATATTGCTATTACCATCTTGTCTTTCCACGAAGTCGAGGGCGCGTCTGATAAGTAGTGGCTGCATGTAAGTGAAACTAGATATGAGAAGTTAGATCAGAGAAGGACATTTGGGGATCGTTGATTTAAGCCTACCCTATGAGAAGCAAACGCGGAGCGGCGGGGGCAAGTAGTGGCCATTTCAACGTCGAAATAACTGCTTTCAGAAGAGCATACTTGTGGCTTTGATCAGCTATAATCATTCAGCTAACATCTTCCGCAGAACCTTGAAGCTATTCTCTGACCTTTGTTCCAGGCCTCAACCATTTGTGAGCTATATCGAGCCGTTTTCAATCCCGAATCGATATAGAATAAGTCATCTAAATCCAGCTGCTTCTGTCTACCAAGCCAGAGCATACGATTAAGCCACCAGAAAGTCCTCAAGGTGTAGACGTTCGACGTCTCTTCCGGGGATTGTGAAGGCTTAAGACCCACTTTGGGAACGGCCTCCAAGAAAAGAAGGGCGACCTTGAGACCAAGACTGATGGTACAGGACACGGCGACGGGCTGAAACCTTGAGTCGCCTCTTACAGAAAGCCATAGTGATCGTATTCGAATGATGTCAAAAAGGCTTGAAGCAAAGAGATGGACATTCAGGACCTGTGATGGCCTTAGAGACCTTGGTCCCTCGACACGTGATAGGATACATATCGCAAAGGAGGCGGCGAGATTGAAAGTGGATGCTGCTATCGACAACTGGTGTCGTATCTCAGGTTTGATACTCCAAAAGACGAGTACAACCAGTTGGGAGATGGCAAATAATGTGGTTATACACTTTGTTGGGTTAGCGTGTAGTTTTCGTGATGACCTCAGGACAGACGCGAACCGCGCGACTAACCTGCTTGCTACGGCTGAGACCGTTCCGACTCTTCTCTCCCCCACCAGCATCCCAAAGATACCACAATCGAATGGAAGAAGCCAAGAGCAGTGCAATCGCCGGAAGCAGGGAGAAAAACACGTCTTCGAAGAAAAACGTGAAGTCAAAACCACCACGACATCCGGAAGGGACAGCTGGACCGAAAGAGAGGTCCGCAGAACGACAGAGGTCAATCTCCATCTTTTTTCCAGCGCTATCGTCCAGCAAGGAGTCCTGTAGTCTTTGGTCTTGAGAAGAGAACAGGGATGACGGGATCCGTGGACAAGAGAAATGCCGGTTGAAAGAGAGTGTGAACACAAAAATAACCAAACCAGCATATATGGCCCTCGAGCTCACAATCGGTCATGAGATGCGTATCGCAAACTCACCATGCCACTAACTATGGAAAGATGTTTTCGCGCATTGCTCCGTTCTCCGTCCCACCTCCACTGTTCCGGGGGACAGATTGACACGAAGCTTTGGGGTTGCCAGGCTGAAACCCTGAAATATTAAGCAGCCTCGCGGCATTCATTGCGTCCGCCTAATTACGGACGGAAACGTGCCATGAGGGGAACCTTGGGCATCAAGAGATACGATAAAGGGACAATCACTGCTCTATACCTTCTTATCCTATAATTTCCCATCTTCCAAAACATTCTGCTTCAACCTAGTAAATACATACATACCATCAAGATGGCACCACAAGTTCTTGTCCTCGGAATGCCACGGACTGGTACACAGTGTAGGTGCTGTCGATGTCTGCAATCTTTGAACATAGACTCACTCTCGCAGCCATTGGCGAGGCACTTCGCATTCTTGGACACCAGAACGTCTACCACATGACATCCGTTGGTCCAAACAACCACCATGACAAATGGGTAGCCGCTCTCGAAGCCAAGTTCGAGAATAACGGCGCCGAATTCACCAAGCAAGACTTCGACGAACTCCTCGGAGACTTCGATGTAAGCATTCCATGATCCCCACCTTGCTCTCTAAAAACACCGATTCTGATCTCTCCAACCAAAAGGCAGTATCGGATTTTCCCTGCTCAATCTTTTACCGCGAACTAATGGCCGCCTACCCAACCGCCTCTCTAATCCTAAGCACCCGCTCCGAAGACGCTTGGTACACATCCATGTCCAAAACCCTTCACCTCGCTTACACAAAGGCCCAATCCTCTCCCTCCAAGCTCGCAAAAATGTACAATTTCCACCTATGGGGCAATGATTTCCTCAACAACGGTCGAGAGGCGTTCGGAGCCCACAATGCAGGCGTCCTGGCCGCAGCTGCTGAGCAAGGCCGAGAGGTTTTGACTTTTGACCCCTCGCAGGGTTGGGAATCGTTGTGCCAGTTTTTGGGCAAGGACGTTCCTCAGGGTGTTGCATACCCCAGCAAGGACATGTGGGTTCCTTACAAGCAGATGGTTAGTGAGGTTGAAGCTGGACGCTTGACTGAAGATTCCATCACTCTTGGTAAGAATCGTGGCAACGCTTTGCCGGCTTTCATGTCCGCGTACATTTACACACAGAAGGAGCTGGGTAAGAACCTGAAGGAAGGCGAGAAGGATGTCATCACCATCAACAAGAGGGATGGCAAAGAGTTGCCTCCATTCTTGGCTGCGTACATCTATACCCAGTCTGGTGGCAAGCCAGAGGAAACCAAAGATTCCATCACCATTAATAAGAGGGATGGCAAGGAGTTGCCTCCATGCTTGGCTGCGTACATCTACACCCAGTCTGGTGGCAAGCCGGAGGAAACCAAAGACTCCATCACCATCAACAAGCGGGACGGTAAGGAGTTGCCTCCCTTCTTGGCTGCGTACATCTACACCCAGTCCGGTGGCAAACCAGAGGAAATCAAAGACTCCATCACTTTTAACAAGAGCGAAGGGAAAGAGTTGCCTCCATTCTTGGCTGCGTACATCTATACCCAATCTAAGATTCCAGATGAGGTCTCCGACGGCATCAAGGCTGCTTACATCTACACCCAGTAGATAACTTTTGTAATTGGCGTTGAATACATTTGATTTCATGTACGTACCTGGCATATCACACTCTCTTGTGAATTGAATTGAATTGAAAAATGTTGACACCACCGACCTTCTCGCTCACAAATAAAGCTTGAAACCAAAGGTGATGATCCAACGTCACCTTCGGCTATATGCTAGCAGGTCAGACATAGTCCATTATCTAGTGTAATTTTTTGTGAGGTTTTAGCGCTGCATATCCGTTGGGCCGCTGTCAATCTTCAGGGAGTCATGTCAATCTTCAAGGAGTCATGTCAATCTTCAAGGAGTCATGTCAATCTTCAGGGAGTAATGTCAATCTTCAAGGGGTCATGTCAATCTTCAAGAGGGCGATTCAGTTGCAAGGCGGGAACAGCGGGAAATTTTCGGGAGCTAAATGAGCGAACTGATCGTAAGAGCAAATGGGACCTGGCGGAGGGGACTCGTATTTGCGCAATTAACGCTAAAACTGTAAATCTTTCCTTGATAAAGTAAAAGATCTGCAGTCGCTACCGCTATTTTAGATCCCGTACATTTTCTGTAATAGGATGCAGAGATGCCTGATAGAATTTACAGATTATGAATCATCTATATGGTACGCTATTATCACCATCTGCCCAATTCAGATTGTGGGGAAATTGAATCGCCTCCCAAGGAGTCATGTCAATCTTCAAGAAGTCCTGGTTGCTCGTCGATCACCTTGATAAGGAGTAAACTGTGATCTGAGGCATTATAAATGTTCAAGCAGCCCTAACCTTATCAACCTTACCTCACATCCGCGAAAATATCGTTGCGAATCCTTGCGACAGTTACAATGCTATTGGCCCGATATACATTCAAAACCTATGAGACTTGAGTACTATGTAGTACACTTGTTAGCACCCCACACTGACAATAGAGGTTGCAGATTTACGCCCTACCACTTTAACATGTGAATAAAATTGTCCAGGGCCCCACCCCCTCTAACAACTCAAAAGAAACACCAAGGCCGAAGACCAGATAAGGGATGGTAGTAACGCGCTACACTCTCCACTCCCACTTTTCTCTCCAACCCTTCCCATCGACGACGGGTTTGGATCATCACTCTCATTCAAGCCACTATTGCTTTCGCTCCCTTCCATTATTCCTACCATGCAGGATATGCCACCCGTACATGGGTGCCAGCTATCTGGAAACGGGGACATGCTTAGTCTCTCCTTTACCTTTGGAGTTGATGCAGACTACTGTAAGGTAATGGCGAGCAAAGTGCTTGCAGAAAAGACGTTAACACTTGGTGTTACGCAGAGGCTATGGCTCAAGTAATATAGCTGGAATTGGCTATTCCGTACAGTGAGGTTCAAGTAATCCTGGGGCGACAATATCGTATCAAACAAGTGTAGCGAAGTTTGTGAGATATAAGAGTCGTGAATTGTGCTAAGTAACTAAAGCAATAGCGAAGTAACTATGAGAGTGAAGATACGAGATACTGAGGGAGCAGTGTCTCGTCCTTTATATAGAGATCCCATCTCTATGAAAATCCTCCGTTCATTATGATCATCCCGATCATGATGAACAGCCTGAGCGGAATGAACACAAACGTTCATTCTGCTTACCTTGCCAAGAATGATCAACCACGTGATCCTTCAACCCCGTGTAACAATCATCCAATCATAAGAAGACATGATGGTATGCACTTAGGAATCCAAATGCATACGAATGCATCAAATATAATCCTGTACACGCTCACGTGACAGTATCCGTAACATAGCCCTCCTTCTTAGTAAGCTGGTCCCACAGCGCTTACTTAAGGTCACACGGACCCCGCACAGAAAACCAAAGATGTCTTCTGCATCATCTTTACGACGCAAACGTATCGCCGACGAGATCGAACAACAAGGTGATCCATCCGCTATCGCCTGCGAATACTGCTTCAAACATAACATCCTTTGCATCATTATGCCGTCGTCGAAGTCGCTGAAATGCGCAAGCTGCGCCAAGAAGGGAATTAAGTGTGTCGATGTGTCCTGGGCTTCCCTAGACAAAACGAGAGAACAAACAAAGAAGTCGTTATCTCGTGACGAGGAGAAGCTGGGGAAAATCCTTATTGAAATGCAAAGAGTGTTGAGTGAGCAACAAGAGTTGTTGTCTCGGATATCAAGGAATCGCAAAATCTTGGAGTTGGCTGAGGCGAGAGCAAAAACGAAAACAATTTGTTTATTAGAGGAACTCGAGGAAGAGGAGGAAGAGGAACGGAGAGTAAACGGTGGGCTTTCGAACGGTGAGCTCGCCGAAGCTTCTAACGATCTTTCCGTCTTCCTTGGTTCGATCGAGACTTCAGGGATGAAGGTCTGGAATGCTCTGGATGTTCCCGATGGAAATCCCGCAGAGCTTGGAGAGAGTTCTTCAAGTGTGACATAGGCTCCCAAGTGTTTTCCGAGGTAGGATAGCCTTTCCACTTAATGAGGTACTTGTGCTGGCGTTGCACAATAGCATGGTTAACGACAGTTTCGACATCATACTCAGGCTCGAGTTGATCGCCTTGGAGTATCGTTTTTTGGTCAAGCGGGGCGTCTGGATGTGCTGGTTCAAGCAGGGAGACATGGAATACCGGGTGTATTCTCATTCCCTTAGGTAGCTTGAGTTTGTAATTGACTGCGCCTTTAACTTCGTCGATTTCGAAAGCGCCGAGCTTTCTGAAGTCAAGTTTCTCGCTTGGTCTTTTTGTCTTGATGTTGCGTCGCCATAGGTAAACTTTATCCCCCTTCTTAAGAACAGGTCCCACTGTTCTTTTCTGATTCACACGCATAGCCATGCGCATGTTCAAGAAGGTAATGTCATACTTCAATTGGTCGTGAAGCTGTGACAACTCAGATGCAACAACCGTTGCGTCTGTGGGTAATAGGTTTCCTTGCTCAATCTCGAATTGAGGTTCTCGTCCAAAGTTAGCAAAGAATGGAGACATCCTGATGGTGTCTTGAACAGTAGCATTATAAGCGAATGCTGCAAGAGGTAAAAGCGATACCCAATTGCTTTGATCGTCATCGACGTATATGCGAAGGTACTGTTCCATTGTCTGGTTCATTCTTTCTGTTTGTCCATCCGTCTGAGGGTGGTAAGCTGTTGATAAACTTCTTCTGATCTTTAGCATCTCACAGAGCTCTTCCCAGAAATGAGAGGTGAAGAGGCTGTCTCGATCTGAGATAATATTATCAGGAATGCCATGCTTGCTGACGACATCTCGTACGAATACTCCTGCCAAGTATCGCGTGTCGTAGCCTTTTGGTAGTGGGATAAAGATCGCGTACTTCGTGAGTCGATCTATCACAACCATGATGTGTTCGTACTGAACACCATCCAAGCTTGGAGAAGGTGGCAAAGGTCCAACGAAATCCATGGATATGGTTTTCCATGCGCCGTGAGGCGCTTTGTTGGGTTGGAGAAGTCCGTAGGGCTTGTGTCGTTCGTATTTGGCTTTCTTGCAAAGAACACACTTTCCTATTTCCTTGAAAACTTCCTGTCGCATGTGAGGGAAGTAGAAGGTATTCTGGAGTCGTGAAAGGACAATCTCTGGTCGGCAATGACCGTTAAGCGGAGATTCATGTTGGTGTAGGATGTACTGTTTCCTTAGGCTTGCGGGAAGATATACCAGGTCGTTGAAGATAAACAAGCCATCTTCAATACGGGTATTCAGATCCGCTGATTGAATATAGCCTTGTACATCTGGATCCTTTTGTTGCGCGTTCCTGACCTCTTGCCAATAAGAGGGCTTTCCAGACTGGAGTAATGATACCTGGTGTATAAGGGCATTACCTTCCTGTCGGAATAAAGCGCGTTCGACTCTCTCTTTTTCTCCTGCCATAAAGTCTTCTCTTCGACTTAATGCATCGGCGTTGATATTTTCCTTTCCTTTCTTGTAAAGGATTTGGAAACTGTAAGATGACAGCTCTTCTGACCATCTTAGTTGCCGTCGATTCAATTCCTTTGTTGTCGTGAAATTCCGCAGGTTCTTATGGTCGGAATACACAGTGATCTTGTGTTTCGCTCCTTCAAGATAATGCTTCCAGTGCTTGAAGGCATCAACTATTGCCATAAGTTCTTTGTCTGACGTGGAGTAGTTGATTTCTGCTTTCAGGAATTTTCGTGCATGGTAAGCTACCGGTCTTAGCTTTCCATTTGAATCGGGTTGGCTGAGGCATGCTCCGAGGGCTCGATCGGATGCATCCGCCTCGACTGTGGCTGGTTTTTTTTGGGTCAAACAGTTGCAGAATAGGTGGTGTGGTTAACCGTGTCTTGAGTGCGTCAAAGGCCTTTTGCGCATGCTCATTCCATTCGAAAGTAATCCCTTTCTTCATCAATCCCGTAAGGGGTTCTGCAACCTCGGAAAAGCCTTCGATGAATTGTCGGTAGTAGTTTGCGAAGGCGTGAAATGACTGTACTCCTTTGACGTTCGAGGGTACTGGCCAATCGCGGACCTTCTGGTAGATTTCCGGATCGATCTCAAGTCCAGCTTGAGAGACAAAACATCCAACGAACTTGATTCGTTGCTTGTGGAATTCGCTTTTCGATGGTTTTAGCCGTAAGTTAAATTTCATCAGTGCGCGGAGGACTGTTCGAACGTGTTTGACGTGTTCTCCGAACGTTCGAGAGTAAACCAAAATATCGTCCATATAAACAGACACAAACTTGTCTAAATGTTCACGAAGAACATTGTTCATATAGGCTTGCAGCGTAGCAGGGGCGTTTGTCAATCCGAAGGGCATGACAAGGTATTCGTAGTGCCCAAGGCGAGTGCGGAATGCTGTCTTCCACTCGTCACCTTCCTTAATCCTAATTCGATGAAAAGCCGCAGGAATATCGAATTTTGTGAACCATTTGGCTCCTTGGAGTCTGTCCCTCAACTCCTGGATTAAAGGCAGCGTGTACGCATTCTTCTCTGAAATCTCGTTCAGATGTCGGTAGTCGACACACAATCGTTGTGAACCATCGGGCTTGGGTACGTAGAAAACTGGATATCCGGCGGGTGACTTTGACTCCCGGATAAACCCTTTCTTCGTGAAATCGTCGATGTACTCACGAAGGGTTTCAAGCTGATCTTCGCGCAGCGGGTAGATCTTGAACTTCTTGGGTTGTTCGTTGTTTTTGAGCTTGATCTCATGATCCCATGGTTGGTGTGGTGGAAGAGAATCCTCGATTGATTCCTCTTTGAAAAGTTCCGCAAATTCCTGGTACTCATTGGGAATTTGGAACACTGGACTATCCTCCTCTGTCTGGAGACGATAGCAGTATGCCACTTCAACGTGTTATTACGGGACGGTAGCTGGAAAGACGCAGCATACTCGTAGCCAAAGATTGTTTAGATTCAGTTAAGGAGTGAAGGTATCTACAAACAGAGAACCTCAATGAGGTTCTTTCTCTATACTAGGCTCAATCAGGCTTAGGCTCTTAGCCTATACCAACCATGGGCCATGCCCATAACATTACCCCCCTCCTTACCGGGTGTGCAGGACTAAAGAGGGTGTGGTAGGTGGGATAATCAAACAGACAAACGCCATACATCGCTTCTGCCAGCTTGTAGCAGATTCGAAGGCGCTGGCCACCGCTACTCGGTTTCTTCGGGCCCCGGTTTGAGCTCCTATATCTTCGCCGACATCGTCGCCCTTGCCATACTCTGCCTCGAAGCGGTCTAAGTCCTCGACTTCTGTGAATAATGAACGTGGCTGCCAATCGGGATCTGCATAGCCTTTCCATTTGATTAATAACTGACGAACCCAGCCTCGCCCAACCCGTTTCTTCTCTGCGCGAAGTATACGTTCTACTTCAAACTCAGCCTCTGTTTCTTCGGTTTGAGGCACTAATGGTGGCGGCTGGGTATCATCGGATTCTTGTGAGGGCAGTGTGTCGGTTGCGGCTCGGCGGAGTAGGTCAACGTGGAAACGGTTATGGATACCACTTGGCAGGTCAGCCAGCTCGTATACCATCGGGGAGATCTGGTTCTCGACAGTGTATTTGGCTTGCGTCCACGACAGTTTCTTTGATAGCTGCGGAGTATTGATATTCCTAAGGTTCAACCAGACTTTGTCGCCCTTTTTTAACGTTTCGGCAGCTTGACGTGACCTGTTGGCGTCGTTCTCCATCTTCTGCTGGGACCAGGCCATCGCTGCCTGTGCATATTCTTGTGCCTCTTCTATTCGTTGCACAAAGGTCTCGGCATCGGCTGTTGGTGAGTTACTGGGTGAGATTCGTTGTACTTTCTGGATTGGTTCCGCATGGTAGCCGTGGGTTAGATAGAATGGACTCATCCCTGTGACTGAAGAGTCACGATTGTTCAGTGCTAACATAGCCGTAGGTAGTAGCGTTGGCCAGTCTAGTTGGGAGTATGCGATGAAGGCGCGGAGATAGCGTAGAACTTCCTGGTTCATACGCTCGGTCGCGCCATCGGTCTGTGGATGAAAGGCTGTAGAGAGTCTCTGCTCAATCTTTGTAAGTTCGCAAAGCTTCCTCCAAAAACGACCTGTCCAATTGCTGCCTCTGTCCGACGTCAATGCCATGGGAAATCCGTGGTAGCGATAGTGGCATTGTAAGAACCTTTTCGCGCACTCTTTGGCGCTCATTGTAGTCATAGCCTCCAACGTAACACTTTTGAGGAGGCGATCTGTGATAACCATGAGGTATTTTGGGCCGTTTTCCTCCGCGGGCAAATCAGTCATGAAATCGATTGATAGCTCGCTGTGGAAGCGGGCCGGGATTGGAAGTGGTTTCAGAAGACCTCGCTTCTTATCACGCCATATTCCTGTTCTCCCACATACGTCGCAATTACGTACAAACTGCCGGACTGTCTTGTATTGTTGGGGCCAAAAGAAACTTCTGGATAGAATCGCAAGCGTGCTATCTCTCCCTGGGTGTCCAGTAACATGGGAATCGTGAGTTTGTTGGACCAGCGTTGTTCGCAGCGGTTCCCAATCTGGTACCCATAGGATCCCTCTTCTCGTGACCGCGCCGTGGTCGTCTACTTCGCATTCGGGTAGCTGTACCGACAACTTGAGCTCTGGAGGAAAGGAACGTTCGCCAGTAACTATAGCCGTATGAATAGCTTCGTAGGATTGGTCCTCTGCTATTGCGCGATCCCAGAGAAGTTGTAACTCTGGTTTCTCGAAAAGATCGCATCCTTTTGCAACTGACCGGTTTTGACCGTACCTAGTAGTGGACCGGTGTTGACCGTTTTCGGCAGTCAGCTGGTGTCGACCGTCCAGTCCAGTATTTTGCTGGGGCTCCCGTATAACGTCCCATGTACTATTGGATGTATTCGGTGTATTGACTGGGCAGATAAGGGCTTGTATTGCGATTGTTTCGGTCGTCCTCTCGGAAAGAGGAGGAAGCCATTCGTCCTTGATCAACTGGGCCACTCGCCCTTGTAGTCTCTCGTCGTTCTTGTCATGTGGCATATCTTGATGTCTTCTTGATAGTGCGTCTGGTCTTTGCGCTAGTTTTCCGGCGCGAAATTCCAGCTGGAATTGGTACTCAGATAGAATTAGCGACCATCTTGCTTGTCTCTCTGACAAACGCTGCGCTGTCATAAAGTAGCGGAGATTCTTGTGATCGGTAAGGACTTTGAAAGGTGCTGCAACACTGCGTAGTTCTCCTCTCCAGTGTTCAATGGACTTGATTACTGCCAGTAATTCTTTATCGTGGATCTCGTAGTTACATTCAGCCGCAGTGAGCTTGCGGGAGAAGTATGCTACTGGTCGTAGTTTTCCTTTCATATCCTTCTGCGACAACGTGCCTCCCAGCGCGTAGCCAGAGCAGTCGCACTCGAGTACCGTATCCAGGTCTGGATTCCAGTGAGCCAGTATTGGGGCGGAGATGAATAGCTCCTTCAAGACTTGAAAGGCGTTCTCATGTTCTTTGTTCCAGACAAAAGCGACGGCCTTCCGTGTTAACTTGATTAAGGGGTCGGAGAGCTCTGAGAAGTTGTCGATGAAGTCTCGGTAGAAATTTGCAAAGCCTAGGAAGGAGCGTACGCCTGTGACATTGACTGGAGCCTCCCATTCTTTAATCGCAGCAACTTTCTCTGGGTCGACTTTGATCCCTTCTCCTGCAGTGATAATGAACCCCAGATATTTGACCTCCTGAACAGCAAACTCGCACTTGCTTAAGTCTAGCCGAAGTCCAGCAGTCTTGAGCTTGGCAAGAATTTGGTTAACCTTAACCATGTGATCCAGATAGTCGCCGTCGCTCCATATCAAGACATCGTCCATGTAGGCTGAACAGCAGATATCTAGGGATTCCCGTAGGACTCCGTTGATGTATCGTTGAAAGCTCGCGGGTGCGCCAGCTAGTCCGAAGGGGGTAACTAGCCATTCGAATAGTCCAAATCGAGTGCGAAAAGCCGTTTTCCACTCATCGCCGTGCTTGATGCGGAGCCGATGAAATGCCGCTCTGACGTCAAGTTTGGTGTACCAACGCGCTGTTGCTAGATTTCGTAGGGTTTCTCGGATTAGTGGCAATGGGTAGCGGTCCGATCGAGTGATTCGATTCAGTGCCCGATAGTCTACACACATCCGAATGCCTCCACCTGGTTTCCTTACAAATAAGACTGGGGCTGCCGCTGGTGAGTTGCTGGCGCGTATCCAGCCCTTGTCCATATAGTCCGAAAGTGTTTTTCGTAGGACTAATAGCTCTTCCCTCGACATGCCGTATAATGGGCCCCAAGGAACTTCTGCCTCGCGACCTTGTTCATCTCGTATCAATTCGATAACGTGATCGCGACCCTCTTGATGGGGCGCGATCTCTCCGTCTTCGTCGTCGAGAAAGGCATCAGCATGCTCTGCTATTTCTTCTGGTATCTCTTGTCGGATTTCTTCCTCAGTCTTTCTCTGTTTTCTTTCTGCTAACTTGCTTAGGGCCTTGTTGATATCCGACATCGAGATAGCCAGCACTTGTGTACCATCCGGTCCATCTCTTCTCAACCGTCGCTGGGCCCTTCCAACAATAGCTGCAAATACAGATCCTGACACTAGACAAGCCGCCCGCACGTGAGCGAGCCGGTCTCGCGCTTTGGTGTTCTGTTCTAGCCACCCCTTTTCTCTTACCGTGATGCGCTGGAATCCTTGACCAATAAGCAGCTTTCTCTTAGCTGCTATATATCGCACCCAGTTTCTCTCTGCCCATGCCTTGCCTAGGATAATAGGGAAGCTCAATCCTTTCACTATATACCCATAGACTCGCTCTGCTCGACCATCAATGTCGATCGTAGCGTAGGTCATGTGCGTAATACGGAGGTCTTCTCCGTTCTCGTGGCTCTCTTTAGCCAGTGCCAATTGTTTGGTGTCAATTGGGATGCGCGGTAGACGATGTGTTTGGACACTCTTCTCGCTGAAAGCAGCATAAGGGAGGCAGCCGTTATCAAAGAAGGATTCGGTGAAAGAAGTTCCGTTGATCAAGGTATCTATCAAGAAGGGTGTACTTTCCATCCTATCCTTTGCTGCTTTGATTTCTCTTATGCCTGGTAGCTTTGTAATGTCTTCGCCATGTACATCTACTTCAGACCCTCGTGCGCGACGATGCACAAGGGTAGCTAGTTTTCCGACTCTGATGAGGCTTCCTGTAGGGAGTCATCGGTATGCTGTGTAATTACCGCAGTGACCTGAGTCTTTGGACGTGTTGCTGGTCGGAATTCGCATACGTTCGGGTGGTGCTTGGGCTTCTTACAGCGCCCGCATTTGCCCGCTTGTATAAGTGCCAAGAACTCTGTTTGGGATCGCCATTTCGCTCTAGGTCGTCGGTCCTTCTTCGCATCCTTTCCGAGTGTATCGACCCGAGCTATCAGTGCTGCGATCTGCGCTGAAAGGGCGTTGATGCCAGTCATTTCGACATCGCCTTCTGCGTCACGACTGACTGTTTGGGGTGATTGTGGCCTCCCTCGAGTCGTTGGCGTCTCCTTATCCGTACTTGGATAGCGGCGTTGGTGGGATAGAGCCTCTGTCTTCGTCGCGAAGTACTGTACATCTTTTATGTAAGTGTCGTAGTCGTCCCTGGACAATCGCACTGATTTCAAGGTCTGTTGGAGGGAGTAGTTGAGCGCGTTGTTCATGATAGTGATCTTTGAGGCTCTTTGCGGCGCTAGGGATCCAGCGTGCGATGTCAGTTGTTCGAACTGCTGGCGGAAGTCTTCGAACGGTTGTCTGCTGCCTTGGCTAATCTTGTTCAGCTCGTCGAGAGCTTTAGCTTCCGCTTCATGATCTAAGAACTTGTCGTCCATATGCTTGATAAAGGACTCGGGTTCGTAGTTGTCATGTTGCTCTCCATTGCTTAGCCATTGGATGACGCGTTGTTGTTTCTCTGTCGGAAGCCCGTTGAAGATGTTCGCGCATATTCCTTGATTGCTTCCAAGCTTCCCATTTTCAACAGTGATTTTTGTCTTGATCTGCCATCTGAACAGCGTGTAGTTGTCTCTTTTCTCGTCCCATTTAGGCCATGCAATAGCTTTTGCACCGGTGTTCCCATCAACACTGACTGCGGTCAGAGCTGCCACCACTTGTTGTACGGTGTCAGGCGAATTTGCTCGAGCCATTGAGAGTTTGTCGATTCCTTGCGTAATGCTCGCGATTGGGTCGTCGTCGGTAGTAGGGGTGTAGGTTGTAGGAGTCGATAGGGTACTGTTGCTACGCATCAAGTACACCTAGGTTTGTAAAGAACTGAATCTATATTACGGGACGGTAGCTGGAAAGACGCAGCATATTCGTAGCCAAAGATTGTTTAGATTCAGTTAAAGAGTGAAGGTATCTACAAACAGAGAACCTCAATGAGGTTCTTTCTCTATACTAGGCTCAATCAGGCTTAGGCTCTTAGCCTATACCAACCATGGGCCATGCCCATAACACCCCGTAACACATAGCTACCTGTAGTTCACTATCACATTTAGTTCATACCTGATTGCTGTTCACGCCTTTTATTAGTTACTGCTAGCCGTGACAATTAAGGTAAAAACGAAAAATCCAGTTTTAGATTCTTGGTGTTACGGATACTGTCACGTGGACACGTACTTAATGGTGTTCGATCGCATTTGACTACACTTGTATGCTTTCAAATGCTCACCAGTCTGTGTCTTTATGATTAGTTGGATGTCGCACAGGATCTTGGGGATCACGTGCTGGCTCAAGGCTTAGGTCATGAGCCATGAGCAGGTCAGCTCAAGAGTCAACCTCTGAGCCATGAGCCATCTGGCGAACAGCACACACAGCGAGAACTCAATTTTTGGAATTTACAGAAGTATCATCTAAAGATCATGAAAACACCTCTGCCAGTGGCCGCTCCGGCCTCTAGAGGCCATCGCGCGTCCCTCAGCGTCGATGAGATACCTCTAGAGTCGCCGTCGCGGCCACGGCAGAGCAAGCTACACGAACGATGCGTCCACCAAAGACAACAGCAACCATCTAGTCACTATCTCCCGGCTAGTCCATCACCCCAGATGACACTGCAACGCTCCGAGTCGACGAGTCACTGCTAGAACGGCAATACCTTCAACACAACTCAAACACCAGACGCCCGGTGTGCAACAATCGGCACCACACACCACTGCAACGACTAGACAACCTCTCCCAACGTCTTGGCAAACCGTCCTGCTACAAGCTGTTGCCCAGAGCCTTGAGCCTCTCCCCAAACTGTTGCCTCCCAGTTATGGCATTGGCAAGAGTAGGTGCGCGACACAGTAAGCAGTAAGGACGCATAGAAGGAGCCTATTGGCGGCAAATCCCCTCCCTGTAAGCTAGCAAACGTAGCCTTGAGCCTCTCCCCAGACTGTTGCGTCCCAGTTATGGCATTGGCAAGAGTAGGAGCGCGATATAGCAAGCAGGGAGAGCGACTAGCAGCAGATAGGCTCCGACTATAAGACGACAGGTCTACAACACAATCGGTGCGACACGATACGGCAGCTGCTAGAGAACCTCATCTACTATCGTCTCCGCAAACCGTCCTGCTGCAAGTTGATGTCCAGAGCCTTGAGCCTCTCCCCGAACTGTTGCCTCCCAGTTATGGCATTGGCAAGAGTAGGTGCGCGACACAGTAAGCAGTAAGGACGCATAGAAGGAGCCTATTGGCGGCAAATCCCCTCCCTACAAGCCAGCAGACGTAGCCTTGAGCCTCTCCCCAGACCGTTGCGTCCCAGTTATGGCATTGGTAAGAGCAGGAGCGCGATATAGCAAGTAGGGAGAGCGACTAGCAGCAGGTAGGCTCCGACTATAAGACGGCAGGTCTATAGCACGATCGATGCCATACAATACGGCAGCCACCAGATAGCCTCGTCTACGGGCATACTCGGAGTATCACACTCAAGCAGCGAAATCACGACTACGATAGTTACTGTTGTCTCCAGCATCACACAACTAAGTACACTGCCGCATAGGAATCTGGTGCAAGGCAACAATCACAAGCGGAAACACATTTCGGGAACAGACAAGCCTTGAGGGATAAGGCAAAACAGACAGACGAAGCTGAGTACTGGAGGGAGACTGTAGGTAAAACGTTAGCGAAACACGAGGTATTGCCTCTTGGGATCTGTATAGCACGGATATACTAGCAGAATAACCAGTATCGACAAGAGCCAGTGGGCATTTGGAAATACTGGTTTAGGGAAAAGAGGGAGGATGGAAGGGACAGCTGGTCTTGTTTTAGTGAACGAGGCGAAGTGGGGCGTGGTAGATTTTATGATTTATCACGTGTCGGCTGTCTGGTGAAGTCCTCCTGACCGGATATAGCTGCGTGATTAAGCGGCTGCAACCGAGTAGGAAACAATCAATCCATCCATCAATCAATCAATGAGCCATCTGGCTCATGCATTAGGCTTCGAGCCTTATGAGAGGATTCCTATATTATGGACGAGACTCTTCTCCCTCAGTGTCTCGTATCTTCACTCTCTAGTTACTTCGCTATTGCTTTTAGTTACTTAGCACAATTCACGACTCTTATATCCTGCAAACTTCGCTTCACTTGTTTGATATGATACTGTCGCCCCGGACCACTTGAACCATACTGTACGGATTAGCCAAATCCAGCTAGATTGTGACGGCATGGCATGGTGGCCTCTTTGTCACATGACAACGTGTCGCAGCCACACTGGCGAGAGGAACATCAACTCGCGCGCCCCGTAGTCACTTACTCTCTATCTGATATTCTCTCATCACACTGAGTAAATGGAATCTTAGTGTTACGGGGAACTCGTTTCTCAACACAGTTGATTATGTCAAGACCTTCTTGACACCTGTGTTCTCTTGTTCTGGTCCGCGGGTTTGGGGTAAGGGCAATATCAGTCTGGAAGTACTTACCTTAAGTACCTTCCCCTGCTCAGGTTCTTTGGAGGCTCACTAGATCCTAACCGTCCGATGTATCTCCCAATTCAATTGTCGTCTAACCGATGTGATCCTCAGATCAATCCTGAACGCTTGTCGGTTAGTATGAAGGTTGGGGGTGGGTGTGACAGGTTAAGATCATGCCTGGATACCAGGAAGAACCACCCAAATGTGCAATACAATCTAGCTAAGGAGGAAAAGATAGATACACAGTTGCAAACTCCTTTTGAAGCAGATGCCAAGCCATTCACATGCTTGCCGCAGAATCATTCCGAGGTTTGACAGGAGATGCCAAACCATTCGCAAGCTTACCCTAGAGAGATAGGCAAAGCCTAGATAAAGGCCCAAGGGTGTAGCCCGTGACAGTGGGCTTGCTTCTGTTATGGGCATGGCCCATGGTTGGTATAGGCTAAGAGCCTAAGCCTAATTGAGCCTAGTATAGAGAAAGAACCTCATTGAGGTTCTCTGTTTGTAGATACCTTCACTCCTTAACTGAATCTAAACAATCTTTGGCTACGAGTATGCTGCGTCTTTCCAGCTACCGTCCCGTAATATAGATTCAGTTCTTTACAAACCTAGGTGTACTTGATGCGTAGCAACAGTACCCTATCGACTCCTACAACCTACACCCCTACTACCGACGACGACCCAATCGCGAGCATTACGCAAGGAATCGACAAACTCTCAATGGCTCGAGCAAATTCGCCTGACACCGTACAACAATTGGTGGCAGCTCTGACCGCAGTCAGTGTTGATGGGAACACCGGTGCAAAAGCTATTGCATGGCCTAAATGGGACGGGAAAAGAGACAACTACACGCTGTTCAGATGGCAGATCAAGACAAAAATCACTGTTGAAAATGGGAAGCTTGGAAGCAATCAAGGAATATGCGCGAACATCTTCAACGGGCTTCCGACAGAGAAACAACAACGCGTCATCCAATGGCTAAGCAATGGAGAGCAACATGACAACTACGAACCCGAGTCCTTTATCAAGCATATGGACGACAAGTTCTTAGATCATGAAGCGGAAGCTAAAGCTCTCGACGAGCTGAACAAGATTAGCCAAGGCAGCAGACAACCGTTCGAAGACTTCCGCCAGCAGTTCGAACAACTGACATCGCACGCTGGATCCCTAGCGCCGCAAAGAGCCTCAAAGATCACTATCATGAACAACGCGCTCAACTACTCCCTCCAACAGACCTTGAAATCAGTGCGATTGTCCAGGGACGACTACGACACTTACATAAAAGATGTACAGTACTTCGCGACGAAGACAGAGGCTCTATCCCACCAACGCCGCTATCCAAGTACGGATAAGGAGACGCCAACGACTCGAGGGAGGCCACAATCACCCCAAACAGTCAGTCGTGACGCAGAAGGCGATGTCGAAATGACTGGCATCAACGCCCTTTCAGCGCAGATCGCAGCACTGATAGCTCGGGTCGATACACTCGGAAAGGATGCGAAGAAGGACCGACGACCTAGAGCGAAATGGCGATCCCAAACAGAGTTCTTGGCACTTATACAAGCGGGCAAATGCGGGCGCTGTAAGAAGCCCAAGCACCACCCGAACGTATGCGAATTCCGACCAGCAACACGTCCAAAGACTCAGGTCACTGCGGTAATTACACAGCATACCGATGACTCCCTACAGGAAGCCTCATCAGAGTCGGAAAACTAGCTACCCTTGTGCATCGTCGCGCACGAGGGTCTGAAGTAGATGTACATGGCGAAGACATTACAAAGCTACCAGGCATAAGAGAAATCAAAGCAGCAAAGGATAGGATGGAAAGTACACCCTTCTTGATAGATACCTTGATCAACGGAACTTCTTTCACCGAATCCTTCTTTGATAACGGCTGCCTCCCTTATGCTGCTTTCAGCGAGAAGAGTGTCCAAACACATCGTCTACCGCGCATCCCAATTGACACCAAACAATTGGCACTGGCTAAAGAGAGCCACGAGAACGGAGAAGACCTCCGTATTACGCACATGACCTACGCTACGATCGACATTGATGGTCGAGCAGAGCGAGTCTATGGGTATATAGTGAAAGGATTGAGCTTCCCTATTATCCTAGGCAAGGCATGGGCAGAGAGAAACTGGGTGCGATATATAGCAGCTAAGAGAAAGCTGCTTATTGGTCAAGGATTCCAGCGCATCACGGTAAGAGAAAAGGGGTGGCTAGAACAGAACACCAAAGCGCGAGACCGGCTCGCTCACGTGCGGGCGGCTTGTCTAGTGTCAGGATCTGTATTTGCAGCTATTGTTGGAAGGGCCCAGCGACGGTTGAGAAGAGATGGACCGGATGGTACACAAGTGCTGGCTATCTCGATGTCGGATATCAACAAGGCCCTAAGCAAGTTAGCAGAAAGAAAACAGAGAAAGACTGAGGAAGAAATCCGACAAGAGATACCAGAAGAAATAGCAGAGCATGCTGATGCCTTTCTCGACGACGAAGACGGAGAGATCGCGCCCCATCAAGAGGGTCGCGATCACGTTATCGAATTGATACGAGATGAACAAGGTCGCGAGGCAGAAGTTCCTTGGGGCCCATTATACGGCATGTCGAGGGAAGAGCTATTAGTCCTACGAAAAACACTTTCGGACTATATGGACAAGGGCTGGATACGCGCCAGCAACTCACCAGCGGCAGCCCCAGTCTTATTTGTAAGGAAACCAGGTGGAGGCATTCGGATGTGTGTAGACTATCGGGCACTGAATCGAATCACTCGATCGGACCGCTACCCATTGCCACTAATCCGAGAAACCCTACGAAATCTAGCAACAGCGCGTTGGTACACCAAACTTGACGTCAGAGCGGCATTTCATCGGCTCCGCATCAAGCACGGCGATGAGTGGAAAACGGCTTTTCGCACTCGATTTGGACTATTCGAATGGCTAGTTACCCCCTTCGGACTAGCTGGCGCACCCGCGAGCTTTCAACGATACATCAACGGAGTCCTACGGGAATCCCTAGATATCTGCTGTTCAGCCTACATGGACGATGTCTTGATATGGAGCGACGGCGACTATCTGGATCACATGGTTAAGGTTAACCAAATTCTTGCCAAGCTCAAGACTGCTGGACTTCGGCTAGACTTAAGCAAGTGCGAGTTTGCTGTTCAGGAGGTCAAATATCTGGGGTTCATTATCACTGCAGGAGAAGGGATCAAAGTCGACCCAGAGAAAGTTGCTGCGATTAAAGAATGGGAGGCTCCAGTCAATGTCACAGGCGTACGCTCCTTCCTAGGCTTTGCAAATTTCTACCGAGACTTCATCGACAACTTCTCAGAGCTCTCCGACCCCTTAATCAAGTTAACACGGAAGGCCGTCGCTTTTGTCTGGAACAAAGAACATGAGAACGCCTTTCAAGTCTTGAAGGAGCTATTCATCTCCGCCCCAATACTGGCTCACTGGAATCCAGACCTGGATACGGTACTCGAGTGCGACTGCTCTGGCTACGCGCTGGGAGGCACGTTGTCGCAGAAGGATATGAAAGGAAAACTACGACCAGTAGCATACTTCTCCCGCAAGCTCACTGCGGCTGAATGTAACTACGAGATCCACGATAAAGAATTACTGGCAGTAATCAAGTCCATTGAACACTGGAGAGGAGAACTACGCAGTGTTGCAGCACCTTTCAAAGTCCTTACCGATCACAAGAATCTCCGCTACTTTATGACAGCGCAGCGTTTGTCAGAGAGACAAGCAAGATGGTCGCTAATTCTATCTGAGTACCAATTCCAGCTGGAATTTCGCGCCGGAAAACTAGCGCAAAGACCAGACGCACTATCAAGAAGACATCAAGATATGCCACATGACAAGAACGACGAGAGACTACAAGGGCGAGTGGCCCAGTTGATCAAGGACGAATGGCTTCCTCCTCTTTCCGAGAGGACGACCGAAACAATCGCAATACAAGCCCTTATCTGCCCAGTCAATACACCGAATACATCCAATAGTACATGGGACGTTATACGGGAGCCCCAGCAAAATACTGGACTGGACGGTCGACACCAGCTGACTGCCGAAAACGGTCAACACCGGTCCACTACTAGGTACGGTCAAAACCGGTCAGTTGCAAAAGGATGCGATCTTTTCGAGAAACCAGAGTTACAACTTCTCTGGGATCGCGCAATAGCAGAGGACCAATCCTACGAAGCTATTCATACGGCTATAGTTACTGGCGAACGTTCCTTTCCTCCAGAGCTCAAGTTGTCGGTACAGCTACCCGAATGCGAAGTAGACGACCACGGCGCGGTCACGAGAAGAGGGATCCTATGGGTACCAGATTGGGAACCGCTGCGAACAACGCTGGTCCAACAAACTCACGATTCCCATGTTACTGGACACCCAGGGAGAGATAGCACGCTTGCGATTCTATCCAGAAGTTTCTTTTGGCCCCAACAATACAAGACAGTCCGGCAGTTTGTACGTAATTGCGACGTATGTGGGAGAACAGGAATATGGCGTGATAAGAAGCGAGGTCTTCTGAAACCACTTCCAATCCCGGCCCGCTTCCACAGCGAGCTATCAATCGATTTCATGACTGATTTGCCCGCGGAGGAAAACGGCCCAAAATACCTCATGGTTATCACAGATCGCCTCCTCAAAAGTGTTACGTTGGAGGCTATGACTACAATGAGCGCCAAAGAGTGCGCGAAAAGGTTCTTACAATGCCACTATCGCTACCACGGATTTCCCATGGCATTGACGTCGGACAGAGGCAGCAATTGGACAGGTCGTTTTTGGAGGAAGCTTTGCGAACTTACAAAGATTGAGCAGAGACTCTCTACAGCCTTTCATCCACAGACCGATGGCGCGACCGAGCGTATGAACCAGGAAGTTCTACGCTATCTCCGCGCCTTCATCGCATACTCCCAACTAGACTGGCCAACGCTACTACCTACGGCTATGTTAGCACTGAACAATCGTGACTCTTCAGTCACAGGGATGAGTCCATTCTATCTAACCCACGGCTACCATGCGGAACCAATCCAGAAAGTACAACGAATCTCACCCAGTAACTCACCAACAGCCGATGCCGAGACCTTTGTGCAACGAATAGAAGAGGCACAAGAATATGCACAGGCAGCGATGGCCTGGTCCCAGCAGAAGATGGAGAACGACGCCAACAGGTCACGTCAAGCTGCCGAAACGTTAAAAAAGGGCGACAAAGTCTGGTTGAACCTTAGGAATATCAATACTCCGCAGCTATCAAAGAAACTGTCGTGGACGCAAGCCAAATACACTGTCGAGAACCAGATCTCCCCGATGGTATACGAGCTGGCTGACCTGCCAAGTGGTATCCATAACCGTTTCCACGTTGACCTACTCCGCCGAGCCGCAACCGACACACTGCCCTCACAAGAATCCGATGATACCCAGCCGCCACCATTAGTGCCTCAAACCGAAGAAACAGAGGCTGAGTTTGAAGTAGAACGTATACTTCGCGCAGAGAAGAAACGGGTTGGGCGAGGCTGGGTTCGTCAGTTATTAATCAAATGGAAAGGCTATGCAGATCCCGATTGGCAGCCACGTTCATTATTCACAGAAGTCGAGGACTTAGACCGCTTCGAGGCAGAGTATGGCAAGGGCGACGATGTCGGCGAAGATATAGGAGCTCAAACCGGGGCCCGAAGAAACCGAGTAGCGGTGGCCAGCGCCTTCGAATCTGCTACAAGCTGGCAGAAGCGATGTATGGCGTTTGTCTGTTTGATTATCCCACCTACCACACCCTCTTTAGTCCTGCACACCCGGTAAGGAGGGGGGTAATGTTATGGGCATGGCCCATGGTTGGTATAGGCTAAGAGCCTAAGCCTGATTGAGCCTAGTATAGAGAAAGAACCTCATTGAGGTTCTCTGTTTGTAGATACCTTCACTCCTTAACTGAATCTAAACAATCTTTGGCTACGAGTATGCTGCGTCTTTCCAGCTACCGTCCCGTAATAGCTTCGTATGCATGACTTGTGCTTGATTGTATCTAAGTAAAAGGTCTTTACTGTAGTAGGTTGAAGAAGATCCTATGTGAGAAACATAACATGAGATAACCACACCGAGAGAAAGGAAAGTCTGTCTAACGTCCTCCATATATACCCTTCTGGTTCTGGGTGCCAAGGTGTATTCCCACACCTCTTGGCTCTTCCCACACTTCCCACACTGTGGGCAATGCCAAGTGCTGTGGGAACTGTGGGAATATCACGTGACTCCTGCACGTACTATTCTCTCTTAGGACTGACCTCCCCGTACCAGTCTCATCCTGTGTGCTCGAAGAATTCCCTCCATTATCAGTCCTAACAATAACTTCTTGTTAACCAACCATTCTTTGCGAGTTCTACCTTCCTGCTCTTCAGCCTTGAGGTGATCTGTAACGATAACCTGTACTTTACTAACTTATACCCGCTACTATTGAAGTCATATCTTTTCGACCCTTACATGGATTCACAAAATCAACGGTATTGAAAGATGTCGTCTCAATAAAGTATAGATGAACTCAAACGCGAGTAATATAGTATAATTTTGTATCGGGCAAGGCTATAAGTTTCCTCAGCCTAGCCGCTACTCGTATCACGTCCAGTCCTCGTACTTACTAGTCTTCGCAAATAGCAATTAGATCCTGCGATAATATACTAATTCTTTTCCTCCTTGCTATCTTACCTTCTCTAGTCCTATTCCTAGGCCCCTTAGATCGGAGCTATAAGAGCCGTACACTTTAAAAAAGACCACTGATTCGGCAGGAACTTAAATGCACAACTCGCATTATTCGAAAATTTCATAGGTACATATTCTACTATACCAACCCCTCCATCTTCCCTCGGATCCATTCGATAACTTTCGGCAAAATCATGAAATTGCGGCGTGAATGTTTAACAAGCCAGAAGCGGCTCATTGGATACGTAAACGACGGTCGGTCTGCTAATCGTTTCGACTTGGGAGAGTAGACTCCGGTAGTTTCCGTGCGATATCAAATGCGTAACTGGTGATGTTGATATTTCTTCGTTTTGAAATCGAAGTTGATGGGGAGGGGATTGAGCTTTGGGATGACACCTGAGGAGAGGATAGAACTGATTTGAACCATGTCGGACGCGCTAAGGAAGTTTGGTTCCTTATGTTCCTGGGTACGCACCCCTGCAAACCCTCCAATTGCTGTCCCTTGCTCTTTGGCTCAGAGGATACCCAGCCTCTTTTCGGCATCATCTGGGATCCCAAAGACTATTTTCCCAATGCTTATGGCTGCAGATGTATCCACTCCGTTTCCCCAGCTTGATTCGGAAATTTCTCTTTCCTATCTCTGAGGCCGATTGGAACCATAGTGTCGCTCAAGATCTGTGCACACTCATTGCCTGCAGCAGTGACACCCTCCAACACCTCTCTGTGGATGTTCAGGTCTACAAAAGGTTTCCCTCCAAGAAAACGTGGCATGCGCCGGACCTGTCCATGGACAATTACCTTGACACCTCGGTTCCCCCATCCCACATATGCTGGGCGGATCTTTGCTTCAGCAAGCTTCAAGACTGCCGGTATAATTATAAAATGAGAGTCATGCCTCAAAGTACAGTATAGCACATTTCGGAGTCCAAACGGCAGCGGTATTTTATCCGGCATTCTTGCCGCCGTGATGGCTAGACGAGTGTGATCGTAATTGACCAACGCATATTCGTTTTTCGTGTGTGTATCTCCCTTGCCAGCCTTGCCAGGCGTGGATTGGAACTTGGAAAGCGGACCTATCTGCGTTTATCATAGACCGAGCTCCTGGAGATGATGTTTTGGACGCGTATCGCGTGCAAGTAGCTTCAAACGGCCGAGCCAGCGACCTAGAGAGAAGCCGAGAGCACAACGTTTTGCTCGCAAACGAGCGAGAATGGAATATGTACATCTTTCTGGTTATATCATGTTGCCAAGTTGTTAGGCATAACCAGAGTTGGTGGTGTGTTAGAGATGGAAGAGATGGATGGATGGATAGATTCAATACACCCGTCGGGCCAGTATGGCTCCAGGGGGACACTACCGATTGTCTATCATACATTGTTTCCAACTATCAACTCTCCCTTCATTCCAAGCCCAAACATCTATTTTTATATAACGTGTTCCACCACCGAGCTGGTCAACCCACCGAGCTGGTCAAAAAGGCTTGGCACGACCAACTCATGTTACGACTCTTCAATTTAATCGCTATTAACAATAGATTCTAAGTCCGTCGTGCTGCTATCTGATTCAGATGATATCTCAATATCTTTTTTACAAGTTCGCGCATTATGCCCAGTTGCGCCGCAGTTCCTAAAGCGCCGTTGAGTTGGTCGGGCTATTTCTTGACCACCACTACCACGAGCCTTCTTTGATCCCTGGGGCGCGACAGACGCCTCGGCAGCTACCTGCGCTGCTACAGTCCCATACTCTGTAGTACCACCTTGCTGGATCCACTTCCTTTTGCGCCATTTTCGCTTTGTCATTACTGCCAATTGCTCTTCAAGCTCGCGGTTGCGCGCAACAAGTAGAGCGTTTTGGTGTAGCACCAATTCAGCGCCCTTGACAAGCTGGGAAAAGCCTGTCTGCGCAGTAACTGGTGACCGAGTAAAGGACTCGCTTACGAGCTTGGATTGGGATCCAAATTCAAGAGTATTGCTTGGAGTCTTCGACTGCCACGGCGTCTCCTGCGGTGGGGATGCTGGTGGGGTACGTAGCCGTACTTCAAGGCGATCCCATACCACCTCCGCGTTGATAGGGACTAGCCCTACCATCTCAAAAGCCTTTCGACAGTTCTCTTCTGTAAACACGTCGAAAAACGCGTCTTTGAAGGCTGGGGGGAAGCCTTCTTTGTTGATATGGTAGACGCGTCGGCGTGCCAAGTCTCGAACTCGTTGAGAGTACTTGCACTTCAACGGCGAGAAGCAGACCACATCAAGCGGCTGGAGGATATGCGATGAATGAGGTGGCATACAGAGCGTTATGATCCTATATTCGAGGCAGTAGTCCTTGAAATCCTGGCTGAGATGGCTCTCATGGCCGTCCAAGATGAGCAGCCTATACCCCCCCACTTGACGCGCCTTTGTATACGCGTCAAAGTGCTTCAACCACTCAAGACCAAGCGCGTTGTTTGTCCAGCCGTTCTCAGAGACCGAGAGCTTCCAATTCCGTGGTATATCTGCCTCCTCATACCACGCAGAGATGTGAACGCGTCCTTTGTAGATAATGAATGGCGGGGTCGCATACCCAGCGGCGCAGATGCTCTGGATAACTGTAACCCACTCGCGGTCGAGGATGTATTGGACAATTGTTTGCTCTTCAGTCGTAGTGAGCTTGTGTTGGGCGTTGCGAGTATCTAGGCGATACGTGATTCCGTTGTATCGGCTAGTCAATGTTGAAGGAGGTACATCAAACGCTTCAGCAGCGCGCCGGAGGCTTCGGAATTGGTGGGTGTTATAGGCAGAAAGGGCAAGCTGAATTCTGCCTTCTCTGTTAGATAATTGCGCATTTTGTTGTTGAGACATATCGTGTTAATGAGGGAGTTGGTCGTCTTGGCAGAAACTGACCAGCTCGGTGGGTTGACCAGCTCGGTGGTGGAACACGTTAGCATCTTTTCAACATACTGAATTATCAAATTGACCAAAACTCCAGAAACAACAAAAACGAAGGGCGCAACTTACCGTTGGCCAATAGACTGATGGGATCAGATATTGGCGGTTAGTAAAAAGGGGGTATCGGATCTAGGATTGCTGCTTGCATGGGTACTATCTTGATGAGTGAGTCCACATGCTCAGAGTTGGTTTTAGTTTTGGTTTTGGTAGACTACTCCGTCTCTCGGCTGAATCGTTTGGTAGCATCTACGAACGCAATTGTCGCTCGTACTGCTGCTACATCTGGCGTCCATTTTGGACCATCGATCATCTCTCCTCTTCTGTTTGTAAGTGTTGAGCGGCCTCCTAATAGATAGGAGACGTCGCTCCTTGGCTCGGTCGCTTCTCGCAAGAGCCGTCGTTGCTCGCTCCATCGTTTGCAATCGAGTAGGAAATGCTGCACGCTTTCCACGACTCCGCATTCTTCGCACAATGGTGATTTCGCCGCTCCGATTCGGTTCAGGTACTTGTTTAGCCGACAGTGAGACGTTCGCAATTGAGCTAGTAATTGAGCCTCCGTTTTGGATAGCTGATTGTAGATGGTGCGCGTGTATTTTCCAGGGATGACAGCATCAATAGATTTAGTGAATCTCCCTCCTCGCAGTGGTTTGTCGCTTGGTTGACAGCTCTTCTTTGCTTGCCTAATCAGTGCTGAGCGTAGTCGTATCTCTGACGGGACTGCGCTCCCTGCTTTAGTACTTCTTTTAGCTATTCCGTCTGCCGCCTCGTTTCCCTTGATGCCAGAGTGTGCCGGGATCCATCGGAGAACCACGGTGATACCCTTTTGATGTAATCGCTGTGTGGCTGACAAGATGTCCTTGATAATGTGCTGGCCTGACTGCTGTCTTGGCTAGCGGATGCTCTTCAGCGCACTCTGGTTGTCCGAGAAGATGGTGAGTTTTCCTTCTAGCGGAATCATTGTCCACACTGCCAGTTGGCTTCGAGCAGTACTGAATGCCTTCAGCTCTGTCGCGTAAATATTGCCGTTTGCTACCAATCCTGTTGTTGCGTACTGCTCAAGTGTGGTCCGGTTCTCGTCTGGTAGAATATACACCATACCTGTCCCCAGGATGCCATTTCTACCAGAGCCGTCGGTGTAGCAGTGGACTTCATCTCTACCTTGAATTGCGGTGGGTTTTATAGCTTCATCGCGTTCTTCGAAAATCACACACGGCCCTTCAAGCCATGGTGCTTTTGCAAGTGGTGTGACAGTCTCAATCTGAGACATATTGATTCCTGCAAACCTGTCTGCTAACAGGCCCAGTGACGAGCGAAGCTTGAATGATTGATGTACTGCCTTGATGCTGAACCTCAATGGGTGGCGCTCTGGTAATGTATTTAGCTTGACCCACAGGTCTATCCATTTCCCTGTCTGTCGTTGGTGGAAGGTCCCAATTGATGCCTCAGACTGCGCAATGTCCAACGCTGTGGTTCGGAAACATCCAGCAATGGCTTGTGCCCCCCATCTTTGGTGTCGTTTAAGCAAGCGTGTATCCTTGGCATTCAGCGCTGTCGCCCAGACTGATTCGCGCGCATTTCCACTGCGATGGGAGGATGCCTTGTGTCAGACGCTTGAAACTATCTCGCTATCTCGTCTTGGAGGACTGGCCAGAGCTGTCGCCATCCAGATGTTAGCCTCTATCCTTGTAGATAGAGCCGCAAAGGTAGCGAGTCTTTGCCCTGTTTAGCCTGGCCTTCAAGCCGGCTTAGCATTCAGGGTGGACGAAGCCCTTCCTGCCCAGTTTAACACCTAGTCTGCTCCTTAAGCATACTTCAAGGGCACGCCTTTCCGAGTTTGCACCTCGTTCCGGCTTCCCTACTCTTAGTACACCGACACGCGCATCCGTCCTCTCGGGCTATACAGACAGTCTCTCTGATTAGGACTTAATCCTACCTCCCACGAGGCTATCCTAAGGTCAAAGCCCATCAAAGGGATGAGGTCTTAGGGACCAGCAGTGGCTGCCATTGTATACCACGCCCCGCGGGTTTTTGACGCCCGTTTCGCGTTACCTAAAGGAGTCTCCTCCGAATAGGCCGACCATATCTTGCACAGGTTCCGTATGCCAATCTCCGTTGCCAGCGAGAGAGGTCAGGTGGTCCCGTACTAACCAAGCCTGTTTCCCCAGTACCTTAACAAACGGAATACTACTTACAGTTATAGAGTCCGTGTCTCCCGCTGTCCCTATGCTCCGTACCTTCCACTCATCTAATGCTCCGTATCTCTACCTTTTCTAATACTCCGTGTCTCTCGCCTTTCCAATGCTCCGTGTCTGGGACTTAACGAAGTATAGGGCGTTCAGTATTAACGAAGTAGATCGGGTGAGGTATTAACGAAGAGGTTAGGCGGGAGGTATTAACGAGGTCTATGCCTATTAGTTGTATTCTTAGGCCATACGTCTGTAGTACAAGAGACCTGCTTTCCCTCGTCAGTCCCCTCTACGGTTCGACTGATCTCAGAGTGTAGACGGGCTCAAGGGTGTCCTGTCTCTCTCCTAGTAGTACCACAGCCGCTTTCGCAGCCCGGCCTAGTTACTAGCTAGGTAGGAGAGAGTCGGATGGTTTTTGTATCCTGATATCCCTTGATTTCTTGTTTCTGCTTGTTATGACTGAGCGAGCATCTGGTTTGCGGCCAGGTAACGAATCCCACCGTGTCCACGTTGCCATTGCCTCTTGCCAACGCGTATTGCCATGCCTATGTAGCCATGCAGTCCATTCAAGCTGGTATTGCCGAGTATTCGATGACCTAGGGCGTGGTGGTGTTGTGTCGTCGCGTCGTTCGTCGGTGGTTTCATCTTTGCTTCACACCTCCGGAGCGCACTCGCGGCGACAGCGAGGTGCAGGGAGGTGCTACTGACGACGGTAACATCGCGAAAAGATGTGAATCCTTCGTCCCATCAGTATCCGGCCTTTCAGTATCCAAGGCCGGATACTGATGCCCATCGCCTTTTCGTTGGGGGCGAGATGGAAGAGATCGGTGCGGGACGGAGGGTTTGCGGCCGGCAGTAACCATTTTAGGTACTAGCGTACCTTCCAGATTCAGAAAAACACATTTTTGGTCGAACCAAGAGAATGATTCTACATCTTTGCATCTACCCTCTATTTCATATTTTATAAAAGAGATTTATTTCAGAAATCCAGCAAGAATGAATCAAGAATGATTGCCTTGATCTTTAAAGTTGAGTTGACTTCATTCTTGAATCGCTGCTCGGAAACACTCATAATACTGCTCATGTCATTTACAGCTGCCTCGACAACTGACGCCTCTGGACCAACTACCAGAATTCCATGGTAGATACGACTACCACCAAAACTGATTTTTCCAAAACTATGATTGTATCTGACCTTGACCGTGACCCCTTTCTAGCCCTATGCCTGACTCGAGGCGAGCAACCTGTCCTTGCATAGGTCGAATAGTGCAGGCAACATTTCTATATTTGATCTTGTGCAAAACTTTGACCTCAATCTACCCCCCCATTGGGCTTTCCGCGGACTTTCTAGCCGATACAACAGCTGCACAGCACTCCGAACATTCTTGGGTTTATAACGAGCGAAAAGTCTGAAGGCTCGTGAATTCTTATCCTGACTCTGTTGCAAAGTACCAATAGGCCAAAGAGGGCCTCTATACCATAGTGTAGGTACAGAGGCAATATAGACCGGATCCTGATTTTGTGACAGACTCTCTATTCTGGACGAAGCCATTCTGATGAAACCAGGAACTTGAAGGCATAGCTTGGTCATGAATACAAGCATGAACTCTGAACTGCGATCGTAGCTCGGATCCGATAAGACTATTTCTCTCGGCTAGTGACTTGAGTCCAGAAGGGCGGATCAAATATCATGCTCGGTCGTGTGGGCTGGTAAATCTCCAGAGCATGAATGTCCCTGGCCGCGTCTGATTGACCATTTCACGAATAGAGCCAGGCCGATTGATGACACGGTATCTGCCAGCAACAAAATTTGGCAGATTCTGTTCAATGGGTTGTCCAAGCAGCGTGTAGTAAGATACTATCATTTTGTAGTGTTATCTGTTGGAAAATGATATTCGGACCTGTCATTTCGTCGTTATAATACACCGCTTTGAATGGTCTCGAGCTTTAAAGTATAGTAATTGGATTGTTCACCACCTCCAGGTAACTTTGGCAACTTCTTTACACGTAAATGCAGCTCTCTCTCACAGGAGTATCAAGCACCGCACGGCGCGCTCATGGCTTTCTTCTGTTCAGCTATAGCTATGTCCACTTCAACTTCTTGACCATATCGTCGATCCTTGATAAGACATCGTTCATGATTCTCAAATCAGCCTCACCAGCCTCGTCTTTCTCACCGTCCCATAATTCGCCACTTTCTTTGAGACCTTGCGAGTAAGCACTAACAGCCTGCCTCACTGGACCTAGAAAGCACCCTTCAACAACTCTATCCTTATACAAGCTCTGGATGTCTAGTGGATCTTGTAAATGTTGAGCGACGAGCAGTAACCAGAGAAAATTCAGCGAAGCGAGGTAAAATGACAGATTCGCCTTGAATTGCGCATAGCCCTCGCCCAAATTTGGTTGAATGAGTTGAGTGTTAGAAAGGTTAGGGAAGAGGAAGGGGGACAATGTTTGTAGCGCAATTGGAGTCGCGAAAATAGATGTCCCGTCTTCCGATTCTGCTGGTGCATGATTTGGCGGATTTGCTTCGATGGTCTCGCCTTTGATCCAACCAACAGCACTAGCTTTGAGGTTTTCGTATGGGCAATGCTCGAGTGTATCCTTGATAAACGACAGTCGAACGAGATCGTGAGGGTGAGACCGTAAGACCGTTGAGGTGATAAAGTGCGCATGGTAGCGAAGGCTTGGTGATGGTGTGTTTGCTGACAATAGAGAGGCGTTTTGCAGGTATTGGTTGAAGTCTTCGTCTGATTTCGGCTCACCAACATCATTATTCTCCAAAGCAATCAGACCAAGGAAGAGGACCGTGTCAATCAGAGCTTCAGGCTCAAGCCCGGATGTATTTTGTGCTGCATTCCCAATGAAATTCTGGAGCACAGTGGCATGCTCTGGAAATATGGAGATTGGCGGCGTATCTGAGGCTTTATCATAGAGAGTCTCCAATGCCTTTCGTGCCGCAAGAAGAAAGAGTGCACCAGACTTTGACAACGGGATATCTTTCGGTGATGTTGGTGGATCATCTTCGTTTGATTCCAGGCCCGTCAACTCCGGTGATGTGTCCATGACTGCTGCGAAAAGGTCGTGAGAATCCAGGTCCAGATCTTTGGCGAGGGCTGTGATTGATCCCACAGTGGCGAGTCGGTTTTTCAGTTTGTCGTCCTTTTGGAATCGTGAGACATATGAGTCCTTTCCTGGCGCCGTCACCGTCCTCTGCGGGTTCAACTTTTCTTGTAACCGACTTGCCCAAGCCATTCCTGGTACATCCTCCACGGAAGGAAGAGACAGCATGTAATCTTCGAGAATGTGCGTCAAAAATGATTGTAACAGTCGCTTCTGCATGTCTTTCTCCTCCTCCGAAGGTTTCTCAGCCTGCCCTTCCGGAGCCGTAACAGCGCTCTCCAAATTGGCTTGCAAAATATTCATACTACTCTTCCTCGGCGGCAAATGTGGCCGCTTTCTTCCGGTGAGCGTATTAACAAATTTCACAATGTCGTATGTCAAATCGTCTTGGTTCCGCGTCGATTTCCCATAGGCGGCCAGAACAGCCTGCAGCGTTGTCGACAGAAATCGACTCGGAAACTTGGTCGTAATGCGTGGATGCAGAAGCGACAGCATGGAAAGTAGGACTCTAAACTGCAAGACCGGCAGCGGTAGATCTGCTTCGGAAGATTCAGGTTCTGCGGTCAAGCCCAATCCCCGTACTGCTCCAGCCTTGGAGCTCTCCCCCAAATCCAGCCGGCCCAAATCTCTCTTGATTGTCTCCTCGTCTTCAGACTCTTCATCGTCTGAGATTTCATCAAGTTCCAGCAATCTCAAAGACTCGGAAACTTTCAACACGACTTCCCTCGGATTCCCGAGCCTTGCGACATGGAGCAAACATTTCTCACTCTCCGGGACCAGAGGAATGAGCAGTTGGACGAGATCCCATCCGATTGACTGGTTCAACTCTTTGTCCTGGAGAACTTCATGAAGTTGTGGGAGCGTCTCTTTGGTGAGGTTGTGTCCGATGAAAGTTAGGTACGTCACTGAATCTGATACTGGCGGTTTCAAAGCGATCCAGGGGTTTTCGTCTCCGATTGCCATGATGGATGATATGTTGCGTCTGATTGATATAAGGTGATCTGTCCGGCAGTTCCTGGGGCGAGACAGCGAATGTTGTTGTTGATTGATTGATTAATAGATGAAGCCTGTTTGTCTACGACCCCTTTGACGAATCACTGGTCCACGTGACTCGTTGTCTGTACTCACCACGACATTCCTTCGACATTCCTTGAACCCAGTTGTTGTCCCAGAAACCCATATTGCATCGCCAGATCTACAAATCACGGCCACCATCACAACCCCCCTCCCTCGATCCCCTCCCCTCCGTACATCTCTCCGCCACATTCAAAATGTCCGACCCGGGATCGCCAACCTCGCGCCCAGACGAACCCCTCGATCTCGTCCGCCTCTGCCTCGATGAAATCGTTTTTGTGAAATTGAGGGGTGACAGAGAGCTACAAGGACGACTTCATGTAAGTCAAGGAGGTCTATATTTAAAGATGGCCCCGATTAGAGAAGCTTGGAAAGAAGTACAACTGCAGAACATGGCAACCAAGAGTTGGAAAAGACAGGATGCAAGAAGAATCGTGTTTCGGAGTTGTGGATAGACATATTCTCACAAATAGAAAGGCTAACAAGAGACTCGAACAGGCATACGATTCCCACTGCAACCTCGTTCTCGGCGATGTGACTGAAACCATATACAAACTAGATGACCTGGATGAGGAGGATGAGGATGCGGCACCGGCTGAGATCAAGGTAAGTCCTTGTGCCTTTCCTCTTATCACAATTGCATACCGCAGAAGCATCACTGACACGCCCCCTTAGACCATAAAGAAACAATCCGAAATGCTCTTCGTCCGCGGAGATTCCGTCGTCCTCATCTCACCCAGCGTACCTTCTTGAGCGCTCAAAACGACCTCAAGTGAGTTTGCATGTGGAATACCGAACAAAACGACAATCATGATGGCACGAATCGAGACCAGATAACATCAGACACGGAGAGGAAGTGACATGGAACGGATGGCCAAAAATCAAGATCAGAAAAGCATTTGGGGGAGCAGAAAGATGGTCGGCACAATATACCCCAAAATTTGGATAGGAAGGCATATAAAAGAGGCATGCAAACGAATTGGCGAAATGGGACACGGCTTCGTTCGAGATGGCAGATCTAGCTCCAAGCTTTTCGCCATGCGGAAGGTATACCCAAAAATGCATTTTTTACCAAGAAGATCAGTAGAACCAAAACCAAAAAAGGATCACATCAACTTAATCTCGCGCCCAATTACTTCTGTACCATGTTCAAATTACCTCTCAGAAGCAAACTCATCATCCATCTGACAACCCACTCTTCACAGCATCTTCGCCCCTCCAACAAGCAGATATTTACTCTCTACAATAAAAAAATCCGTTCTATTCCGTACCCAATCCTCACGAAACTTCGCTCGCTGAAGTTCCATCTCGTGGATCATTGATATCAGACCAAACCCTTCCAGTTCCACATGAAGAAAGAAAACCAAATCCGTACCAATCAATGGATCCGTTTCCTTCACCCAGCTTCTCCCATCCCCTTCAACTCAATAAACCCCACTCAATTTCTCTTACCTCCCAATCATCACAAATCATCCCTGAATATACTCGCCATGCAAACTCTCTCTAACTCTAACTCCCCAACCCGTTTACTTAAATCATATGAATCAATAACCGCGTACGTATGAACATCCATCTCTTCAAATCCCCCAACTCCTAAACTTCGGCCACTTTCCATTTCTAGAAATCGCCAGCAGCTTTGCAATGTCTATCTTACATCAATCAAATCAAATCTCGAAATCCGGCCCTCGAAAAGTCAAACAGAGTAAGAAGAGGACGTGGGCCTAGAATCGTAAGCTAAACACCCATGAAGATCGTCACAAACAACACAATCACTACACGAGACACTTCAACGACAACACTTTCAAATTCCCGAGGCGCAAAACCCTCGTCCTAACCGCAATCAATCGATGAGGCAAAAGGCCCTCCCCATCCATGAGATATCTATACATGTACTCCAGAGCCAACCCGGCCTCCAGTCGCGCGGCCTTGCTCAAATAGACCGTCCCAGCCAGCAGTGAAGAAGAAAAACACATTGTCCTCCCAACGCGCAAACAGACGTAAGCAATAGATTGAAAAGAAAAGGAAAACAAAGCAAAGGTCCTTGCGTTCCAGTGGGTCCGGTGGTGGTGTGTTTCTGGGGGTTTTTTTTTGTGTGGCGATCGCTCGCTCGTGCTCTCATCTCTTTGACTCCCAGATCCGTGGTAGATTGTCGAGGGTGCGGTGCGTTGCTCATGCTCAATCTCATTGTCGACAGTCAAGAGTCCAGTCCATTAGGGTGGGTCCATTGGTATCAAGTGTCCCACAATCTTCTACCCACAATCCTCCACAAAAGCAAATCGCCACAGAAAACACACGCTAGGAGAGGAATGAAAGGGGTGTATATAAACATACCAACAAATAGAAATCGTACAAGAAGGCACGAGGGCCAATATTAAAGTAACCTCTTCTTCTTCTTCTTCTTCTTCTTCTTCTTCTTGCTGTGAAAGAAAAGTCGTAACTTCGTTTCGGTTCGTGGGCCTCGAAATGGGAGACCGGATGCAGCTGATTTGGTGAATCGATGCCGGAACGCCAGCCGTCTTCGCTCCAGGAAATGCAAATGACAATTGGAAAGTGGTGTATTGTCGGAGTTTGAGATAGATAAGTATGTTAAGCTTTTGTTGTGCTGATGGTGAGAAGATAAGGTGGTGACAATGTGAGGACATGGAGTGTCGGGCGTTTACGATCGCTTCCAGAGGCTGCTGCTCCAGCTTGAGCTCTCGCTGCGAGACTTTGGTGCCAGCTTGAAGCCGTTCTTGAGTTCGGTCTCGACGTAGAGGGATGCACGTTTATACTTCTTCTCGGTGTATTTCTCGTACACAGCGGAGTGGTGTGAGCGTGGTTCTTTGCAGCACTTGACAAGCAACTCGACAACGTCGTGAAGCTGTGACCAGGTGTACTGCGAGTAGTGAACGTGTTCGTGACCCTAGACAATCACGTGAGATCTTTAGCTCAAAGCCTGTGATGGGGAAAAACATACCCAATCACCCTTGCGCAGCAACATTCTCGCCAGGCAGTGAGATGCAGCGGCAGCGAAGCTGGGTGCGCAGGCAACAAATCGCTCATCCATAATCATGACCTCAAGCAAGTACTTGGCCAATGTGCGGGTCTCCAAGTCGTACTCGTCAGCCTTGCTGATGCGTCGCAAGAAGCTCATTGGCCCTGGCCATCCAAGCTCGAACTGAAGCATGCTGAGCATGAATCGCTCTGCCTTGAGGATCTCATCGACGGTGTAGCCTCCATCGACCATGTAGACAATCTCTTGAACAGAAGGGCAGTTGATCTCCTCGTACTTGGCAGCGACGAAGATGGCAGTAGCGCCGACAAGTTGCAGCTTGCCTAGCGAGACAACCTTGCAGGAGAGAAACCTGTCAACATAGTTGACGGCGAGGAACAAGGTCTCTGGAAGCAACTGGAACCTAGCGTGGACCTGAATGAGCCAGTCCATGAGAACAGAACGCATTGACCATTGGATCTCGGCTTGATTGTCCATGTAGTGTTCATTCGGACGCATTTTATTCTGTGGGTTGTTAGTAGAATTCATGTCAAAGAAATCAAGCACTTACCTCCAGAGCGCGCATGTACGCGAAGATCTCATCACCATACTCGGCGACCATCGAGGTGTCCCAAGCCTCGTCCTCGATGTCTTCCTCTGTCCGAGTCTCCTTAACGTAGTCGTTTGCCTCCTCCAATTCTCTGAGGACTCGCGACGTTACGCGAGGCTCGACGATTTGTGTGAGACCAACAGTGGTGTTGTCGCCCATGGACCTGAACGAGCGAGCAGTTGGCTCGGCATCGTAGTAGTGTTCATCGTCGTCCTCTGCCTGCTCTTCTGCCTCGATGGTGCTTAGTGGCGCCTGTAGCTCATCCTGCGCGTCAACTGGTAGAGGCGGTAATTGCTCCAACGCTGGAAGGTACATCTCACTCTCGCTGGACCTGCTATGGACCTTGTCGACGGTGCCGACTGATTGAACTGGTGGCAGCTGCTTGTCGTAGGCATTGGCAGGAACGGTGCCGGCGAGGACTTGGTTGACAGAGTCGAGAATGTGGTTGGAGAAGTTGTGTGGCTCAATGATCTGGTCTGCCTGGATGGGAGCTGCGACGGATGCCTTTTCAAGAACCTGATGCACAGGCGCGTTGGTCCTCGATGGGACTGACGTGAGCGCAGAGTCGACGCCTTCCACTGCCAATGTCTCCCTAAAGACCTGTGTGATCTTCTTTGTGATGGGCTTCGGTGCGGCCTTGCGTGAGAGGTCAGAGGTGGACTCGATGTGAGGTTGAACGGCAGACGCGACGTCGCTCACAGGTGCGAGAGGTGTGGCCTTTGGCGGAGCGCGATTGAGCATGCGTTGAGCTGGTGCGAGCAGAGACCTGGATGGCACATCTGCGACTTCCTTCAATGGCGCAAGTTTTTGCTTCGTGGAGAGCGCGTCGTACTTGAAGCCAAAGTCATCCTGCGACGGGCGGGGCGCGTTTGTGAGGTCATGAAAAGCTCGTCGGTTTGGTTTAGCTTGGATGCCATTGACGCCGTTCTTGATCATGCTCGAGAGGGTCGAGGTTGACTTTGCCCTGCTGTGAAGCGTCTTTCCTGGACCTGCCATGTTCGCAACTGAGACGTTCTCGTCGCGTACTTTCGTTGAACCGCGCGATCTCGTTGGCTGTGTGGATGGGTTAGTATGGAGTTGAAATGGATGTGTGAGTGGGAGGAGATGTCGGAGGAGATGTCGGAGCGAGTGAAGTCAACCACGCAACGTCAATTGACGAGCAAGTGAACGGGTGGTAGCGACGGCGGGAAGCGGGTAGCAGTGGAGGACAGCGATGGAAGTGAGCGGAACGGTCATACCTTTGCGTCCATTGTGAGCTTTGTGATCTGTTCAATGCTCGGCGATGGTGTACAAAAATGCTGCTCGAAGATTGTTTGCTGTGTCGTGGTTAAGTGAGGGAGGAAGTAAGGTCCAATGTTATGTATGGGCGTCCGAGCTTGAAGGAAAAGGGGACCGACACAGACGCGGCTTTTGTTTTGTTGGAAGCTGACGGGCACGGCTTGGGCATGGGGAAGCCGATAATTGTACCTGGGAATATTTGTTGTCGCGATGGAGATTTGCGCCAGAACTGCTGAGATTGTTGATGTCGAAAATGTAAACATTCAAGGTTATTCTACGCTAGAGGGAACTCGCAGCTGCTTCCCGCATACCCTAAACCCTACAACACAGAGCTATTGCTCCTCGTCCTATCAAGCCTCCCTCACCACCATGTCCACAGCAACCGAGAGTATGTCTGCGTCGGGACAGGCATCGCGTCGAGTCACCGAGTCTACATGGTGGAGACGCGTCGATACATTCCCATCAGATCATCCAATGGATGGCAGGGAGCACAAGTTGTCCTGGGAACCCACTGAACTTGAGACTGTGCCCACTAAGAAAATGCACAGCGAATGATGAAGCCATTCTGGTCCGGCCTGTGGTTTGGTACACTACTGCGAGAAGCTCTGGTCGCCTAGAGCTTCAGACGTCGTTACACGTCAGACTACTTTGGGACAGAAGCAAACAAACAGCTTCACGAAACATCAAGATCCAGTCATCATCAATCACATTCCACAGTTGTTTACTTCTTGACGACTTCAATCGTCGTTGCTAGGGAATGTCTTACATAACTATCAAGTTCATCTGAAACACCTTTGGTGCAAGGACCACATAAATTCAGCCTTGCTCTTTGTCGCGGAAACAAAGCTCTCGACTCAGCTCCACGGGGGTGTGACCGGGTGGAAGCTTGGATGTTTGGAGAGACAAAACAATGCAGAGAGACCTCTATTCCCCTTCACGTTGCGAAATGAAAATTCCTGTGTAGAGTTCTACCTGACCACACGACTATACGACGCGATATCGGCTTCGAAGGCAGCTGCGATGCTACCCATCTATGGCTCTCGGGCATTGCCTAGCGTCGTGATCATGGGACCGGTCACAAAGCAAGACTCAAGAGAGGTACTGGATGTATTGATGAAGACTGAAGAGAATGCCTCATGATGATGAGTACCACTACATAAGCGGTCAAGTATTCCTCTCCATCCCAAGCAAAAAAATGAAAAAGATGCGTTGCTCTCGAGCCGGCAGCGATCGTTCGAGGTCGGACTGGAAATTTAGACAGTAGGAACCCAGCATCCTCGAATGTGTTCCTAAACTATTGGCTGTTGATATGTTACTCTTGGAGCGGTATTGGTACTTATTAAGCTAGGGCGTATTCAAGTTCGATTTTTCTGGCGTTGATTTATTAGATTTTGGCGGCTAAATGTAGAAAATATAGTAAATGCTATCGCACTCGAGCATAATTCTTTCGTTTATATAAGTTATAATTAACGTATTCCACCATCGAGCGGGTCAAAAAGGCTTGGCACGACCAACTTATGTTACGACTCTTCAATTTAATCGCTATCAACAATAGATTCTAAGTCCGTCGTGCTGCTATCTGATTCAGAAGATATCTCGATATCTCTTTTACAAGTTCGCGCATTATGCCCAGCTGCGCCGCAGTTCCTACAGCGCCGTTGAATTGGTCGGGCTGTTTCTTGACCACCACTACCACGAGCCTTCTTTGATCCCTGAGGCGCTATAGACGCCTCTGCAGCTACCTGCGCTGCTGCAGTCCCATACTAAATAGTACCACCTTGCTGGATCCACTTCCTTTTGCGCGATTTTCGGTTCGTTGTTACTGCTAATTGCTCTTCAAGCTCGCGGTTACGCGCAACAAGCAGAGCGTTTTGGTGTAGCATCAATTCAGCGCCCTTAACAAGCTGGGAAAAGCCTGCCTGCGCAGTAACTGGTGACCGAGTAAAAGACTCGCTTACGAGCTTGGATTGGGATCCAAATTCATAAGTATTACTTGGAGTCTTGGACTGCCACGGCGTTTCTGGGAGATGGGTTTCTGGCGGGGTTCGTAGCTGTACTTCAAGGCGATCCAACACCACCTGCGCGTCGATAGGGACTAGCCCTACTGCCTCAAAAGCCTTTTGACAGTTCTCTTTCGTAAACACGTCGAAAAACGCGTCTTTGAAGGCAGGGAGAAAGCCTTCTTTGTTGATATGGTACACGCGTCGGCGTGCCAAGTCCCGGACGCGTTGGGAGTACTTGCGCTTCAACGGCGAGAAGCAGACCACGTCAAGGGGCTGGAGTATATGCGACGAGTGCGATGTCATGCAGAGGGTTATAATCTTGTTTTCGAGGCAGTAGTCCTTGAAATCCTGGCTGAGATGGCTCTCATGGCCGTCCAAAATAAGCAGCCTGTATCCTATCCTTAGCTCGATTGAAGGCCATCTTGAGCTTATCTGAGCCCATTATGAACCTCTCAGCCCAGTTTTTTCCTACTGGCTCTCCACCGCGTACACCCAGTAGTTTATCCGCCATATCTGCTACCTCACACAGCCGGGGCGCGAATCCTCGCGAATCGAGGTCGAGGATGTATTGGACGATTGTCTGCTCTTCAGTCGTAGTGAGCTTGTGTCGGGCGTTGCGAGTATCTAGGCGATACGTAATTCCGTTATATCGCCTAGTTAATGTTGAAGGAGGTATATCAAACGCCTTAGCAGCGCGCCGGAGGCTTCGGAATTGGTGGGTATTGTAGGCAGAAAGGGCAAGCTGGATTCTGCCTTCTCTGTTAGATGATTGCGCGTTTTGTTGTTGAGACATATTGTGTTGATAAGGGAGCAGCTGGTCTTGGCATAAACTGACCCGCTCGATGGGTTGACCCACTCGATGGTGGAATACGTTAATAGATATCTTAGAATCTAGATAATATCGGACCCTTGTCACGGGCTAGACCCTTGGGCCTTTATCTAGGCTTTGTGTTACGGTACGACCGCGGACAAGTCCTTCCTGCCGTTGGCCCCACGGCACGTGATCAAGGCAGAACCGGGGTTCTGCCGAGGAAAGGTTTTAAAGCCTACGTGGCTTCAACCAATTCGTAGCTCTTTGAGCTACATCTGTCTATAAACCTGCCTGTTGGTTTGCCTGCCAGTTCGTATATAGCCTGTTGAATGATACCTGTTGCTGCTGCTGCTCCTTCCTCCTGATACCCGAAACCGCCCCGTGACACTACGTAGCTCCTACCGAAAGGAACAGCTGCCTGTCCGCCCGCCGACCATCCCCGGATGCCTGATACGAATACGTCCATCAGCTTTTCCGCCAGCTGCCTGTCCGCCCGCCGACCTTCCCCGAACGCCTGGTACGAATACGTCCATTAGCTTTTCGCCAGGCGTTCGGGGAAGGTCGGCGGGCGGACATGTCCGCTCCCCCGCCCGTCCCTGCTGAGGTCACCTCTGCACCCGACTTCGCCAAGGCTGTCGCTACAGCCCCGGACGCCTGGTACGAATACGTCCATCAGCATTTCCGCCATACTGATGGCCTGAACAACGAGATCTACCGTCTGGAAGAGGTGAACGCCCTCCTACGCGTACGCGCTGGAGCTGCTGAGAAAGAAAACAAGGAACATAGAGCCCAGAAGGATAACCAAATTGGTGTGATCACATACCAGAAGAATCAGCTCAACGAACAACTGGAAAACATCTTCCAACTCCGTGTCGAACGTAACCAAGCCATAAGTGCCGCTACACCTATGGTGAAGACCCCTGTCTCTGTCTCCGCTCCTGCACTCTCTGCTGAAGCTGCCCCAGTTGATGCAACTGGAAAGGATACGGTTACTCCTCCCAAATCTGCCACCTCCTCCCGCCTTTCTGAACGAGTTCCTGATCCAGCAATCTTTGATGGAGATAGGAAAGGTTTCCGTCGCTTCCAGTCAAAGATCCAACAAAAGATGAAAACCAACGCCGACCGTTTCCCCACTGCCCTGGAAAGAATTTCCTATGTTACCAACCGACTCGATGGCCCTGCTTATGCCCAGCTCCTACCATTCATTCTGGATGGAGAATGCCAAATGCCCGACTACACTGATGTCCTCCGTGTCCTGGAACGTGCCTATGGGGACCCCAACCGTATTAACAACGCCCGCAAAGAATTCTTCCGTCTTAAGCAACAGAACCGAGAGTTCGCTTCGTTCTATGCTGAATTCCAACGTCTCGCCCTAGAAGGTGAAGTTTCAGAAGACTCACAAGTCACCCTCCTCGAATCTGCCCTATCCCGAGAGTTGAAGTCTCAACTTACTAATGTCGACGCACCCGATCATGATGTTCATGAATTTGCACTCTTCCTACAAAAGCTCGAAAACAAGAGAAGATACTACGGCAACCTTTCCGAAACTCGTCCTGCTCGCCCAGCTCCCGGTACACCTACTCCACGTCCCTTCCCTGCTCCTGCCCCTGCTGATCCGAATGCAATGGATCCAAGCCACACCCGTCAGAAGAGAACTGCATACCAGCCGGGAGGCCGGTACGAGAGTGGTGCCTGTTTCGACTGCGGTTCTATGAAACACCGCCGCGCTCAATGTCCAAACCCCACCAAACCCTCGTACAGCCATGTGGCCCAAGGCCAACAACCTGCCCAGATCCGCGAAACCAGAGTTTATGAAACGTCAGGAGCTGACTCCCGAGCCTCGTCTCCGGCCTTCACCGAAAGATCGGTAAAAGGCGGAGTCTCGATCTAAGTCGTGGTCGAGAACTTAACCCACGCACCTCCAGCGCTGATGCTGCCCTCTGCGTGTACACTGCTGTCCCGAACTATTATCCTGAGAAAAGAAAGAGAAACCGTGCAGACCTTATGGTCTGGCAGGTTACACTCGAACAAGGAACCCTCGCTGTACCTACCTATGCTATGACCGACTCTGGAGCCGAAGGAGTATGCTTTGTTGACAAGAACTGGGCTACGTCTAACGGACTCGAACTTGAACCGATGAAAACCCCAATGCCTCTGCTGAACCTTAACGGAGAAGAAGACGAGAGTGCAACTGTTACACACTTTATGATTGCATCACTGAGAATCAATGACCACCTAGAAATGGAAGCTTTCCTGTTTGTTACCCGCCTGTCCCGATACCCGATTATACTTGGAATACCCTGGCTCAAGATCCACGACCCTGAACTGAAGTTTGGCAAAGGTACTATGTTGTTCAATAGTGACTACTGCCGCCAGCACTGCATTGTACCTTACCAGCCAACCCGAATCAATGCCGTACCAGATGTACCACCGAAAGATCGCCCTGAGAACGTTGTTCGCCCTGTCGCAATCCCTGAACCTGTCCCTGAACCTGTCCCTGAACCTGTCTCTGAGCCTGACAAAATGCAAGTCTGCTCTGTCTCCCAGAGGGCCATGGGCGCTTACGCCCGCCGTGGCCTAACTGTTTATCAAGTTACCCTGGAACAAGTTGAAGAAGCCCTGAATGATAAATCAAAAGACCCCGCTGTTGAACTCCCTGTCGAGCTGAAAGACTATTGCGACGTATTCAGCCCGAAGGAAGCAGAGAAGCTACCGCCACACCGACCTTATGATCATGACATCAAGTTGAAAGATGGTCAAACACCGCCCTGGGGCCCGTTGTGCCCCATGTCCCGAATTCAGCTCGCCACGCTGAAGGAATGGTTGGAAGAAAACCTGCGAAAAGGTTTCATTAGACCTAGTTCCTCCCCTGCCTCATCTCCTGTCCTGTTTGTGTCCAAACCTGATGGAAGCCTTCGCCTCTGTATGGATTACCGAGGATTGAACGCTGTTTCGGAGAAAGACCGCTACCCGCTACCGCTTACAAAAGAGACCCTGAATAGCCTGAAAGACATGAAGTACTTTTCGAAAATTGACATCCTTGCTGCCTTCAACAATATCCGCATCAAGAAAGGCCTTGAATACCTGACCGCATTCCGAACGAAACTTGGACTGTTGGAATCACTAGTCATGCCATTTGGATTGACTGGAGCCCCTGGAACCTGGCAAAGGTTCATGAATGACATCCTGAGACCGTACATTGACCTGTTCTGCCAAGTCTACCTCGATGACATCCTGATATACAGCCGTACCCGACAAGAACACGAGAAACACATCCGCCTAATCCTAGACGTCCCGAGAAAGCATGAGCTGTACGCCAAAACGTCGAAGTGCGAGTTCTTCATGTCCGAAGTCACATACCTTGGATTCATCGTCGGAGCCAATGGTGTGCGGATGGACCCTGCGAAAGTCAAGACCATCATCGAATGGCAACCGCCAAAGAACGTCAGAGACGTTAAGTCATTCACTGGATTCGCTGGATTCTACCGCCGATATATAAAAAACTTCTCCCGCATCCTGGCCCCGATTACTGCCCTGGAACGCAAGAACACGCCATTCATTTGGACTGCCGAATGCCAGAAAGCGTTTGAATACCTGAAGTCTGCCTTTGTCTCTGAGCCGGTCCTTAAACATTTCGATTGGGACCGCCCTGCCATCCTGGAACCTGACGCATCTGACTACGTCTGCGCCGGAGCGTTGTCCCAAAACGATGAGGAAGGCATCCTGCACCCTGTTGCCTTCTATTCGAAGAAGATGACCCCTGCCGAATGTAACTACGAGATTTACGATAAAGAGTTACTTGCCATTGTCCGTTGCCTGGAAGAATGGGATGCTGAACTTGAGATGAGCCAACAGAAAATCAAGATTCTATGCGACCATAGGAACCTGGAATACTTCATGACAACGAAAAAACTGAATAGACGTCAAGCTCGATGGTCTGAATTCCTGTCCCGATTCAATTTTACTATTGTTTACCGACCTGGAAAACAAGGAGTAAAGCCGGATAGTCTGACCAGGAGGTCACAGGATATGCCACAGGAGGGGGATGAACGCCTCCTGCACCAAAGCCAAACAGTACTGAAGAGGAATAACCTGAGTGAATTCCCACCTGAATACCTGAACAATCTTGACGCAATCCAGCTGAATACCACCCCCCTACACCCTGCAACCGAGAAAACAACCCCTGTACCAGTTACTGCTACCCCGCTCAGTCTACCAAGTTGGTTACAAGAATCTCTGAAAGAAGCATATGAATCCGACCCCCTGCCAAGCGAGATCCTAGAGGCCCTAGACAACAACCATGCCAAACACCCGCAGATATCGCTAGCTGAGTGCTCCCAAGACTCAGGACTACTGTTCTACCGAGACCGCCTGTTCGTGCCTGACTCAGACAACTTGAAAGCTGCCCTGCTCCGAGAAACACATGACAACCTGTCTGCCGGACATCCTGGACGATCCAAGACTTATGAACTCCTGTCCCGAAACTTCTACTGGTCCGGTATGTCAAGATACGTGGAACAGTGGGTGAAGAACTGCCAAACCTGCCGAAGGATTAACCCGTCAAGAGAAGGCCACCAAGGTGTCCTTAAGCCGTTACCCGTACCGGACAAAGCCTGGAAGAACCTGTCAATGGATTTCATCACACACCTACCTGAGAGCCAAGGTTTCGACGCCATCCTTGTTGTGGTGTGTCGATTAACCAAGTTCCGCCATTACATACCTTGCAAGGGTACCTGCAACGCCGAAGAGCTAGCCCGCCTGTTCCGAGACAATATCTGGAAATTGTATGGCCTGCCAGACTCAATAGTGTCTGATAGAGGAACACAGTTTATCTCAGCCTTCTGGAAACACCTGACCCATATCCTGAACACCCGAGCGCAACGGTCAACAGCGTACCATTTTGAATCTGATGGACAAACGGAAAGAATGAACTCCGTTCTTGAACAGTACCTCCGCGCATATGTGTCTTACTTGCAAGATGACTGGGCCGACTGGCTCGCCTCTGCCGAGTTCGCTGGGAACAGTTAAGTATCTGAAACCACGAAAACCTCGCCCTTCCTTGCCCTGTACGGTTTTGAACCGCGTTTTGGATTCGAACCGATTCGTCCTGATACCAGACCTGCTACCAGAGATGCCAGTGTATTTGCCAAACGAATGCAGAAGATACACGAGTTCTGTAAGTCTGAGATCATCGCTGCCCAAGCCCGTTGGGAAGATCAAGTAAACCAGAAAAGGAAGCCTGCCCGCCGATACTTGCCTTGCCAGAAAGTCTGGTTGAATTCGAAGAACATCCAAACGTTACGCCCTCAGAAGAAGCTTGATTGGAAGAACCTTGGCCCTTTTGCCGTCAAAAAGATGATTGGATCACATGCATGTGAACTCGACCTGCCCGCCACTATGAAAATCCACCCTGTGTTTAACATCAGCCTGCTACGCCCCGCTACCGATGCCTCCCTGCCTGGACAAAGCCAGCCACCCCCGCCTCCTGTCGAAGTCGAAGGCTTCGAACAATACGAAGTCGAAGAAGTCGTTGACTCCTTCTTGGACCGCCGCTCAAAGAAGAACCCGCGCCTGTACTACACTGTCAAGTGGGTAGGATACCCAGATTGTACTGCTGAACCTGCTGAGTACCTGGAGAACGCTTCTGAACTGATCCATAACTTCCACCGTCGCTACCCGAACAAACCTGGACCGAAGAAATGTCTCACTGGAGTTTCGACCTGAGAGAGGGAGTACTGTCACGGTACGACCGCGGACAAGTCCTTCCCGCCGTTGGGGTGGCCCCAAGGCACGTGATCAAGGCAGAACCGGAGTTCTGCCGAGGAAAGGTTTTAAAGCCTACGTGGCTTCAACCAATTCGTAGCTCTTTGAGCTACGTCCTGTCGTCAAACCTGCCTGTTGGTTTGCATGCCAACCCGTATATAGCCTGTTGAATGATACCTGTTCCTGCTGCTGCTCCTTCCTCCTGATACCCGAACCCGCCCCGTGACACTTGGCATCTCCTTCAAGAGGAGTTTGCAATCGTGTATCTAGCTAAGGAGGGAGAGATAGATACACGATTGCAAACTCCTCTTGAAGGAGATGCCAAGCCATTCACATGCTTGCCACAGAATCATTCCGAGGTTTGACAGGAGATATCAAGCCATTCACAAGCTTGCCCTAGAGAGATAGCCTAGATGAAGGCCCAAGGGTCTAGCCCGTGACATTAACTGGTCACAACCCTAAATAGAGAATTAGGAGTACTAGGACCGGAGGGTATCCTATACCAACTATAGTATAGATAACTCGGGTAGTTGTTACGGGGAACTCGTTTCTCAACACAGTTGATTATGTCAAGACCTTCTTGACGCCTGTGTTCTCTTTTTCTGGTCCGCGGGTTTGGGGTAAGGGCAATATCAGTCTGGAAGTACTTAGCTTAAGTACCTTTCCTTGCTCAGGTTCTTTGGAGGCTCACTAGATCCTAGCCGTCCGATGTATCTCCCAATTCAATTGTCGTCCAACCGATTTGATCCTCAGATCAATCCTGAACGCTTGTCGGTTAGTATGAAGGTTGGGGGTGGGCTTGCTTCGTGTGCATATGACTTGTGCTTGATTGTATCTAAGTAAAAGGTCGTTACTATAGTAGGTTGAAGAAGCTCCTATGTGAGAAACATAACATGAGATAACCACGAAGAGAGAAAGGAAAGTCCGTCCAACGTCCTCCCTATATACCCTTCTGGTTCTGGGTGCCAAGGTGTATTCCCACACCTCTTGGCTCTTCCCACACTTCCCACACTGTGGGCAATGCCAAGTGCTGTGGGAACTGTGGGAATATCACGTGACTCCTGCACGTACTATTCTCTCTTAGGACTGACCTGGTTGCACCAGTCCCCTCTTGTGCGCCCAACGGATTCCACTCCACATCAGTCCTAACAACAACTTCTTGTTATCCAACCATCCTCTGCAAGTCCCGTTGTCCCTGCTCTTCGGTCTTGAGGTGATCCGTAACAGTAGTAAACGGGTGTCACGTTTGACCTTGGACTTGACTTGGAAGCATGACTTGAATTCTATGGGATGTGCGAAGTTGTAAGGATGAGGAGCTAACTAAGAGGTAGAGACGAGTCTAAATACTTGCGACCAGTCTCGCGCTAGACCTGATCGCGCTAGACCTGATCGAGCAGAACCACCACATTTAACTACATTCGAATACCAACATAGTTCGATCATGACAACGGGGGGTATAGTTTAACGGCGTCGGTCTATATATGGGATCCGGTCGGGATAGTAACGAAAGGCTTTTTTATTCTAGAGAGTTGGGTTTTTATAATTATAGATGGAGATCGTAGGCACGCGGCGCAGACGCCATTACATACCACGTTAAATCTGATTATTATTATATCTGTCTAAGATCGAGGACTTGAACATACTATAATCTATCCACTAGTGGAAAGATAACGGCACCACCAGTCATGACTGTCTAGCTTCCCATTTTTGTTTTACCTTCTTCATTCCGTCCAAAATGCAAGTTTATACATAGGAGTGTCATGGACTGAGGCCTAGGCGTTTGAACAGAGCGTATCTGACCAAATTGTTGCCTTATGATTCGATTTCTGGAGGCTACTAACCCCTGTATAGCCGGGAGAACTTCAATAAAATGCCTGCGAATTATATGTATTGAGACCCCAAATAATCACACAAGTCGATTAAAAAAGAAAGGAGTGTGCGGTGCCGTGTAGAAACTAATGATCGATGCTCTCCACTCTCGTCAGTTCGAGTACGTAAGAGCAGCCTGAAGGAGATTTCTTCTTCGACTCACGATTCTTATGATCTGTTTGTTCCGTAATAGCGGTTCAATGGTGCTGGTGCTCACCACTCTCGAATGCAAACAAACCGCATCTCCATTATCTTTAGGTCATAACGACATATAAGGATGATCTCGCCAGCCACACCTAATGGAATGATGCTATAAACTCTCATAAGTATACGTCCATCGGCAAACAGGCGCGCCCATGACGGTCTCCAGCAACTTGTCTGTTCGTTATCCAAATTTAATTTGAGAGCGCAGGTGAAGTCTGGAGCGAGGAATGATGATAATTACCTTTATTAGCATTAATAATCTTCATAACTTCAACATGTGTTTATTTCCATGTATGGACTCTTTTGAAGTACTCCGTGTATACTGCCCAGTCCTTGATTTGACTCGAGGTCAAGTCGATTCTGTTAGGACAGCACGAACCACGAAGCCTGCTCAGTCAACTTCATTCGTTAATCTTCTCCTTGCTAGATTAGCACCTGCTATATTGTCGCCGGAGTCTTTTCCCTCACATGAACGAATGATATCAGCTTTCATTTGACATACCCCGATATGCCATGTTCCTGCCCGAGATAGAGCCTCATCATTAGAACACTTGGAAGCAAAAAGAAGAAAGAGTGACATTTTCAGCATGGTACCACGAACACTAGTCCATGCGGTAGCACCAATATGGTAAAGACAAATTGTTTGACCAAATCTCAGAAGGTTGATCCTGTCAGTGTTGTAGGCGGTGATAAATTATCGGGGTGCTGTTAAAATCTCCATCACAATTTTAAGAGAAAAAGGAAGAGACATCAAACTCACGAGCTCGGAAGACGCCTCTTCTACATGTACAATCGAATCATTTCGCCGACGAAAACGGACGCATACCACGTAGGCTATGCGATGAGAGCACAGGGATCGCTTTCTTGCCTCGCTTTCCTGGACGACGTGGGATTTTTATAGGCCGAGCTTCCAGCAGTGGCAGGTACGGCCCTGCATGAACGATTATCGGTGGGTCGAGCCGTTTTCAGCCTGAGAATTGATCAACTGGATCACACCACAAACCTCCTCTTCTAAGCACAATATGGCCGGCCTGACATCAATAATCTAAAATTGTGGGGCTTGGATTGTCAAAGTCAAGGATTGTGTTTCCCAATCACTCCTAGTTGCAGGAAAATAGTTCTCCAATACAAAGCAGATAACGGATTCCGCAAAGAGACTGAATGGTGGTGAAAATCTCCCGAGGTGTTGATAGACGTGCCCAGTAGCCTAATCCCAAAGGTTTCCTAAGTAACGATGGTTGCAGACCTCATAGCCTCGGACTCTGACCCGCTCTCGTCACATGCCCGTCGACTTGGAGATATGTGGCACGTCATACTGACCTTGTCTCCTTTGACCTTGGTGTCCGTCAAGACGCGCAACCCCATATTCCGAAGTCCCGCCAGCTATGAATTAGTGATAGCAGGTGAGATCCAAGAAAGGCTGACTAAATACGAGAAGGAATTCCTGCTCATACTTGAATCTCCATTGCCATCCCGAGAGTCGAAAAGATAAGTGTACGATGCTGTGGTGTGATGGGCTTTGCAAAGCCAAGCGCAAAATTTATTGAGATATCTTTCATTGGATGCTGTTCGAAGCAGGGAGGGGCAAGTTGCGATACCACCTGCAGATATTGCGCGATGGAGCTATGGTCATCTTCATCGCAAATAATACCCAGAACACACCATAAGAATCTAGAGAGAAAGCCTGACGTCCTCAATCTCGGATAAAACATTCGCTCGAGTTTTGGAAATCTGTCGAGCGGTTCGCGTACATTCTGAGATTGCTGCTTGCGATTAATCTCCTTGATCAACGTGGCTATGTTGAGAGGGGTTAGAACTTTACCCAGGTATATATATGCATCCCAAAGCAAGCAAGATGAGGGATTCTGATGGAAATGATTTGTATATTAGGAAAATTGTGGTGATGTTGTAGAGGAAGAGGGGCTTGAGGCCAAGGGGCGAAATCAATTGGCTGGAGCTGCCGCGCGGATATTGGGCCTGCTCGTGAATCCAGAATTCATGATCAATTCTCAATGCAGTTAAAATATTTAGCCGCTGCCAATGCAGCAACAGGTTCGTGGGAATTCAAAAGGTGCATTGAGAGTCTCAATGTGTTCAAAGTTTTTGGCTATTATAAGATTTGAGATCATCTGATCATCTCCGCAAATTTCTGTTCTTTTCCTTAAAGTTCTCTTCTTGTTTCATCAGCAATCGTTTTCTATCTGGTAAACCATGTTGCGGTTCCATCACGGTAGTCTCTTCTATCAACTACTATTCTCCCATTCCAATGCTCTTTGCAAACCCACATATACTTCATCAACTCCAACCCATTTTGAAATCTCCTTGTATCTTCTCCAACCCAGAGCATGCGTTTTGGTAACCTTATCCTGGTCCCACGACTCCAAAGAGCCCCGGAATCTTCCCGTCATGAATGCCGCCATTCTTGCCTTCCCAAGTCTCTCGACTGTACGACGCAACTCCTTCCGCTCAGGATCCTCATCCTCATTGAGGCCACATCCGTGTATAAAAGGCATCAACGCTCTCTGTGCCATGTCATATATATCACCCGTGACTCCAGCCTGGTCCATGGCAGAAAATGGTAGAGACAAAGACCATGGCCAATCCAAGCGCCACCAATTTGAAAGCCATTCCATGATAAATTTCCTCCATTCCTCCTTGTCTTCTTCGATCATCCTCGACATGCTTGTCTCCCAAGCCTGTCTCCATCTTTTCTCTATCGGGTCGAGCTCTCTAGGACTTAAAACGTGCTCTCCTAATTGCTTCAAATATCCGAACTCTCTTTGGAATCGATCGCGCTGTGTACGAAATTCTTGGCAGACAAGTGGATCGACGATATAGCCCAAAGGAGCTTCTGGTGTTTTGAATGGAGTGATGGTACTTTCGCAAATCTGTCGACGGAGTTCGAGCGGAAGAGATTCGAATCGGTCCAGAAGATCTATCTTTGGATTGCGAGTGGCCATATTTTGAGCTGCTGGCTTCGAAATACAGGAAAAGTGTGACTCTGGCGACCAATCAGACATTTTCGAGTCGCGGCGGTCCTTTTGATGGTCTGTTCTTCACCTTGATGGTGGGAGGTTCTGAGTTTCTCGTGTTTTGGAACCAATGGAATGAATTAATACAAGGAAGTAAAGGAGTTAGTACGAGGGGAAAGACAGGATTCGTATTGTGGGTACCTGGGGTTTTTAAATGTTAATTGGCACCCTTGCACTGGCTCATACATTGTATATCCTACTACATATGCCTAGACCTATGCAGGCTGTTTTCAAGGTATGTAGTACTAATCCCTTATCTGGTTTTCGGAGCGTCCGGGCTCACCCAGAGCTCTCGTTAGGCTCGTTCAGCCTGGCACAGACGATGTTTGTGGCTGGTGGTTAGAATGCAAAGATCGTCCACGCTACAATCGCAATGAAAATCATAAGACCAGATAAGGGATAATGATAGCAGTAGCTTCCGATTTTATATGTTAGTGCTACGTTAAACTTCAAAACCCCGGTATGATATTATGCAGGAGTGAGGGTGGTCGCTTTGTTGTTGTAGTCGGGTGACTCTCAGTATATAAACTACCACGGAATAAAAACAGACTGAATAGCTTAATTGACGAGAGCCCTACTCTCCGGGCCGGAAACATTCTTATTGAAACCATGTTGTTCATAAATCTGCCCCTCGTGATCGGTAGGGCCTTATGACCTGACAATTATCAATCTATACAAATCTATTACCATGGCAAGAAAGCCGTTCTAACAGAGAATCTTCGGCTTTCACACAGGCGTAGATCTATCTTATCTATGCCTGTGCAGAATACCGCCCGGTCCGTGTAGAGGCTACAATATGCGAAGAGAGGAACATCAATTTCTAAATTTATTTGGGTGAGAGTACGATAAATTCGTACTAGGCGGTTTCGGATCTACGAGCTTAGGTAGAGCCTTCTCGCACGTAACACGCCCATTGTGAACGTCTTTCTTGCCATGGCAATATACTAAACTAATAGTGTTGATCTCCGCCTTAGCCTCTTAAATTTTGATGCGTTATATGAGGGATTATATTTAGATCTTTACCACGAAATTCCCTGCATCAGTAGATCGCTTTGAACGGCAGAGAAGTGACACTATTTGTATTTACTGACTGAGAAAACAGGCGACAATTTCTTCTGCGCCCATTCGAAGACTATGGCCTTTAATGCCGAGATGATAGGCGTACAGCCAAGTTCATACCCCGCCTCGCTTGTTAACATCTCTTGCAAGGCCCCCCGCAATCACTTAAACCGAACTGTGAGTATATCATTCCACTTAATTCCAATCCCTCCCAGACCCTTCTCATCTGACCACTTCCTCGAAACAGGCCAAGTTATCTCCCCTACCAACCATCAACCTCGTCCCGCGTCTTCTTCCGAGAGAAAGCGGCCTTCTCGAGCTTCTCCGCCCCTTCCTCCCAATCCTTCTCAACATAATTTACGTCACGTTTTATATCGGCATGAACCTGGCGCAAAGTATGAGCCCAGACCCAGAGTCCGGTGTGAGAAAAGTTGGCGTCATCGGAAGAAAGAGTTTGAGGCGTGAATGTGTCGATGAGGATGGGTTGTCGGAGTTCGGAAGGTAAGGTGAGGAAGGTCGTTCGCTGAGATGGTGATGATGCTAGAGTGAGCTGGCTCATCGATGTGGTGAGCGCGGTGACCGGGTCTTGGTTTGGTGTCCGATTAGCAGTTACTGCCATGATGGCCATGATTTGTTGTTTGTTTGTGCACCTAAAATAGGCGAGGGCAGGATTTCGTGTTCAGTAGATCGAATCGTAAGGAAGATGGAAGAAAGGCTCAAAAATTGTTATCACTAAGGATATATCAACACATCCATGCAAGTTTCCCTCAACTAATAAATATAGTCTCCAAAAAAGTCCGATGGTCAGGCGGTTGGTATTGATTTATAAAAGGCCGCTGAAGTCAACTTCAGTTTTGCACTTTTCATATTCGAACTCGCCCTATTTTTTGTGCATTCGAATTATCGAAATATGACTTTTGGAAGTGGGCGGTGAATGTGAAGCGGACTAGAGTCTAGAGGGACTGTCCTTTGGTAATTGGGATGGGTAGCTGATCGAAATTAAAACTTGCTCTCCTATTCAATTAAAGTTTCAAGAACGATGGACGGAGGCCACCAAGGAGTATGTGAACGTAACAAATCAGGTGAACCTCTCTATTTCGCTCTGCAATGCCCCAACAAAAGATGAGTTTCCAGAAAATAGCCGGGCAAGAAATGTTTGAAAAAGTTCAACCCCTCCTAATACTGCACAGCTGCACTCGTCCACTCGTCCATCCAAGTCCATTCCTTCACTTGTCCATCATCCCTAATCTTTTGACCATTTATCTACTCAATGTAGCCTTCATCGTTCCTCAATGAGTCAGGAGTTGAGCGAGATGCGAGCCGCACAATCACTTATAGCGTGACAATGACTTAGGGTGATCAGTGAGGATCGAACAACGAAATGAGCTGGGGAAAGAAATGGTGGAGCCCGGTGTTCACGCGACTTGCCTCAAACAACGGCGACCTATTTTGATGAGGGATATAAAGGCTGGACCTCATCTCAACCCGTGAGTACACTACAACATCGTCAGCCGCATCAAATATGAAACTGCCATTTCAATAAGCCCTTTTCAACTTAAAATTTTCCCATCCTCCACTTGACACCAAAAACACAGCAGGAGGCATGCAAGTTTTGGTTGGTTGTCTACGCGATTCGCGTAGAGTCGAACCAAATGGCATTATTTCTTTCTCGATGGAGGTGGTACCTCCTAACAACAGTAGCGGTACCAGACTTTGTCAGCACGAGGTTTTCAATGCATCAAATTTCCCTCGGATGCCTTTCCTTCGTGCTTGATTCTCAGTGCGATCCATGAAGTGGACGTCTGTAATGAGATAGTCAATGGATTGAAGTTCCTATGCCACTTGACAGTGGTCTGACAGGTATATACTCTAGAATCTGTAAATCCTAGTCGAACTTACGTTTCATCCTTGCTTTCAACGAGGAAGCAGATACGACAATGGTGATATTGTTAGCGATTGCGGCAAAACCAGTAGCAAGGAATAGCTAGCTGGCCAGGAGTGGAAGCTCCAAGTCGAAATCAGTGGCTCTGCAAATTCTGCGGGCCAGTCTGATAAGAGTCGAGTTTTCTTCTGATTGATGGGGAAGATGTTGTTGGTGATGGAAGTGTAGTAATTCAGCGACTGAAGCGTCTCGGAAACATGTCCGACAGCGGCCATGATAGGCGCGATAAGCGCAATCAATTCTAGTCTACTACATAGAAATCTCAAACTCTTCCAGCACTATCCTTTTTTTATTCTAGCTATCATCTATTTTTACACCTTGGATTCGCATGCACATCCTTCAGCAAAGCCTGTTTCGCTTTGCTAATCACTACCTTGTCCCAGATTCCTTCCCCAGCCTTATCTCAACCTCTTACAATTCCGTCTTGTATCTAGCTGCACCGGCTGGCGGAGTCCTACGAAGAGCGGCTGGAGAACAATCAGTCTTTTGGCAGCACTGATCAACTCCATTGTGCCAAATGCAGTTATTAGCGTTGTTATGAATATCGCAGGGAACTTCTTCGACTTCGATAGGAATGCAGGACTGCTTATCGTGAGTGGTGAAGGTACCAGCCGGCAAATCTGATGGACAAGTTGGGCCGAAACCGGCGTCGAATCCACCAAGGCAGTATTTTCCGCATGGCCATTTGGTGAGGGTGAATCTACCGGATTTCCCATAGTCCTTTGTTTTCGAAACATGTCCGCCATTGGTTTTGCCGTCAATATACCAGCCAGGATTCAATCCACCTATACAAACATTAGCCAGAGACCGAGAGAGAGAAAATTTACAAACTCACCATTCGCGTTGCCATGAAGATCTTTAGCACTGAAGCCCTCGCCAGGATTGATAGGGCCAGGAGTACACTTTTCGTCTTTGCAAAGCTGGAATTTTCCGAATTGCTGGTAACGGCTCTCCTTTGATGCGGTATACCAGCCATATGTATTGTAACCGAATCTTTCTCCATTGGGGAATGTCCAGGTGTAACATTTTCCTCCTTTGGTCAGGTCCCATAAATCGATCAGCGGGCGTTGTAGCACTTACCAGCCTGAATGCCTGAAGAGCAATCCTTATTTGGGGGGTCCGGATTTGTTGGGACACAGACACCATTCTCCTCATAGCTCTTTTCAGGGCAAACGCACATGCCATTTTTCAGTACCTTACCATTTCGGCAGACTGGGGGGTCCGGATTTGTTGGGACACAGACACCATTTTCCTCATAGCTTTTTTCAGGGCAAACGCACATGCCATTTTTAAGTACCTTACCATTTCGACAGCTCGGAGGCTCGGGAGGATCGCATGGCTTGCACTTAGTGCCATCATATTTTTGACCGCTTGGACAGCATCTGAAGCCAAGAGCCTTGTCGCCAGCAAGATCGTGTCCTTCCCCGCAGCAATCGAACGCGGTGTCTTTGGACCCCACCAGCCTTTGACCAGGTAGACAACAAGCCTGGTTGCCGTTAGATTAGTATTTGTTGGTCCAGCAAAGTATCTCACCACAAATTTCTTGTCGGCGGAGAAGGTTAGTTGATAACCTTGGCCTTTCTCGCATCGCAAAGGCGTCTCAACCCGCGAATTAGGTCGTTGCTTGAAGAACACTTCGGTGCCTGAATCGTTTATGTCAGCACCCGTAACTCCCATCAGTTATTCGGACAGTATCTCACCATCAGGGCCGATGCGAGTGTCGTCGTCTATCTCCCCAACCTCGATATTTTCCCAGTCAACTGTCAATCGTCAGCAAGACCACCTCTGAACTAGGATCGAGCAAAAGCTCTGATGCATTTCATACAGTGCATGACCGCAGCGACATTGGAAGCGCCGAAGTAGAGTGCAAGCACTCGCAAAAGGATAGAAGACGTGAACTTCATGGTGATAATCTCAGCTAAAAGGCAAGCTATGATTGAATTGAAGCACGAAACAAGTCCTCGTGGTCTGCCTTTATATGTTCTTGAGGAACTCTCAAGCGCGTATCGAGTACCACAACACCAAAGCGTCTGATCATCAGAGGACGTCACTAGCTCAGTGCCCTCTGCATGGGTTAGTTTGTCGAGAGCTGAAAATTGCTGACCATATGTATAGTCAACACTAGAACTTGCGTTCTCAAGAAATTGGTGGGGCCAATTGCCTGCATGAGAACATCAGGAGGCTGGAGAGCCACTCTCATGACGAATCGTTCATGTTAAAGGTAGGCAAAGATGGACGAGCTGAGCTTTGGGCAAGTGGAGTAATTCGACCAGATTTCAGATTCCCCATATCCAGGATGGGGGAGAGATGTGCATGATCTCCACGTAAGTTCATAAGACATGTGCTAGAAAAAAAGCACTTCTTTGCGGAGGGGGAGGAGGGGAGGATTTTTCAGCAATGAGCTGCGAGGTCAACTTCAAGCTCCGCTGCATCATCTATTGATGGCTCAGGATATTGCAAACATCTACGCATGGATTCTCGCTTTCCCCGAGACAAAGAACAGAATCTCTGAGACAAAGAACAGAAATTTCCAGGTTCCAGGAACGCACTCCGACGATTTACGACAAGTGGATCTCGAATGGAGACAGTGCAGAATTGCAGATCCAAATCGTGGAGAGCTGGAAGAAAGAACGGAGGCTCAAAAACAAGCTGGTAGTGGCCTTAGCTTCTTGCGCTACTGCAGGAGACGAGTGATAGGTAACGGTCCGATACCGCCCTCGCCGTCATATCGGAACTGATTTAGTCATTTGTTGGGCACATACCACAGTATACTCTGTACAAAGGGACGGCGCTTCCCGGCACTAGTATTTTAGTAGCCGATCGCTATCGATCCTTTTCCTTTGCTTTGCTTGGCAAAAGCTCTCCACCTAAAATGCTTCATATCCCAGTCGCTAAAGCTCCTTCCGGCAACTCCGCCAAACAAGAACTTTCAGCGCAGCCATAGACACTCCATATTCCTTTTGAGAGAACGCTTTCGTGGAGACAGCGGGAACTGCGGAAGATTGCTGTTGCTGTGTATGCTTGATGACGGTGTTGTAACGAAGCAATGTCTCAGCGCATACACACGTATTCAAGATCCAATGTCGTCATTGAACGGCCAAGCAGGCGTGACACGGTAAGCACCCTGTCCAGGAAGTGGTCCTTCATCTTTCTCTCCTTCATCCCTCGTCCCCGGTGCCTTCATCTTCATGAGGCAATCCATTGACAGGCAAGTCCTCGGTAGCACTACTACTGCACTTAGAGAACTGCGACAGCAACGAAGACTTCCGTCCTCCAATTTCTAGATCCACCTCCTTCTTAGAAAGTCGAGACAGGAGTCAAATGGCTTTTACATGTCAGTCCATAACAGATTATTCTCCAATCCATGGGTACATACTACGAGCACCACAACAACACTCCGCCACCGTTAAGACGGTGAACACCAGCGTTTCCAATTCTGTATGCCATGACACCTCCGAGACTGCTTAACATACAGCGACTGGTCATGCCAAGTCACATAAGATCCTGAGAGGATGACCTAAGTCTGGTGACGCGATGCCGGGGGCGTTGTAGCAGCGAACGGGGATGGAGTTGTCCCATTTGTTGAGGGAGTAAGAGGATTGTGAATGTTAGGAGGAGGATGCCGAAGATGGTGATTATGGCGTAGCGGGTGAATCAACGCTCGTGGTTGTGGCCGAAGAGGTTCGTCAATGCTGCTATGAAGGAGACGCTAACTCATGTCAATAGATGTAAAACTAAGCGAGAGGACTCGAGTTACCCAACAAAACTGATGGTGTCGTAAAACTACGTGGAAGTGATAGAGATCCAGTCAGAAACCCAACATTAGCGAAATTTGCCTTTACAGTATGCAGCGAAAGATCCTTACGAGGCAGCTGTGCCGAGCGAGTTCTGTCTTGGAAATCCTATCAGCAATACCAGGAGATCCACCAAGATCAACTATAGCACTCGTGTGAAACGAAAATGAAAGCAAGGCACTGATTAAGGATGCAGCGCTTTGCAAGACTGAGAGGCGTACGATGACGAAACGAACGTGAGAGGCGCAAAAATGAGCGTGATAATAGTGCAAGAAATCGTACGCCTTTGTGAATGAAGTCGGTGTTCGTGTAGATGATTACTCCTTCCCGTAAACAGTAATTTCAATAAAGAGAGGTGAATATGACATTGGGCTGAGTCCCGACCGCTTTAGGAGTGGCTCAAAATCCATGTCATTATCCAGGCGGGATATTCTGGTAAAGAGTTGCGAACAGGGGCGGATGCTGTAAGACCTTAGATTGACTTCGAGTATCTTGGCTTCGTAGAACAGATAGGTACCTTCGTTATATACCTGTCAATTGACCCGGAGTATGTTTGATTGGCAGCTCTGACAGTCCATTCATAGCGGCATATGGCCTTTGAGATATTGCCACCACACGGCGTCTTCAAATATCGCCTTGTCTTCGTGCTTATCTCCGGAAATCTTTTGACTGTTATCCAAATAGCCCTTTGATTCTTGCGCTACATTAAACTCAATTGTGTCGCATGACTCAGGACAAATGTCTCAAATATTCACGGATGGACGTCGGGTTGCCGTCTGCATAGGCCTCCCATCGGTGAGGAATGCACTGGACATCTGGTACTATGTACTCCGATATCTGGATCCGGAGCTTGACAGGTAGGCCTAAGAGGGAGGCTTGGGGGATGATGACAGGTGGAGTAGAGATTGGCTCCTGGAAGTCGTTAGCACAATCGTCCGCCGTGGAGAGTTGGGGTCGGCTGTACATACATACCTCCAGCTGATTGTCAAGGAAATTCTCGTAGCGAAGAGAGAATTCTCTGAGCTCCGATTCAGCTTTTCTTTTCATCTTGCGAAACGTGATTTGGGTGAGTGTGGTAAGATATGGGAAGCGCGAAAGTCGCTATCGCATTTGTTCCAGAATATCCTGCGCACTTCTGATCCTGCTGTGACCAAACGTACGCCGTTCCAAGCAGGGACAAATGATTGACAGTCGCACTCATGAGACTGCGGGCATAACGTGTTTCACCATTCACTTGGCCACCCCACTCACTTGGCCACCCAACCAAAAAGTCTGATCCCTTCGTACAATTATCGCGATAATGTCAACACCAACCCCCGGATCGGCTTGCAAAGAGGCTAAATTACTTCTTGCGAAGCAGAGCTTTCAAACAAATCCAAATTTAAGTCAACGTCAAATATCAGCGTCGTACGATATTCCTCGATCTACACTTCAGTCTCGTCTTCAAGGTGGTAAACCGCGAAGCGAATCTAACCACCAAAAGAGAAAGTTACAAATACATGAAGAGCAGGCTCTGGTTCAGTGGATCCTAGGCCTTGATCGACGAGGATTTCCGCCCCAAATTATCGACGTACGACGAATGGCAAACGCTTTACTCGAAAAACGCGGTACGAATCCTCCACCGTCATTAGTCGGGAAGAACTGGGTATCCCGCTTCATCAACGCTCAGCCGGAGCTTTGTACGAAGTGGAATCGTAAATTCCATTCACATCGTGCAAAATGCGAAGATCCAGCGACAATCAACGCGTGGTTTCAGCGTGTTGAAGAGACGCGTCTGTCGTACGGCATCCTTACGGAGGATATATACAATTTTGACGAGACTGGCTTTATGATGGGGGTTATCGCGACCTCAAAGGTGGTTACAAGCGCCGATACAGTCGGACGAGCAACTGTTGTACAGCCAGGGAATCGTGAATGGATAACAGCGATTGAGGGAATCAACGCGTCAGGCTGGGCAATTCCGCCGTTTATTATCCTTCCTGGAAAAGTACATCAATCAAATTGGTACCGTCAGTTACCGGCCGATTGGGTTATTGCTATCAGCAATAATGGCTGAACAACTGATGAGCTTGGATTTGAGTGGATCAAGCACTTCAATACTCATACCGAAGCTCGTACGAAGGGTACCCACCGCCTCTTTATCCTCGATGGCCACAGCAGTCACGCAACACCAGACTTTGACGAATATTGTCGTACGAATAACATCATCACACTCTTTATGCCGCCACACACATCTCATCTTCTTCAGCCGCTTGATGTAAGCTGTTTTTCGCCTTTGAAACGATCCTACGGCCAAGCAGTTCAAGAGCTTGTTCGTCAGGGAACCCACCATATTGATAAAGAGGACTTTCTATCAATCTATGCAAGCATCCGACCTACTATCTTCTCTGAGCAGAATATTAAGAGCGGTTTTCAAGCGACAGGAATTATTCCGTACGACCCGCAGCGCGTTCTTTCGTCGCTTACAGTTACCAAAACGCCCTCACCACCAGGTACACCCCATGGAGTAGCGCCACAGTGGACGTCAGAAACTCCTCGTACGATAGCTCAGCTTGAGCAGCAGGCTCAGCTCGTCCGAAATCTTCTTCATCGCCAATCTCAGAGCCCAAGTAGTCAAGCAATTGGTCAACTCATCAAAGGATGTCAAGTCGCAATGAATTCAGCAGTAATACTTGCAGAAGAGAATAGGAAGCTTTGTACAGAGAACCAACGACGAAAACAGAAGCAACAGTATCGTAGACGATATATTGCATATGGAGGCGTTTTACAAGCTCAACAGGGTCAGTTCTTGGTCGAGGAATGCGAAAATAGCTCTAGAGATAGTGTTCAAGATCAGGAAGTCGTCGTACAACAGCGAGCATTACCAACATGTAGTGGCTGCGGTATTCAAGGTCATAAGATTAATCAATGCCCAAATACGTAAAGAATGTATTGTTAGAATTATTTTAATAAAAGCTGTATTGGTGGGAGGTTTATCGCACGATGACTTGAGATTTAGTGGTTGGGGTGGCCAAGTGAGTGGGGTGGCCAAGTGAGTGGTGAAACACGTTAGATAGATTACAGTTTGTTCATGTAAATACAGCGGGGAGAGCTTGAACACGAGGTGATGGCACCCCTCTCTCTGTATGTCCCAGCTGACATCAACGTGACTATCAGGTTTCGAGGCATAAACCAGTTACCTCCTCTCACTAATCTACTGCACGCCCATGATGCTGGTCCAAGGAAATTGAGTCGCAGATTTCTTTGTTTTCTACAAAAAATTGTTCACTTTCGAATCAGTCCTTTGCACTATTTGGATATAAACATCAATCTCCTTGAAGCAATACGTAACAAACTCATCCTCTCCTTGCCATTCCTGCCACTTCCTTTTGGTGTCTTTCAAGACATGACCAAAAGCCTGTAGATCGCAATCATTACAAGCATGCCACGCTCTCTCCCGAAGTTGGCAATGCATCTTTTTCCAATATGAGCTCTTGACGAGATAAGGAAATTTCTGCGTCGTAAAAGTCGACTCGTAGAAGATGTGATCATAACACTCAAGGTAAAGGCGGTACAGGTCATAATCTAGCCGAGCTCGCGACATTATAGGATCATTGCTAGACACAAGAGTGCTGAGTTGACCCAGATGTTGGCAGAGTTCTGGACTGATAGGTTGCCAATCTATTGATGTGTCAGTAAGGCGACACAAGACCAAAGATACTGTTCGCTTACCATTAATGCTGAATACTGCATTCTTGATGTTCCGAAGCCTGTCAAATCGGGCAAGTAAGATAGCAGCGTGCTCATGACCGTCGATCCCTCTCAGTACAACTCGCAAATAATGAATAGGACGACGTTCGACTATAACGTCAATCCATTTGCTGAGAGTGAAAGAAAATTCATGGATTTGCCGGTAGCTATCGCCCACCACATCAGGGTATGGAACGATAAGGCAGATGTCGAGACCGGTCATGCTCCCAAAGTTTTTATTGACTTTAAATTGCTGATGTGACATATTGTAGAAACATGAACACATTATAAGTCCATACGCACTAACACATGTTTCGAATGTTTTGCCTTCGTACAAGAGAGAGACCCTCTCACTGTAGATTTTCTGGTTGGTCTGAAGGATAGCTGGATAGCACTGTTCGTCGGGAGGATTACTATCGGGGTCGTCAAGGTCTCGTTTGTAGGCCTGAATCAATTGCGGACCGCCAAGTAGTAGGTAGCCAAAAACTTTAAGGCGAAACTCGACGGATAAGCCGAGTAGACTGGCTTGAGACATGATAAAATGGTCGGAAATCCTCAGCCGGGTAGCCTAGAGAGAGGGTATGGGATTGGCGAAATTGATGAAATCGTGGCGAGCAGCTGGTATCAGATTCGCTGGTAATCTTCGTTTTTTAACAACACATCTCTGTGTCAATAGAGGGTGTGCTCGATTCCTTCGATGATATTTTTGTTGTTGTGGAAGCAAGCCGTGGAGGGAACGAACTCGATACTCGATCTGTGGAATTTACTAGTGGGGCTTAGCGTGCTCAAGACTTCGCAGTAACTGTCCGCGTGTTTTCTCGACGCGACGGTTCTGTTGGTAAAGTTGGTAAAGCAAACAACATCAACATACCGATTGTTCTTGCCTCCTTGAAATGATCCTAAACGCAGGCAGATTCGAATGAAAATCATGGAAGAAAGAGCCGATCCTATTCTCGCGCTCAAAACTATATTTCTTCGACATCAAGTACGCGTCCTCTCGCAACCATTGAGACCAAGCGAGAGATGGAGAAAGGGAAGTGATCTTCCAGAAGAAGATGTTGGAATCGCTGTCAAGCGAGGTTTGTACTCCTTGACTTGAGGGAGAATGATCGCTAATAGTCTAGCGAATGCTATCGTGAAACGACATATCAGCTCCATTTACGATAGCACCGCGGTCCGGAATCTAGCGACACAGATTGATAAATTGTACTGGCAATCTACTAATCCAGAAGATCCCCTGTATGGCGAGGATGAAGACGAGGTTTTGAGGCAGGGTGATGATCTTACGAAGGATGAGTAAGCTTAGACTTTGCAATATGTCCTTGAAGTCCATCACTAACCCATCCCCAGAAATATTGCAAAGTTGTCTTCCATGGTCCAAGATGAAGAGGGAATCTCAGAAGAGCTTCGATCGCAAATAAAAAGTCTACAAGAACTTCAATCACAGCGAGCAGAGCTTCAGAAGAAACTTTCATCGTATCGACATGTCCAAAGCCTTATGGAACCTTTCAAAGACGCGCAGAACTCTTTACAGCCCAATCTCGTAACGAGGGATGGACCTCTAGCGGATGAATTGGCCAAATCAAAAGCTTTGGGAATCCGAGTAGCTGGAAGACTGGCTGGGTTGGAAGAACCTGATGGGGGAGGCGATTACGACGACGACGACGTTATGATGGATGAGGATGAGAAGCTGGCAGCTGTTCTTGGTATGAATTAGATTAATATGTCCATGATGTGATGACTGCACGTTGTCCATGAAACACGACTCCCGTATGTTCAAAAATGCCAGCCTCGCGCCGGCTAGATGCATAACGCGATGATTCCCTGACAACGGAACCTTTTTGAGCACCGCGTCTTCGTGACCGTAGATAAAGTGCACACCACAGAGAATATTCTCTTCCAATGATTTCTATGTTTTCACTCAGTCACTTTTCACCGAAGCTCTCTCTACCAAGGAGGATCACAACGGGCAGTTCCTTCCTTCTCCCAACACCTATTGTCTTTCTGTCTTCGACTGCTCAACTTTCCTTCGGCTCCATCTTTCCTCGCAAAATCTTTCGACAATTAATTCATGATTCACCACCTCTTGCGAATTGATTGACAGATCAATTCACCATGTCTCCAACAGGCAAGGTGCCAACGGAAATCTCCGGGGGCTCAAGCGAGAAGCCACTCGGCGACGATCAGGATGCACGTCCATCAGCAGCATCAACATCCCTAAGAGAGCTCTTCCAACGATCCAAACCAAAGTCGAATGCCTCGAGAGACCCTTTCAACGACGACTTCAACGACTCAGACAACGACTACTTCATTGTCCCAAAGCCTTCAGTTTCAGCAGCTTCTCCCCGCGACGAACTTACTGCTCTCTCTGCACTTTTAGCCCTTTCGGAAGCCTCCTCTAGGTCGCCCTCTCCCTCTCAATCTAGAGCCCCCTCTAGTTCTTTATCTGCATCTCCATCTGCCTCTCAATCTAGAGCCTCCTCTAGATCTCCATCTCCCTCCCAATCCACGGGCCAGCGTCCATCATACCGTACACGCATTGTTCGGAACAGACGAGATAGAGCCAATCCTAGGCCCAAGAGCTCTAAATCGCAAGGCCTTCCAGCAAAAGGGACAAATAACTCGCCAACTTTCACAACATCTGCTAGTCTGGAACACGTCGTGAAAGAGAAGGAGCAGGAATATTCACCAAAAAGCCCTGATTGTCCACGCCTGCCACTTGCCCAACAAACACTTGACAAGGCCGCTGCAAAGTCGTGGAAGGAGAAGTTCCTGGCCACAGAAGCAAAGGAGAAATTACAGGCCAAAGCATACGAAACTCCAGGCAAGGCCAAAGAGCAGGCCCTCCCCGTTGTACGTCCTCGCTCAAAATCGATACGACTCGGACTCGGCCGCAACAATTCCGAATCCGACGAGCCTGAAGATTGGGAGAAGGACTTTGCGAACCTCGCAGGCTCCCGATTCGAAGAGCCAAAAGAGTGGTTGCTTGCTAGAGGTATCAACCCAGACGGCCCGCCACCACCCTCGCCCCGTCCAAGAGCCCTCGACGGAGAGAATGAGAACGGGGAGTGGGATACAGCAGCGATCGTAGCCAGTATGAACAACCCTTACAACTTCGACCCGAACATGAATCCCAATGCTGCAAGACAGGCGCCAAATGCGGCACAGGCACAACAGATGAATGGCATGAATGGAGGACAGCATTGGCCGAACGTCGGCGCGCAGGCAGACATGAATGTGCTTTGGGAGTATATTCAGAATCTGAGCCAGATGCATGAAGGTATCCGAGCGCAGACACAGCACGTTTTGAATGGCGTTCAGCAAATTCAGGCAAGAGGTGCCGACGATGGTGGTGCGCCTCACGTCAACGGTATTTCCAATGGTATTATTATTCTATTGCTATCTATCATACAAATGATCAATTACTAACCATAGCACTCATCAGGCGCCCCACAGTCACAGATCGCGGAAATTGCTCGACTACAGAACGAGTTATCATCCTCCAACAACAAGATCGATGATCTCAATTCCTACGTTGGAAAACTTCAAGGGCTGAATCAAGACTACGAAGCTGCCTTATCGCATCTGATGGATAAAGTTCGACCTTTCGCTCAACAACATTCACAAGCCTTGTTATCACAAAAAGCACATTATCTGCGCCTCATCGAAGAAGAGCGAAACCAGAACCTTGAGCTCCGTCTCGAACAGACACGATTCCAAGAATCAACCTCTCGCATCAACGAAAACCTCAGGGAGGCGATGAAGGCACTCACGGAAGCCGAATTACCATACATCCGCAAAATTGCCGCACTGAAAGCGGACAACAAGGCATTAAGGAGGATATGCGGCGTTCCGCTTATGGATGATAGTGATGACGACGATGAAGAAGACGAGGTCGTAGAGACGAAGGAGAACGTCAATGGCGTTGTTGTGCAACATGAGAGTCCGGGACAGATGGAGCAGGTGGGCAGAGATAAGATACTGGCGAGTCTGGGGCAATGATGTAGCGCGGTATTAGCATTCAAGCGGCGTTTTGGGGGAGGACATACCCGTGGGATAGGAATTCTCACATGTTTCCGGAAATGCATTGTCGGTGTCATGGTAAGAGAATAGACCTTGTTTTCTTATGGTGTCTAAACAGATCCTGAATCAGCTTCATGAATGAGCCTCTGCTCTCTTCATGCTGAGGGCGAGCTACCAACAGGGTGTCACACGACACTAGATTTGAAGTTCGGAATCAGGCCTTCGCATTTTTGACAGCTGTCTTCTTCAAACTGCCTGACATTCTAAGCTAGTTGTCTCGAAAACATAACCCTGAACTAGGTATCAATGATCCCTGGTAAGTACAGCTCTTGCCTTCATACATCATAGATTGACATTTAACTGTTCATATGTGTCTGCATGCGCTACTGACTTCCAAGCGGCAGGCTTCTACCTAGAACAAAGGGCAAAGGGCAGTGACATTGCAATGACAAAGAAGGAGGACATGGCTGTTTACGAGACCTTGTGCTTGCGGGCGTTCTTTCCGTAGTTATAAGGAGGTTGTCACAAACGACTAACCTCTATCTTCATCTCGCAATTTCCCACTCCTCGTAACCCATTTGAGAATTATGGCTGATCGGAACCCGGAAGTTGATGTTGCTAGTGAGGTTGTACATGGAGATGGTGGGGAAGAGAGGGAAGAAGAGAGAGGTCGGGAGGAGCTAGTGCAGATTGATTCTGGCGCTTGTGAACGGTTCTCGGGATCTTGGGATTCATCGGGTCTGGAAATAGGAGGGACTGATGTTGTGGGTGGGAAGGAAGAGGAGGGTGAGGAGGTGGAGAAGAATGAGAAGGCGGAGAAGGATGAGAAGGATGAGAAGCGAGAGAATGAAGAAGAACAAGACCGGGAGAGTGTAGTGCAGAGGGATCCTGGACGCCGTGAACGCTCGCCTCGTCGTTGGGATCGGAAATATGAAGGACGAGAGAGTACATCACAACCACAGAGAGCTTCTGGACGCCATGAACGCTCGCCTCGTCCTTGGGATTGGAAATCTGAAGAATGGGCGAGTATATCACAATCGCAGAGAACCTCTCGACGTCGTGAACGCTCGCCTCGCCCTTGGTATCGGAATTCTGAAGAACGGGAAGATTCGTTCATCGCCTTGACCACAAATGATGAGCTTCAGGCTCGAGAGGGGAAGGTACAGCGCACACGAAGAAAGAGCAATTGCCGTTCCAGATCAAGGCAGAGGGGTGAGAGGGATAGTTTGAAGAGGAGTCTTTCACCTGGAAAATATGGGAGGGAAAGGTCACCAACACCTCGCCGGGAGAAAGATCAGGGGCATCATCGTAAATGGGAGGAATATGCAAGGCCACGACATCGGGAACGCTCAACCCATCGAGACGGTCACGAAAGCCAACCGCGTAGAACACATCGCGATAGATCGCGGTCTCGTGGACGGCGGGATAGCTCGTGGGATGGAAAGCGTGACAGATCACGCATGGATAGAAATCGTCGAAGCAGATCTCCACTTCCTCAACGTCGAAGTGGATTTCGGCAGGAACAACATCGGGATAACTCACAACTTCGACGAGGGAGACGAGAGAGTTCCTCGCATCATGGACGAGGGCGGAGAGACAGCACACCACATCGTGTTCGAGAAAGAGGAAGAAGACCGTCTCATTCTAACGCTGTAACGGTCACACCACATCTTGGTTATGGAGATTCTGGTGAGCTTAAATCGCCTACATCTCCAATCTCGCCGAAGGGGCGTGGAAAAGGCGAAGATACCAAAAGCTTCGAGGAGGGTGAATTGTCAGAACCATCTGAAGAAGGTCAGATTTCCGAGTCAGTGGTGCGTGAGGCAGAAGAGAAAGCGAAGGAAGCGGACGGAACAGCAGAAACCGATGGTCATGGGAGACAGGATCGACGAAGCAGAACAGACAAGAGGAAACGATCACCTAGTCGAGAATTGTCTCCTTACTCAAAACGCCGTCAGCTAGCCCAGCCATCGGAACCTGGTATCGAACGGGGCGGGCGATCTGGATACGGGGAACGATCTGCAGGCCATGAACGAGATGGTAAAGAAGGACAAAATGAACGTGGAGAGAGAGGTCAGCATCCGCGCAAGCCACGCTATGATCACTGGACCTCTGGCGATCAAGTAAGGCGTGAGATTCGCAGAACGCAAGATAATCCCTATGCCCGAGAACCACCTGCGGGTGATCGGGCGGATAATGGATTTCATGAACAGCTGCCAGATCCCCGTTTCCGCGATTTCCGTGAAGATAGGGAAGAACGTGCTCCTCAACGAAATCTGGAGCAGCGTCGAGGTGGCGAATACCGAGACGCTCGCGATGATCGTGGTCGTCAAGACCGTCGAGACTCTCGTGACTACGCTAGCCGCCGTGGAATAACACCACAGCAGCAGCACCACCACCATCGCGACTCGGCTCGCCATCCCCCCTTCCACCCATCAAATCACCGCACATCCTACCCCTCTCACAACCCCCACCATTATCCCCCGTGGGGCCGTCAACCCGCTCCCTTCCCTCCACCTCGCTACAACATAAACGACCACGTCCGTCTCCGCTCACCCATGACACAAAGCGAAAAAGACTATTATCAACCTACCAAGGGAAAGATTCGATATCACAAATCATGGGATAAAGAGAGGCCGTTGAGGGAGGGGCTTTATAGGGTTGTGGAGAGGAGGTATCGAGAGGCTGATTTGGGGGTGCTTTGGGAGTGTAGAGTTGAAGCTGTTAAGGAGACGAGGGAGAGGGTGGGCGAGAGTGGTGAGGAGAGGGAGAGGAGGGGATGGGAGGATGGGAGGCTGGAGGGGGTTTGGTTTGGAGAGAATGAGGTTGTTGATTGGGTGGGGTGAGAGTTGAGGAGTTTTAGGGTTTGGGATGATGGGAATTGTTTGTATAAGCATCAAAATGTCATTGTTTTTCGGGATACACGTTTGTCATCTTAGCATGGAGAGATGGGAAGGGAGCAACGGGCCTGCGTGATGTAAGCACCCATAGCTCCTCAATCTTCAGAAGTAATCAGGAAATTGCATGTGACTTTCACTGCCCTCATTTCTTGGTTACCATTTTGGTTTGTTCTTAGTCGCTGCAAAATCATGCACATTCCGATTATTGGACTTTGGTCTTCATGTCCATCATCCTGTAATTGTTGTTGTTGCCTGTGATCCTCTTCTTACTGCTCCGAATACGGAAAGCTGTTCTGGCTTTCGAGGCCTTTGGAACTTGTCATGCTCGAGATCGTGGAAATCTAATGAGACATAGGAAAATTGATAGGAAAAAATGGACGTCGGACCATGGCAACGAAAACATCGGGTATCGGAAATTCATGGCTATATATACAAACAATTATTGCTCTCCACCAGACTCAAACGGAGGAATTAGACAGGCCTTGCCTGCAAAGATATAGAAAAGGCTTAGTTATCCGGCCAGTGGACGCGTAGCTGTCCAGGATCGCCCTGATGCTGTGGCGCATCCTCTCTGTCATACACGACTCTGTCACGGCTGTTTCGAGTCGGGACGTATTCTTGGTGTTGAGTTATCTGAACCTGGCTTGTTAGCTTCCTATCAATCGGGTGTATTGCGAGATCTAACATACTTCGCGATCGACATAACCACCTCTGTATCCTGCATGAGAATCATCGCCTCGTCTTTGTGGGCGCTCCTCGTACCTCGGCACTGCTTGCCTTTGGTACCTGTTCTCTGGCTCTCTTTCAAATCTCTCCTCAGACCTGGTGTCGTAGTTCGCCTCAGATCTGCCCTTGGATCTGCCTTGGTAACCTCTCTCCTGCTGGAGGATATAGCGTGCCTTTTCCTCATAACGCCTCTGAAGATCATCATCCGCATCCCTGTATTGTATAACCTCTTCCTCCTTCTCATACTTTTCGTCCTCTTCAGGACAACATTTGAGATCCTCATATGAGCTCAACAGAGACAGCACCTCGAGCAACCCCTCATGACAAATACCAACCTCCCCACGACACCTAGCAGCTTTCTCACTATCGTCCAATACCCACCTGAACCGATGCACCCATCCGATTGCCTTTCCCCTGCGTTTATCGCTAGCAACACGATAGACATACTTGTCCATCTCCCTCAGAGCATCCTTCAGAGCCGTGATGGTTCTCTTGATCCATGCCAATTTCTCCGGCGCATTCTGCATGGCGTGCTTAACCTCGGGGAGCTTAAGGAGACGATCGGTTTCCGCAAGATCGAGACGGACACGTTCCATAATGCGGCCATAGAGGGCGTTTTCGTGGTCGACTTCTGTGAGCTTCTTTGCATGAACCAGGAATTCAGCTGATTTATAGCCTGCGGCTGCGATGGAGAGGATTGCGCCAGCGCTGAGTGGTCCGAATCCGAAGTCCATGAGGCCGTGGCCGCCGCGGCTGTCGTGTTTCTTGGGCATTGTTGCGGGTTCAGGAGAGGCTGAGGGGGTGAGGTAATAGGGCCTGCATGTAGGCTCCCTGTGGACTATGGAGGTTCCCGGCCCGTTTTTGGTCTTTGTTTGGGTTTCTGGTATAGTGTCGTGGAGTAATGCAATGTCGCTATCTCGATCATGGATATATTTGTTGTCAAAAGAGCGTGGCTGGGAGACGAAGGTGGAGTAAACAAAACAAGCTGACAGAGATGCGCTAACCTCGGCTGGTATATAATACGGCTAGCAGATCGACGAACCTAAATCCGCCTGACCTCCTTCAGTGCAACATCTGTCTGTCAATCACAATCCAACAGACTGTTACTCATCAGTCTCCAGTCAGCTTTTCGAAGTGACTGCCCCTATCCTGTTACACCTACGTACCTCAAAGCAGCAGAATCAGAAACAGCGACGAGCTCGCTTCCTCAACCAAAAGCCTCCCACTCTACCACTCACACGAGACGGCCCATGACAATTCCCTTCCCAAGCGCACAAACGAGATGAGATCATGGCCCAAGAGATGAAGGAGCATATCAAGCTTCAGTCGCCCACATCTATTGACTATCAAAGTCTTGTTTTCCTTGCGGCTGGCGGATCAGGAATTGTTTATGCGATTGATAAGAAAAGAGTTCTGAAAGAATATTACAGTGAGGGAATTGAGGTTGAGCGCTGAGTATTGGAGCGTCTGAGATTGCACACAAACATTGTGAAGTGTTCTGGGCAGATCGGCAATGGTCTCATCCTTGAACGCGGTCGATCCATTCGGACAGTAATCGAAAAATGCGGAGCGGACCAGGTTCCTTTGGACATGAAAATCTGCTGGCTCCAACAAACTGCGGAGGGATCAAAACATATGCATGAGAAGGATATACTCCATGCTGATTTTGGATGCCATAATTGGATCATAGATGACGGACGCTTAATGATCATCGACTTTGAAGGTTGTAGCATCGATGGAGGGGAGGCAGGAGCATGCTACAAGTGGCTCAGTTACAAGGAATCAACGCCAGCAATAAGCCGAAAGACGGACATGTTCGCATTTGGCTGTGCGATTTACGAGATTGTAACTGGCAGACAGCCACACGATGAACTTGCAGCATGTGCCGATCGATTTCTCCGTATAAAACATCTATAGGCCCCCAAATTCGAAATTCCAGCCTGTCCGAGGCGGAGGCTACGAACCTTTCAGCTCGTCTCGACGATGATGGGAGAGCGATGGAATCAATCGCTGTCTACGCGATAACAGACAGCACGGCGTGGTGGTTTGCCTAGTAGAGGTCCGGTAAGGGACTTGTATTACTATACTACGAGGCGATGCAACCTAAAACACCAGGGAAAACTTAGTATATAGTAAAAGAGATAGTAATACAGACTACACGTACGAACAGACAACAATCTACTAGAGTACTACGCTAGTACCGAGCCGGAGGAGTTTAAGTCTCGCTAAGGCCGTACAAAGAGTCCAAAGTTACCTTAATTATTACCACTACCTTACCTACTCTCTAGTAGTACTACCGTACCTACCTAGTACCGAGCGTGTCCTAGAAGCAATAGTCTGATAAGACTTTACCTTACCTACCTTAACCAATAATGGCGACGAGAGCCTACAGGGGCTACCACAGGAGATAGAGGAGGTAAAGGGTAGGGTAATATTAAGTAGTAAGCGATAAAGGAGCACCTACGATATTGTTACGGATACTGTCACGTGGAACGTTTAGTGACATGTATGGCGCGTTTCCTTTATGATTAGTAAGTTGTTACACGGGATCGGGAGGACCATGTGAACGCTCGATTGCAAGCGTTGCGAGCGCCACGAGCGCAGGATTTCTTAGGAGATGGATCTCTAAATATAGGACGAGACTCTGCTCCCTCAGTGTCTCGTATCTTCACTCTCTAGTTACTTCGCTATTGCTTTTAGTTACTTAGCACAATTCACGACTATTATATCTTGCAAGCTTCGCTTCACTTGTTTGATACGATATTGTCGCCCCGGACCACTTGAACCCTACTGTGCGGATTAGCCAAATCCAGCTAGATTACTTTGAGCCATAGCCTCTGCGTAACAATAACGGACTACGGTAGGTTAAGGTATAGTATATACGGGGTATAGGTTAAAACCGTATAAAATAGATTTTATAAGAATATCTAGGCAGAATCTACGGCTCAGCCGTCTAGGAATTATACCGATATTAGTAGTATAGATAACATAGGTAGCAACGGGGGGTGTAGTAAGAGTAGTTATACGGTTAAGATAGAGAGCGAAGGGACCGGACTATTAATAGTCCTCTAACGCCCACCGTGTGGATCCCGCTCAGGACAGATCCGAGAGGCTTTTTCATCCTAGAGAGTTGGGTTTTTGCGATTACAAATAGTTGTTGTGGGCACACGGCACATCAGCCATTACATACCACGTTAAATCCGATTATTCTTATCATAAAACAACTATATGCTGAGAGTCGATATCCGGAAGTCCAAAATATGCCTCTGAGCAATTTGATGATTGGTTGCTGGCATGGCACTTTCAATTCTATGAACGAGATTCTTCAAGGATTGGAAGCTGCGAATCTCCTTCTCACGTCTCGTCACAATGGGGCGGAAATGCTTCACCAAGACGTGAGCTAAGCCGTAGTTCAAGCAGGGTTTTCCATTAAGCTATCGGTCGCGAAAGCGAACTTGTTCGCTATCAATACATCTTAATAAATAAGGTTTTCCACCACCACATTTCAGCAACCAATTCGAGTCAAAAGATGACAGAATACAACAAGGTTTTTCGAACTGTAGATCGGTCTAGTTACCAAGCGCGCACACGTACACGATGAAGAGGGAAAGAGCTGATAATCCGCTTTCAAAACGCCTCGTCTTCACCCCGAGAACAACACCAACTTCTCAAAATCCATATTCCTCTACCTTTCCAGCAACTGCCACATCGCCAGCATCAACGAACTTTCTACAAAGACCAAATACTCCCACAAATCCTTCACTCCCCCCTCACCTAAGCTCCTTGAATAAATACCACCAACACAGCCGCATACGCTGCAGACGCACCCAACACCTCCGCAGGTCTCGAACCCGTCCCAAACCCCAAGAACAGAGTGAAGATCAGAACAAAAGAAGCAATAACAGCCAATATCTCCGCCCCACCCTTTACAAATACCATTGCCCACATGGGTGCGAACAGAAAACCCACTCCAAGCGCAATGAATAAACCGGTAACGAAATGATCGATCCTCGTACTATTCTGGTAGAGGGAGCCCTTCCTATTTGCTGTGCCTGCCTCTTCATCCCCTCTAGACGCACGGGTTTGGAAAACGGAGAGGGTGAATAGGGATGTGTGTTTGTTGAAGAAGTTGCGGAGGGGGAGGTTCTCGGTGGCGCTGAGGGCGATTAAATCGGTTTCTGTTTCTGGACGGTTGATCCATTTCTGCTCGGGTGCTTTGAGGGCGCCGTCATTGGTGCCGCCGTGTTTTGTGAGCCAGGTGCGGATGCTTTTGTATTGGCGGGGTTGGGCGGCTGGCGAGTTTTGAATGGGGATGTAGGAGGAGAAATGGTCATCTGATGATTTTGTTATTCGGTGGTTTCGAGGAATAGGGGGGTCGAGGGGACGAACTGACTGTATTCTTTTAGCGCGGGCACCAAATGCTCCATAAGTAGTTTTTTTTCTTTCTCCGAAATTATCTTGGCGGATTGAGTCGCTTCGTCCTTCAATGTCATCGATTGGTTTTTCCTTGGCTTCGAGATCGTACTGAGCTAGTATCTCCTCCATGATCATGACTCTGTCCTGGAGCTTGGGCAGAACTCTAACATTGATATGTTCGAAACGACGGAATATCATGAAATCCTCTGATGTTGCCATCCACTTTGTAAATAAAGGGTAGCCACCATGTTTACCCCAATAGCCTTTCGCGACAACCTTTTCATTTTGAGTAGGCGAATTGTTGGTTTGCATAAGTCGTTGAGGATTTACATGAGCAAGCGCCATACCGCTTATAGCTTTGAATGCGGCTGCGCCTTTTTTTATTATTATGCGGCTTATTCTGCAAGTCTCTTGCAAGACACCGATCTTCGCTGATAAAGACTTGTCAGACGCTCGCGTATCAGCTTTATAAGGTGTCTGATTCGTCCAATGTTATTTCTCGGCCCAACATGGCACGATAACGAAGCGAGCAGGCAGGAGCTGCACAAGGACTTTTAACGGTGAGTCTGCCCCAGCCGCATATTTTCAAATATGACAGGCGTGGTCCGCCACGATTCTCGGACTCATAGCTGCTGCTGAAAAGAGGGATTGGCAAACATGCCAAAGACGAGAGTTCCGGAACCTCGATCTTGAATGCAGTGATGGAGATGTTGGTTCTCTGGAAATTGAGCAATAGCACGACGGAGATATTAAGGCTCGGGTGGAGATATCGCGGGGAGAACAGCATGAGCTACAAATAATAAGAGCAGAAAGAGAATATCTCCGAGAGAAAAGGGAGCGAGAAGGGAAGGAAAGGGCGGAAGAGCTGCGAAGATTAGAAGCAGAGACGGAGAGACAGTATCGGGAAGAAAGGGCAAGAAAGGCTCTTGAACAGCGAGCCCAAAAGGCTTGCCTCCACAAGGCATGGCAAAGAGAGATCGAGAAACTTCAGGAAGTAGAAATGGAGAAAAGAATCGAGGAAGGCGTTGCCAGGAAAATGAAGGAGGAAAAAGAAGCCAGAAGGACTAATGATCTCATGATGCTGCAAAGGCAAATCCAGGAGACCGAGAAGAGAGTGCAACATTGGTGAGAGATTTAAGACGCTTAGAGCAAAGGAGCAAATGCTATGGAGAGAAGCACATGGGGCTGCAAATGGGGGTATGGAAGCAAAATGGCAACATGACGCGGAAGGAGATGAGGAAGAGGATTGGCGTCACGGCTTGACTAGCAGGCAGAGCCGCCTCGCCACTTTCCTGCCCGCGGAAAGAACAAGAGAAAGAGAAAAAGATAGAGAAGAGTGGACCATCCACCGAGAAATGGCGCGTCCTCGGCGAACCCGCTCGCCACGCCCTGCTGTCGAAGTTGAACACGTGCCGGCGGAAGTACAAGTTACAGGTGATGTCAACCCGACTTCATCTCCCAGATCCGGGTATGTATTACTGCTTGTACAGACATAAAACGTCACTCATATGCCGGCAGGATTCGAGATTTAAGTCCCCCGCCGTCATTGGCTGTGGCTGATGGAAAACACAACGAGCTTGTGGCAAAGATGGAAGCGATTGAAGCTGCTATGGATCGGCAGCAGAGATTTCTGGTAGCAGGGGTTGAGGCGATAGAGAAGAAGATGGGGAACTGATTGCCAGTTGTGTGACGCAGAGACGGCTGGAGATGTGATGAAGTTGGGATTGAGGTTGCTTTGGGGTTTTCCGTGACATGGACGAAAGACGGGGTTGAATTTTTGCCATTTGGTATTGGTTTGAATAAACCAGTGACGAGATTCTGCAGTTTGTAGTGTTGAAGCGCTCCATCTAGTTGTGGAAGTTTTTGCCTATGCAAAAAACTCATATCAAAACGTGATGAATAATTTTGCTGAGCTCGTAGGCACCATATGAGTGCAATATGATTTCTTAACGAGCCTAAAACAATGATTTGGGTAACGGGTCACGATTCTTGGTTTTGTTATTACCTTCTGGACATACTGACCAGCTTTTCTGACGGCGAACGAAACACTGTTCAAAAACGCTGTTGGTGACTTGACCAAAACACACGCCTCGAATATCTAGAAAACAATTGCAATTCGTATAGCCTACTAACCAGTCCTTCTTTCGTTCAAGCTGTCGAACGCTTTGTCATCTTTTCTCTCTTGTCCATTTCTTTCCCTTCCTCCCATTGTTGCCAGTTCTTCCAAATAAAATTAATGTAAAAGATTGAGAAGAGGGACAGCGCGTCTGTGTCCCTGCTAACGATAACAAGGAGTCTATGAAGTCGCATGAAGTCGAGGATCTCCTCCCCTCTCCTTCGGGATATCCGAAGCCCCCTTTCTTACACCCACCCACGCGATTGACAAAGCCATGGCGAGGTTCCGATGCGGGCCCGCTGCCCGTCGTATACACGCGTTGACGGTTGACGGTTGACGCGTGATGGGATTTCCGAGGGGGAGTGGTGTTCTAGAAGGGAACGCTTTTCTTCTAGCGGCGGACAATCCCACCTTCACCAGTCAGCACGTTATGCGCGAGGTTTTCCGGGGTGTAGGTGCCCCACCCGCGAGCCCGCGGCCAAGCTCGCGGCCGAGTCTAGGAATAGAATGGGTACCCTTGCGAATATGTGATACCGGCATCTTCACGAATGATGTGCTTGCTAGAATGATGAATGTGCATAGTACACCGTATCCCCAAGGCATTGCCTGGAAGCTTGCTTTGATGCTTCATACACGAGGAGCAAGCTGGTAGACTGAGAGCCGACTTCTGGATCAATCGAGTCTTGAGGTTCATGCATCTGGCGTGGAACGGGTCAAGCGCCTCGCGAAATGGACCACCTAATGCTCCATGGGGATAGTCGATGCTGGCGGAGATATGCAGACACCCTGAGTTGACTCGATGAGAATACGTTTGCCCAAAGGTCGCCCAAGAACCCGGTCAAGACGGCGAATATGCTGCCCTCATTGGCCAACAAGCCCAAGCATTCGTGAGCCACTGAAGCAATTGCTCGATGGAATCAAGCAATCTCCATCTTATCTTGTCTTTGGCCTTTCCCCGCCGTCCACTAGCCACTTACTACATTTTGCGCACACGACACCATTGACCTCTCTCTGCACCCACTATCTTGCGCTTTCCCGCGCTCAATGGGTACTCGCTAATTCCTTATCTTCTGCCTACACTTGCACACTGGCCCAGCCAGCCATTTGATCGGCTACCTCCTACTCGATGAACAGCGTTAGTTACTTTTTTGGCCTTATCGCGTATATTGTGCCTGTGCTACGCTCTATAACTACTGCTACCCATCCTGCAGTTCTTCGATATCTCGTCAGTTCCACAACACATCATACACCATGAACGCCCACGAGGAGAAAACCTTCGACCGGAAGAATGCCTCTCCAGCCTCTTCAGCCATTGAGCAGACCGAAGTGCGACAAGGATCCGTCAGCAAACCGGCTTTCTTCAACAGACGCGGCTTTAGTCTCGAGGTCAGACAGGAGGAGAGCAGTTTTGCTGCTACTCCAAGAGCTTCCAATGCCGATTTCGACCCTATCCCTCCATCGAAGCGCACCTGGAATTGGGGTGCTTATGTTGCTTACTGGATGGCTGACGCTTGGGCCGTTTCTAACTGGGAAGTCGGTGAGTTCTCCACAATAAGGTTCGTGTAGAAATAATATATGCTAAATATCAATTCTTTAGCCTCTTCTATGATTGCCGTCGGTCTCTCCTGGAGAATGGCTATCGGTGCCTGCGTCCTCGGCAACACCATCATGGGCCTCGTCATTACCATCAACGGAAGAATGGGTGCTACTCTGCATACCCCATTCCCAGTCGTCGCTCGCATGCCATTCGGTTACTACTTCAGCTACTTCGTTGTCTTGTCCCGCTGCGTCCTCGCTATCGTCTGGCTCGGCGTACAAACCACCACTGGCGGCCAATGTATGACTATTCTACTCACAGCTATCTGGCCGAGCTTTAAGAATATCCCCAACCACATTCCGCTCGACCAGGGTATCACGACTGCTGGCATGTGTGGGTTCGTCCTCTACTTCCTGCTCCAGCTCCCCTTCCTGTGTATCCCATACACCAAGGTCCAATACTTTTTCGCCTTCAAATCTGTCATTGCTCCAATCGTCTTCTTGGCTGTCTTCGGATCCACATTGCACAAGGCTGGTGGCACCCTTGCCCACAGCACAGTCATTACCCAAGGCCCTACCGTCACCGGCTCAAAGCTTGCATGGGCTTTCTTCGGCAACCTCAATGGTGTTTTGGGAAACTACGCGACACTCGGTCTAAACATTGCCGATTTCTCCAGGTATGCCAACAAGCCTAGCGCACAGAATGTCCAAGCCATCGTCATCCCAATCATCTTTACCATCGTCGGTCTTTTGGGTATCTTTACTGCTGCCGCCGCTGAGACAGCATATGGAAAGATTCTCTGGAACCCTATCGATATCATCGACAGGTGGATGGAGTCTGGATCCCACGGTGGTCGTGCTGCTGCCGCCTTTGCTGCCATCGGCTTGATCATCGTCACCCTCGGTATCAACATCTCCGCCAACTCCATCAGTGCCGCCAACGATCTCATGGCTTTCTTGCCCAAGTACATCAACATCCGCCGTGGTCAAGTTCTCGCCGCTTTCATCGGATCCTGGGCATTCGTCCCATGGAAGATTCTTGCGTCTGCCGCCAAGTTCCTTGCTTTCCTCGGTGGTTACACCATCTTCTTGGGCCCAATGACTGGAATCCTCATCTGCGATTACTTCATCGTTCGCCGCGGTAACGTGTCTGTCCCCGACATGTACAACTTCAACGGCATCTACAAGTACGGCAAATTCGGCACCAACTGGCGTGCCTTCCTCGCATTCTGGATCGGCTGCGTCCCACCACTCCCCGGTTTCGTCAACAACATTGTTGTTTCCGGTGATCAAACAACTGGTGTCTCCCTCGGCGGACAGCGACTGTAAGTTGCCTTCCTTCACATGTTTCAATCAACCCACTAATATCTCTCTAGATTCAACATCGGATACCTCTACTCATTCGTCGCCTCCGGTGTCTTTTACTGGGCTTTTATGAAATTCTTCCCCAACGACGGTTCCCGCATGGATCACGCCGAAACTGGCGAAGACATCATCGTCGCCCAAGACTTGAAAAACCAAGAGGCACGTCGCGCCAGCTTTGCAGAGCGAAGACCTAGTATTGTTGAAAAAGTCTTTGCCGTCTAAACATTGGTGTTTGGTTGAGACATCTGTCTAAAATATTGTCGGATCCCGATGCTTGTAATCGTTATGTGATGGGCTATGGTGTGCGGAGGTTGTATGTTGATATCCTGTATGATTGTACACGTTCTTTATGGAGATATAGCGACGAAGTTGGTTTTTGTGTCATGTTATGGCTGGATAGATACCCTTGCGCCGTCGCGCTTAATCTAGAAATCAAAGTCAAGATCTTTTCTCACTTTTGACATGCCTCACCAATTCCTTCACTTTTATTTGATATGTTGCATCGTAAGATATTCCCACACTCCACTCCATGCCTAATCCGAATTCAACCTTCACGAATAATCACCAATCACCATCATTCACAATGCCATTCCAGCAGTGCCATCCCGCAAAGACGATTATAGACACTCAGTCGCCACATTCTCAATCGCCACACCTCCGATATACTCCATCTCATCTCCAATCTCAATCCACACAGTCCCTGAACATCTCCATTCAAAGCCCGCCCCAATGATATACACAATCCTGTCCCCATCATCCACACACCACACCAGAACAAGCCTCACAGGGAACCAGTGCGCCCTTATCGGATCTCCATCCTCCAACCGCCTAACTACAACGGCGTGAAATAGTTGCCCAAACTATGCATCTAGCGCTCTTTAACCGAGAGAGTGGGCATCGTCATTATCGCTTCTAGGCGTCTGGAGATAGATCGGGAACGGGATCGGGATGGGGAGACTAAAGTGTAGACTACCTACTCAAGGGTATTGGTAAGAGTAAGACGGGATGGGACGGGATGGGTAGACTAAATTGCCTCTACTCGTAGTACCGATATCGATTTGGGAGGGTTTTTTCCTTTTCGGAGGTCTCACACCAACCAACAAACAGGGTATCGTACCGATGGTTTTTACCCGAGTTTACATGTCTCGTGTGTTGAGATTGAGATTGAGATTGTTATCGCGAGGTATTCTACGCTGGTTCGAATGAAACTCGGAAGAGTGATGGGTGATTGTTGATTGGTAGCGTCATGGTGATGTATCTTCACGGTACGGTCAATGGCGGGAGGATTTTTTGAGACCAGCCTCAGCCTTACTTAAATACCCCCACATTGTTTTAGAGTGGCACGCACTTGTTTATGCTCTGTGCATGGTGCGAAAGACCAGTCCGATTCTTCATCGTTTAAAAGCTTTGAATTGTTGTGAGGAAGGGAATGATGTTCGTCGTTGATGAGGTTTCTTTTGTTTATTTTCGACTTGACCTGGAGACGGGAGGATGATCGAGATCTTGCTTCTTGTGAACAAAAGCTTAAAGGAGGCGAGTTTTCGCTATGCGTTTTGTATTTTGACTTCAGGGAGGAGCACGGAGAGTGCGTCCTAACGTTTCTGCATGATTAGGGGAGTAAGAGATTCCCACATTTGCGCCATCACGCTGAACGCATCAAGATCCTAAATGTCCTAGAATGTCACTTCTTCATCGCCCCATGTATGTGAGAGTATCGCATACTTGGGCCTGGTTCGACGATTGAAAAAAGTTTTCAGGATGAGAGTTTCGGTATTCAGAAGGCGCATCTATTCTGTTTCCCTGGCATCAGCGCGTGGATGCGAGCGTCGGCGTGGAGACGAAGTGTAGCAGAGGATGTCGAAATCACTGAACATCAAAGCCGATGGGAAACCTAGAGGACGGCATGTGGAAGATGGGTTCAATGATGGAGGTCGAATGAATGAGTGAAAATGGAAGATGGGAGTTGTGCCCCACCTCTGACAAATTATGAGGCTAAGCTCAAAGGGGCGCTCAGCCTCGTGATACCTGATGACGAAGAATTCAAGGGCTAGAGATGGTATGAATACAATCGGAGTGAGAGGTTACCAAGTCATCATCCCCTGTATCCACACCGAATATCGCTTCCCTACGGTAGAGACAATGCCCGTCATATAAACGAAATGAAAGTTCTAATTCTCCCCACCCATCCAAGGAAAATGCTAACCATCGCTGAGCTCTCCACCATTCCTGAGCTCCTCACCATGGCAAAACTCGGCATCCAGAATGAATTCCAATATAATTGGTCCCAATTCGACAGCTATGCTGTATTACCTATGCCTGAAAGCCTGACAATGAATATCGACCGTCTTTCTTCTCGTCTCTTAACATAATCTCTCGGAAGAATCGCCTCCCGGCCCCCCTCATAAGGAGAATTGACGGTCACGCCAACACGACGATATCTGCGGGTCTCCTTGTCAACACCGTCTTTATACTGAAGCAACAAAAGACATGTTAAAGAGTCGTTTGAGTCTGTATGTGCAGGTATGTAGTAAAGATGATTTTGAGAACCCTCAATCGACTCTACATCATCGGAACGACTGTCCAGATAAACAGCATCGTGTTCCCAAAGTTCATTGATCGTACCAACTTTTGGTTTGAATCTTTCGTTTTTGGCAGTCTTGGGATCTTCTTGTTTCCGGAGCCGATCTTCGAGGTCTTCGACCTGTTGCTGAAGAAGCCTTATCTGTTCATGCGAATGGATCTCTTCGCCTTGCTCGGCGCCTTTTGCTTTCGTATTATCGTTCTGAGGGGCAGGCTTCGGTTCCTCCTTGGGCCTCTGTATGTAGTCCAAGGGTTTGTCATAGGGACGAAGCCGGTCCACGCTAATCGAGCGATAGAACTGCGCTAAGAATTCAACAATATCGCTCCCAGACTAGCAGAGATCAAGTGTGGATGTAATGTCGTGATTGCTGGAACTCATTGAACCCACTGTGCAATAATGAATATGAACATGAACAGCGACAACTCATCTGTACTTGGCGCTTCGAGACATGCACTACCAACTCGATTCATAGATATTTGACTGTCTAAGTAATGCACCTGACACCAAACAATTTGAAGAGGATTAGTTGCTAGAGACATCAAGGAAAAATCACTAAAACCGGGTATGACGCTGAAAAAAGTATGACCACCCTAATTGAGCCTGTGGCACTTAAATCTCAAATTCTCCTAGCCAATGGCTCGCCACGACTCGACCCTCGTCGAAGCTCTTCTTATTCATGCGTCTGATGATGGCGGCATGGCTGTGTCGGGCATCGTGGATCCACACAGGGTATTTCTTGAACCCTACGTCGTCCAACGCCTGGATCATAGCGAACTGAATGGGGGTTAGAGCCAGCGTTGGGAAGTCGAAATCACCTTTCTTCTGCGGAGGCACCTCGTCATCAATGTCACTCTCGTCTATGTCCTCTTCCTCAATCGACAGAAGTGGTTTCTCTTCACCCGTTGAGACGATGGATTGCCTTGACTTGTGCTTTTTGGTGGTGGGGCTTGATGGCGATGCCATTTCTTCGCTACTCGTAGGAAGATACTCTTGGCTTTGGGACTGGTTGACGTTTCCATAAATGTCTTCAGCCGTTTGTCGCACGTCTTGCACCATCTCAGATATCAGGGGAATGCGGTATTCTTCGACCGGGATGCCTGCTTTGCCCGAGTGATGCAAACGAATGCGCTGTCGACTGCGAACCGATTGGACGACTGAATTCATCAAGAACAGAACTGTTCCAATTGGGATGAACACGAAGAAGAAGATAGCACTTGGGACTTTGCTCAACACCGTGACTGTCCCACCAGCCACTCTTTTGTGAAATGCGGGCAATGCCTCATCGTCTTTGTGCGTCACAGGATTGCTGTGGTCGATTATTACTGGCTCGAAGCCTTTCAGATAGTTCACCTTGACCTTGTTCAGGTTTACGAATGGATCGGTGCGTGAGATGCCAGATGTGTAATAGGCAGTGCTTCTATCGTTTACGATGTTCGCGTACAGACTCCGGTTCCTGAACTTCGCGAGGGCCTTGATGAATATACTGTCCGGATCGGCGATTACTGACAATAGCGGTCGGCCTGTGTCCCTGAATCGATCGATTGTGAAAAGCTGTCGTCCCGAGGTTGAGAGTATCCTTGCTCCCACCACGTTCCAGATATGGTTGTGAAGTCCCAACAGAGGTGTTCGCACACCCAAGTGAGGCGATGCAAAGGTTGTGAAGTTGACTGGCTCCAACTTGTCGAACCATCCTTTGTGGTAAAGTAGACCAACGGCATATCTTGCCACAAGGCCACCTAGGGAGTATCCGACAATGCTGAGCTTGTTTACTATTGTCCCATCTCGTGCCAACTCTTCCAATTTGTCCTCGATCTCTTGTGTGACTCGTTCCCCTCCCAACTCGATGCCATCGTATGTGAAGGATCCGGCATTGCGTTTCACGGCGAGGATATGAAGCTTGTCGTGGGCATACTTCGCACGCAGAGCTGAGGAGAGGTAAGCTAAATGGTTAGGGTTACCCCACAATCTAAATGATTCGCATTAGCCTGGATGTAGTTCAGGATTCCTGTCAGAGTGCTCGCTTCTGTTGCCAGGGCTGGCGGCAGGCATGTGGAAATGCCGGAGTCGCGCAACTAATGAGGCCTCGGTAATGTCGATGCCGCAACACGGATTTATGGTCCGCCAGACGGTATTGATGTTCCATAAGTGCAGAGGTGCATACTCTCATGGTGGAGAATTCGCATCTCTTTGGGAGAAAAGCAAAGGCGTCACTTACCCATGAACAAAGACGCAGAGATGGTCCGCCGAGGAGGGATCGGTATGTTCCTCCATGCCTTGCGGCGACTCGGACGAGACGGTGGGATCGAAGCTGGAGAAGGAAAAGGGCAGCATTGAAGGCCGCCCAAGGGCGGAGTGGGGATATCTATTATGTAGTCTCCTTCAGCCTGGTGCAACGTATCGGTAGGAGTCGGTAAGGTATCAGCCTGGTCAATCTGGTTATCGCAGAGCGGCGTCGCGACTGATACGGTAGAGAAGCAAACAAATGTGGCCTGAGCGCGCGGTGAAAGGGGTGCAGGACAAGGTAACGACGAGAGCCGGAGGGTTATATATGTAGACCAGTATATTAAATTTTGGGAGTATGAGCAATTAAAGAAAAGTCAGGGTCTTCCGATGCATTATCGGCGCGGCTGCAACTCAAAAATGTCATTGAAGGATGCCGTATGAATCTGATATCAACATCCCAGACAAATCGGGCCTCGTTAGTATCTTGAGGTGTTCAACCATTCCAACACCAGCTGGAGTGTTTGTGTTTGGCCTGAGCACACACCTTAAAAGGCTTTGGGACGAGTCGATTGTCTCTATTTTCATCCATCGACAGCTCCTGAATAACAGACATCAACTTCACTTCATCCCCTCCGTCATCCTTCGCCTGAGGATTCATACCGTCCCTTCGAATAGAGCTCCCTTCGGATTGCCACCCCGTGAAGGTTTCACCCTGCTCCACATCACTTCCAGGTCACTCGGTTGACACGTGCAACAACTCTGACAGTCGCGGAATGAGTATTCGACGTTAGACGTAAAAGACACCGAGGAACATCGCATCGCCATGTTCCAAAGCTCCGGGCTTTTCAAGAGCGTCCCCTGCCCTAACGGTCCGGAGAAGTGCAGGCTACCAAACTGCATCTTCCATCACTCTGAGCTGAGAGCAATTGGGAAGACTGACCAACTGGATGCTTCAGTTTCACGCACGTCAGATTACGAGATTGGACGGGCATCAGGAGACCTCAAGCGGGTGAAACTTGACAACGGCAACAAGTATGTCCGATCAACAGATGAGACAGGACAACATACAACACCTACAAGACTGCCATTTGTTGGAGCCCTGACCTCTACTGAGAATCGAGAGGGAATCAGCCGGAACACACTTGCTAGCACCACGAGACCGATTTCGCCCCCTCTGCTCAGCTCAAAGCCCCAAAAGGCTACGGCAAATGGCAATCCAGCAGCTTCAACCACTGCTGCCAAACCAAAAGTCGAGAAAGATGAACCGCTAACTCCCCGCCTGCTAAAGCAGTCCCCTGCCAATTTCAAGATCCGCTATGCAATTCTTATCAAGCTCCACGAAGCAATGGTTCGATTGAATAAAGAAGTCATCGCATCAACCGATAAAAAGTCGTCTCCCTTGCACTTGAGCGACAAAGAACTTATTCGAGTTGCTCTCGACGAGGAAGAAAAAACGGCTATCGAGCAACCTACTATCTATACGAATCTGATAAAGCAGAAAATCGTCAGATACCAGAAGATGAAAGTTTCAGAATGGATAGATCTTCGCTTGGAAGCCGTCAAGAAGGAAATAGAGAAGAACAGCGCTCCAAAACCAGCAGAACCCAAGCCATATGCGCCCGTCAAGACCGGCCTGACGCCCAAGCAAGAACTGACCATGCTTGAGAGATTCGTTCTGTCTACCAAGCAGCTCGAGCAAGCGGAATATGTCATGTCTATTCCAACAGATGCCGAGATCGAAGATGCAAAGAAGACAGCTGCTCTATCGATGGGTTACGAGCCTTGCGACCGTTGTGGAACTCGCTTCCAAGTTTTCCCAGATCGACGCGAAGATGGCGCGCTGACCTCCAATGGCAGGTGCATACATCATTGGGGCAAAGCTGTGCAACCGAAGCGCGAAAAGACTGACTTTCAAAGCGGCACGACGAGAGAAGCACGCTATAGTTGTTGCAACGCGACCGTAGGTAGTCCAGGGTGTACTTATGGAGAGACGCATGTCTTCAAGACGTCTTCACACAAACGATTAGCGGCAGTCTTGCAGTTCGAAGAGACTCCGCCGAATCCGAAAGCGGACCAAGACTTGGCTGTCAGCTTCGATTGCGAAATGGCATACACGACACATGGACTTGAGGTGATACGATTGTCTGCCACTACATGGCCACAGGGTGAGCCTCTGATCGACGTTCTTGTTAGACCGATCGGCCACATTCTAGATCTCAATACTCGCTTTTCTGGTGTTACTGCGGAGCAGTATCTCAAGGCCTCGGAATATGACCCAGAATATGAAACTGTGCCGCGGCCAGTCAGCAAGAAAGAGTCGAACAAATCGATGAAACCTGAGCCAATGCCCATCGTCCCGAGCCCAGCGGCAGCGAGGTATCTTCTGTTCTCGTGCATCAACCCTGACACCGTCTTGATAGGCCATGCTCTCAGTAATGACACAAATGTCATGCGCATCGTTCATCACAATATCGTCGATACCTCGTGCCTATACCCACACCCAGCTGGACTACCGATTCGTCACGCACTTCGAAACCTGTCGAAGCAGTTTCTGAACTTGAGCATCCAAACAGCAGGGGCAGCAGGTCATGACAGCTTGGAGGACTGTACCGCAACTGGAGAATTGGTACTGCTCAAAGTTTCCAAAGAATGGGAAGAGCTAAAATCGAGTGGATGGCAATCGAAGGATGGCAACTTCTATGCCCCCAATAATCTCACGGAGCCTGCCATGTTGCCTCCTTACGTAAAGTCACAAGGTCATCTCAAGAAACGCAAGGCCGAGTTTGGTCAAACGGGTACTGGCGGTTCAGCAGCATTTGCCGAGCTCAAGGCGAGGTTAATATAAGTTGCGCAAGATGCGAAGAAGAGAGAATGGAGTCAGGTTGCTTGAACTTTGGGTCTAGCTGTGGACGTATCTGATAACTAGTGGCATTTTTGAGTGTGCCTAATCGAAGATCAGACGTGGTAGTAGCAGGTGAGAGCACTCAATCATGCAATACTACCTGAGGCTACCAGCAGGATGAGCACAGAGGATTGTGCAATGAAACAAACCTGATCTGCTCTCTTTGGAGTGGCAACATGCAAAAATTTCATGACAATATTCTGCTGTCAAAGATTGGCGCAGGATGAATTGATAGTGTAGTACTGATCCCTCGCACCTTCACATGAATTAGGTTGATGACTTTCAACACAACTATTCAGGCATAACATGTCGTAAGCATTGAACGATCTCTTTCTGTAGATATCAAAAAATAAATTGCCCAAGATACCCCTCAATGCACGTGATCAATTCGGAATCAAGGCGCATCCTACCGACGAACGACCTGTCAACACTACCACCTTCACAATCCCCGGCTTCTGATTGCTGTCAGCCAGACCACTCCTCGTCTGATAGCATCCCTCACATATTGCCCCTCGGTGGACATGCTCTCTTGCTCTCTTGGTCGGGCTGTATGGACAGTGCAATCAGCAATCGCAACTCGCGCTGCCCCTTCGGCTCCCTCGATAACCGCTGTCAGACCGCTCACCCAGTGCACCCGCCACCGCCAACCAGGTCACCAACGACGATACTCATCTTCGAAGACTTCGATACCTCCTGATGGATCAAAAGTAGTTGCTCCAACGCAACGGGCGACTTCGTCTGGTCGTACAACCAGGAAGAAGAGCAAGGACGCCACGGCTCCTGCTGATATCCACAATCAGCCATTCTCTAAGCAATATCCCCATATACCAAGTGTTCCGTCGACACAGCATCTACATCCCAAAGGTACGATAGGAACCTGTCAAGTGTTGTGCTGCTCCAACTGACAAATTGGCAGATGTCAACCTCTCGTCTTTCTTCTCCCTCCACCGACCCATTTCCGTGACAACGGCCATCCCTCCCGAATCCACCGAAGCTCAATTCAACAGCATCTTCGAGCCTCGAACTCTCAACAATCGCGAGAAGTTTGCCAAGGTCATTTCCACCCTGGGCGGATTTGCTGAAAATCTCGACAGTGCCATCGTCGAAACAGACGAGGATGGAAACCTTATATGGCAAACGATTGAGCAGGAAGTAGAAATGGCGCAGGATGCAAGCAGGAAAAGTAGCGGGTCAAGAGGAGATCCTATGCAACAGTTTATGGCACAATTTAGACCCTTTAGACCTCCGCCTCCGCCGCAGCCTTTGAACGAGCTTGTTGCCGCTTCCTCCAAGGCACGGTCGAAACGCGCGTCAATGGTCCCCACAAAAGGGCGATCCTGGAGCACTACCATCACGATAACCGAATATACAAATCCTGATGGAAAGATTATGTACGCCAACACCGTTGCCGAGCCCTTCGCAATTGCGCCATCAATTCCACAGAAACAACCTTTCCTCCATCGAATGGGCGAACGTGAAAGAGTTTGGCAGGAGTACCGCGACGAGAGGAGCCAACGAGCGCCTTCGAAGAAATCTGAGATGAAGCTTATCAGTGTAAAGCGACAAAGAAAGTTGAAGATGAAGAAGCACAAGTACAAGAAACTGATGAAGCGGACTCGAAACGAGAGGAGAAAGCTTGGGAAGCTGTAGTGTTGAGTCTTTGGGTGGATTCGCTGCGTGGCGACAGACGGACTTTACGAATAGCATGAGTGGTCTCTCCTACTTCCGTACTTCGTCGTCTTCTCTTCTTCTTGGACCATAACTGATCATGCGCGAGTATTGCATTGTTCATTCTGTCTGCATTATCGCATTAGAGCGAAGTGACTTTCGGTTGCATTTGGGCGCCATGGCCACAGGTTTTGGGCAATGATTAGGGCCATACATATACACATGACTTCCGGTCACCTCCACTGTCCATTCCTCCAGCTTTGCGTTCTCGTACCGGTGGTCAAGCTCATCGCCGAGTACTTTCCAGTAAGGGCACAACAATCCGACTTAAGTAGGTCGATGAATTTTTCTCCAAAATATTCTGTCTGTGAAAACTCTTTGTACGTTGTTTATTTTCCTTTCTGAATCCATATTGGGCGTGGGCTGATATGCTGAAGGAGCGTTTTGTGTTATGTTGTGTGTTGTTATGTTGTGTTGTGTTATGTTGTTGTATAAGATTGATTCACATTCACTGTTCGACTGATAATGCCAGGAAATACTGTTGTTGTTTCCATTGTTAGCTCCTGCCTTATCTTTTACTGGACCTTATGTCCGTGGCTATGTTGGACCCTTCTAGATGCGATAGTTGGGTTAGCCTTGATAATTCTGATTGTCTTTTATGTTTCGCGGATTTAAGTTTGATTCTATGGGTGGTGTTGGCTTTGTTATTGGTGGGTTGATGATATGGACTTGGTGGTGGTAATCCTTTTTCTTCTTGGTTTTTTCTGTGGTTCATGAGAGGGATGTTTTTGGTATTGGTTATATGGGAAGGGGAATGGGGATTTGTGTGGGTCTTTTTGTTTTTGGACGGCGTAGATTTAGGATGGGGAGATGGGTTTTTGGTGGTGAAGTGTGATTTGGTGAATATACGGGAAGTTGAGGCGTTAGTAGGAGGGTTGTGAGGGTATTGAGGGGTTAGATGGTGTAGGGATGAGCGGTAGGGATGGTATGGAGCTGGGTGGAGAGTGTGAGAAGGTGAGTTGGTTCTTCCTTTGGACTAGAAGGGGGATGATGAGAGGAGAGGAGTGGTATGGTATGGTATGGGATTTGAAGGTTTTCCGCTGACCGAGATGATAGGTGAGTTTGACGGCGTCGTTTGTGACGAGTAAAGCTGCTTCTGCGAGGGAGTCCTTCGTTCTTAACCTTAGCTTTGACCCTCCTTCTTTTGTGGAACAACACTTTCTTCGCTTCGAAATGTTTTTTGCTCTCCCACCCAGGTCGTTTTTTCAATTCTTCATGCCTTCTTCTTCCCAGGCACTAGGCTTTTCGCAATAATACCGGAAATCTTCAGCAATCAGCTCTCCTATCTGTGCCCTTACTTTTTCGCGCGGCCTCCTTCCTCTTCCTTTCCTCGTGCTATATCTCTTATTTTCCGCAAGTTCGGCTATCAAGTGGTCTATAGGATAGTTGGACCATTGCGTGTTGTTTGCTTGTAGTGCAGCTAGAAGGAATGGCAGGCCTCCAAATACACCGAGAATCTTTTCTTTTGGCGTAATGAATGGATAGGTAGTGTTCCTCAAGACTTTGGGACAGTAAATATCGCGGTTTGGATGTGCGCGATTTGGTTCACGGCGCTCCAAAATCCCGCATTGGTTTTCTGTTGGGATTGAGACCGACACCTCTGTATTGATCTCGATAATGTTCCAGTGGACTTCGAGATGGCGCAGAGAGGTGAATTGAATTGGAGGAGGAAGTCTTGTATTTCTTGCTTTGTCTATGATGGTAAAGCGAGGATGGTATTATAACACGCCCCGAGATCAACAGCGATAGCGACTTTCTCATACCGACCTATATTCTTTGTGTGGGTTACTACGCGATGACAAGATATCACCCCGAATCCAATTCGATCCCAGAATGACAATGTGTTCGTTGTTTAGGTGTCTCGCGATTCAGCGTTTGTGGTTCACACCTGGCCTCAACCAAGTTCTGAGTCCAGTCTATGGCGAGTATAGACGGATGTCTTTTTGCATTGTTGAAGAGCCTAGGGGATGAGACGCTTTGGAGCTGAGTGCCCGTTTACAAGGTTTGAGGTGGATTTGAGGACGGAAAGTGGTATTTATATAGGATGGTTAGATAGTGTACGTTCGCATTCAGGAATGTGGTATGACGTGCGCGTTTCTTCGGGTGTATAATGTATTGTTAGTTGAGAGAGAGAGAGAGAGAGAGAGAGAGTTTGGTGTGATAACCTTTATTATTCGTGATCTCGAGTCTTCTAACCATATCCACGAGTTCAAATCCTCCAGATTCCACACACAATCTAGCTCCTACTCTGCCTCTACCTCTGCCTCCCTCCCAGCCCGTCTCTCCTGCTGTCTCGCCAGCAGAACCTCAGCCTTCCTTCTGCGCCTTTGAAGACATTCAATCTCATACTCATCAGGACTGTCCTCAGACCCAAGCATCATCTCCTCAATCACCTCCTCTGATAATCCGTAGCAAGTTAGCCGCTTTAACAATGTCTAATTGCCTACGCACTTCCCTATAGTGCGCACGCCAAAAAAACATCACCTCCAGTTCTTTTTTCTCCGCAATATCCACTTCAGTCAACATTGAAACCCAACAGTTCTTTTTCTTTTTCCGCCGTCCTCGGATAACGCTGTTGATACCGCGTTCTTCCAACGATAATCCGTGACCGATCTTGAAGCTGCGTAGCCGGGATAACGTCTTGAGAGTGTTTTTGAAATCGTAGGTGAGGGCTTGATTGGGACTTTTTTGACAGGCCTGCTCAAGTCCATAGACGCGATTTGTATGGAAGTAGATTTCGACTTTATCCGCATACACAAAGCGAGGAAGGGAATCATGTAGGATTTGCAGCTGCTTGGGGACTGAGAGGTCGTTGTAGCTGTCCGGAGCCATGCAGATGGTGAGATTTTGAATTCGTTTGTTGGGTGGGAATTGCAAGGTTTGGAGGCTGAGGATGTTTCGTGCTATGTGGAACATGTGGTTTAGAATTTCTGGCTCGTTCATGATACCGATGTATTCGTGGGTCAAGTAGCCGGTACGAAGGACATCGAGATGCTTTGCACAGGGACCGCCAAACGGCTGCGGTCCTTCTACCTTCGAAAGTTTGGGACCATCGTAATGGCAGTAGCTCGGATCGGTTTTGATGCGCTCTCTGAGAACGTTGACGCGTAGCTCAAGGGGAAGACGAATGTATTGAGGAAATGCTCCTGGCTGGCAAGGCTGGCGAGGTAATTTATTGACGCCCACGCCTGAGAGTTCGAGATTAACACTGTCTGGCGTTGGATGATAGATTCAGTGTCGTTGAAACATACCTGATTGCACCCTGCTGTCATCGCATGATGAGGAAGAGAGCTCCATGGTGAGTTCTTTGCGGACCTCAATTTTATTTGTAACTAGAAGCTGAGGGAGAGAGAGAGAAACTGCGAGAGATTGTGTGTATTTCGATATGATGACGTACCTTCGCTGAGCTGTGATGGAGAATAGTGTGTTCACTCAATTGCTTGTTATTTATGTTTACAAAACACGGTTGAGCCTTACATTATTCTGGCGAGACTAGGGACTAATAGTCAATACTGCAACCACAAATCAAGACTGACCGGAGACCCAAAGATGCCGTTTACTCTAAAGTCTCTCAATGCGAGATCAATTGCGATAAGTTTCTGTCAATTTGCGTAAGTTGTATTGCTAGAAGTCTATCAATATCGATCCGGAATTACAGATAGTAATTCCAGTTCAAATGTAGCGCTTGACCTTTTCATCAAGGACCAATCTATACCCAGGATCAACCGTCGAGTTCGCTATACCATGTGTCCCAGTTTTGGAACGGGTCCACGCCATTCGCACAGGACTGTAGATGATGCTCATCGGGATGTGCCTCTTCCCGCTCCCTGCGCCTCCTCGCCCATTCCGCTACAGCGCAGACATCCATTTCATGGTCCTTGTGAGAAAAAGGAGAACGGCTTTGATTTATCAGACCCAGAGCCCAACTACCCTTGCGCTTCTTCCACCAGCATTGAGTCCGGTAGGGATAGTGCTCGTATGATGAGCCGTAGGAAGTCTCGATGTGTTCCAGATGTGGCAAGACCTTGAGTGTGTTTTTCATGTCATAGAAAAGTGCTTGATTCGCATCGTTTCTAAGGAGATATCCTAACTCTCTGAGATTTGTTTCGAAGAAGAGCTCGAAGCTTGTTGCTTGGTTGAAGTGAGGGATGAATTTGTGTATCAGTTGTAGATATCGCTTTACTGTCGAGCGGTCATCCGGAAGGCGAACGCAGAACGTGACGTTTTTGAAGGTAGTGATGGGAGCGGGGGCTGACCACTGCTCAAGGTATTCGATGTTCTCTGTGTCGATATAGAGGACATGCTGAATGGTGCCGGGTTCATTCATCATCCGTATAGTTTCCTTGCACATGTTCTCGATGCTGAGGAGAGGTGGAAGGGAAGAATTCGGTCCGCAGAATGGCTGAGGTCCCTCTGTCTTTGAGAGCTGTGGTCCTTGATATGTAGCGAGTGGAGGGCTTGGTTGTAGGCGATGCCTGAAGATTTTGATTCGAAGTTCGACAGGTAGCTTGTTGAATTGAGGGAATGTGCGAGGCGAGGTATCTGGAAGAGTCTTCTCGGCGTTTGACGAAGCTTGATCCTTTGAGTTTCCTGAAATGTCCAAATCAGTGAGTGCTCTTGGAGTTGACGTATCACAGTGGCTTCATTAATATCGTGATCCCTCAACGCACACTGAGTTAATGAGGCCACAGTGATATCATTTGATGGCAAACGAACCATCCTCCTGCTCGTCGCTACCAGGCGGTGTTATGGTAGAGTTTGTGTCCACATCGCTTTGCGCCGACGTGGCCTGGTGTTTAGCCAGCGACTTCTCTTCTTCCTCAACCATCTTCCCGAGTCTCTTGTGTGTATTAGTCGTTGAGCAAATGATAGGTGTGATGGTAAACTCACCTCGATCCGATAGGTGTTGCTGTTGTTGTGTTCAGCAGAAACAAAATGAGAGGAAGTCATCTTTTAGCAACACAAATCTTGGGTTAGTCATCATTATTATGAACAGGTTGTGTTATGCTTTTTCGTTTCAACTCCACGTCAGTCAAACTTCGGGTGTCGTAATCTTTTCGAGAATGTCCAAATTGATTGGATGAACTCAAATGTTCTGGCAAGATGATTCTAATGAATCCCAGGGAACTTATCGCCATGGATATCGGATTGAACGTCTTGTCTCAATCTGAACTATTCCTTTGTCGGTCCGCACTGATGGACTCCATAGCCTCCAAGGAAGCCTGTGTTACAAGACTGGCTTCGATTGAATCTACTACAAGCACTTATGCCATATACCATATCGCCTAGATCCAATCTTTCTTAGCAGGAACCGTCAACCAAACATCCTCTTATAACTGTCAGATCCCATATATACCGATATCAATAGTTTTCCTCATACACGATATCAAGATGGATAAATCCCGATAAACCTTCGAAATAGAACTGTCAAAAATATATCCCTATCAATCCAAAATTTGACGTCCCGAATGGTTTTGCCGTGTCCGCCGAAGAGCCATGAACTGGCGTACCAATAGATAAAATAGCGTCTAAAGCTACCCTTTCCTTTAATTCCCTGCCTCATTAAAAGCGCCCAGTTGTACCTTCCCCAAATTAAAACCTAGCGTTAGCAGGTACCCGCAGCCGGAAAAGACATCTTCATCGCGAATTTTGTCCATTATGCTGGTAAGGATACGAAGTACCGAGCGCAGAAGGCATCCAAAAGCGCTTACCAGGTCGCCTCTCCCAACTAATATGCCCGGAGCAACCCTCTTGAAACGAATGGCTATGGGCAACAACAATAGTCTGCAGTAGAGGCAAGGCTTTAATAGTATCCTTAACCTCGTAATAAATGGCCTGATGAAAGCTGTCGCTGTCGCCGAACTTGCGGTAATAATTGTCGCACTCGAAGAACACCTCAATATTGACGGCCTGGGTAAATCGGAGCATAAACCGTAGTGCGCGTATTATTGTTTCCTTGTCTTGCGTTGTAACGTGGAATGTGATGTTCCTGAAGTGGGCGACCGAAGCCGTGGATGGGAATGGCCAAGTCTCCAGGTCCTCTGTCGTCGATGTGATATGGAACACATGCTCGACGGTTTGGGGTTCTTTTAGCAAGAAATAATCCATCTCGGTCATAGTTGCTCTAACGAGATTCATCATGGTGCTTGGTGCGGACTTAAAGAAAGGTAAAGGCCCTGCCACTCTCGCAAGTTCGGGACCGTCATAATGGATCTGAGGTGGGTCGTCCTGTAAGCTCTGTCTGAGAACGTTCGTTTGTACCGGGCCTGGTAAATCGGCGAATTTTGGGAATGTTTTCGCGTTGAGTCGGTAAGATGCCATGTTGTGCTCCTCGCTGCTAGTAGTAGCTCCCATTGCGATTCTGTGATCTCGTGTCCGGTCGTTTTGTGTGTATGGAGCAGGTCACCGTGTCTGATGTGCCGATGACGGAAAAATGTGTGATTAGGTAGAATGGAGACAGTGCATGGAGTGGGTTTATACCTGAAAACTTAGCTCGCTTTGACGGTACCGCATTTCGAGGTCGCTTTGACCAATTGTCACGAGAACCTCGACAACGACGTCTTATCCCCCTTCACATGGTCGAATTGAGGTGGGAAAGGTTGTCTCAAGCTCGACCAGCAGGGTCCTCACCTTCATCGAGCCAATTACACACCAAACCTATCAAAGTGACCAGGCTGCATGCGCCGCGCAATCGCTTCTTCCACCGCACCCAGATCTCAAAATTCTCAACTCCTTCATCATCCAGCGTTGTCCAATAAACAAGTCGGTCAGCGACTTGTGACCTCAGTCACTTCTGAACTATCCGAATCAAGAAAACCAACGCTACTGAAGTAAAAAATTGACCGCGGGATGAAAAATCAAGAGCGTAAAAGAACCGATTCGATTCTTGAACTATAAACGTGTCAGCTCTCGTTTATACACAGGACCCATGCAACCTATACAGAACGCCATTCTATGCCTTAGTTCAAAATCACAGTTACTAGATCCAGGGTATTGGTGTATGCAAGTAAACTAAGCGCAGTACCTCCGGTTTGTGACACACAAAATGCAGCCCAACAACGCGCGCAATCATGTCAAAAGATAGATCTTCAGCTTAATCGTCAATGTCGCTCTCTTCCACCGCATCAATGCTCGCTCTCCTACGTTCTTCTTCCATCTCTTTGTAAGTCGCCCAACTCAACATGACGAAAGCGCCAATAATCAACGTGCCTCCCATAATTGCCGCACCACTCAATGGCGCATTTAGCGGAGGTGGGAGCAGTTGATCGATAATCGCAACGATAAAGATGGTAAGTAATGCCGCGACAGAACTGAGTACCGGACTCGTCAAACTGATAAGCACCAAAAAACTACCAGAAAATGTAACGTTGGCGAGGACAGAAATGAGCATCATCCACGCGGTCTCCCCTCG